>JAWWNJ010000024.1:0-1200000 GCA_037176885.1 Favolaschia claudopus | reverse complement strand
TCCCACCACACTTGATTGCCTCACCGTCTTCCTCGTCTGCAGAAGACGGCAACGGGAACAGCACGTCTTCACCCTTCCCGATGAGTGGTGGTGCACGACTGCGCGACGCCGTCCGCCGGTCCGCAGTCCCAGCGATGCAGAACGTCGCAAACGCGATCCGGCGCTCTGCGACGTCTGTTCGGCGGCCGCCGAGAGCCCAGGAGAGCGAGAAAGATCTGGGCTTTCTTCGTGCGTCAGGGAGGATGCGGTCGAACTCCGTTTCGGGGCTGTCTGGTAAAGAGCGATGGTGAAAAGTGAGATGATTGTAACATCTGCGTGTATCATTTGGCATTTTCTTGTTTTATTTTTTTCTGCTGTATTGCTTTTGTAATATGTATCTATAGTGATCTGGTGGATGTGCAATGAAGTCAAAAAATACATCGCGGAGAACAGGTGTACCTGTGCACACCTGGATGCATACAGGGCACACCCGTTGGCAAACCTCCATTCCCCTCCCCATATTCACTTCGACCCCCCGTGAGTTCGTTAAGTTGAGCCACAGAGGTTTTCCCCGACCTCGTGTGGCAGTTTGAGGCGTTTGAGGGCTTTCTCCATGCTTCCTCTTTCTGATTTCACGTCCAGTTCCAGTCAAATTTCAATCAAAGTTGGCAGTGGTTCGAGAAACGAGGCCAAGGGCCCCAATCGAGTACGCCGTCTTGGAGCCGTGCTCATAGCCCTTGGCGTCCTCTGAGTCTTGAAGGCATTGAAACACTGGAAAGAGTCCAGAGAAAAAGAAGAACATATTTATTCAATATTTTATATTATTTCTTATTACATAATATTCAAAAACTCTGATCGGCAATCTCTCCCTCGTTCTCCCTGGTCCCAACACGGTGCTTAGCTGGTCAACATGAGCGTACCTCCACGGTAGACGCTGGCAGATAGTACCAGCTGCAGCATTTGAATTTTCAAGCTCGCTTGACGCATAAAATTCCGAAAAACCTGAGAGAGGCTGAGACCTCCGAGTCAGCCCGATCTCTTCGCGTTGAAGTGGCTTGTTCGGAACGTCGACTCAGCACCTTGACCTGTTCTGAATCAGCACCTTTCCGCTGTAACACTGCTGTTGGCACCTGGAAGCTATATCAACTCGGGATGATCAACACTTCGAGATTCACGTCCTTCTTGAATTTATCTGGCCCAAGCTTTCCTATCTTTCAGGCAGCATCTGGACACACGTTCCTCATCCTTGGCTTTCAATCTTCCCATTATTTCTGTACTCTTCTCCTGGTTTTCCATGGGCATTGGGTTGAGGTAAATGAGCTGCAATCTCCGCACGCATGTGGAATCATCAAGTACCACCATACTTACTCCGCTCGTGTGCCTTGCATTCCTGCAATCTATATCATACATGTGAAGCGGTCTATTCGCTGCTTTCTGCTCCGCTCCGCACACCATGCCCCTGCTGCAGGTGCCCCCACACTCGTTTACATTTCACGCTGATAGCACCTTGGGTCGGTTTCTCTCTGTCTTGTCTCCTTTTGCATAATGTTCAGCTCGTCCAGGTGCTCTGCTCGTTGGCGTCCTCATTTCCTATATCCTCTTCGGTCTGGCTTGCATGCAGACCTACATTTACAGCGGCCGCTTTCCAAACGATTCAGGGAAAATGAAATTGCTGGTTTGTTTCGCAGTCTTCTTTCCCTGATTTTTCGAGTTCATCTCTGTTTCTCAAGATCGCTTGTGTATGGTGCGTCTCCTCATCCATTAACCAATGTTTTGTTTTGAAGCTGTCCGTGACCCAGGCTTCTCGACCTCGGTCATGTCGTCTCTATCGGGCACATGCTCTACGTCCTCGTCATCTCAGACTTCGGCCATCCCGAGCTCATCGCCTCAATCCCCAAATCCTTAGGCGCCTCTTCACTCATCAACGCCGTCCTCGCCATGTGCGGTATGTGCTCCCCTCCATTAATTGACTCTTTTCGTCATTGACTTGATATCGCCAGTCCAAGGCTTCTTCTCATATCGCGTCTACCGCCTCTGCAAACGCCTATACGTCCCAATTTTAACCTGGACGCTTTCCTTCCTCTTCCTCGGCGCCACCTCAGCGGTTTTTGTCCTCGGAATGCAGCCGGTGCCGTTTCAAGTATTTGAGACGCAATGGGGGTGGCTGCTTGATAGCTTGTGGGGAATTGCAGCCGCAAATGACCTGATTATAGCTGCTACGCTTGTTTTCTTACTCTGTCAGAGGAAGAGGGAGGAGTCGGAGGATATGTGAGTGACGCATATATCGTTATACCCGGTGAGGATTGATTGTCTGATAGGACCCCCGTCGTGGATAAGGTGATTATGTGGACGCTAGGTTCGCCTCTTTTACCTATGAATTGTTCATTCTTATTTCTCAACATCGATATAGAAACCGGACTCATTACAAGGTCGGTCGCCATTGAGTTGAGCATGTTTGGACGAATAACTCTCATTTTTCTGCCTTCTAGTGCAGCGGCGATCCTGAATCTGATATGCGTGAGCGGTGTTCTTCGCTTTCTACAGCTTCACGATTGTGATCTGATACGTCCAGTTCGTTACGATGAAAAACAATTGTACGCCTGGCTCCTGTATTTGGATTAAATCGACTCGGACATGCCCGCTGATTGTTTTTCTTTCACCAAGTCATCTGGATAGCGTGGTACGTCGTTACCGCCCGACTATATTCCAACTCGTTCCTCGCAAAGTGAGTCGCTATTTTATGTCATCACATTATCGCTCAAGATCCGACTAGCCTCAACTCGCGAGGAACCCTCCGGACAATGACTCAAATACCAATCTCAAAGCCATACCCTTTATTTTCGGTGCATTGTTGAAATCATTCCTTCAACATCCTAATTTAATGTGCTTATAGAGCAATGCCTTCGTTATGAATGACGACGCTTTCCCAAAATTCCAAACGACGCGAATAAGTTCATCTCGGACACCGTTCTCGGATTCTGAGATGTCCTTGACGACGACGAGACCGGCGTCGGTGGCTTTCAGCGCGAGGATGAACCCGTACTCGGGGCATGCGGTGACGATCTGAGTACCCTTACCTAAGAGTAAGAATAATACCCATTGTTATTAGTGGACGATAGGTGCCGTGGCCGAGAAGACCGAGAATTCAATTCCTCCTTTCGTATCTCAAATAATAGGTTTAGGGGAGGGATGGTGCATGCCTGCGGCAATTCTACCAATGGTACCCGATTAATGTTGCCCGACTTTCAGAACCTTGAGATCACCAAAGAGAAGGAACATAATTGAACATTTTGCACGTGACCAATGTTCAATTCTCGAATCCTCGAAGTTCTCATGTTGAATGCCGATTTCATCATTATACAGGGTCTAAAATTGCTGCGCCACAGAACCAACAAATACAATTTTCTACACAAGTCGCGACAGAAGTTCACATAGATTTACATGGTATAAGCTACACAGAGTCCGCGCCACCCCCGCTTTCCCTCGGAGGCTATCTACAGCGCCCGCCCGAGTTTCCCCTGCTCGGGCACCGGCTCATACGACAAAACTTGCTCTACGATCTTGTTCACATGGATTGCATTGGCCGACGTCGCAGTCCTCGTCCGATTGCTTTCCCTGCTTCGCGGACTTGGCACGGTAAGCGGGATGGACGTCGAGGCAGAAACACCAGACATAATCTGGGACGTAGTCGCGATCCGCCGATGAAATCCAAATTTAGTGTTTCGAAAGACGTTGCAGGCCATTGCGTTGGTCACCATGATGTTGCACACGGTGAACATGACACGGTAGGTTGGCGCCACCCTTGTATTGTAGAACATTACCACGGTGAGTGTGTTCGCCGTTACAGTGATGCTGGGGAATTTGTCCAGATAAGTTTATATTTAGGACTTGGTGCCCATAATGGTGAGAATGGATTGACGTACAGATAGTACAATTGCCCATCCTTGAGCAGCGCCCGCGAGAACTGGGGTAGATATTCGCCGGTGATGAATGCCCTGACGCTCCCTCTCAGCGAGGTTCTGGTATCGGCATAAGAATTGCGGAAAAGGCGCCATGAGATGGCCAGAAAAATGAATGTGTCGTTGACGAGAGGAGTGATTCCAGCGGCACCAGCATACGCTTTCACCCCGATATTTATGCAAAAGGGAGTGTGACCAATATTGGTAGCTGTTATCGCGGTGGGAGTGGTCGCGGCTGAGGCTACAACGCTGAGCCACACCAGAAAGAAGAGGAATATGAGGGACGGGTTTCGATCAAATATCGCGCGTGCTCGAAGGACGAAGAGCAGAGATGTCGAGGGTACTGCGATTGCAAAACAAACCTCGACCAATGTTTGTGCGAGGGAGCAATGAACAAGAGGATATGCTGAATCGATACGATCACCGCCTGAATACTTTTGGAAAAAATTAACGACACGCACTTTCGAACATGGCGCTTGACAGGATGAACAGGAGCGACCACAGTCTACTTCCATCTCGATTTGGAGTGTCTCAGAAAGCTGCAGTTGCGCACCTGGAAAAGAAATACACCAGCGTTGAGACTCCCACTCGATACTCGAACAGCAGCTTGTAGTCATTGTTGATGTTGGACAGAATATCCCAGATATATGCCTGATGTTTGTGATCAGAATGTCGAACAGAAACCGTTGAATACATCAAAATTTACACCAAGCGTCCCGATAAGTATGTAGCTGCCGATTTGTGTTTGATGAGCGATTTCGGGAGGCAAGAGAGCATAGGGAGTGAGAGGGTTGGGCAGCGTTGTCAAGTTCAAAGCTGCCATGGTGGGTGCGAGGGGGCGACCGAGAAATTGGCTAAGCATGGGCGGCGCATATTTAACTGGAGCGCATTAAGACAGCGAATTCAACACGGTTGGCAGCCAGCACAAGCCCGTGGATGTATTTTCGACATTTGCAGTCTCACGATTTCATGGCGTGGGTCCATAGCTGTCGACACAAAAATTCCTATTGGTGGGCCGGGTTCACTTCGCTGTCGTTTGTATTATCAAGGGCGGGATTTCGCGGGATTTAGGCGTCGGCAGAAATTGGAATACACAATTCAGCGAGAGATCTGTCAAACCCTAGTTGAGATGCTGGTAATCGATAGAGGTGGTGGTGAGCTAAATACTCATCAGTGGGAAACACCAGTGGCGCTGATACTTCTCCCGCCGGCAAAGAAAAAGAGGATTATCATGATATCCACCAGCTAACCGGATTGAACATACCATTTCATTGCTGGACGGTGGACCTCATAGAATCCTGCAAATGTTGACTTCAATCCAGTCTGAAATTTGAATCTCCCCTCAAATTGCAGCGAAAATTGCTGAGTGTAGGTGAAGCCATCGGTTTTGTGTACATGACGGGTTCATAATCTTGAGGCCATAGCGGGATTATCATCAGATTCCGAGCAGAGGTCCGAGAAGTGGGGACGAAGTCAAGGGGACAGTAAGTACTTAAAGTAGGAAGTTGAACTTCATCGTCACGTGAATGTTGTTCATTTAGTTGCCGAGACTTGCCGCTGTTTCACTGCCACTGATTTACTTCTTCCTCTTTACACGAACTCGAAAAAATCGCTCCTACGCACCTTAGTTACTTCAATCGCTGAAACAAGCGTCGACACCCGACACCATCTCGTACTCTGGTTGTACTGAAAATTTGACACCAAAGCTTTCAATGTTCATGGCCCACAGCGGCCCAGGCTCCAGCGCTCAGTCTGAATCCGATAGTAGTCCTAGGACCTTTCTTATAATCCCCCGGCCAATATAAAGCTTTTTTATTCCCGTTTGTGGACAGGCTGTTTATAAACCGGTTTACAGGGCTGAGATGCGAAGACACAATTTCCTGGTCCATTCTGGAATACCGACCCTGACCACTTGCCGATGACCGTACGGCTACGGTACGGATGGTTACGGGTAATACGGCCATTTGCGAAGCTGAGCACCAGACTGCACCAGGTCCGTTGCAGCGCGGCGGCCGCCCTCGGTTGCGAGCTGCCAGCCAATTGCAAGAACTTGTAGAAGTCGAAGAACGCATGATGATCTCTCGGTGCTATTTAACGGTTATGACGAATCGATGTCTCGTCCATTGTCCACAAATGGAGCCCCTGAGGCATAGGCGCAGAACCTTGCAACCGTGTAATGCTGTAGGCTGCAGCTGTAGGTCGCATTTATGTGATTTGTACGAAGCTTACAATTTTTTTTACACTTACAGTATCTGGGAATTTGAAATTCAAAGATGCGGAGATGTCAATGATCGTCCACTGACACCGCCACTGATTCGATTACTCCCGCTTGGATCATGGATGATCTGCCTTGACCTCACAACCGAAGGTCGATCTTCTCATTTCAGGCACAAAACAAAAATTCGTCGAAAAGAATGATAGGAAGATAGGATCGGATGGTACGTTTTGGAAATGCTTTCTTCCACCGCCGCCCATCAAATCATCCAACCACTCATACTGGCTCATGGAGACCTTCGTATGAATCAATAACATTCGTTGTTCTGCCATCGTTCTGTGTGATTCTGGGAGATATCTGGAGATATGCACGCTTTCATCTGCATAGTCGTGGGATGCACGCTTTCCTGGCCTGCGCTGCCTCCTTACATTCTGTTTATTCGTCGTGCAATGTGCTGAGCATCGGGAACACAGGACAGATGGAACCATGCGTTTATTGCCCAGCCATTTCTCTTGCGCTCAATATGGCAACGCGCTCATAAGTCCCGTATCCGAGTCTTGATGCCGTTACTCGTTACTGACAGGTCCTCACTGACCTTCTTTCCATGTGCCAGCTGATCGCTGTTGCCGTTCAGTCGCTCTTGCTGTAGATTATATATGGGTAATGGCTCGTTTCCGATTCTGCGTTGCTCACTGGGCCATCGTGCACCCCGCATTGTCAATCCCCGCCCCCAATGTCGTTGCCGTTGGCGGACCCATTCGGTGTCCCCGTCCTTCCCAGTGTTCACGGCACCTTCGGTAAGCGCTCTTCAGGCTTGAGCATCTACTGCTATCATGTATGTTACTCACTCTTATTCCAGGCGCCCTGCTCATTGGTGTGCTTGTCAGCTATGTATTGTTCGGTGTGGTCTGTACACAAGCGTACATTTACAACACTCGATTCCCGAATGACTCTGGGTCTATGAAGGCTCTGGTACGTTCTGACACCTTTGAAAATATGGTATCTCTGAGTATCGCCATCTGTAGGTTGCTTTCGTATGGTGCGTCGGCGCTGCAATTTTTGATGCCTTACTTTCGGCCTGAACGTTCGCCTAGGGCATGCGAACTCGCCCATTGTATTTGCATCGGGCATGCTCTATACATCCTTATGGTCTCTGACTTCGGGCATCCCGAACGTCTGGCCACCGTCCCCATTTCTCTAGGCGCCTCTTGTCTATTCAACGCCGTTGTAGCTCTATGCAGTGAGGCTTCGCTTCCTAAGTCTTTACTTGACGAAACATTGATATCTTCCGGTAGCTCAAGGATTTTTTTCCATGAGAATTTGGCGGCTCTCCAAAAGTTTCTTGATCCCTCTTATTACTTGGGCATTATCATTGGCGTTCCTTGCTGGTTCGACGGTGGTTTTCGCCATGGGTCTGGAGAGGACGCCATTCTTGGAGTTCGAAAGCAAGTGGGGCTGGCTTTTGAATACCATCTGGAGTGTATCCGCCGTCAACGATATCATCATCGCCATCTCCTTGGTGTTCTGGCTGTCAAGAGGGCGAGACAAGTCCGAGATGATGTACATTGTGTCAAACATCGTGTGTGGACCCACTGACTCTTCGGCAGAACCCCTGTGGTTGACAAGCTCATCGGGTGGACAATCGGTGAGTTGAAACAAAGGTCATGCGGAACTACGCTGATTGTTCCTCGTTTTTGTGGTTAGAAACTGGCGTAGTCACCAGGCATGTCGCTACTGTTTTCCTTCTAACATTTAATCCTCATTTTGACGGGTAACAGCGCAGCAGCGATAGTTAATCTCGTTTGCGTGCGTGTTTCATCGCTTTACCTTGCAGCTTCGACACTAATCATAATGTTTCTCGGTCAGTTTGTCACAATGAAAGATAACTGTACGCTTTCCGCTCTGCAATTGTCCTTGGTCTAGCATTGCTCACGCGTCTCTGCGTTTCTCCGGCGCAGATGTCTGGATCGCATGGTACTTCGTCGCCAGTAGGCTATACTCAAATTCCTTCCTTGCGAGGCAAGTGAACTCGCATCGAGCTAACCCAAAGCTAACTTCAACTCGCAGCCTCAACTCCCGTACAACATTACGCACGTTGAAGGATTCTTCGGCACCACGGTACCCGGTACGGCCATATTCCCTTCCTCCTACCAACTTCGTTTGTTGACCCATCGCGAGTAGAACCGTATCGAAGTGTCGGTTAACACTTTGACGGCTGAGGTGAATTACCCGAATGAAAATTATCGAAACGAGATGGAAAATTATCGAAACGAGATGCGGACACATGGATACGCTTGGAATAGCTACCCCATGCCGGAGAAATAAACGGATAGCTTTCCGAATGATTCGTTCGAGGGGACGTTGTATGTACTGTACTTTTTAGCTTGGGGTTTCGCCAATTTCCACACCATTGCGTTGAGCAACACATTGCTTGCTCGGAGACGACACCTTTTTGACTTGTAACGAAATGTGATTTTGCTGGTTGGGAGGGAACTCGAATGGAACAACGTCAACGAAAATCGAACACTGAAACTTGTGACACTGTGACTTTCGGGCTTTCGGAAGACCGCCACCACAAGTAGTCTACTCGCAGTAACTCGCTTAGACCGCCGGCGCCTTGGCTCAGGGCTGCTGCTTCACTCACTCACTCGATGGACGCCGAACACTCTATCCCGAACCCTTACTGTCGTGGGATGCAGGAGCATCCATCTGCTGCTTCTGAACGCGCCAAATTACAAGGTGCCAGTGGACTGGCTGAGTCTCTGGATCCACTTTCTCTGCATCTCTCCTTGGGGTACATTTTCCTGGGCCTCTCTCAAACAGGATATGTTCTTATGGTTATACTACCAAGGCTGGCTTACACTGTGGGGTCGGCTATTGGCTCTCGGCCGCCTTCTACCGAAGCTTGTCTGACTGCTTTTCTGGTCCCAAATAGCGTGGGGCTCACGGCGGGCTCAAAGGCATGGTCTAAACACGCGCACCGGTCTCTGCCCCCACAAATAGCGCCCGATTCTAATGATACCGCTTCCCCGTCAAAATCTAAATCCAGCTCTATAAACCAGGGCTGGTGGGGCACCCCGTCCGGCTCGGTGGCTGTCATCAACGAGCGAGCTCTCGCTTTGTTCTGGAAAGTGATGAATGCCGCGACCTGGCGGAATCTGCATTGGCTACCGCACCAGATCCTGGTATACGAGGTAAGGATTGCTGAAGGATATGGAATGCGCTGGTCGCAGGATCGGAGTGGTGCCCAGAATGACCGGGAGCACAGTGGCTCAGAATGGGTGTTTCGCGGATTCGTCGAACCGATGATGGAGAATGGCCATGAAGTTGGGTGGAGGCACTAATGTACATACCAACGCAATTCCCCGGGACACTATGCTGATGACTTCTAGTTCTCAGTACAGCTTCACCTTGACGACGTAGAGCTGATCGCGAAGAGCTGAGATTAACAATGCTCATGAATCCCAGAACGTCGCATTCCGACTGAAGGAGGAAGAGCGTCTTGGACCTTGAATCAAATCTTGCTAGGACGGGGTAATGCATCTCGTTGTTGGGTTTAAACCTCCGGTGTGAGTTTGAGTTGTCGGCCACACGGACATCGTCTTCTAATGTTGAAAGGCAGTGCAGCTTAGATTACACGGAACGTATAATCGATACGATTATACGGCACTATGCAGGCTGCAGCTATGAATCACACCGGGGAGTAAAGTTCATCCTTTGCACGGAACTCGATCGGAATCCCAGAAGGCAAAACGCCACCCAAGAAAGTGAGAACTTCGGTGCCGACGCGGTTTCCGTGGCACGTTTCCGCGTCTGTCTCCGTCGTTGCTCAAGCTTTGCTTTGGCACGAGTGCAGGGCACAGTGAATAGTTTTGCTTTTTGTGCGAACATTCATCAATAACTATCGGATAACGGACTTCGGACCCGCCAAGCCGCTTATCAAGCGGCCATGTTCGTAAATTTTTGAGATGATTCATCTCCAGCCGTGCTCACAAATCTCACCGCGGTTTTTGTAATCTGGACGGTATATAAAGAACGACGTCCATGCAGAAAGCGAACGTTTGTCCCCGCTCTCCAGACCGTCAAAATGGGATACGACCTAATCCGAGATTCGACCGTCGGTCAAATCATCAACTACGTCTCTCGAGGTCGTTTCCTGGCCTATCCAGAACAGCGGCCAGGCTACGTTCTTCCGAGTCGCTTCTCTCTGGCTTCGGCGGCACGGCAAACGAAAGAGGACGCAGCAACCCTGTGCGATGAAGAGACTGAGAAGAAACGCGTATTGGGCACGAGTACTCCTTCGCCCCCAACCCTCCCTGCTACGCCTGCAGAGCCTGTGTCGGGTACTACTACGCCCTACCCGCTTGAACGTGCAGCCACCTTCGCCACACTGGCAGGCGTCGAGGTTTCGGAAAAGCAGCTTTCGAACCGCCTCTCTGCGGCCGACATTCCCGACCCGTATCTGGTCGACTGGGAGGAAAATGACCCAGACGACCCACTGTTCGTCGTTCCACTTCCTCGCATCCGACGCGCTGTTGACCTGCGGCGTACAGAAACTGGTCTCCCCGAAAACGCGCTTTCGTCGCCTTTGAGATTTCGCTTTTAACTTTCAGCGTGTACATTGGAAGTGCGATCTACACCTCGTCCATTCCTGGCTTGATGCAGGAGTTCGATGTCTCTCTTGTAATAGCCACGCTTGGACTCACCCTCTATGTCTTGGGTACGTGCCGCTGTCTTTTTCAAGACCGTCAGTTCTCAACCGCTTCGCCGGACAGGCTATGGGATGGGCGCTATGTTTTTCACCCCTTTGCAAGAGCTTCCTCTCCTAGGCCGCAATCCAGGGTATATCGCCACCTTGTTTTTGTTTGTGATATTCCAAATCCCGTTGGTCACCGCAAAGAACATGAACACGGTCCTCGCCATGCGCTTCTTCACGGGCTTTTTTGGTAGTCCTGCCCTCTCTACTGGGGTGAGCTATTTTCTTCTGATCAGTCTTTGCCTCCCGCTGACCGCATGGCAGGGTGCTTCAATGAGCGACATATACCCCAAACACCAGCATCCGTATGTTCTGGGAATTTGGGCATTGGGTGCCGTCGCTGGTCCCATCACGTACGTATGCCCATTAACGTTCACTCCACTTCTACTCACTTTACTCGCAGCGGCCCAGTAATCGGAGGCTTCGCAGCCCAAGCAAAGTCATGGCGTTGGCCCATCCTCGAGCTCATCTGGATCTCTGGCTTCTCTCTCGTCTTCCTCGCCCTGCTCTTACCCGAGACTAACGGCCCGACGATCTTGGTGCGGCGTGCAGAGCGCTTGCGTGCGCTGACGGGCAATCCTCAACTCAGGACCGCCACAGAACGTGCGGACGAGAATTCTTCTGTCCGAACTGCAGTGTACGATACCTTCGTGCTTCCCATCGTTCTCTCGTTCGAGCCCGTGCTACTATTCGCCAACATCTATCTAGGCTTCATTTGTGAGCCCCGGTCATCCATCCTTTCAAGTATCTTTTACTTACCGAGACCTAACAGACGCAGTTTTCTACCTCTGGTTCGAAGCCTTCCCATTGGTCTTTGGCGAAATCTACCATTTCAACGAAGGCACCATAGGGCTTCCTTTTGTCGGTTTCACCGTCTCAGGCGCCATTACCTACTTTGTGTACTGTCTCTACCAGCTGTACCATATCGCACCTCGGACAGCACGAGGGGTCGCAGCAGGCAAGCCAGTCGCGCCGGAGATCAAGCTGGAGATTGGCTTGATGGCAAGCATATTCATCCCCACTAGCGTTTTGATTTTCGGGTTCTGTTCGAAGGCTAGTATACACTGGTCTGTCAATGCAATCGTATGCTGAAGAACTAAACTGACTACATGCGCGCGCTCCTTAGGATTGTCCCTGTCATTGGCGCCTCCCTCTACCTCCCTGGCATCTACCTCATCTTCCAGAGTATCCTCACGTATGTCACGACCGCTTATGACGGCTACGAAGCGCCAGTTTTGGCGGGCAATGATCTATTCCGATCTTCAATTGCTTCCGTATTTCCGTGCGTATTGCCCCCTTGCCACTGTCATTGTTGGGAACTCAATCTTGACTGAAACTCAGACTCTTCGGGCGCGCGTTCTTCGTTAACGTGGGACTGGGGCCCGGCTCTGCGGTGCTGGCGGGCATCTCCTTCTTCCTCATGGGTATCTATTGGGTATGTTCTCGTTTGTGTATTTAACCTGGGACTGCGTGCTGACTTCTTTTATCCAGCTGCTGCTGAGATACGCACCCGTTCTAAGGAAGAGATCCAAATACGCGATGAGCGACTAGAGCCCTTGACGCTTGTCGTCCATACAAACCACCGCCGAGACACGTCGAAGAATGTCCTTCTAAAGAGTCACGATTGAAGTGCGTGCACACGATGAGGTGTTGCGGGTCGTACGTCCAAGAACTTCACGAATTGAATTAAGCAGCAAGCAACGCTGCGACACAACCTAATCTATAGATTGCATGCAAGACATTGTATCGTCGACGACTGCTTTACACACATTACTGTATCTAACACATTTAGAATTTTGGGGGTCATTCGTAGGGCACTAGCTGAGTGTCGATATCTACATACGAGCAATAAATAACGATTATTCGACGAACATTGCGCGGCATGAGTTTCATTAATGTGAGGATGTCAATACCAAGTGAGCGCTGAGGCTGGGGTCGACATCGGACATTCTTGGCAGCCGAGCAGGACTCCGTTCTACTCGGCTCGGGGTGAATTTAGGGTACGCTCGGACAGCGCTCTTCGAAAACGCCCGATCGACGAACGTCCTGAACGGTTCTTGAAACTCCTTGTGTTCTTCTGTGCGCGAATCGAATAAACACGGCATACCTGCCTGGCATATAAAAACGAGCAAAGCAAGCAGAGATGCGATCCGAGAAGAAAGCCCAAGATGCGCTGGACATCCACCCTCGCTGTGTTTCTGACGGTACTCGCGGTGTCTGCGTCGCCGATAACGACACAGGTATCGCGTTCATCTCTGCCCTTTTGCATGCGCCTTCTGAGCATCCTCATTTTGCACAGTCCAAATGTCACGGGTGTCGCGGAATCACAGGCAATGATACCAGATATTTTTGCGGCGACTCGCGCCTCGGCCCAGCAGTGTTCCCCAAAACTAAACCGCTTGTCGCAATTCTCGCCAACTACGACCGGTTCGGGGGCCTCTGTCCCGACGAGTTCCTGCAAAAATACACCAACGCCTCGACAGGGAGCTTCGTCTACCCACCGCAGGAAGGCTTCCAGCTGTCAAATACAAGCATGCCCATCGACGGGAACCAGACGCTTACTCCGGGATTGTTGCTGGATCGATTTGGTTCGGAATTTGGGATGTTTTTGGCTCCTGCGTATACGCCGTTTGGTCAGCGAGCTCTGCCGCCTTCGAGCCTCAATAAGCCTGCGGATGGGCATCCGGTGGGGAACTATCATCTGTACAAGGTGGAAAGGGAGTTCACTGTGCTGACTGGGACGATCGCGTCGTGGTTTAATCAGCCAGGACAGGGAACGCAGTATCTGGCGGATACAAACGTGATGATGTTGGTGCAAGAGGGATTTTTGTCTAGGGTTGGAGGGTGACGGGGTGGGTAAAGGATTCCTCCAATTCGTAGTTGAATACACGAGGAATTCGGTCTATTTTTCGAATACAAGGTTCCCTTTCCAGTCAAGTCGGACTCGAAAACAATAGACACCCGTCAATTTTTGAGGACAGTTCGGGCCGAGCGCGTAAAGCCAGTGTAACTGCGACTTTCGGGATTTTTTGCGTCAAGATTTCAAGATAGAACGAACTGTGGTTTTTGCTCGTTGTGCCGAGCCTGGTGTACTTTTTCTATAAGATTGTAGAGTACATATCGTTTTCGGGTTGGCTGTTAAATTTCTTGGATCTGTAACAGTGCAGAGCAAGGGGAGAGCCAAGTCAGCGGAGAATAGTTTGATCATGAAGGAAGTTGAAGAAAACAAGGAATCCTAACCCTAATTTATGCAACCCCAACACTAGGGTTAGGGCTTCCGCGTTGGGGTTAGGTTTACTGGACCACGTAACTTGGCTTCAACTCACTGCGACGGTGACTGCGTCCATAGGACTGGATGCTACTGCCTCTTGCTTTGCTGCTATGCAGTACTACTACTCTTGCTATCCATGAAGCCGATGTTGGGGTCGTAGACTGGCACAAAAAACTCATTGGCGTTCCTTTGGCCCCTCCGATTTTCCACCACAATCAAACTTCTGGAAATCTTCTACTTGTTCCAACTTCAAGCAATGTTCTAGCTGCTCTCAATGCCACAGATGGGTCTGTAGGTGCGAAACGAGGCTCTCTCTATGGTTTTCTATTTATCTGACGCGTTGGAAAGCTTGGAGATATGTGTTTGAACCCAAAGACGACATTGCCAGTTTCCATGTCGGTGGTGACGTTGTGGTCGCGCTTTCTGGTCATGGTGCCTCTAAGCTGCGAGCCTTCGATGTGCAGACTGGTCTCTTATCTTTCGAGGAGCGACTGAGCGCACTTGAAATCAAACCAACTGGCACAGACGTTGCTTTCGAACCCAACACCGGCGCCATGTTTGTGCTCAACACGTACATCATCTCGCGTGTCGGAGAGGTTCAGTGGACTTGGGAAGCACCAGATAAGACGTGCGTTCTTGGTACATGACTCGGGAGTTCCATTTGACATGTCTGTAGCCAACACTATTCGAAGCTCATACATACTGGCGCGGCGCTGTATGCTGTTGGCGTGTCTCAGCAAACTGCATCTCTACACCTGGCTTCCATCAACCCGGTCACTGGAGCGCAGATCCAGGTTGCTTCGAAAAATCTCCCGCCGTCCGTCTCGTCTTTTGTTGTCGCGGGTGACATGATAGCTTGGGTTGACCATGCCACGGGGAGTATTGGTTTTGTCCAGCTCACACCGAACCTCAAAGGAAACATCCGGACAGACAAGACACAGAAGTGGCTGGCAGTCGTCGATGTCGACCTCCGAGATTACGCAACGTTCGTCGGTGTGCTCACGAATGGGGAGGCGAGGGTTTTGTGGGGGCGCGGGGATGGCATAGAAACAATACACACCTTCCCTGCCAATGACGGGCCTCAGGCACTGTTTGCAGGTGGTTTGGATGAGAGCGGCCACCCGCATGTCGCCCGGTCATGGACAACGGCGTCCGGCATGACCGCGATATCGGTTCATACTGCCAAGCTACAAACCACGATCCCTTTGCACTCGTACAAGCACGGCACCGTCTCGCATGTATGGCACTCCATTCTTTCACAAAATATACACTCATTTTTATATCAGCTTGCAATTGACGGGACGCGGTCGGTGATAACCACCACCACGGGATCGGTCCAGTTGTGGGAAAAGGACCAAATGGTGTGGGAACGAGAGGAAGGACTGGCGGCTATTGACCGAGCTGCTTTCGTCGAGCTCCCGTTGCCTGAACGCGTTGCGCGTGTAAACATCGAGGGAGAGACGCTGGTCGCACGGTTGACGCGACAAATCGGAGACGCAAAGGTCTGTCGTTTTTCTCTTCAACTCTCTCGTGGCTTAATCTTCCCCAGGACTTCCCCGCATATGCAGCCGCCTTCGCACAGCGCTTCGTTACGGGCAGCCCGCCGCGTGAAGAGGTTGTCGTCTCAGCACACAACCACACCGCTTCCCTTGCGCGTGATGCGTTTGGGTTTAGGCAGGTGCTCGTCGCTGCGACTGCGTATGGGACGGTCTTTGGGCTTGATACTGCGTCCGGGGCCGTGCTGTGGACGCGCGTTTTGGGGCTGGGATGGGCTGCAGAGAACGTAGGGGGGAGTGTCAAGCCTGCTAAGATGTTCGTCGTGGATGGCGAGGGAGATGGGAAGGATATCGTGTTGCTTGCGCAGCGCACTGCTAACAATGTGAGCCGCTTTTGTTTGTTCCTTGAAAGTCTACTTATTGCTTTGCAGAAACTGGTTGATACTGTTCTCTTCAGAATCGATCCTCTCACCGGGGCGTCAGTGATCCATGTGGAGGAGAACACGGATAGGCTCTTGGAAGGCACTGATGTCATTTCCGGACCTCTTGCGGAGGCGTTCCTCTTGCCCGAATCCGACGTGATCATCCTCATTGACGAGTACTTCCAGGTACATGATCAACTTCCCTTTCGTCTTTTCAGGCCTAATGCGTAGCTGCAGGTAACCCCTTATCCCGACACTGAATCCAATGCGGCACTCGTCGCACGTTTGGCACCCAGCCTACATCTGCCGTTCATGGAGTCCTTCTCGGACGGCCCCCGCGTTGTCGGGCATGGACTCAAACTAGACCGTAGCCTATCTGACAAGTACATCGCGCATCGAAGCTGGGGGTTACGTCTTCCCCCTGGTCAGGTAGTGAAGCACGTCGTTCGGCCGCGCGTAGGGCCTATCGCGTCCTTGGGCAAGGTTCTCGGGGAACCGGACGACGCTGTACAAGTATCTCAATCCACGGATGTTTGTTGTTCTCACCCAAGGGACGGACGTTGGATCTGACACGATTGAGTCGTCTGAGTGTGGTGTTTTTGTTGTGGATGGGGCGAAGGGGAGTGTGTTGTATTCGGCTGTGGTTCCGGGAGCGAATGCAGGTGGGGAGTGTGATGTGCATGCAACGCTGGTGGAGAATTGGTTGGTTTATCATTATTATGATGGGGATGGGATGCGGGAGGGTGAGGCGAAGGGGTGGAGGCTTGTTACTGTGGAGTTGTATGAAGGCGGCATAGATGAGAAGACACAGAGGTGGGTTTCTTTTTCATTCGTGACATTCAGCTTGTACTAAAGCCAATGGATCGCAGCTCCGACATGTCGGCTTTCGCGGTCGAGGGTATGCATGTTGAACCATTAGAACAGTCGTATGTGTTTGCGCATGGCATAACGGCCATTACCACCACGTCGACGAAATTTGGCATCACGTCAAAAGATATCATCGGTATGTACTGTGGCTAGCTCGCGCTGAAGTCAACTGACTGACTTTATCAGTTGCCACAACCAATAATAAAATTCAGTCGATCCCACGTCGTATGCTTAATCCTCGACGCCCGAAAAATCGCAAGCCCACTGCGGAGGAGCAGCAGGAGGAACACCTCATCCCATATGATGTTATCATGCCAGACGATCCTCGGCGCACGATTTCCCATGATTACGAGGTTCGTGCAATCTATTATCAGGTCAAACAAATCGTCCAACGCGTGTACCCAGGTCGCTCGGACGCGAAATATCATCACGTCCCCCGCGCTTCTCGAGTCCACTTCGCTCGTATTTGCGTATGGGCTGGATCTGTTCCTCACGCGTGTGGCTCCGTCGAGCACCTTTGATATTCTGAACAAGAATTTCAACAAGGTGCAGCTGGTGCTCACTGTTTCTGCGTTGGCGTTGGGGATTTCGATAGCGCAGCCAATGGTGAGGCGTAAACGGCTACGGGAACGGTGGTATAATTGAATAAAATGTATATTAATATTGGCCATCCGCATATAATTGCACCAGATTTTGCGTCGAGTGGGGGCCTTGCCTGTACGTACGCGGTTAAACCGACTTGAAAATCAGAATTTTCTGCTGGGGCTCTCGTCAAGGCTCTCGTCATATTCATTCATTCATCAGAATTTCATCTCGATTCTCATGAAAAGAAGAAGTGCACAGCCTTGGGTCCAGGAAAGGGAATTTTACCCCGTGACTTTCTGTCAAAGCCTGAGAATCCCCGCGGCGACGCGCGCCGGCGAGTGCAGCGAGCGGCAGTGCGGCGTCGTCAGCCTTGAAAGCAGCAAGTGAGTGAGTGCAGGTCAAAGCATTTGAAGGGTCCTGAGTGGCGAAGGCACGGGTCCCATAGCTCTAAGCTCGTATTCATCTCAAGCTCCCTCAAGTCACGCGTTGTCAGATTCATGATTCATCAAACTCTCTCCCTTACCACGAAGACCCTTATTCGAATCGCCCGCCTCAGTGACTTCACTAGCACTACGATGACCGCCCATTAATGCACACACTTTCTCATCGACCCGGCGGGAAGTCTGAGTAGTGAGACTATGCGGTACTCTGTTTCTGGAAACTGGCTGCGCTTTGCGACTTCCCGTACGAAGTCGCGGTCGGTAGGGAAGAACCTTGGCCGCTTCAGCGGCACTCCATCGAAAACTACCTCGTGCCATAGATCCGACGTGCCCCCCTCCTCTTGTCCTCGTTCCATAGACTCAGCTCATGACGATACCCAGCCGGCTCAATGGCCTAATTTTCCAGGCACCTATGGAGAGCTGTTTGAGTTCTCCATGCCAGAACTGGCGGCTGACACCACTACCACGACAACAACCGCCTGTTGGAGTGGTGCAGACCCCCCTCTCTATCCCCTATGCTACTCTTACCGCGACCAGACCATCATACCTCGTGCTTTGGGAGGATTGGAAAATTTCATTGAAATCAGAAAATGGTGGACACGGCCCACCCCAGCTGAGGCCGCAGAACTTTGGGAGGGTCTGGAGGTTCAATACCAGACTGTCGAATACGAGAAAGAGCAGTGGCTCTCTCCCGTCCTCACCATCCTGCGCATGATAGTTACGGCCTTGATGCGCGATCTGGGACTTGCATATAGTATCTCCGAAGTCGTTCCCCGTCGACAACATCAAGTTGGTGATATTGACTGGGCTGTGTTCCTGCGGCGCGTACCAACGGGCGAACTCACTTCGGTTCTATTGAAGCAATTAGAATCACCGTCTGAGGTCCCTGCTATCCGTTCAGGCTGCGCTATTGAAGCCAAAGCCACCGCAGTACTCGAGAGATATCATCATTTCTTCAAGCAACCTTTGCAGCTATTTCCTCCTCCTGGGCCTCATCTGCGTGGCCGAGCCATATTATTCAAGGCAAGTTTCCAAATTCCGATGTCGCTTGGTCCTGAAGGGTCTCTCAGTTGGATCTCCAGATGTGTCACAGAGTCATGAACAACGTGTCTTGTTCTTCGCCACGGTTCGGTCTCATTTATTCCGGACATCAATGTCTTGTGGTGGAGAATAGTATGTATGCTGTCTCGAGGTGTCCGTTGTCTCACTATTGTACTATTGTATGCGCAGTGAACCCAACAGTCCCTGCGCCACCATTTATCGTCGGCTCCCACGCGCGTGCACTTGCTGCTTCTGCAGCTCTGCTCCCTGGCACGGATCCATGCATCCGTGGCATTGGTCAATCTGATCTCCAGCCTCTTGTTCCGAGTGCACTCAAAAACGAAGGTGCAATGCAACGACCGCCCTTCCTTGCGTTACTGGTGGCAATATGCGCTCCTCCGGGCACTCTCACCTTTGGTCCTCCCGATCCGTCGTTATCCGCTCTTGGGCATGCCGCATATTCGGGTGCCATTCCCTCTTCTCCAATCTCCAGCCAGTCCGCCTCGCCAGGAATTGACAGAGCGGGGCACACGGTCTCTCGGTCCCATTATACCAAAGCACCTCAGTACGCCAATGAAGCTTTGCGTGTACGTGTAGCTGCTGCCAGTCGTCAACTCAGCGAAGAGGTCAGTGATGAGCATCGTCCGCCGGTACTCGATCAATTGGTGTGTGTCACCCTGAAATCCTAATGCCTAATCAATCTAACAAGTAGCAGAACTTCCTCTTCGCCCCACCCCTTTCCCAGGAACACCAATCCCTGGTCAAAGTTACGAAGTCCCAGATTAGGCAGTCCATGTCCCCTGCAAGCCTCCAGATTTTCTTGTCGTTACAGTCTCTCATACATTCTGGCAAACAAGCAACGGTGCACCGCGGCATGCTGGCTCATGAAACCCCTGTGGTGGTTAAAATGTATGATAGCTGCGACTTCGATGCTCTTCTACGTGAAGCAGACGCATACGAGCAACTGGAGCTCTCTGGGGTGTCCGCGACCCCCAAATGCCTGGGTATCTTTGCTCCCGTGCACAAAAGATGGGCAGCTCTGGTTCTCGAGGACGGAGGCCTGACCATAGGTAAATGTTGGCGTGATGTCTCCTTGGAAGATCGGTACGTCTGCTCAAGACTGTAGAGAAGATAAATTTGACTCCAACTTGTGCCCAGCATGGCCGTATATGCCACAGCTTTGCAAGTTCACGCGTCCGGCATTATTCATGGCGATTTGGAGTGTCGGAATTTCACTCGGGATACAGACGGCCACATACGTGTAATTGACTTTGGCCATTCGACAGTAGGTCATGTTTGCGATAATGCGTGCTCTGAACTACTTGATCTTCGGCACGATCTATCCCTTGATGACCCGGCACACTAGAAATAGTGAGGCTGAGGGCCAACTTATTGTCCAACCGATGTATCCAGGTCGCTCGGACGCGGAATATCGTCGTCTCCCGCGCTTTTACTCGAGTCCATTTCGCTCGTATTTGTTCCTCACGCGCGTGGCTTTGTCGAACCCTCTTGACATTCTGAACTTTTTTTGCGTTGGCGTTGGGGATTACGATGGCACAACCAATGGTGAAGTGTAAACGACTATAGCTACGGGAACGGTGGTATAATTGAATAAAATGTATTTTAATATTGGCCATCTGCATATAATTGCACGAGATTTTGAATTTCGCCTTCACCGCGTGCGTACAAGCAAGCCATTGGGTTTCATAATCTTCTGCTTGAGCTCGGGTATCATAGGGTATCATATTTATTACACGCTACTTATAATTTCTTCCAGTCACCCTCAAGTCACGCGTCGAGTCATGAATGCAGGGTTTTCGTGGATTCATCAAACTCTCCCTCTTACCACGAAGACCTATTCAAGTCTTGTCGACTAGGACGATGGCCACCGTTTCAACACCTACAGGCGAAAACCCTACCCCCATCACCAAGAGTGCAGGTTGAGACGCCTTGAAAAATTTTCTTACCCCGACACTGATGGGGTCTGCAATTAGCGAAGAAGGAGGAGAAACGTTTAGAAAAGGCTGCAAAGTTGGCAGCAAAGACGGCGAAAGTCGCTGGCACTGGTGAAAAGAAGGTCAAGGAGAAGGAGAAGAAGGATGTAGAGCCTCCGTTCGTGAACAAGACCCCGATGGGCGAGAAGAAAGGTGAGATTCAGGTCGATCTACAGCTTCGATAGTGCTCTTACGTCGGAATATGCAGACCTTACTGAACCCATGGCTGCTGGCTACAATCCAATCGCCGTAGAATCTGCCTGGTACGACTGGTGGGAGAAGGAAGGATTCTTCAAGCCTCAGTTCACTTCCGACGGCAAGGTCAAGCCTGAGGGCCTCTTTGTCATCCCTGCACCTCCCCCGAACGTCACGGGAAGCCTGCATATCGGCCACGCACTCACCACCGCCATACAAGATTGTTTAATCCGATGGTGGGTCGCGTGCATCTGTATGTGGTGATTGTTCACGCGGAATAGGAATCGAATGCTTGGCAAGACGACACTATTCGCGCCTGGATTCGACCATGCTGGTATATCTACGCAGTCTGTTGTCGAGAAACGGCTATTCAAAGCTACGGGGAAGACGCGACATGATCTAGGGAGAGAAAGGTTCTTGGAAACTGTGATGGATTGGAAAAACGAGTGCGGCCCGTTTACTTTCCAGGGAGGCCTAGAGCTGAACTCTCTGCAGCTACCAGAGTCGAATTACCCGCCAATTGCATCGCTTAGGAGGCAGTTACGATTGGGATCGCGCTGTATTTACCATGGACGAGGTCTGTGACTGCTCAATGCGAGCGCGTACGCTTTTCGCTGAATTCCAATTCAGAAACGCAATAAAGCTGTCATTGAGGCTTTCTGTAGGTTACATGAAGAGGGCATCATATACCGCGCCAATCGTCTTGTTCATTGGTGTGTCAAAATGAATACGACTTTGTCCAACCTCGAAGTAAGAAACACACATCTGAACGGTCGTTTTGTATTGATATGTGGTTTAGGTTGACCAAAAGCAACTCAATGGTCGAACGCTGCTCAATGTCCCTGGTTATGATGAGAAAGAACGGTTTGAATTTGGTGTCCTGGTGTCGTTTGCATACCAGATTGAGGACTCAGGTGATACCGCAATCAATTTCTCCGCGCACTCGCTTACCCAACGCTAGATGAAAAAATCATCGTTGCTACAACTCGACCTGAGACAATGCTTGGAGATACTGCCGTCGCTGTCCATCCAGATGATCCTCGATACAAGGTGAATTGTTTTTCTACGATAATTATGCGTTGATTTCGACTGTCTCCAGCACCTCCACGGTAAATTCGTCAAACATCCGTTCGTCGACCGGCGAATTCCAATAGTGACCGATTCCATTGTCGTTGACATGGAATTCGGAACTGGTGCTGTGAAAATCACTCCCGCTCACGATCCCAACGATTACGAAGTCGGAGTGCGCCACAAGCTGGAATTCATCAACATTCTCAACGATGACGGGACCTTCAACGCGAACACTGGAGAGAAATTCAAGGCGCGTCTCTGCAACTCAGACCACTCATTGACTGACTGATATATGCTTCCAGGGCATGAAACGATTCCACGCTAGGAATGCTGTCGTTAAAATGCTCAAAGAAGCCGGACTGTATGTCGAAACCAAAGATAACCCTATGCAAATTCCTATATGCAGGTAGGTTTCGTCGTCATTCATGTCCATTTTGACGGACCGAGTGTAGCAAATCCGGTGATGTTGTTGAGCCCGTGCTGAAACCTCAGTGGTGGGTGAACTGTAAGCCTCTGGCGGAGGAGGCCATCAAGGTATCGTTTAGTAACAGCGCTTAGTATGTACTAATACCTTGATTAGCGGACGCAAGCTGGCGAACTGTTGATCACGCCCAAGACCTCAGAAAACGAATGGTACCGATGGCTCGAGGGTATTCAGGACTGGTGTATCTCTCGTCAATTATGGTGGGGTCACCGGTGTCCAGCTTATTTCGTCAACATCGAGGGGGCTGATCTCGATGTAAGACCCCTTGTTGCCCTCCCCATTCATGTGTACTCATTGACATAAGCCGAATGACGGAGCGAACTGGGTGGTCGGAAGGACAATTGAAGAGGCCACGGAGCGCGCGAAAGCCTTCGCTGGTGACAAGAAGTTCGTGCTGGAGCAGGATGGAGACGTCTTAGACACCTGGTTTTCCTCGGGACTCTGGCCATTCTCTATGATGGGCTGGCCAGACCAAGTGCGTTTCTTCCTACCTTCAATCTCTCCTTCTGACCCAACATCATAGGCTTCGCCCGATCTTCAAACCTTCTTCCCCTCGTCGGTGCTCGAGACCGGTTGGGATATCATTTTCTTCTGGGTCGCGCGTATGGTGCTGCTTGGGATCAAGCTAACTGGTCAAGTTCCTTTCAAAGAGGTGTATTGTCATGCCATGATTCGAGACGCCCATGGTCGCAAGATGTCCAAATCTTTGGGCAATGTCATTGACCCCATCGACGTTATTGAGGGTGTTGCTCTCGAAGCTTTGCATGAGAAGCTGAAGGACGGCAATCTTGACGAGAAGGAGATTGTGAAGGCCACCGCCGGCCAGAAGAAGGACTTTCCTAAAGGGATACCACAATGTGGAACCGATGCGCTGCGGTTTGCTCTTTGCGCGTACTCGAGCGGAGGTACGTTCGTCTGTTTCACAGCCCGATATAAAGAGCTGATCCGCTGTAGGGCGGGATATCAATCTCGAGATTCTGCGTGTCGAGGGGTACCGGAAATTCTGTAACAAGATTTTCAATGCGACCAAGTTTGCTATGCTCAAACTTGACGAATCATTCGTCCCCGAACCGACCGCCAAGGTTCGTAGTCGCTTGGCAATTCGATCTTTTACTGATCTGTCTGCAGCCAACCGGGAACGAGAGCCTCGTCGAGAAGTGGATTCTGCATAAGCTCAATGTCGCCGCGACAGACTTGAACGCACAGCTGGCGGAGCGCAACTTCATGACGGCCACGACGGCCGCTTACAATTTCTGGCTCTATGAACTGTGTGATGTGTACATTGTATGTGCTACTGCGGTCTCGTCATCGCAGCTTTCTCACCCCATTTGCAGGAGGCCATGAAACCGATGACGGACGAGTCGGCTCCGGCCGCCACTCGGAAATCGGCACAACAAACACTGTATACATGTCTCGACCTTGGGTTGAGGCTGCTTCATCCTTTCATGCCCTTCGTAACAGAAGAGTTGTGGCAGAGGCTTCCTCGGCGACCCAACGACCCAACCCCCTCGATTATGGTGTCTTCATTCCCTGTCTTTGTAGGTTATGCTAGTAGTTTCCGAGTCTCATCTGATGTCGTTCGCAGGACAAAGACTATGTCTTTGAAGCAGCGGATCAACAGTTCGACCTTGTTTTCAGCACTTTGAAGACGGGTCGGTCATTAGCCGCGTCGTATAATTTGCAGAGCGATATTCAGTGTAAGAATATCAGCTACGAACCCTTGTAGGTTCTGATCGCGATTCGCAGTCTTCTTGCACGTGCAAACGGACGAGGAAGCAGCGCTTTTCGAGCCACAGCTCTCGACCATCGTCGCTTTGACCAAGGGGTGCAAGAGTGCGAAGGTTGTGCGGGAGCTCAAGGATATCCCCGAGGGCTGTGGCGGCACTGTGGTTACCCCCACGATTGCGGTTCATACTCTCGTTCGAGTGAGCGTCCCTGGGGCAGCTTTGCTATCTTATATGCTTACCACTGAGTAGGGCCTCGTCGATCTGGACGTGGAGATTGGCAAATGCGACAAGAAGCTCGATCTTGCTAAGCTAAATCTCGGGAAGATAACCAAGCTTGAAGCTCAGGCTGATTATGAGCAGACCGTCCCTGAAAACGTACGCCAGGCTAACTCGGATAAGGTGTGTTTCGTTGTGTGCGTTGTCTATTCTGTTGGTTGACAAGCATTGCAGCGGAAAACTATCGAGGCTGAGATTTCTACGTTGGAGCTTTCGAGGAATATGTTTGCTAAACTCAAGTGATTTATTTGCGGATGTATCTGTACCGATTGAATAATATTAGAGAAATGCGCGGCGAGCGTTGGCTCACATAATGCAATTGTTGGTACAATCTCCCTTGGTGTAGCTCGCGAAGAAAAAAATCTTTTTTCAGCAGCGAGCGGTACATAGTTTGCCCAGATGAGCTAAGCTCGCTCAAAGGAGCGCGTGTACGGTAAGGGCAACCACGGAAACTCGGTGGATACCTAGTTTCGTGTGTGTGTGGGGGGGGGAAGAGCCGCTCGCGTCGCCTCCGGTGACGGCTGCAGAAGGAGTACGACGGGAGCTTCGGGGAAGTGCTCTACGCGTCGTACTGGCGGGAAAGTGCTGCGAGCGGGCTCTGAGCGCGGGGGAGAGGGAAGAAAGGAAGCGGGGCAGATAAAAGGGACGCGGAGGGTGGGCAAAAGAAAAGCGCGTGCGAGATGGTGGTGGTCAACGCGAAGGCGAAAGTGACGTGTCACGCGTCGCGTCACGCTATCCCATCTCGCGCTTTTCCTTAGCTTATCCTCTGACAAGCTTGAGCCGTTCGTGCCTCGCGTCAAGCTTGTCTCGGAATTTGGTGTTTGATCTTCACCTTTTTGGCTCATGCCAAAACTTCGACCATGGCTTTTCGCTCGACCTTATTCAACTGCAGGCCCTGAGGCCACCAAAATTCGCCTTCGGGCCGTGCTCAGAGAGACTGCGCAACCTGTAGCCGTTGTCACGTCGCTCATGTCGCATGACGCGTCGGCAGCGTCGCAGGGAACTCGAAACGAGCCCGTTTACCATGGCGCCACTCTTTCGTCCTTCACCTCGATAGCCATGGACCCCACACCTTTGGTTACTTTTGCCTTGCGAATACCATCGCGTATGGCATCTGCACTCAATTCTGCACCTTTGGATTCATCGTCGGACTTGGTTATCAACATCTTGTCCGCGAGACAGGCGTCTATCGCGACCAAGTTTTCGCGGCCCGACCTTTATCCCCATCCATTCACCACGACGCCATATTTCTTGAATGCGGAGGGGTTACCAGTCATACAGGGCTCGTTGGGGGCCATTGCATGCAAATTGGTGTCGAAAGGCGTGCCCCTTCATGACCTCGAATTCCTCCGTTCCCGACATACAAACAAGTCACCTGTGGCAGAGGTTCCAGAGATTGGCACCGTCTCAGAGCTTTTCATAGCTCAGGTCCTTCGGGTAGAGGAAGGGAATTCACAGGAACATCACGACATGCCACTTTTGTATCATCGACGCCGGTTCACCACCTGTACTCCAGAAGAGCCCTAATCAAGTTTGATCAACGCTACTGGACACTTCAAACGTCGTGCCATATATCTCAATCTAATCGTACTCGGTCCTGCCTATCCCCTCGAATTCCAGAAACCGTACGGGCAAGTTAGCACCCCCAATGATGACTGTGCGTCGGTGAATGTCAATTTCGCTACTATTCAGGCCAACAACTTACACAGGTCATAGAATTCGTTGCTGGAAAGGTCGGGCAGCCTCTGCCATTTTGGTGCATTTAAGGGCATCCCGAGCCGCTGTTGTTGCTTGATTTAGAGACACCCTGTTTGATTCTAGAAACACGGACCTTTGGATGGACCCTGTGGGTCGAGCGCAATCGCAGATCGAATGCTGCCGCCGAGCGCTCAGCATTCTGGTCATTCAGATATTCTTGAAATTCCGGTTCATTATCGTGGAAGGCGCTGAGAGAGTCGACGATACGGCATAGAGCTGGTGATCGAAGTCCCTGTGCAAACACCGTCTTCATCTTGACGTCCTATGGCACAAGTCTTGTCAAGAAAGCGCCCATAATCAAAAGGGATCAAGACTGTACCAAACCCGGAACAGTGTGGCACTTGGCCTCTAGAAGCTTCATGGCGCGTGGGCCCCAGTGCTGAGCCGCGTGCGGTGGCGGGGGTTGACTATGCCAAGATTTCGTGTGCGCCAGAAGAGTCGCAAACTTGTTTTCCCTATTCAAGAGTGGTCCCCAGTCTGACAGACACGCCCGAAGACCTATCGAGTCGACCAGATTTGAGGTCGAAATTCGGTCGAAGCTGGCGTCTTCGAACCCAGGCATCGCGCCGATAGCTATCCCCTTTGCCAGGATCGTAGGCGCGAACGAAGTAAGGTGGATATCGATCTTCAGCTCCTTGACCCGCCTCGCGAAGTCGCGGAGCTCGTTCTTGACATGGAAGAAAAGGCAGCCCGAGATATCCTCGGGGCTCGTACCGTGCTTGATGCCTGAGTTTCGGACAACGCCAAGGTCCCATCCGAAAAGGGCGTTCGCGTCTTCTGGCACCATCCATGTTCCCTGCGGGGAAAACAGAAGCCTGCTTGAATCAGCGATTCGATTCAGGTGTTACGACATGGCGCTTCACCTGTTCGGCTGCGTGAAGTTATTCGTGTTCAGCGAAAACGGAGCCAGAATCCCACTCTCGCGGAAGCGCTGGGATGCCATGCGATGAGCCGGCTTCAATTTGGCGAGAGATTTTTCACGGAAATCCAAACGGTCCGCCGCGAGCGTGGTCTCTTTCATACTCTGCACGGCTGCCGATAACGTGTAATTCGAGTGAAACATTTCGAGAGGCCGCTTGACGCCTGCTGAGGGCTGGACGCAGTACACATGGCCTTCCCCTCTGGTGCCCAGACACCGTCGAAAGGACAGGTCGGCTTCGAATTCACCCCGACACGCGTAGATGAAATTGACACAGCGTTGGAGGTAGTCGGCGCCTGCCGCTGGGAGGGCTGCAGAATACACCAGGTGAACACAGAACTCGGCAGCTTCCTGAGCGATGTGTTAGCGGAATGGTGTTAGTGTGGACGTACCGTCACTCACCTCGATGGACGGGCCAGGGCTCAAGAGTACAAACAGAATGAGGAGGTTTCGGTTGACCAGAATCGGGTCGGTCTCGTTCAACAGGACGTCGCAGTAGCCGGTATAATCCACGGGCAGAGCGTTGATTGTTCGGATTAAATTGCGGAGGTTGCCAGATGCTGAGTAGACGCAAGGCTCAATTCCACGCAGAGGTACTATGCAGAGCTGCAAGTGTTGCTTACCAGCGAAACACAGCTTCAGGTCGGGCAATGGTTCTGCGTTGTTGTAACCTTCGTTGTTAGCGAGTTGGAAACAGTCGATCGCGGGTAGATCGCCCCAGAAATCTACGGTCTGTCGGAAGAGCGTCATTCCGGTTGAAGGGTGGAGGAATGCGGGATCCCTTCGGTCGGCGATCCAGGAGGGTTCCCAGGTATCGCTCAGGTAGGGATGCATGCAATGGAACCGATGCTTCGCCCAGTGTTGATTCTTGCATTTCTCGGAGCAGTACTGGTGTCTGGGTCAACTTCACTCTAGCCACAAAATTTCCATGAATCTACCTTGATGAGGCGACACTACTCGTAGATACCCATTAGCTCGTTGAATATTTCGAGACTTGTCGACGCACATGTGGACAGATATTCAGACCTCTCTCGGGACAGGATTTCCAGCCGCTGGAATTCCCGCACATCAAGTGCGAGACCGTGCCACCGTTCGGAGCGGATCCCATTCTGAAAGACATCAGGCTCTCCAGAGTCTCGAATTTGTCTCCACGGTCCTTAAGGTCGCGCAGTTTGCGAAACCCAGTGACGACGGCGTGAAACCAGGCTTTCGTCGCCATAATGCAAAGTCGTTAGTTGTGGGGTGGGTGGGGGAATGAAGTCGGAGAGCACTCGAATTTTATCTGTTCCGCTGCGCATTCTGATTCTGAGGCGCAGAGACGGACTTCTATGTTGCATTACGTCGAAACTTCTATGTGGAAGTCAATACCTAGGCTGGCCCAGCATTGTAGCTTGCCGGGAGGAAAAGTTACTGCTCATCGACCAAATGAGGCGTTCAGCAATTTGCCAAGAGCCAATCTATCGGTGGAGGTGGCGGTTGAGGAGCCTTACGCCGCTGGTAATGCTGCTAAGATTCTTTATTCGTGGTAATTGGGGCCCGGATTCCGAGTCGGCAGTCGGCGAAAGTCAATTTGAGTTCAATTAACCTGAGAAGAGCGCGGGTAACCAGATTGGCAGGGGTCGCAGAACAGGTCATGAAGTAAGCGCTGGTCGAGGTGGAAAGCAGAAGTTAGCGCCGACGGCACAATGATTGGCAAGGTGAGGGCCCCCAGAGTGCTTGATGATTGACGATGTCACAGAACCGGAGTCAGTGCAAAGATTGGTGACTTGCTAGTCTCTCTAGACAGACGCTATAACTTGCAGCTCGTTCCGCGCTAGTGACTGCCAGCGGCTGGCACCTGGTACATGAGGAACTTCAGGAAGACGGTCCACTGGGGCAACTCTTGCTCTGAGCTCTGATTTTCGGCTGGTGCGTGTTCAAACGTTCAAGTTTGAATCTCTGCGATTATTTTCGTTGTTTGCTGTTAGCGTGTTACAAGACAGGCTAACGCACGAAACACGGTCACGTGTACGATGTTTTCCTCTCTTTGTCATTGCAGCCAGTGCTTGCGAACTCGACTTTGAGTTTTTGAGGTGGGGTTTCGGGATTGAAAGTTCACCATTTTAAGGATTGGGGTATAATCTTTTGATTATAATTTGACTTGCAATGGAATAGCGCTCGCCTTTCTTTTTGAGGTGGGGTTTCGGGATTGAAAGTTCACCATTTTAAGGATTGGCGTATAATCTTTTGATTATAATTTAACTTGCAATGGAATAGCGCTCGCCTTTCCTTCCCCTCGATCGACTTCCATCATTTCTATAGCTAAGACTAGAGCAGAGCTGGAAGAGACTGTTGATAGACGATCCCTCGTGAGTTTGCGGGCGGATTCTTCCAGTGCCGCCCCAGTTATGGAAGAATCAGAGCCAATGGCCACAGATGCGACGCCGCGCAGCCACATCCGCTGCTGAGCGAAAGCTTGCTCGATCATGGGCTGCATTGAAGCGCAGTCAGCTTGATGAGCGAGCTTTTATCATGATACTAGCTTAAAAAGCATACCTCTATTCCGTCAATGACTTGCCAACCATGGGCGGCCGCGACCTTGTACATGATCGTTTCCAAAGGTTTATACTTCAAGATTTGGATGAGAATTGGCAAGGATATTAGTTAGAATTTACCGGCATCTCAAGGAAAAGGCGTTTTGTGGGATAGGGAAGCAGCGTCGGGGACTCGGGCATCGCGTAGGGGACAGTTAGGACAGCGGATGCTGTAGTGTAAACCATCCGCTCAGCTAGAGTCTGTGGAGCGAAACTTGCTGCCATTTTGTTCGAAGAGAAGTAGGACAGAGCAGTGGAAGTCAGTACATACGGATGCATCCCACCGCCATTAATACACAGGGCTTGTGTTTCCCGACAAGGTAGTTTTCCACGTCCGTTGGGTCCCGTAAGTGGATGAATTTCGTATGGGGCATCGCGTCCATGACTGTGCGCACTTTGTCGACATCGCGGTTGATGACGAAAATCGGAGACAGCCCTAACGAAGTGAGGGCATGAGCGGTAGAACGCGTCGTCGCACCACCGCCGATGACAAGGCCAGCAGATGACCCTGCGAGAGCGGATTGCGGAGGATAGGCAGCAGATGCGTCGGACAGAATAGTACGAGGCGGGTGTTGGGTTTTTAAGGCACTCAGCAGAGCGTTTCTTATCCCGAGGACTGGAACGCCGCGTCGTGCGAGGCACCTCTTAATAAGTGAGCTGCTACGCACTGTCTGTATTCTGCCCCACGAGCTTGACCCCTCCGTTAGCTGTGGGCACTTTCACAATGGTGTTACAGGCGTTGGTAACGCGACTTTCTGGGGATATATCGTCGAGAAATGGGATGATAGCCGTCTTGAGTGGCATAGTCACTCTAGCGCGCTCAGAAAACGCGCTCATCGTTTATCAATGAGGGAGCTCACGCAGCACCTCCACAACCGTTGTCTCGAATTACGGCGAGCATCTGCTCCGTGACTTTGCTCGTTGACCACAGATTATACGTGCTTTTCGTGCCCAGAAATTCAAAGCAGTGGTTGTGTAAAGCAGGAGAAGCAGAATGTGCGATAGGATAGCCAAAAAGATAGAATTCTTTGGAGGCCATCGGGGAAGTGCTCAAAGTTGACAGGGTTGAGTTCAAGATATTTGGATTGAAAAAAGGCGCTATTCCAGGGGTGCATTCACGCGCAGGGGCCGTACATTTAACGCATGGAGTGAAGCTATAGCTTCGAGTTGGTGGGAATAGCAGAGATATCGGTAACCTCCACCGCCACGCCCGAGCCCGCACAGACGGGTTAACAAGAACCGAAGAACACCACCAAAAACAACGCGTCTGCAGAAACTAGCGAAGTCCACATATCACCGTGAACGAGCGAGAAGGTACGTCAGTTTCAATCCCCGTCATGGAGGAAAACTGTGCCCGATTACAACAGACGGGTAGTGCGGGTTAGCGCGAACCAAGGGAAGACGAAAAAGAGGAGGTAGCCGAGGCACATGAAGCGAAGGCGAGTGATATAAAAGGCGAGCAAGCGCAGTTCCTCCTATACTCCGACGGATCGCTCCTCGAAAGCAAGGAGTAAGGAAAGAGAGGAGTGTTGGGTATGGCGTAGCAGGATACCACGGGGGCCGCGAGCACATCACGCGAATCGGCCCAATGGCATGGGCAGCACACGATGATTTGAGCTACCCCAACGCCCATCCAGAAGTGAAGCACGTCCACTTCTTTGCAGACAAGACGGCCCGCCATATTCGACCCGAGGCCAGCGCCAGGGTTTCGCTGGTACGTGGAGAAGTTCTTGGGAAAGAATCCAGGAAATATGATTAACATTGACTGGTCCCCGGGCCATGAAGGTATCGTCGGGAACGAACGGGCCTCCGATATTGGGTACCGAGAAGGGTTTGCAAGCCCTGGCCGAGTTTCTGGAGAAGACAGGCGCGTTCACCAAAACGGGCCAACCGCGTCGTACGATGGATCCTTTGGAGCTGGTAGACGAAGAAGACGGAAGAGTAGATGAGTAGGAGGAGGAGAGGAGCCTCAGGGGTGTGGACGACAAAGAAGATTAACGGCGCTACACGCCATGCCAACATCACGCGTCGCGGCCCGGAAACCCACCCGGAACCTCCGCACTTGAAACTCATCGATACTCATCCTCAGGGTCGAATTTCGGCGTGTGCATGGGGTTGACTCTTTTCCAAGTTCAAGTCAGGACCGATGATAATCCCAACAGAGGTCGTCCCAGAAAATCAGCTCTCAAATGAAATTCGTCCGAATGAATTAGGTTTTCCCACGGTTTTTGAGGTGTGCAAAACGTGTTTCTCAATGAGGCGGTCACTTTCGAAAATTTGAGACACAGATTTTGAAAAAAAATTCGGACGAATTTGTGGGACGACCTATATAGGGATAATCACCGGTCCTTTCAAGTCTCGGTGATTATTTTCGTTTCGTTTGCTTTTAGTGTTACAGTGACGGTAAAGTTGAGGGACAAGCCGAAATTCAGGTACGAAACGCGGTCACGTGAACGATATAAGTATGTAAGTATCCTTGTTTCTCTGCTTGCGAATTCGACTTTGCTTCGAAATGGCGTGCTGGGTTGAGAGCTCACCATTTCGAGGATTGGCGTATAATTTTTTTGTTTATAATTTAACATGCAATGGAAAAGCGCTCGCCTTTCCTTCCCCTCGATCGACTTCCATTTCCATAGCCAAGACTAAGGCAGAGCTGGAAGAGACTGTTGATAGACGATCCCTCGTGAGCTTGCGGGCAGATTCTTCTAGCGCCTCCCCAGTTATGGAAGGATCAGAGCCAATGGCCACAGATGCGACGCCGCGTAGCCACATCCGCTGCTGAGCGAAAGCTTGCTCAATCATTGCCTGAGGTGAAGCGCAGTCAGCGTTCTTATAGTACTAGCTCAAAGAGCATACCTCTATTCCGTCAATCACTTGCCAACCATGGGCGGCCGCGACCTTGTACATGATCGTTTCCAAAGGTTTATACTTCAAGATTTGGATGAAGATTGGCAAAGCGTATTAGTTAGAATTTACCGGCATCTCAAGGAAGAGGCGTTTTGTGGGATAGGGAAGAAGTGTCGGGGACTCGGGCATTGTGTAGGGGACAGTGAAGACAGCGGATGCTGTGGTGTAGACCATCCGCTCAGCTAGAGTCTGTGGAGCGAAGCTTGCTGCCATTTTGGTCGGTAAGAAGGAGGAAGAAGCAGAAGTCAGGACATACGGATGCATCCCACCGCCATCAATACGCATGGTTTATGCTCCCCGACGAGATAATTTTCTACGTCCGTTGGGTCCCGTAAATGGATGAATTTTAGATGGGGCATGGCGACCATAACTTGGCGCACTTCGTCGACATCGCGGTTGATGAGGAAAATTGGAGACAGGCCTAACAAAGTGAGCGCATGAGCGGCGGAACGCGTCGTCGCACCGCCGCCGATGACAAGGCCAGCAAATGACCCTAGAGCGGGTTGTGCGTCGGACGGAATAGTACGATGCGGATGTTGGGCTTTCAAGGCACTCAGCAGAGCGTTTCGGATCCCGAGAACTAAAAATCCGCGTCGTACGAGGCGCCTCTTTACAGGAAGTGAGCTGCTACGCACTGTCTGTATTCTGCCCTACGAGCTTGACCCCTCCCGTGGCTGTTGGCACTTTCACGATGGTATTACAGGCGTTGGTAACGCGACCCTCGGCGGATATTTCGTCAAGAAATGGTATAATAGCCGTCTTGAGTGGCATAGTCACTCTAGTGCGCTCAGACGACGCGCTCATCGTCTATAAACGAAGGAGCTCACGCAGCACCTCCGCAATCGTTCTCTCGGATTACAGTGAGCATCTCCTGCGTAACTTTGCTCGTTGACCACAGATTATACGTGCTTTTCGTGCCCAGCAATTCAAAGCAGTGGTTGTGTAAAGCAGGAGCAGCAGAGTGTGCGATAGGATAACCAAAAAGATAGAATTTTCTGGAGGGCATCGGGGAAGTTCAACAAGTTGAAAGTTCAAATGAAAGTTGCCAGACGGTTGAATTAAATATTCAGATCGAAAGGTCGCTATTCCAGAGGTTCGTTCACGCGCGAGGCCCGTATATCTAGCGCAGGGAGCGAGCGCCGTGGTGGGAAACGCAGAGACATCGGTAACCTCCACCGCCATGACAAGTGACCTCTTCGCCGCGGCCTTTCTTTGCGGTGGATCGGTTCAACCGGACCGATGCTCCGTCTCTTGCCTCTGTCCTCTTGCACCTCTTGCTTTACAGTTCACATTTGACGAGGAAATTGGCTGAAACGTCGCACCGCTGTCAGCAGAATTCCCAGTCTATGGGCCAGGCTCTCGATGTCATGTCAGAACAATCTCAAGCCGATTCACACTCGATGTACATTCAATGTCTTCAAAATCTCTCAATTGCCTCGAAAATTCTGGCTCATCATGGCATAGGTTTTCCCGTTCTTTAGTTCTTGTCACTGTTTACGAACATGAATTCAGTGGATGGTTTTGGTCATGTTTCTTGCCGCGATCCACGATCCCCGAAGGAGCATTTTCTTCTTTCTCGCAACTTGGCCCCGGCTCTTGTAGAACCAGAAGATATTGTTCCATGGCGTATATCGGATGCCGAGTAAGCTATGACTGCAGGTCCCGTCGAATCCACCGTCATTTTCTAGGCCTGTCCATCCTGACTCGCCTCGCGGATTTCTCGAGCGGTGCATTCACAGCGAGATATACAGGAAAGTCTCAAACAGCTGCATTTCTCTGTTTTTTACACAACTGTTCCAGGCAGTTTGACGATGTGGAGGCGGTCATCCACTTTCATTCATTGAGCATCATCCCATTTGGTCTCATGGAAATCCCTTTCAAAGCGGCTTATCATATGGCCTCATTTCTTGGTTTGTTCTTCAACCGGCATTTATTTAATAATTTATTGACTGTTAAATCTCTCAGGCTCGGAACCTGCGCCTATTTTTGAAATCCGCGACTCCTTTGGTCCCACTACGGACATGCTTATCCGCAATACGACTCAGGGCGAGGCGCTTGCCTCGTTATTCAAAGAAGAGTCTCATACACGGCCATTGGTATTGATGAGGGGTCACGGCGCAACACTCGTTGCCCCGTCTCTCAAACTGGCTGTTTTTCGGGCAATCTACACGCAGGACAACGCCAAGATTTTGACCAACTTGGCTAGCCTTGCGGGTGGAGTGGATCCATTGCATCTTGCGCGCTATTTGAGTAAGGAAGAATGTGAAGCATCGGCCGAGAGTAACTCGGGACAGGTTCTGAGAGCGTGGGACGTCTGGTGCAAGGAGTTGGAGGAGAAATGAGAGAGATGAAGCTCAGTCGCAATCACGAGCAATCTTATGCATGTGTTCCACTAGTATGTACGCTCTGTAACGTATACCATTACCTTTGGCACAGGATTGATCATTTGACGGGAAAGCGAAGGATGTCCAGATTTCTGCAACTCTACCCCTTGAAAACAAGCTGAATATGCTTTTATGAGGGATGATTGTGTAGCCGGCCATTTTATTTCGAAAACGAAGCTCCTTCGTTGAAGATGGCCATTCCAAAGAAGCCGTTCGGGAACGAAGAGTGTGCAATTGGTCTTGTACCGCTACGGGAATGTCCGGGCGTTGCATCTGACGGTTGATAAATAGATTCCTTCAGTCTACTTCCTCCATTGCAGGTCTCTTTTTCGGATGGCAGACTTGCGTTGTAGAGAAATTTGTAGGTTGCGTAGAATCAAGGGGTGGCTGTGCCTAATGGCAGGACATGGGCCCCGTGATCGTGTTCGAGTCACGGTCACACTTGCTCAACTTGTGAACGTCCATAAGGACCCACATACCACCGATTTGCGGTGCGGTCTTCCAACGGATGGCGATCGAAGATATCACAGACTTAATTACGATTCTTGAGCTGACAAGAATCCTTGAAGATCAGCAGGTATATCCCACTGAGCCTGCAGGTGCGAGGATCACATCCACATTTAGTCAGTATCGGTGGTACAGCCTGACAGGGTCTATACTCATAGTCTGCCGCGTGTTTATTCATACTCAGGGCTCCCGGGTCTCCGACTGGAAGGAGCCCTCATCAAGACCATCGTTTGTCCAAGCGAACATTCCACTATGTATCTATGGGCAAACCGGCATTTGAGCCGTACCCTCCGAGTGGCCTCAGTTCCTCATCATAATCTATGGACGTCGATAACGTGCACGAAGGAGTTCCTTTTCCCTTGAAGTTTCTTCAGCGAAATGCTATAGTCACACGGACTGCCGCACCGGTGTTCATTTCCGGCGCTACTCAACGCCCCCATCTGCTGCTAGCAAATTCATTGCGGTTCGTTTGTCTTATGCCGCTCATGGAACGACCATGCAAGACAGTTGGGCGATTCATCTCAGCTGGGATTTTGTACCAACGCAAGTACTCTGACGGTCTCGACCTCTGACTTCCCCTTTTTTCGGTTCTTTCTCGCCCCGTCAACTTCTGCAGCTCGTCTCCCACATTCCTGGTCTCACCGTCGCGCCATCTTCGGCGAATCGGCACACGTTCCTGGGCCAACCTTTCGAGCTATTCACTAGCAGAAAAGCAATTCAAGAGGACCGCCTTGTGTACGCGACATTTTCTCAGACTGGAAATGAACAAGTCGAAAGCATGCAAGGCCCGGACCGTAAAGCGGTATGAAAATCAGCTAAAATGCCTGGCTCGAATTTAAAGTTTGGGACAATGCAGAAAATGAGGTCACGAGAACAAGGACCGAGAATGACAGCTTACGTCAGCAGGTCAAACATGTTCATTGATGCCGCCTTTGTTCTGAACTTCGACTACGATTCGGTTGACTCTCGAGGGCTACAAGCCTCCCCCACTTTCCCTGCGATGCCGGCCATTGTCAAGACCTATCCACTCAAATCCCCCGCATTTTTACGGCTCCCTCAAGAGTTGCTAGACGAAATCATCTCGGACCTCGAGCACTGCGATCTTGTATCTCTGGCCTTGGTTTCGCGCGCCAGCAGCGGCCTGGTTATCCCCCGGCACACAGAGTATCGTGTACTGCGCACACGGCACCTTCTCCCCGCAATGTGGGCGCACTTGGCGCGTCGAGCCGACCTCACGCGCAACATTCGTGAAGTGCACCTCTGCGAGCGCCTAAACAAGTCGACATCGGACCGGGTACCGAAGAGTCTCATAAGCCGTTCCAAGGACGAGCAGATAACGCATGTGGTGGAGGAGCGGCGGATACGGAATATATGTACCGCCCTTGGCCACATGCGGAGGCTGCATACTTTTACTTGGTCCTGGGAGGTTGACCCGCCGTCGCTGCCGACGATCGATACGGGGCATGAGGACGCTATTTTGGATGTGCTTTCGAGGAAGAAGAGTTTGCGGCATATCGCGTTGGCGGGGATGTTTGGGACGCATGCGCCGGGGATAGGGTTGGATCAGGATAGCACATTATACCCAGTGTGTGGCGTCCGTCATTTCATTAATATTGAGCTGAATCCCTTTCATAGCTTTGGAGGTTTTCGAATCTCACGTCTATATCATTGCGCGGCGACTCTTGGATCAGGCCAACGAATATACCCCATCTGAAGCGTATGCTCAGTCGTTCGGCTGCCAGTTTGGAGGTGAGTTCATGTTAGGGTATCCTCCGTTTGCTGACGGTCCTGTAGTTCCTCGAAATGCCGATGGAATTCACCGGCCTCGCAGATCTCAAATTCCCCTACTTGAGAAGTCTGAATTTGTTTCTGCAATCGGGCGGAATGCGATCTATCGATCCTTGCGTCGTTCGTTTTCTGAGCGACCACCCGGGCATCGAGGATCTGTCTTGGCTCCCACTTGGTCCAGTGTATGTCTCTCCAAAAGCTCTGCCGGCTTTGAAACGCCTACGCACGAATATCCAAGTCGTCGGCATGCTCGAGAGTCGGACGATAGAGAGTCTTGACATCTATCAGCTCGATCCGGCGACGTTGGTCGAGCTGAAGAATTTGCCGTTCGAGAATGTGCGGAAGATCAAGCTGCACGCGTTCGGGGATCTTCCGTCAATGTACGAGCTGGCGGAACTGTTCCCCAACTTGGTCTGGCTGTCGATGCCGTCGCGTTATGGACATTTCAGTCTGGTGTGTAGCCCCAGGTTGTCTTGTCTTGTCAATGCCGCTCACTGTTGATGCATCGATACAGGATGACTGGCTAGACTTACTTCCCCGGTTCCCGAAGCTGGAGGTCTTTCGCGGACAGGGTCTCTGGGCATCCGTGACTCTCAACATGCAACGCATGCACGGCGTCATTATGCAGCTTGTTCAGCTGTGTCCTAATCTTCGTGAGCTGGATCACAGTGGACATAATCAGGCGCGGCAAGATTGGAACAGGATCACGATTATTCGGGAGGGTCCTGAGGGTGAGAATGTCAGATATCGGGTGAGTCGGTGGTCTTTCCTTGTCTTCGGCGCTGGTTTAAATCCCGTTCGTAGATTGATAGGCCACCGGCGAGGTACGTGGGGCTGTTCTGACCATGAATTACTCACTGATGTCCGGCTGCAGGCGGTGGTTTGATGCACTGGAAGGTGTATTCGATTAGTATCTGCGGACGAATGCCAAGATCCCGCCGTCCCACTCTTCATTGCCATTTTGCTTTTCCTTGAAAACGTTCAAGCCAAAGCTATTTTCACGCCTCAGCTATTTTTTCATGGATGGTCTTGCCGGATCCCCCAGACCACTATACGGCGTTTTACTCCTTTCCCGCTTTAGACAATCACGTATCACCTCAGTCGCCCCGCCGCACTTCTTGTGATGACATCCCGCACATCCTTGCAGCATTGATGATTCGGCAAATCTATCTTGTCGAAGCAATCCCCAAATTCAATGAAACGGGACTGTGAATGCTCAGCGTACACGCATTTCAGCTCCTCTGGCTGGATGAAATCGCAGCGAAGCTAAATGGCGGACGCAGGGATTCGATACAATTGTCACCATGGGAGTCCTCAAGGAGACATCAAGGGCATTGATCGCTAAAGTAAAGCGATGGAAGACGGGTGGTACAGCATTCATCATGACCAGCTGCTCTGGCATCCTCCCGGGCGGTATGGTTTGAGCTTGACTCTCTCATTGTGCAGATGGGATTCAGTTTAACTTATTACAATACCCAGCGATTTTTCTCTTTTTTTCTTCTGTAGTCCCATTCAACCTACCGTCGTTCACGACCATAGATATCCACGGACTGTATTTACCCCATCACTCTGCTGTATCTACCACACTCTGTCTGTATCTTTTGCGTATTTCTTATTCTACGGAGTTTGCCGGCTTACCAATGTTTGTACTATGATACTGCGCCTCTTGACACCGATAGTCTGCATTGATTGAACTGCTTTCATCGTTGCCGCCGGCGCTGTATACGCTTCTGGGTTCCTTCACGTCGTAGACGACCCCCTCAACCATGTCTACGATTTCGACTGCGCTGCGGAATTTCAAGGAACCCACCAAGGAGCAGCTTACCCACATCTTCTTTTCCGCCCCGAATTCTGTGCCGTCCAATGGCGGCGAGAAGAATCCAGCCGACGAGATAGAGAAGATGGACATTAATGCCGTGCTGAGTCTCGGTGTGCAGGGCGAGGAGGACGCCTATGTGAGTGGAATATATCGTTGAAGTAATCCCCGAGACTCACCGAACACTGGATTCGTTGGATGTAGGCGGGGAAACTATATATCATGGCGCCGTATCTTGCATTTGCGTCTCTCGACCGCAAGTCTGTTCGATTCACTATCCCGCTGTCTACCATCCGGCGCGTCGAGCGGCTCAATGCCCGTGCGGGGATCTATGCCCTCAGTCTTTCGACGTGGCACGGCTCCAAAATTGTGCGTATATTTAGCTTTGAAAGCTCTTGGAGGTTGTGTAGGAAGCGTCTGGGAGTGTGGAGACGCGTAATGGGCTCAGAAACCTCGCGTTTAGGTTCCCGAATGCAAACGCGTTTTATTGACTTCCTAAATTTCAGATTGTCCAACTAACATCTCTGCGGCCGACTGCGGACCTCTTCTGCTCTCTCCTTCGCGATGCTCTGAAGGTCGAGCTTCAGCGTGGTCAAATGCGTGCCGTCAAGGGCTTCGTCAAGACTTGTTATTCCGAGCAATTGGTGTCGACCACCTCAACCGTAGCGGATAACGAGAGAGAGGATGGTAGTCTGATCAGTGAGGAGAAGGACGACCCGTCCCCTCGAGAATCAACGTATCACGGCGGCCTTGGACTCAAGTTCAAGTTCCCTGGTGATCCTAAGAAGTGAGTGGTCGTATTGGTTCTGAGGCTGGATTTGTGAAGCGTCGTAGGCTACGAGAGGCGTCCAAAATTAAACTGTGGACCCAGTATCTTCGAGGTGCGCTATAGCAGGAACGTAAATCATGTTTTGCCCTGATGCAGACTCCTATAGTCCATGGCCGCAACCTCACCCTGCTCCGCTATCCGCAATGCACGCGACTCGTACAAGTTGGGCTCCCGAACCGCTTGCGCGGTGAGATGTGGGAAACCCTCTCAGGCTCAGTTTACCTGCGCTTCTCGAATCCAGGTTACTACCAGGAGCTCCTCGAGAAAAATGCCGGTCGTACGACGACAAGCACAGAGGACATCGAGAAGGATCTCCATCGCAGTCTCCCGGAATATGCTGGCTACCAATCCGAGGAGGGCATCAGTGCATTGCGGCGGGTATTGCAGGCGTATTCGTTCAAGAACCCGGAGCTTGGATATTGCCAAGCGATGAATATTCTTGCTGCTGCCATCTTGATGTGCGTTACATTCTTGGGGTGTATTCGGCGTTCTTGATGAGGCATTTAGATACATGTCGGAGGAACAGGCGTTCTGGCTGCTCGAAGTGTTATGTGATCGCTTGCTGCCGGGGTACTATGCGTGCGTATGACATTCTTCGCATCTTGGCATGCACTTATGAATCATTAGTCCCTCAATGCATGGGACGCTCCTCGATCAGCGCGTTTTTGAAGCCCTCGTTCAGCGGTGTCTGCCAATAATACACGACCACTTCCAGGAAGTCGACGTGCAACTATCGGTCGCATCCTTACCATGGTTCTTGAGCTTGTGAGCAGTCTCTTTTTTGTGCTGGTCGCCTCACTAACCAAGCGAGGCAGATATATCAACAGCATGCCAATGATCTTCGCCTTCCGGATAGTAGACTGTTTCTTCTGCATGGGCCCAAAGGTTTTGTTTCAAGTTGGGTGAGTTGCTCGACCCTTCCTCCAGCGAGTATCCGGACTGATTGGTTGCGCATAGACTAGGTTAGTTTGTTACGCAAGTTGCCATCCAGCGAAATCTCTGAGCATCTAATTGTATTGTAGCAATCCTCAAGATCAACGGCGAAAAGCTCTTACAGATACAAGACGACGGCGGATTCTTAAAGTCCGTATTGGTTATATTGTGTTTGTCTTGACTGACCAGTCCTTAGTCTCATGCGCGACTACTTTGCCTCTCTCGGCGAGTCCGCTCACCCAACCTCGCCTGATCCCCGTGCACGGGCCATCACACGCTTTCAGGAGCTCCTCCTAGTCTCCTTCCGTGAATTTTCTGTAATCACCGACGACATGATCCTTTCCGAACGCCGGCGCTTCCGCTCCGAGATCATCCACAGCATCGAGTCCTTCTCGAAACGGTCTGCGATACGGAATTTGAAGACTTTGGGGCGATTCAGTAAAGACCAGGCAGGGCTGATCTACGACGCGCTGTACAAGGCGATATGTCTGGTGCCGCCGCCGCCGGATGCGATACCGCCGCCCGCGTTGGTCGCCACGGGCGATGTGGGCACTGAGGAGAAGCCGGAGACGCGGATTCAGCTGAGGACGTTCCAGTACTTTTTGAGTGAAATCGCTACGTGGGCGAGGGATGAGCGGATTGTGTCGAATGGGTTCCAGGTGGGTGACTAGCCTTTCCTCCGACAATGGTTCTGCTGACTCGCCTGCAGCGGCGAATCGACCGAGAAATTGCAGAGCACGAATTTATTGACCGCCTGTTCTTTTTCTGGGACACGGCATGCCGCGGGGCCCTGTCGTTCCAGGTAAGACGGGCTTTATGGTGTTCTTATCCGTCCCAATCAATGACTTCGACGTAGGACTTAATTTCGGGACTGGACGGAGTGATGTTCAACGACTTGATGGAGAACATCGAGTGGTTCTTCAATTTACACGACAAGAACAAAGACGGATTTCTTACCAAGGATGAAGTTCTAACGCTTTCGGAAACATTCCTAGTAAGGGTTGTTCGCCGTTTGGTAGACACATGGTGCTGAAATTCCCTCCAGTTTATTTTCAGATATGAAGTGGGCGACGCATATCTAGGGGCTGTCAGTCGATTTATGACTAACGCATTCGAATACGGAGATGCCCTACAACCGCCTTCCGACGAGCCGCCGCAAACGAACGAGCAGGGTGGGGAGACACCTCCAAGCCTTCCTACAAATCAGCCATATCTCAATCTCGCCACGTATGTTCTTCACCATGTCTTCGCCTGTTCCTGTTCCAGGAATTCATGCTTGCAATCTCAGGTTCCGAATGGTCGTGCTGGCAGACGAGGTGTTGGAGTCCTTTTTCGAGACAGACTTATCAGCCTCGTTCAGGTTAGAGCCTCTGCCAGAAATGGAGCTCCCCGTGTCGAGTAGTGGGCTGCTGGGCGACATCTGGTCAACCATCGCTACGGACAATAACAAGAAAATGTTCAATATGTTTACTGACGAGATTGGGAAGACTATCGGGAAACATCAGGTGCCCTCGTTCGTTATCTGCTTCCATTCCCGTCACTCATCATCCTCTCTAGGTCATCCACCGACCCTCCATCGGTCGTTACACAAAATTGGAGGAGCCCAAAGCTCGAGAATCACTCCTTACACCCTCAATGCGGCATTCTGCCTCCAAGAGTAGTCTGTCGAGTGTCGTCTCAACGGAAACTACTACCAAGACGGCAGTCAGTACCGTTTCGCCGTCGACGACGTCAACTTTGAGCGTCGATGTCAACGTTCCTGGCAAGGGGTCATTACCTTCTGCCGCCAGCGGGTTCTCGTCTTTGCCCATGCTGCACGCCGCCGCGCTCATGGAGCGGACACCGTTCGCTATCGACGACGCCAAGGACGACGAGGATGAGAGTGACTCGGAGCTTAGCGCAGGCGAGAACGACGACCAGGTCATGGATGAGGTCTGTATTCCTCTCTGTACACGTTTGTGGATGGATGACTGACCCTCTGCGGAAATGTTAGGTCGACGCGTTCCTGGAAGCGCACGATTCCGGGCTAACGGACGCAGACAAGGAGGTCGCTAAGGGTACGCATGCATCTGTCTTTGGAAAGCTTTGTATTTATTAACCGAGAACCTTGTTCTCTTTTTAGACCTGATCCACGCCGAACCTGTCAAATAAATTTGCTTCCGTTTTGTTCCCCATTGGATTTCCAGCAACATCGCCTCCGCTATCTCATTTCTCCCATCCTTGCATTGTATCCATATTCGTCATCCGGGACGCTCTCTCCACGCTTTTTTCTGTAAATGCATAAATGCTATCTCGATAAAATACACACAAGTGAGCAGTAGACTACATAGTTAAGAATCAAATTCAATCCTACATAACTTATGCCTCTAACCCGCGATCTGTCCATATACGGATGGAAAGATCTGAATCTATAGACCCTGTCGCTAGCATATTTTGAGAAGGATGTGTCTGGTGGATCCCGTTAGTGGCACCGATTTAAGCGGACCGAGACCGCGAAACAAGTAAAACTAACCGCCACGGCGACGACGACGTCGGTGTGCCCCTCGAGCACCTGCACGATTTCCCGAGTTTGAAGATCCCATATGTAGGCTTTGTTATCTTCGCTTCCGGAAACGATCCACTTACCGCCCGTCACACTGAAGCATGCAGAGATGCAGTACTTTGCATTCGTGTGGCCTGTATATGTTTTCAGACAGCGCGTAGTTTGGTAGTCCCAAAGACGGATCGCGCTGTCGTGGGCGGTGGAGAGGATGTATTTCGAATTGGGAGAGAATTGTACGTGTTGGCAGATGGCGTCGTGTCCCTCGGCAAGTGTTTTCAGACATTGGCCGTCTGCGGTATTCCAGATGCGACTGTCACTGGTTGGTCAGCACGATCCTAAATGCCTGCGGCAAGAACATACATGAGTCCATCTAGGGAACAAGAGACAATCAATGTGGCGTCTCTATTGAAATTCACGGCGGTGACGAAATCCAGGTGGGCATGTAGTGTTTTCATGCATTTTCCTGTAAACGTTTGCGCACAGGAACCAGATGTTGCGATTTGCGTACCTTTCGCTGTATTCCATATCCGCACATCGCCGTCGCAGCCGCCGGAGACAAGGAGATTGGATGTGGTATTGTAATTTAGGCAAAAGACCCATTTCGTATGGCCTTTAAGATGTTTTTGTGTCAAACCCTGGGCACATCAAGTGTTATCAGATGGAGACGGGATCCGACATCGAGGTAGCCGCACTGAATCGACCTCCCATATACGAATTGTCGTGTCGTCTGAAGCAGACGCGAGATACACGCTGTCGGAGGACCACGCAATATCGGACAAGCCTTGTGTATGTCCATTCAAGTTTCTTATTAGCTCTCCGGTGAACGGCGACCATATTTTGACCATTTTCTCAGCGCCTGTTATGCGTTCTTGCTACTCAGAGATTCGAAAACGAGTCAAGCTGGGTGTACAGACCGCAAGACGCAAGAAGGGTTCCGTCCGGACTGAATTTTACAGCTGATATAGACATCGTATGGCCGCGTATTGTATGTCTTAGCTGGTAGTTTGGTTTTTCACGACTAGAAGATATCGAAGGTCCGGCGATGGGTGCTACAGGGCCTGGAACTGGTGCAGGAGGTTCAGGGACTTGAGGATCATCTTCCGTAGTCTGAGAAGCTGCATCATCGTCTGTAGAGGAATCTTCCGCTCGAGGGTCGGGAGACATTGGATTTCTGAGTGCTCGTCGCCGCGGCCGCCGTCGTCGACGTGCAAAATAAATTTGTTGAGAGAGCGTGACACACTGACGCTAACTGCGTGACAGTATCGGGATCAAAAATGTCGCATTTTTTGATCGCCGTTCGGGTTTGACAAGCTACCAGTGCCTATGTACTAAGTACTCAGAGCACTCGGCGATTACACACATTTATGCTCCTTTGAGCGCCCCAGATCTCTTTGCGGAGCTTTCACGACACTTCGAAATATTAATCGGAAGCAACAGCAACGAAATCTGGCTCTTTACCGCAAGTTTTGAATTGTGCTTCGAGTCGAACGGACCTACTTCCTCTGGTTTCTGGGCTCGATCCCGCCCCGGGTTCGCACCGTTTGGCAGCCATGATCTCCTTATGTCAACGGCTATACTGGAAGAGGACAAGTCTAAGGACAAAGCGTACCGTAAGCCGGCTACTGTTTAGTTCAAAGCGCTGAATTTGTTGCACCTATGCCGTTACAACTGCAAGCGAAGACTCAATGGTACATCTCTTGTAATAAGGCGCCATGTCTGCTGCCCCCATGTCCATGTCGCCTTCGAACTTTTGCCTCGATGATCCCCCCTACGCTCCCTACGTCCCATGTTATTTCGGGCCGTAAATCCTGGAGAAAGACCAAGGAACGAACAGAAACCATCTGGTCTCCCATACTTGAATCTGCTCTCTGCGAAGGTTCGCAGGCAAACGTGCGATGGATCAACGAACTCGAACGCTAATCCACATGGCAGCACTCGACAAATACCGGCTCACAAGTAGTCGACAGAACACGCAGAGGCCATTGATTCGTTTTCCGAGCAGGAACAAATTCATCTCGGACCACATTTTTTCCGTAACTGGTACGCGGAGAACGCCCAAGCAAGTGGGCAGCCGATTGCAGCAGATGCGTGAAAGATGCCAGGACGAACGCAGTAAGTAGTATTGCCCATTTACTTCCGCCATCCACAAGATCTCTGTTCCAGTCCGAAGTCTCGTTCACGCACGCCCTGGCTGCATGGAGCCACAGACCCCCTCGGATTGCGACTCTGATTCGATGGCGTCTTCACAGGCTGTGGAATCGGTCTCTGATGTTTCTGGCACATCACCTCCCCGGACCTTTGTAACAATCGAACTCATCCAACGTTCTGGCTCCCTTGACGAGTCAACGGAGCACACTACCGTCTCAACCAGTTCAAATCACCTCTTCATCTCCTTACAGCATCCTGCCAGCCTCGAACGCAACGATCCCGTCGTCACATTTTCCACTCCGCACAAACTCTGCATTTCCCAGCATTACTCCTACTTTCGCGTCTTCTTGGCGGGTTTACTCGTCCACTCGGAAATCACAGACTTAATTTTCTCTTCCACGACATTCACGCCCCCGGACTCCGAACGGCACACATACGAGGCTAGATTAATTCCTCAATATTGGCCGTATCTGTGCCGCACATCGCGCAAGTACCTTCACTTCGCTTCATCCTCCCTGCATTCTAACTCTTGATCACCAGAATTATTCCAATGTGTTATAGAGCACGACATAATGAAGACACCCGCCACGTACCAAACACTCCCTACCGCCCCTAATCGCACCGACCAATCCATCCGCTCCGTAACATACGAATTCTCCGCCAATACCACGCCACGCAGCACCGCTCCGGCGTTGCACCACATGCCATCTCTATCGACAGAACCCGCACTACCATCTGCCTTCCCAGCGGTCGAATATAGCGGCTATAATGCACGCCCTTCCGCACCCCAGGCTCTGTTGCCACGCTCGATTCAGGAGCCCATGTTCTATAACTCAGAAGGATTTTTCGCGGAGAATGTATTTCTGGAAACGTCTTTCCTCGGTTCTTACTTCGATTATACCCTTGCCCCCGACCAGAACTCTTACCACTCGCCCGCCAATCCTACTGTATATACCTCTACCTCCTGGTCGAACGCCCCGATGTATTCTGAACTGTATTCTAACTTCGTTTAATTTGTAGCCCTTCGCATAATTCTGTATATACTTGGTGTACCTTGCATGTTGATATAATATATAATTCGCATTGAACGTGGGTGCAGTTGGCCCGTGTTCACCTCCTCCGCAATTGCCCTTGTGAGTTGTGATTCAAACAAAACTGATCTTGTTTCCATCCATATACAATATATAGTACAGTGGTATCATCCTAAATCTCCCCATAACGTTCAAGCGGCATTGGGCATAAGCCGCTTCCTAGCCTCCTTAGCCTCATCAACCGTAGCCAGCACAAAGTTATGCTTCAAAACCTGATGCGATGTCGCCTCCTTAAACCCTCTCTTACGAGTCACCTCGACGTCGGTTTCAGTCGTTGTATCCTGAAGGCGCATGTGTCAGTTGAAATGAAGAGAACGGAGTTTTTCACATAAATGAATAAAGACGCACAACTATCAGACTGGATTTCACGCCAAAGACAGCGTCGCTGGAGAGATACGGGTCGCCTTCGAAGTAAAATGCCGTCGTGAGCTTCTCGAAGCCCTCGGCCTGGTGAGATGAATTTTAGTGAGTGTCAGTTCTGGCGGAGCAATCTCAACCGATCATCGTGGTAGTTCACATACCTCGAGCATCATGTGCAGATGCGCAGGGCGGAAAACATGCCGACCCAAAGCTTTGACCATTTGACCTACAGTTCCGTCACTCGGGATGGGGTAAGAAACCGGTCTAGGAAACGAATCTGTTAATAGAGATATAGAGGAGGCAAGGAGATACTTACACCACGGCCCGGAAGAAAAACGACCCATCCTGAGTTGTACGAAGACGGCCTCTGCAGTCAGGTCCACCGCGAACATCATACTATGGTCATTTGACTTGAGTTGACCTTACAAACCCTACCCAAAAATTCAAACAAACCTGGGTATCATATAATCCATGGCCATCGGTCTCCCATGTATCGATAGTGCAGTTCGGGATCGGGTTTCCCTTCGTGTCGAGAACTTTGCCTTCGACCCAAAGATAGTCGCCTTTACCTTCGGAGGCGATACTCTCGCCATTCTCGACTGCCTTTGACAATGAACAACGATTTTGCGGGAAACAGCGAATAGAATACAGACATTCCAATGCATCCGCAGTGAAGAAGGGACCGAGAACAGAGGATTCCGTAGCCCCAGGAGGCTTTGCGTTATTTATGGAATCAACGAGACTTGATACACCGAGTGTGTCCGAGAGAAGGATGAACTCTGTAGTAAGGCGAGTCAGATGATGTTCAGCTGCTTCTTAGAATAGAGTCTCAGATACCCTGTCGAATATCCGTACATTTCTGCCCGGTTTTTGTAAGGAATTCGAGGGTCGTCCTGTGGGGATGATACGAGTGAATACTTAGCCTGAGATGGCTGAACAACTTGAGTCGTACATCCATTCTTCCGTCGTGAGCGACGTCTCGCGCACAAAGTCGTGTAGATGTGTAACCTGCGTTATCACAGTGGGCAATTACGGGCGATCGCTCGATGAAACGAACCGTCCCCAACATACCAAGCTCGTGAACAAGAATTTCATCCTTTCGTCCTGGCCTACTCACGATTAAAACCAAACCTTCCGCTGCGTCGTTCCTGCAGACGTACAGTTCGCATTCACCGCATGCACATTCTGTGTAATATTGCCGGCAGTCATATCCAGGTTCTGTGGGACGTTGGAAAGGTCAATGCCATGTTGGTGGGCCTGCTCGTTAGCTTTCCGAATCGAAGTTTCGTGGCTTGCCGCCATAGTCCTAGTGGTTCTGAAGATTCTTTGGTCTAGCACTCAAGAAGGGAGAGAGTGGCTTGAGCCATATGACGCGCCGTTGAGGGGGTATTTAAGGAAGGCGTTGTGTTACCTCACTACCCTAATCAGGAAAATTAGGTGGTTTCCCGTGAGAGCCTCTCTCGGGTCACCGCCTTTTTAGCCTCAGACTGGCCTTGGTTGAACGAGAGAATGTGCTTAGCCAGAATGAAACTTTCGGCTTTGGCGCAACGTTCCTTTGGCCTGCTTGAGAACTCAAACTGCCTTCTCTTAGGTGGACCTGGTGCAAAGCGCGGAAGCCCGCCAGATTGAATGGAATTTATATCTTCCGTTCTGCTTCCGTCGGGTATGTTGGTCGCTGTGTAATTATTATACTCAGATCTGGTATGGGCTCTGCAAGAGGATGGGTTTGACTGTTATCCAGTGTTCCGCTCATGTTCCCAACCATGAATTGGGTGCTTGTAAATACGGGACGTGACTTGACTCCTTGAAGACCAGTGTACATCAAGGCTCTGAGATAAAGGTTCCCTTCATCTCGTATATGACAGATCATTAGATGATATCTATGACAGTTGGCCAAACACTGCTCCAATCTCAGCTGCGGACAGAGAGTCGGAAAGGAAAGAATTTACCTGAGAAGACCAACCGTAACAGACAGCATAGCCCATACGAATGGAATCCATCTGCAATTCCGTCAACACACTACAGCAAGGACATAAAAGATGTAACATACGTAGATAGGTTGAACTTCGCCAATTTGTACACCCCAGCCAAGATAAATCCAACGATCGCGGAGCTAATGAGCGCTCCCAGGAGACTCAACGAAAGAAACGCGAGGAGCACGAGTAGCGCGAACGTCGTCCGGGATCTGCCCTGATTGGGTTTCGGCTTTGGCGGGCGAAGGAGAAGAGGCGCGGTGGTGTCACGGGGCGAATACGGACGCAGAGACGTGAGCGGGTATGCAGCGTCGTCGGATGCCTCGCGCCCGAGTCGTGGGAGTGTGTGCGGACGTCGCGTCGGAGGAAACGTGAGGTTGAAGAAGGCGTATAGGCCGCAGAATAGGAAGATGGGGGTGTAGAAAATGAGGGTCCAGTACAGCGTGAAGAGGAAGATGTCTGAGGTGATGAAAACAAAGCTGAATGCTATGAAATCCTTCCTCTGAAAAGCCTTGCCTACCGCTAGCATGTGTGAGATATGATCCACCGGGCTGAACAGGGTCTCGGTTTGTGATATGAAGGAGCTCAAGTCCTGGATCATATAGAGAGGGCCAAGAAGGTGTCTCGCCCGAGACTCCGCCACCAGACATGAGGGGCGTATAGTGATACAAGAGGGTATAGTGCTATAGCATGGTGGTGGTTCGGGAAGAGCCTTCGGAGCTCATTACTGCCCGAAACTAATACGACCAAATAAGCCTTCCAAAATCAATGCAACCCGCAAAAAACTTGCAAGATACATAGACGGGCGAAGGTTGTAGGGTCTGGAGGACAGTTGAATGCAAGAGAACACTTCAAAAAGTATGATCCAAAGGCCGAATTCAAAACGTGTTCACCGTGGCAGGCTTAGCCCACAAACATCCGCTATATTTTTCCGAACAGCGTCTATACCATACATTGGTCGCATCGCGGCGCTAGTAATGATAGGCGGTAAACACAACGGCGCCGCTTCCCAAATCTGTTTTTGAATTTTCGGAATAACTTGCGAAAGGGAATCGGAAGGAATACAGTCGACTTTGGTGATGATGGATTGAAGAGTGTATGTCTGAGCTCCATCCTTGAGCAAGGTTTCCGAAAGATGCTTAAGCATCTGAATATCTGTATCATTCAGGACATGCTTCCCATTGAATAAGATGTAAATGCGTTTTAGCCTAGGTGGAGGCGGAGATTATTGAACACTCCTGCAGACAACGTAGAGGGAAGCACATACTGTTTACGCGTCGATATATATTCATTGAATAGGTCTCCCCACTGTTGTCGGCCACGAGCGCCGTACCCGGGCGCATCTACGAGAACAACCGAGCCTGGATGTGCTCCCACTCGGAAAAAATTCAGAGTCTGAGTACATCCCTGGAGCAAATTTATACCAGGACTCTGGAAGGATGGAATGCACAAACCGCTTTCTTGCTCGTCCTAAGTAGATCCTTCCGACCCAAAACAGCATTGAAAAGCGTCGACTTGCCGCAGTTTGCGCGTCCTTAGCGCCAATAAATAAGGTCAAAAACATCGATAGCACAAGCGAGCAGCATCTCACCGGTAACAATGACCTACTGTCCCTCAGTTTCTATCGCATTCAAGAAAATACCGGAGTAGTACCTCGGGACGTCCGTTCAAGGCAGGTATTTGATCAACGGTCGCCGCAGCCGCGACGAATTCGGCCACATCAACGCGGAAGTGCGCAGAGGAGCTTTCGTGACGCGATAAGAGAGATTCGCGAGGAAGTAGATTGGTTTTCCGTTTCAGACCATGGCGGGCAGTTGAGAGCATGGAGTGACTGTGACATTTGGTGTGACAGTGACCAGTTTGCCCGGACCCCTATCTTCTACCCATCTTCACGGAGTAGTACAGGTTATAGGTTTTAGGTTCTGGCTAACTTGCCAACTTGAGTCATTCTTGAACGAATGTGCAAGTGAGACCAGGATCTCGCGCGTAAATAGTAAATACAGAGAAGCTCTCCGAGTCGTGTTTTTCCTGTAACTTGTAAGGCTGTATCTGAGATTACAACTCATGAGTATCATTCACATTCAGCGTTCATCGTACACTCTCTATACGTTCCTCCTGATTTTTCTCAAACGAGGTCGACGACGGACTATGCTTCACTGCCGCGTCATTTCGTAACTGTCGTGTCTCATGCACACGAGCCATAACGATATCATGCGCCTTCCAAGGCTTCATTCCTGGCTCAAAGAGCTCTTCCATGCGCTCCAGCGGGATTTGTTTTGTCTCTGGTAGAATGAACTGCAACGTCGTCGTCAGTCATGTCACAGGAATGCCCTGGAGAACAAGCGCAGGCTCACATATACGAAGGGTATCGAGACCACCATCAGCGTTGCGAAGAATATGTAAACTCCGTAGCCCATGGCGGTGAACATTTGCGGGGTGAATCTCGTGATGATGAACCTTGGCGTGGATGTGAATGTCAACGACCGGACATGCATGAGCAGGAGCTGCACGCACCCCCAGAACCAATTCGAAGCGGCCTGGCAAGCCTGCGTGAAAGTCCGTACATGCTGAGGAAACATCTCGGCGCCAACAACCCATCTAGGCCACATCATGAGTGAGCATTATACTGGATCAGGGAGACTCACGGCGTGCCGTTCCAAGTTGGCGAGTAGAAGACAGTCCAGAGGTAGAAGAAGGCGACTAGCCGTATCATCTGAGAAGGGAGTCCGGTAACAGAAGGAGGAAAGCTTACTGGCACTCTGACTACCAGAACTGACCTTCGTTGTTGGGTGTTCGGCAGGTTTTGCTATTGCGATATAGGCGCCAATGTAGTACATCGACACAGCGCCACCAATGGATCCAAGGAGGAGAACTCCTCGTCTTCCGAAGGTATCGACTAAATATAAGAGCCACACAAGAGCTCCGACGAGTTTGACTGTGCATCGCGGTCAATCGCTGTTCTGTACGACGGTCATAGGAAGCGCTCACTGATGCCATACACCTATCGAGACGCGCAGTGGTCAGCTGGAGAAAGATATCGAGGGAAGGGAACTGACCCCAGTTGTCAACAAACCTGTATTGCTGCCCGTGATGCCAATCGACCTGAAGATAGTAGGGCTGCGGAAGGTGGGTTATGCATTAAAAGCAAACCCAAAACCGCAATAACTCACGAATAGTAGTTGATGGCGTTGATTCCGGTGCCATTTTGCCAGACAAAGAGACTCGAGCCCAGCAAGATACGATACCGAAGTGTCTTACTGGCAAAGACCGTCTTCACCGGTCCAAAGAAACCCGCGCCGGCCAGACTACGCTCGTGGGCTATAGCAGCCTCGATCTCCGAATACTCTTCGACCACATAGGGCGCGTCTTCAGGGAGGTTGCGTAGCTTGGCAAGGTTTTTGAGGGCGGCGGCGTTGCGATCACGGGAAACGAGCCAACGCGGGGACTCTATCAGGAAAAAGGAGCCGAAGAAAAGCATACCCCCGGGCTGTTACAAACTGAGAATCGGATCCATGGATATTGGAGGATGGAACCTACTATGAACTGGACTGCAAAGGCGATGAACCACTGCTTGTGGCTCGGTGGAATATGCTGAGTGACTCCATAGTTTATCCAAAATCCTAGCCGGGACGTGAGCCTAACAATCGGAAAACTCTCAAGACTCACTTACCTATGACTCCTCCTGTTTGCCAGCAAAGCTCGTAGAGGCCAATTAGGCGACCACGGATGGCGGGCGGCGCGATCTCAGCGACATAAATGGGCTAAGAATGCATAAGTAACCTCATCCAAGGGCGGCAGCATGAAAGGTGATACATACGGCAAGATTCGACGCGATCCCGATCCCCAATCCAACAATGATCCTTCCAGTGTACATGATAGCTAAACCAGTTGAAGAGTTCGCGCCACATTGCAGGCCAGCACCAACCATGAAGATCGCGCTGGACAGCAAAAGGCCATATTTACGCCCGAGGAAGTAGCCAGTGAAGTACCCTAAGAAGGCGCCGAAAAAGCAGCTGAAGATGCCTCAGAAAGCTTCCTAGACATTCGTAAAGTATCTTGTACCCAGCCTGGTAAACAGAGACGATGTTGGCGGAGATGAAGTTGAAATCGGAAGTCGATTTGTTGGTCAGGTCGAACTCGCTCTTGAAACTCGCTAGACTGATAGACGTGCCTGAGGTGCATGTATCAACATAGCGCGCAAGTCCACCTCAACCTAAGACGGACCAATGAAGGCGGAATCGTAGCTTCAGGTGCTCTTTCAGAAAGCGCGGATTTTCAAATAAAATAGCACACACCCAATCCTAGATCGTGTAAATGTAAGGCAACAAAGGCGAATCGAGTGAGTTCAGTTCAGTACATTACCGCCGCCCATGTCGCGATTATGGCATTGGCGTAGACTTTCCAGTTGTAGACCTCTGTCGGGGTCGGACGGTCCTCGACGCGCGCCAGTCTTGCCATGTTGTGGGAGAGATGCGCCAAGGACCATGGTGTTTCCCTCACTTCTTATATGTATGGAGTCGAGGCAGCGCTCCGGCGGCCGCTTCTCGTCAATCGCAGACCGCCGGACAAGAAAAGATTCCGGCTTCGCCGCGTCTTGTGACAAGTCAGCCGACGCGTCGATTCGTTACGGGTCCGATGTGCATGGCGGAGACATAACTGGGACCTGCCAATGAATGCCAGTGATTAACCTTTTCCTTCGGCGAAAATGAAAAAAAAAGAAAGGTCAAAGGGCGCATACAGACCATGTCTGATGAACAATATGACACTCGAGTACAGTAGTCTGAACGATCGCCTCGTTCGTAGAAGATTTTTACGTCTGCTTAGCTGGTGTCCTGAGAATCGCAGCTCCAACGAAAGAATGAGCGAAGCCTCGAAGCTACTGACACATCCCGCCCTTGTACAATCATTTGACACCAGCTAGCGGGAAGCAGAGGAACGTGGTCTGCTGCCGAGCTTCGTCAGTGGAGGCCCTGCACTAATCCGTCGGGACACATTGGACTGTTCACATTGGAGATGGGGACAGACTGCAGCTGTCCGAACCACAATTCGAATCCAAGGACCAAGAATACTAGGTATATTGGGCTTCAGAGAAAGGATTGAAAGATGCATTCATTTCGTGCCGAGCCTTGTATCGGTCAGAAACGGGGTGGTCAAGGTGAAGCTATGAACAGTATGGCATCGTTCATTTCCGAAAAGACTCGACATAGTGGTAGAGCCTCAGAGTGACGCCCGGGCCGAGGTGTGACCGTGAACCACCATCGAGCACGGCCACCCCCTAATTGCACACATCTAAAGATTCTGAAAGAATGATTGCGATTCGCAAGCGGGATGAAAGTCTTACATGTGACAGTGGTCGTACTTGAGAATAGACGAGCTAGTAATACATTACAATGGACGATGCGATATCTAGGCAGGTTCACTATAACGGACTATCCTTTAAGTCGCAAGACACCACTTTGAGGTCCTGTAGACGAACAGCGTCACCGTGAGCCTGCAACGAGTTAGCCTACCTAGGTCTTGAGCAAGATAAAATCTGAAGCCTTACAAGGGATGTCCCCGATGAATCGCTGCTATGTTCGGCCGCCCGATGCTCCGCCGACTTGGTGACCACCCCGATCTGCGTACCGCCAGATGGACGTGGAACTTGCCCAGCTTCAGTTGAATGAAAGACGACGCTACTGACACTCGTTCGAAAGTGAAAGTTCCGACTAAGATCTTGTTGGTCGTCCGACGAGCGAGAACCTGGGCTCGAGAGCCCCAGCAGATAGTTCACTAAGATGCTGAGGGCGTATACTCGCCCTTGGATGGCATTCATAAAATTGAATACTGGCTCATCGTCAAGGTATGTTCTATGAACCACGGTCATTGACTCACTGAAGCTATCTTTGAGCAGTAATATCAACATCAGAAGAGTGACGGTCGCGCACACAGCGCCGGATCCCACACTGAGTGCTAATATTCGTCTGATCAGACTGGAGAAAATATCAGGTCTGCTATCAAGCAATAATGCCTTAGCTGACCTTCGGGTTCCATAGCCAGGCATCGTGCGGCGAATCATCTTCAGAAATTTATAACCGAGACAAATCGCCACGATTAAATCCGTGGCAGCGCACGTCGCTGCGCCAATACTGGCAGTGGGTTGGTTCAGCTCGGAGCGCCGGATAACACGGTTGATCAACGTACGTATTAACTGTGAAAGCAATCCCAGAATCTCGACCCAAAGACGGAGATTTGAACAATAAGGCAGCAGACGCCAACGAGAATCCCAACTGAAAAAAGAGGCGTCAGACGTTGTTCCAGATGGAGCGTTGATACGTACATGAACGAAAATCAGAATGACCAATGCGCCCAGCACAATCCAGTTTTTGGTTCTGGCAAACACGACGAATGAATGAGCGAACGAATGTACATGGCCGAAACGTACAATACAAAAAACAGGTAAGAGAAACTAAGCTGTACTATCGCCGCAGTGATGTACGTCGTGACTATCTTGATAGAGAGTGCGGTTATGAATCGAAGAGGCTCTGGTTGGGGAACAAGGTCCAGCACGACTTCGGCGCAGATAGCTCCAGTGCAGATAGTGTCGGACAAGACCATGATCACAATCCCCAGTCTATTCATGATAGGGCGAGTCGGACGTAATAGCCAGAATCCACATAGCACCAGTTCGAGAGTGTAGAGCATAAAATTAAGCCATGAAGAAGCGACCAAAGGGCTAGAAAAGCAAAAGCGTTAGGATAACATGGAGACGAAAATGAGAGGAATGTACATACATCACGCCCACCGCCCCTTCGACGGCCATTGTTTTGGTGCTGGTCCAGATTTTTAGTGTCGACTGGAGAGAAAAACTTGAGCCATGGGTGGTTGAAGGAAGCCATGGTTCGGCTAGAGGGTCATGCTATAAGCACTGTTAGCCGAACTCATCACAAGTTCGCTTCGCTTGGCTACTTCCTAAATCAGAAATCTCCGTAGCTTCGACTTCGCCTGACTTCGCTAAAAGGCCGCACTCTGTAGTCGCCAGGACCAGCCAGGACCCCTATGGGCGCCACTGTCAAGATCGATTGCAAATCTAAAGGCTCTCCGCTTGCAGCCATCCCAAGAAAATACTAGATTTTACAGAAGATTTTTTTTCCGTTTCTGTTGAAGCCAATAATCAGCCTTCGAAGGATCTTTTCGGAGAGCAACCCAAGGAGCAACGCAGAGCAAAGTATGAGAAAGTGTGTACAAATTCATCACAAGCGAACTCTCTGGTAAGATGGGACCTTTTGTAGAACAGCCACTTACCTACCGTTACATACTCGCTGTGCACGTTCATTGCCTCGCTTGCTTTCCGGCAAATCTGGGGAAACAGAGTTGAGGGAAGCGTTCTAGGAATCTGCAGTGTTCTTCTGACAGTGAAAGAACGATAGAACAAAGGAGTTGAGAAGTAAGATGACTGTGGAGGTCTTTCTTTCTTGAGAGTTTCTTTGCGGAGAATTTCACCGAAAGTGGGAGAGGAGAGCACGGAAGAAGATCCGTTGGATACACGGTTGAATGTCAAGAAGCTTGCCATTGACCTCAAAGAGATATAAACGCGCTATTTTTTCTTCAACTTTCGCAGCAGAGGTACGTTTCCCGGTACCCCTTGTTACTATAGAACAGCCCGTAGTATCTCGTGAATATGTCGCTGACTCGGACTGTCGGACAGTGGTGGTGGTGGGAGGGTTTTGGTGTTACTGAACGGGAACAGTCACATCACGTGCCGGTTTGTGTCACATATGTCCCTAAACTTTCCCCCCACCAACCCTCCACAGAACGCGTCGAATGGCCTTGAGATCCCTTCAATACAACATATCGTTTTCCACAAGGCTACCATGGACTACAACACAAGAAAAGTCTATATCCCATGACTATCCACTGAACGTCATGAACGAATCTTGCGAGGATTTTGTCGCGCGTACCTATTTCCAATTTCTCTGGCTTCCAGAGGTGATTTGGGTGTAAAATTTGCGTCTCTATCGTCTGACTCCACTACTCTTCGCAGAAAATCATGCCTCTAGGACTTTTTGTGCCATCTCTTCTACGCGTTCAACCCAGTGGGCTAGGCAATACAGCTCCTCACCCCCTCCATTCTATGCTAGAACGCCTGCTCTTAACGACCCGCTCTGTGACGAACAAGTATCAAGTCGAACTGCCCCACATCATTGCTAATGGCGGTGGCCAAGGTGAGGAGGAAGAAAGCATGATGTGGTTTGCGGTATCACACGAGAAAGGCGAGAATGAAGAGGAAGAGTTGTGGCAAAACGAAACCTGGCGCTCAAAATGGATGGAACGAATGGAGCGCCGAGAGTGAGTTGCCGTGTTGATACCTCGCGACAAAGCTGATGTGCGGAAAAAGAGTGCAAATTCAGATATTACTATACATGCTGAAGCTGTCTCTTCCCGGACCACTACCACCCCCAGATCCCTCCTCTTCTCCTGCTAAGAAACGTCGAAAGATCGGCGAGATACCCGCCCCGTCCCTAGAGGACAAGCTGGAGGCATTCATGGACAAGCTTTCTATGTGGCAGCTGGTCAGTACCCTCGACGAGGGGCTCCTCCATCGCAACACAGAACGGGACTGGATGCAAGTATTCTGCGAAGACATCGTGGAGCCTAGATTTGGTACGACCGTCCCGGCTCAAGCAGGACTCCTCCGATCCAAGATCTTCCCCCATTCGCCGTTCTCAGACTCATCCGACTCTGAGAACGGGCGTGCCACGTCGCCAGACATACCAGCGAAACGGCCACGACAAAACTCTTCCGCAACCCTAGAGCAGCCGGCGCGCTCGCGTTCGCGCTCCCTTTCAGTTACTTTAGCGGAAGAGAAGCGGGAACGCGAGCGTGAAGGGAGTATGGAGGCTTCGAAGAGACGTGGTCTTGCCCGGGAGGTCAGTATGAAGCGCACTTTCAAGCCTCGAGAACGAGATAACAGCGAGATCGAGCGAAGGGAGAAGGAGAAAGCGGAGGAAAAGGAAAGGCAGAGGGTAGCTGAAGAAGCGAGGCTGGCGGCGAAACGGAGAGAGCAAAGTCTGGGTGTTATGCTTGTTGATGCCACACCAGTCAAGTCCAAACCTACCCGCAAGAGTTCGAGATGAGGTACGGGGTAAGTAAGCCGCACTGTCTGAGTTGGGATGTTATGCTCTTTGCTTACTGCCCACACAGTTTCTGCGTTTGTATAGTAGTGTGTTGGGTACCCATCGTGAATTCTCGTTGCCATACACAAGGCTTGCCAGAGTGGCTCAATTTTCAGCCCAAGACAGCCCAAGACGCGCAAACTTTTCTTCCATCTTATCCCAAGCTTTTTCCAAGATTTGTTTGTCGCTGTCATGCCAAGCATCATTTCCTTGCTGTTCTGTCTTCAGAAATATTGAAACAGTCCGCCTCAGACCGTGTCCGGGTCGCCCATGGCGCTCACTACTTCCCGCTGCGAGCGGGGATTTCGCCATCTTTCATGTTCTGGATGAATCCCCTGACACGGAATCAAAGTCTCGACCAAATCATCCAGATATTGATCTTTGTAGTCTTGGTTATCTCGCGCGGCCTTGGCACACCGCTCCAAGTCTCCTCTTTACCAGTCTGCGGTTTGCCGCACATTGTATCTTGCTTGTCTTTCTTCTCCCCCCACCATGGGACCACTGTCTTTACGCGTCGGATTGCTCTTTATGTCGGTGATGGGGAGTGTATCCGCTGCCAACACAGCCATCCCATTCACTCCTGGCTTCGATATTGACAAAGTCGCTGCTCTGGCCGAGTCTCTTCCGTCCAAATCCTGGGAGTATGGAACTGCAGCAGAAGCTCTGCTTGTGCGAGATCCTTCGACTCTGTATCTATCGCGTCACTAAATATACCCCTTTCAGGAATTGTACAATCCTGAGCTGTCTGTCTTTGGTGCCAATCCCTTCCCCGTGGCGGCACAAACGACATCTTCTGTCAAAGCATTGGCATTTGCGGCGAAAAAGATCATAATCGGTTCCACTGGTCTCTCAAATGGCGACGGATCTACTGGAGACCCAGCGAGCTTAGGCGTAAGCGCAGTAATGCTGGGGAAAACGGACAAGAAATTCGCAGACGCTGCCGCCGTGCAGGTTGCATATCTCGTTGATTCCGCGCCACGATTTTCGAACGGCGCCATTTCACACCGCGCGAACAAGGCCGTACTCTGGTGCGTCGCATCCTGCTCTCGAGTCATCGTAAAAACTAATCTCAAGCTCATCACTCCAGGGCGGACTTCATGTACATGGCTCCGCCCTCTCTTGCTTTTTTTGCTGCGGACAAAGGAGACATGGACCTCTTGCGAGACACATACAAGCAGTGCGGTCTCTACCGCGACATCCTTCAATCCAAAGGACAAGGGTTATGGAAACACATCGTTGGACCTGAGGCTGCTGACGCCGGGCACTGGTCAACGGGCAACGCCTGGGCAGCAGGCGGCATGGCACGCGTACTCGCCACAATCATGCGCGCGCCCGCCGCTCAAGACGCCCCGTGGCGCGACCAAGCCATCAACGACCTCAGCACCTGGATCAAGGAGATCCTCGACGCCGTCATGGGTTCGTCCCTCGATAACGGCCTCGTACGAAACTACGTCGACGACACGAACGAAGACCACGGCTTCGGCGAGATCGCCGGCTCTGCGCTCCTGGCAGGCGTCGCCTACCGCATGGCAGCCCTCCAACCAGCCACCTTCGGCGCGTCATACATCACCTGGGCGGACGCCATCCGCAAGCAGCTCGGTTCGGGCGGCCACGTCAAGGACAGTGGAGTCGTCAGCCCCGCGGTCAACCCCTACGGGTGGTGGTTCACGCAGAAATACACCACCGGCTCGCCGGAAGGACAGGCGATGGTAGTGCTCATGTACGCTGCGTGGAGAGACTGCGTGAATGGCGGGACGTGCCAGCAACAGACCGCCCCAACGACGCAGTTCAAACAGTCGTCACTTCAGCCTTCGGAAACGAAGATTCCCAACACCCGATGCAAAGGTGGCTCCGCTAGTCGTGCGGCTCGACGGGCGCAGCATGCGAGGCGGACGCATCTCGAGGCTCAGCGGCGGCACCACATCCGACAAATGAAAGATACCCTTTGATACCCATTCATTCCATTGCTCGGATTCGTCGTACTGTGCCGGACCACCGAACGAATCGCCGCTGTAAGTAGCTAGTCGCATTAGCAATGTTGTAATTGGAGACCTCAAACCACCCTCGTTACCTATTTATTAATATGAACACTGACGGTTCGATCGAGGAGGTACAAAGCAAGTTGCAACGCAACCCTATGAAATTCGTGAATTCAATCACCACAAAAATAAGACACCGATTAAAACGTATAGATTCTGTATATCACAAAAGCACCGTTGCTCCGCTCCAATCCACCTCCCTCCCCGTCGTCGTCAAATCATCGTAAATCCACAAAGTAACCGATTTAGCAATACAAAAAGTGCGGGTTGGGTCCAAGGCGGAGGGGGGTATGCGGGTACTTTAATGTCAAAAGTAACAGCAGCAGTATGTAAACAAGAAAGGTATAACCAACAAGACCAGCCGTAGAAGCCGTGTCATGAGGGGTAGTAGGCGTCTTCGTCCCAGGATTCTATTTGTGTGCGACGTAAGTTGTCGTCTAATTCAGGAAAGAAAAGAAGGGAATGCTTACCCTCCGTAATGCTTTTCCATGCGAGGTACAGGACACCGACAGCGGCCGTCTCAAGGATCGTCGCCACGAACGAGCCGTCTACTTTTTGGTTCGAGCCCTACATTTCCGTCGTCAGCGAACGGGAAAACAATCAGATTTGGAAATGCAGGCTTGCCTTGCAGATGACTTTGCTAAGGAGGAAATAGGCCAGCTGGCTGAGAACGAAGAGGGCGGCAGATAAAATGTAAAACCACATCGGGCGAAGCTCATTCAAGACCGCCAAAACAATGTAAGCCATCAAGGCAAAGTAGATGATCACCGTTCTGCATAGTTACACAGTTAGTATGACGTCGTCAATTCCGTCGATCGGACCAAGGAAAACTGAAACAACCAGACTCACGCAGCGGGCCATATACTGGTAAGAACAAACAGCGCAATGCCACCTAGCCGTTGCGGCGGTGTGCTGGGGCCAAACGTCGAGGTGATAGTGAGCCCAATGTCGAGCGAGATGTACGTGGTCGCGGCGAAGAACGCAATGGCCAAGGCGTAGAAAGGGATGAGGCTGGACGGTGTGCCGTCTTCGACGACCTGCGTCGCGACGAGCGCGTTGGCTAGGAGCGACCAGAAGAGGGTGGCGACGAGACCGGCGTGTATTGCGGTTAGGACGACGAGGGGTATGCTGCCCTGCTCTAGGAAGGAGCCTGCAGTGTAAATGAATGAGTGTGAGGATGTAGATGGTGTGAGGAAGACGTACCAGTTGTGATGAGCTGGAGCGGGAGGGTGAGAAAGTAAAAGGAGAGGAAAGTCCGCAGCTCGATTCGGCCTGGAGGATCGTGTCAGCGGAACACTCAAGAAGGTCTTGCGAAGAGTGGTAAAGCTCGGGAGAGTAAACCGGCTCCAAGGCGGGCAAAGTGTGAGAGGAATTCGAAACTTCGTTTCCTGCACGGTCCGAGAGCATTCGCTTCACGAGGTGCAATTCGGACGACCAAACGTCCAGGGCAAATGGCACGCACGCCAGCTACCTGCAGTCTGGGAGTGCTCAAGCAACACCGATATCCCTCCTCGACGGCAGATAATCGCCGATCCGCGAAAACCACCAAAAAACTCGCCCGCAGCCATCTCGCTGAAGAAAATTAAGATACAGATTGCTTTCACTCACCAACAGCGGCCTTCCGTCTGTTCGTGAAGAATATGAGCAGGGCGGTGACGACCATGCTCAATGCGCAGACAACAATGTTTGCGATGTTCCCCAACGAACCATCATGACCCATACGTGGAATCGCACAGGTGGGGTTCACGCCCAGACCTGCCGAGGACGTGGGGAGTGAGGCATTGGTGAATACGTCGGGCGCCTTGCGGAGTATCTAAAATACAATAACGATTGATATGAGCTTCAAGCCAACTTGCTGGTGATATTGAAGGATATAGACCTGGCGATAGAAGAGATTACACCAAGTGTAGGACGGTGTATCTCTGCACAGAACGTCGAAGTCGCCGAAGCGAGTCATAGCACTGCGCTAGCTGCGTCGTCGTGAAGGGTGTCCAGGAAGAGAAGGCGGTGGGAGAATTGCCAAATCAACACGTGCAGAAATGATGACAGCGTGGTTTCGCCAAGGGGAGGACGGGCCGCCGTGGCGACTGCGATATGGGCCAGCCGAATGCTGCGAGCGCGAGGGAGAAACGAGCGGAGGGCACAGGACAGGAACAGAAGGCTTCGGTGCTCTCATTTCGGGTTTTCTCACCGAGACGTTCTGGGCGATCGCAACGTTGCTAACGGGGTAAACAGCCTATCACTTGGATCCGAGTGCAGTTGAGAGATTTGATCTGCACCTGCACAACGAGTAGCACGCGAAAATTTTGCTCCTGAAAACGAAAGGTCGAGAACAGGAACGCTGAAGGACATCGGGATAGTATCAGAGCGATAAGATTCGGATAAAATGAGCTACAAGAACTTGTACAAGCTGGACACAGAATCAGTATCAGCAGATTTGCCAGGGGAGGTTAGCGCACCGAATCCTTGAGACGACCAGTCAGACTCTCACAGAGAATGCCAGACGGACATCCTTTGGTCCACAACGATGTCAAAGGCCCGAAATTTCTATTGGGAAGGGTATTACATGGTACAGTAGTACATGCTTGGGGAGCGACGTTGGTTGAGTCGGTGACGGATTGCGCATTCAGGATCTTCTGCCTGCTTCTTCGTTGGACTACTCAGCGGGAAGTAGGAAGACATGCCCAGAGCGGTTCGCCAAGGCGATATTCCCGCTCAGCTCCGCCAGCGCACAATGCGTCAGATCCTCTACACCCCAGTCAGCACACATAAATAGAAAATTGAGACATGTGTGTACTGACCTCGAAGATCATACGACTTCAACGAGAAAGCATCGAACGCCTCATCCATCTCATGCCACGCCTTATGCCGATTAAAAGCAAAGACCCTTACACGTCTCGTCATCGTGTGATTATTCCGCTCGACCCACATCGCCCGGATACCCTGCGCCCCCAACGCATGCGCGCTGACGAACGAGGGAGTGCGGCACAGGATGTGGAGTGGCGCTTTACCAATCAACGTAACCTCCATTGAAGCTGCCATCGTTGTAGGGAGAGCGATGGTGATGTTATAACACGCGAGACTGTGTGCGTCATATGCGAGGAGATTGACATGGATGCGTCCTTCGGCGGAGAGGACGGCGTCGGAAAGGGAGGCAGCGCCGTCTTGCAGTGGAAAGGGAAGCACGTGTTTCAGTGGTTTTGTGCCCCGCTGCGGCTGGAACGAGTCGTCACAGAGGTGTAACTCAATGGTATGTGTGCGGATAGCGAGAAAGTGTGAGCCTAGCAGGCGCAGCGCTATCACGGTGTTGAATAGCTATATTTCATCGTCAAATTGATTGTTTTCGGTATAATCAGGTACACTGACAGTTTCCTCCGCGTCGTCGTCAAAATCATCTAGTGGGACGAACATGTTGTGCTCCTCCGAGTCCCACTTGATGACATCCAAAGTCTGCGTCGACGAAGCAAGCACGACGAGTTTTCTAGCAGTGTCTAGGACGAGAATGCCCCGCGGCAGGGGATGTTTGAAAGTTCGTATAAGGGTGAATATTTGATCGATTCCGAGCTTGATAGAATACAATCTCGTCTCGCACTCCATGGCACCTCTTCACAAAGTCAGTCAGTCGCAGACAACAGCAAAGCAAGCAAAATCACATCGATTGGATGGCAAGAATGATAGCCTCATTCGTAGGATCCAGCGAAGCCGAGTACGAAGTCCAGCGGAAGCCATCAGTCCTGAGATCCAAAGTCCCGCAAATATGCCCCGCGTCTTTCTGGATGTTCCAGAGATACACAAAACCGTCCGCGTAGACGATAAGCAGCCAGACATCGAGATATATGTTGAGGCCCTTGATGGGTCGCCCGCCGAGAGGGTTTAGAATGGGCTTGCCTAGTTGTCGGGGCTTGAGCCATAATTGCGAAGCACGGTATGCTGAGATAACAATGTTTTCGAGGGATGCGTCGGTGTCAGGAGAGTTTGGGAGAGGTATTTCCCCACTGTTTTGAAGACGCTCAAGAAATCTGAGCCATACAATCTTGTCGCGCGTTAGTTGAGAGATTTCGCGGCAAGTCTGAGTCCAAGCGTCATTTCGAATTCATTTATTCAATTGGTAGAATTCCGCCGTACACGTCGCAGGAGAAGAACTTCGGGAGCATCGAGAAAGTTGCATATTATCAAGAGTAAGATATCGTTAGGCATATCCAAGAGTGTCGACATATTCTGGATGAGACGAGAGCCAAGGACAGGCTGGATATGAGTATGCCTGATCCTGATGAGCACGAATTTGGGCCCGAAATATGCTCTATGTAGATATGCGTATGATTTCACCCGTGCTTGGATCTTCCGGGCGGACGAGGGGTTCTCCGAGACGAGCTCAGTGTGAGGCACGAAGAATTTAAACTGGTCAAAGAGCTTGCCCGAGTCGCTGTCAGACTCAGAGGATAAGCCAAAGCTCAGGCTGCTGCTCAGCAGTCAACGAGAGACTCCGAGAGAGAGTGACGCGACGCGTGGCTTGTTACTGTTTGTCACGCGTTCGCGTCAACCTCTATCATCTCCAGTTCGAGTGACCGAGTCCTATAATCTCGCGCGCTTTTTCCTCACTCCACGCCCGGATGGACCACGCCCCTCTTTCTTCGGTGCTTGGGTAGAGTTTGATTGCCGCCTAAAGCCCTCTTCCTTTCTTCCGCTCTCTCACAGCCCGCTCGCAGCACTAAGTATCCTGCAAGTTGTATGACGCGTGGAGCATTCGAATTCGTCCGAAGCATTCTCCCCATCGTCTCACGCGTGCAGCCGCTACCGCAGGCGGCTCGCGAGCGGCTATTCACTAAGTTATGTGGTCTTTCTTCTCCGTACACGCGCTCCTTCGAGTGAGCCTAGCTCATTCCTCCTTCCCGGCATCAATTCCATGGGTTCATATGTTTCTAGATCTCTGAGCCTCTTTCCTGGCGGTGGCTTCTATTCTGGCCTATTCAGAACCCAACGGACTCAAACCCGCGCCTGTCTCCTTCTGTGCCATCAAAACAAGCATCATTCCAGCTGCATCGAGCGACTCCCAAAATCTTTCTCCAACATGGAATTCGGGGTTCCTCTACGGGACTACTTGTCGGATGCGCCTGCTGAACCAGAGACTTGCCTTCAGAGCTTGTGCTTGTGCTGGCTTTTGTGTTCCTCTTCACTGACTCACTTCTTGGGTTTCTGTCCCCTGCGTCTCTGTCAGCTTGGTCTCGTCGAGCGCCTGGGATTCCTCTTGTGCTTGTTTTTCCTTCAAGTCCCGGTCTGGGGTGAAACATTCCCGCTTGATCTCGCGATTCGTGATGACTCCCAACTTACTTGGGGTGTACGATGGCGTCTGAGACCTCCCTCGGCATCGTCGACCGCGGCTAGCGCACCCTCGAGGAGCCAAGTCCGCCATTTTAATAGAGACCGGTGTTGCTTGAGCCCTGGGCGACCCTACATACCTTGCCTCGACATGACTACGGCGAGGACCTCGACAGAAGAAAAAGAGCCCGAAGACTCCCAAAAAACGGAAGTCTGTCAAGGACGTGGATGGACCCATCTTGGAGGAGCGGAAATCAAGGCGGAGAAAGTGTCTGAGCCGGGTGCGTGCGAGGAAGCTCTAGTATGCAATTTAGCGTTTAACAAACAAACAGAGGAGAATGGTACCTCCAACCCCGGAGGCTGTCGCTGGAGGTCGGGTTTCGGATATTCAATTCATGGTAGCGCGATGCTGAGTCATGTGTGTTATCCGAGAAGACAAATCTTGCGGCGTCCTACAAAACAAAAGTGTTGTGTATCACCAAGAAGTTTGTCGTTGCAGCCGGTCTGGGTCTGTATATCCTGGTTAATTCCGATAACGAACAAGACCTTAACCACTATGTTACAGCAACTGCATGGCATGTAAGTGTTCATACACTGTGTGGAAGCAAACGGTCTTCTCATTATTGGTTAGGTAGGTTATGTGAACATGACACCCCAAAACGCGAACTCGTTGTTCAGGACTGTGACGAGGTGTCAAAACCTGACCCTTCCTTCGTCAAGGCTCTTGATTGAAGAGCTATGGCCTGCAAGGCTTTACCACTCCATAGAAGCTCTACGAGGTGTGTATTTTCTGGCATTTGGCTTTCTTTTCGGTCTGACTAGATTCTCGTTCGACAGTCTTCACTGCAGCAACCATCCTCAGGATTGTGTGGTTTTGGATAACCTACCCCCGTTCCCCAGCAACAACTGTGCGCCTCATGATTTCTTGGGTACGATATCGTCCAATCACTGCAACCGGTGATGGTGAGCTAACCGAAAGATACTCCAAGTTGTATAGTCTCGTAGAAATAAACCTATAGCTATCGTCTCTCTGTATTGCTCTCTCTCTCTAATCTGGTCTTGTATTTATACGCTCTCATTCCTATACAGTCAAATAGCAAAAATAAAACATAAGCCTAAGGGTCGGGAAATGCGGTGATTGACGACACGACACTGAATCAGACTTGCCTTTCCGGCTTTGTGTGCGTAATAAGTCATCAGCCACGCCATCCCAAGTGGCGCTTGACTTGACTTTGCTCTCTTCCCTGAACCCCACAAAATAGAAATTGAGGTTCTACGTTGACGTCGGACTACATAGAGGATTCCACCAAAAACCCTGTACGAAGGAGCTACTCGCACTAAACTTTCTGACTTTTTTTTCTATGCATAGGCCCCATCTCGAAGGGCACTTGAGACGATGAATCGTGGTCCATCGCCTATATTCGATGTACCCGAATTCCCTACCCTCCGGCGGATGAAGCCCCTGCCCAAGCGCAGGCGGACAAGTGCTACGACTCCGAGCGATGGTGACGATGCAGCTGCTTCTCTTGCCACTCTTGGGCTTCCATTCCACGAACCTGGTCCAGACGCCACTGCAGAGGATCTCATAGCTCATGCAGAGTCTCTATCTGCACATATGGCGCTTCAGTCGTACTACGTGCCTGGTCTGGATGTTTTCAATCAATCTGGCGGTGCAGCTGCGATGAATGGAAGTTACACCGAGGAAGACGGAGAGGACGGTGACGACGACAGTATGGAACATCTCCAGCAGCCTGGCAATACCAAGAAGCGGAAGGTTCCTGCGACGCATGCTAGTCCTTCTCCCACTGGCCATGAAAGGGACGCAGAAGACATGGCCCTTTCCGGTGGAGAGGAAGAGGAACGGGAGGGACGAAGCGCACCCGTCGCACGTACTTCGTCGGACGACGGCGGTGGTGCTGTTGACGTGTACCAACCGCCTTCGGGCTCTCCGTTTGCCGGCCTCGGTATCCGCAAAGGCCGCCCCCCTCCCATCACTCACGCCGGTCTGCAGCATAAAGAGATTCTCAAGAGTCGCAAGCGCCAACTCGCAGCTGTTCTTGGTGCTATTTCTCATGGGGACACTCTGGCTCTCGACCAAGCGTTGTCCGTCAACTACCCGTTCATTACCGCCACTGGTCTGGAAAATCCACCTCCTCCGCGCGTGCGTATTTCTCGTCGCTTCGCCCCGCGGCTCGCACGCGCCGCTCGCTTCTCCGAAAAGTTCCGTCATCCTGACAAGCGGCCTTTTCTCGAGTGCGAATTCACGTTCGCCGTCCCTTCCTCGAGTGAGTTTTTGACCCCGCGCGCTTGATTTTTCATTCATGTGTAAAATGCGACCGCAGCCGCGGACCGACTGATCGCGACTAAGGAGGAGGTTGCGATGCTGCGCGGGAGGTTTGAGGCGGAGCTCGCGAAACAGGCAGCGAAAGCGGCAAAATACGCGGCTGCAAACAAGCTCATGTCCTCCCTCCCCGCTTCAGGCAAATCCAAGAAACGCGGCAGCCGCGCCCAGTCTTCGCGTGTCTCCCGTAGCGCAAATTACTCGACCAACTCCGCGTTGACCACCACCACCAATACGTCGGCGGCCTCCCAGAAGACCAACGGAGATATGGACAGTGGTCTAGACTCTGCCTCCGCGCTCTTGGGTCTCGGTGCCCCACCCAAGCCGCGCGGGAAGAAAAAGAAACGCAGCGCGCTGGCAAACGCTTCCAACCCGCATCACCTGCGCAACTACGTCCCCTCGCGTCTCCCGCACTCCTCCCCGGCGCACAATGCCTCAGGAAACGCCCCGAACGGCGCCGCGCCACCCACCAGCGGCGCCTTTGGCCCACTCCCGCTGCGGTTCCTCAGCGCGGATATCCCGCCGCGCAGACGCCGCGGCGGCGCGAAGCAGGCGGCAGCTGCACAACCCGCAGGCGAGGGCGTCGTGCTCAACAACCCCGCGGAGGAGTGGATCTGTGCGTACTGTGAGTATAACTTGTTTTACGGGGATGAGACGCAGCATCGGCGTGCGGTGCGGAGCAGGAAGAAGATTTTGAAGAGGAGGCGGAGGGCGAGGGAGCGTGCGGCGAGGGCGGCGAGTGGGAAGGGGAGGAGCGCGTTTAAGGGGAAGGAGAATAAGGAGGGGGAGGAGGAGTATGAGATGCATCCTGGGTGGGCGCCGGGTGCACCGACTGACCCGCTTGGGGATGTCCCGAAGCAGACGAAATGGAGGGGCGGGACGGGGGCGGATCAGGAGCATGGACGCGCTGAGCTTGGAGCTGGATGACACGCGTAAGGATGTGGGGAGAAACCTTATGCTTGACAATACCTACCTTCCCCCTTTGTCGGCCGAAGCTGACGTGCAAACTAACCTACGACTTTTAGCTCATTATTCTACTATTCCGCCTTTGATTTTACCACCTATTCACTCATTGACCCTCATTATGCATGCAAGCAATTGATACTTACAGCATTTATCACTGCATCGTACCTGCACTCTAGCACTGTCCTTCACTTGAATGCAATTTATCTTTTTAGACCCACTGGCGGCGGAAGAAAGTTAACCGTTGGGCTTTGCGTGATCTTTATAAGGCAACTAAGTTCGAGGGCCGACGACCTTTGTTGTGCTAGTTGGATGGCAGGGACGAATAAGTATTCGAAAATCGGTACTTGAATGGGTTATTAAATAATTTACAGATTTACAGCGGCGAAAAAATCCTTCAAGCTGGCCGTTTGCCCTCGTACGCGTCTTTCAACAAGCTGAGTATCTTCCCCCGATCCAGCGGCCCCGGATTAGGATACGTCTTCGTCATTGCAACATCTGCCACGCGCTCCAAATCTTCCTCTTTCGCCCCAAGTTCTCGCAGGGAACTCGGAGCGCCAAGAGTCCTTGCGAGATCGTAGATGCCTTGTGCAGCGCTCGTAGAACCAAGAATCCGAGCGACTTTTGCCATTGCGTCCACAGCATACGGGGTGTTGTAGACTACTGCGTAGGGGAGGATGACCGTGTGTGTTTCGGAATGCGGGAGGTTGAGCGTCCCTCCTGAAAAAATTCATCAGATACTTAGCAGGACGAGCTGAAAGGGCGAGACGATGCTCACCAAGGGTATGACAGAGCTTGTGATGTAGCGCTAGGCTGACGATGCCGACGCAGTATGCGCAGGCCCATGCGCCGTACAACGCATCGCTCCTGGCTTCGCTATTGTGCGGATCTTTAGAGAGAATAGGAAGGGCACACGCAAGGCGAGCTATGCCTTGTTCCGCCACCATGTCAGTGATTGGGTTCGAGTCAACGGCGTATAGCGCTTCAATGGCATGGGCCATGGCGTTGATGCCCGAGGTCATGGTTAGCTGCGTAGGGAGGGTGAGAGTGAGGTCGACATCGTATATGATGACCTCTGGCAATACTTTGAGGGTTTTCTGGGTCGTCTTGATACCGTTCTCTGTCTGACCGACGATAGTCGTTGCCTGAGGATGAACGATGCGATTTTAGCCGCCAACTACAGCGGAACCCATGATATGAAGAAGCACCTCTGAACCCGAGTATGTTGTGGGTATCACGATCTGAGGGAAGTCTGTGCGGAGGGCGATCGCTTTGGCCAAACCCACTGTGCTTCCACCACCGATAGCAACCACACAACCGGCACCAAGAGTCCGTGCCAGCTCTACGGCTTCCTCTGTAACATTGACAGGTGTGTGCATCCTAGCATTAGAATATAATCCAACGGCAGCATTTCCGAGATCTGCCCGAAGCGCTTCCCCTGTTGCGGCTTGAGACGGTCCAGTCAAGACCAACGCTTTGCTGCATCCAAGATTCTCGATTTCAGAGGCGACCTGGGAGAGGGTCCCACGGCCAAAGATGACTCGCCCGGGAAGAGAATTGAAGATGAAAGGTTGCATGAGAACTCTGAGAATGAGCTGGCCGCTGGATATGTTATTCAAATCGGAAGGGATGGCAATTTCTTGCAAAGTCTTGCGAGAACACCGACTTGAAGCGAAGCAGAGTCTGAGAACTCCGGGGTTCCGATCCCAGAGCTATGTATACCTGCCTGCCCCCGGGAGTAAAGTCGTGTCTGTTCGCGGTGCTGACAAGAGGCTCTTCCCCAGTATTCAATTTGACGATTCATGTCGCCGATGTCGGATGATCAATTCATCCAGGACCTTGCAATGATTAAATTGCCTCAGAAATAACATCGGGAGGCGAGGGATAGTTCCGTCCCAAAAAAATCAGGTAGAGACCACAGACCTCAGTGTGAGGTCCGGGTCAAGTCAAACAGTTTTGCGCTTCGCTTTAGAACTCGGTCGGACTCCGATAAACCCGGATTTCTCTTTCTTCCCGCCATTCTTGAGCAAACTCAAGTCTCTTGTCTCGCAGATGTTCCGGAGCTGGCTCGTCCTTCTCCAGACGCAAATATGGTCCAGGGGCACCAGTTTGCCATTAACTGCGATCTTCTCGGGTACAAATTCTGGGATGGAACCGTGCTTCGAAACCCTCGAGTTGGGTCAAAGCAAACATTCATCAGAGCACTCCAACGTTCTAGTCTCCGAAGTCGAATGTTGGAAGCTGAAGGCTCGGACTCGGAGTGGATTTCTGGAGATTTCTGGCGGCATTATGTACGGAACCAGACTTCAAAAGAGCTCCCTTTATACCATTTTCGACCCGAAACGTGACAAAATTGCCTCCGTTTGAACCTTTGCCATTTTCAGCCAGGCCAAGACCTCTGGCCCGTTCCTGACGGCGACGGTTGCGTTGCGGGATGTCCATAAACGGATGAAAATTGCCAATGATCGAAAATCTCGTGGTGGCTAAGCTCCGGGACATGTTTCGGCTCTTATCCGCAACCACATAACTTTTCTCTTCTTCCATTTTTTCTCTTCTTGTACGTCCTTCAAAAACAATGGTGCTTTCCTGGCTATTCCCTTGGAGCCAACCATCCGTCTTGCTTTCCTCTGCTAGTACCGACATTCTTGAAGATTCGTTACAACATCCCGCTTTGACATGTCTACGCAATTTGCTGCTCGTTGGCGGAGGTGGAACTTGGCCTCCAAGAGCAAGCTACCGTGATACTTGGCCGGAATCACTTAGAGCGTATGACTCCGTGTACCGGACGATGGAACCCTTGTTCCCGACCCAGGAATCCTCGACCGACACCACCCACAACCGAAAACTAATCGACTCTTTTCGTTCTCGTATGCGCGTGCTGTTGGATCAGCACGTAAACATGGCCGACGTTCAGACCGCCTTGGAACACGCCGAGTCAGTGCCCGACTCTTGTTCGGAGTCGGCGTGGCTTGGCTTCTGGCTGTGTATCTCATTTCTGCGACATTCATACCGGTGCGCTGCCGTCATCACAACCTTCACGTCCATATCTTGACCATTCGCATAGATGGGGAGTAACGCCAATAGTCAGCGAAGCTCAAAACGAGCAGACCGTCGACTTTCCCTCTCAACTCGAAGTCCCATGGAGTTTTCTGCAGCAACATTTCCAAGTCACCTCCCCTGGAGGCTGCATGACCTCCTTGATGTACACCAATATGCGATCCGACGACCGGTTAGAATATAGCGTCACCGTTGGCTTGTCGGAAGAACACCAATCGACCGAGTATTGGAACACCAAACTCCTAGTTTCTATGGAAGAGCGGGTGAGTGCTTGATCTTTTCTTTTGCGCGCCTATATTGATCTCTCGCAAGGTTCTCCCAATGTATCATCACTTCGCGCGCGCCATCGCATTCGTAGATGCCGGCGACATGATTGCCGCCTCCAACGCGCTCCACGCGGCCTCCGAAACCCTCAAATCAGCATTCAAACACTTCTTCAGCACAATGGTCGAGACAAAACTCGCACAGAGCATCTGGCTAGCCTACGTCCAAGGCTACCAGGGGTGGACACTCGGCGGTATCGACGGCATAAGTGGCGGACAAAGCCTCACCTTCCGCACTCTCGACGCGTTCCTCGGCATCCGACCTTTCCCTGAGCCAGAAAAAGAGTCTCTTCATCTTCCGAAGCCGCAACGAGACTGGCTCAATTTTCTGAGGGACTTCGATATTCGCGCGGCCGTAAAAGCGCGAGGGGAAGACGGTGCAGCTGTAACGGAAGAGCTTGAATCGTTGGTAAAGCAACTACGAGTAAGTCCCTTTACGGTTCCGCGTGTAGCCACTCTCTGATTAGACTTGCAGTTATGGAGAATGGGGCACATGCGTCGCATGCAGCCGTATGAGTCTGTTCATCGTCCCGAGCGTATGACAATGACCGCTGGCATATCTGTCGTGGATGCCCCCGATGAGAACCAGATGATAGAGCATTTAAAACGTCAATTGGGTCAGCGTTTAGCCCAGACGATTTGATATTCATTGTAGACACATGTAGACCCACCCCATATTTTATAGACATATTTATTGTATAGAGCCAATGCATTCCATGCGGATTTCACCTGTACAACTTTGCGGTGCTTCTATTTCGCTATTGCCCGCTGGCCTCGACACCAATTCTTCTTACACACGCAAATGACTGACTGTCTTGCATTCATACGCTTTGTGACGACTGGAGAGGACTTTACTTACCTGCAAATGTGAGACAGCAAACAGCATGATTCTTTGCAATTGAACAAATTACTCGAATATAGAATGAACGTATATATTGTATAGTGTGCTAGTCCATAACCTAACGACACATTGTCCATGAGTCCAGCAATGCAAGCAATCGACAGAATAATTGAGAGTAATGCGCGAAGGTAGTCCGTGATGCAGAGAATAGAAAGATTGAAGGAGAAATTCTATGATTCGGAAAGGATCGTGTCGATGGAGTGGTTCAAAAAGTCTTTTCGAGAGGTAAGATCCGCATTGGGGAAGCGCGCCATGATGGCTTCTCTCGCAGTTCTAGGATGGGCGTCGTCAGTCGAAAGCAGGGAACGAGCTCCACAAACCAACTCACTTTTTCGTTACGGTCATTAGATCCTGCGTACTGAGGTAATGTCTTAGGGCGGCGAAAAGTTCGTCGTCTGTGGGGTTGGGATTTTGACTTGGGCCAGAGAACAGGTTCGCCGTCGTCGCCATTGACAGACTTGACATGGGCCGTGGGATCGCAGCGGCAGCGGCGGGCATTACTGGTGGAGCAAAGCCACCTTGCGAGCCATTGAAGCTTCCGCCGTACATGTTCATGCCACTCATCATCGGCGGCATCATTCCGTACATGCTGCCAGTGTTCTGGTAGCCCATCGGGGTCATCATCGGCATCTGACCGTGGTCCGAGCCAGCAATGGAGGGAGGTCCGCCGCCGAAAGGCATGAAAGGAAGCTGAGGAAGCCCAAACGGCGATTGCTCCATCGGACCCGAATGTGACATGTTGGACATCGACGGCTGAGACCCGAGACGACGTTGCGAGCCATGATTGAGAGTATTTGTATCGCGGTAATAGTCTCCGGATTGCGACGCCTGCTGGTAGGAAGGTGATTCTCCGTGTGATGGCGGCGCGCGAGACCGCGAACGAGGTTTGCCGCTGTAACCAGTTTCGTCAGAGTGACGCGAGCCAGTTTCCCATGCCTCAGCTTCATATTCTTTTGCACGAGAATGAGTGATAGTACCAATAGTTGTAAAAGCAACTCACCGCTGAACTTCTTAAGCGGAATCATGGAGTCATCGAATTTCTCGTCTTCGTTGATGATGACCTTCTTATCCTTGCCTTCTCCGATGACAAGACGTGTGTTACCCCAACCGAATTCATCCATACACCAGAAAGAGTAGACGGGCAGGAAGAAACTGTAAACGGGATATCTGAAGCACGTCGGCAGTCAGTATGCATTTTTGGGTCAAAGAAATAATACGAACGATAAGATGTAGACCACCAACCAACCGACGAGCATGAACTCTCGCTTGAGAATGAAGATAAGAGCCTAGAGAATGTTTTAATGTCCGAAGTTAATCAGGCCATCAAAGCGCACCTGTAGACCATAGGTAATAGCGATCATGATAAGAGCGATCGTCGGGAATGGTGCAGCCTTGGTAGCCACCGTCACGATTAGATACGCGAGCTGAGATGTTATATGAGCGGATGAGATTGGCGACGACATCAGACTACGCACGTAAACGACCGTTGAAGGAAGCATCACAGTGCCCAGTAGATCGACAAAAACGAAGAATCGCATCGAGAAACAGCAGAATCCGAAGAGTTCCGGTAAAAGAACGAGTTCACAGAGGTTATGAACAGTCGAGTTGATCCATCGCCGTCGCTGCGAGAACAGAACTTTCCATGACTCCGGCGCGACGGTGTGAGCGATCGCACTATTGCAGAACTTTGTCTTGAAGGTCGGGAAGTGTTTCATGAGTAGCGTCGTCAAGAACCGATCCTCTCCCAGAGAGAAAAGATTCTTTTTATGCAACGTGTCGACATTGGGTTCAGCATACTCGTCGATGACCCGGCTGGAGATGAGGACGGGCCGGCCCTTGTCGGCGGTACGAATCCGGTACAGAGAGAAACAACCGGGAAGACAAGTGACGGAGCCAAAGAGAGACTCGAATGCCTTGGACAAGTGGTGGGAGAGGTAATACTCGTAGACCTGGATCATCGTCCACCAAGAACCTTCTTCATTTTGCAGCTTTGTTTCTCCACAAATGCCGATGATACTCTGGTCATCCGCAGCGGAGGCCACCAGTCTATTCAAAGAATCGGGTGTCACAGTCTATAGAGGCAAATTGAATCAACGTCATTGAAGGAAAGTTAGATCAAACGCACGGTATCAGCGTCGATAGTAAAGATGTACTCGTAGAACGCTGGATCGATCCCAATGACGTTTCGCATCTGGTGGTAGATCTCGAGCTCCAGCGGCGACATTGGGGCATCGAAATGTACGCGATTCAAATAATGCATGAGTAGAATTTGACTGTCCCGCTTGCCACGATTGCCCGGCTTCGAGCGTTCCGTGGGCTTGCCGACTTTGACGACCACCATGTATCTACGAATCAAGATTGAGTGATATCGACAAGAGAGGAAAGTGGAGGAATACGCACGGAACGACATGCCCCTCGAACTCATACAGCCCAGAATAAATCTTCCCATAGTTCAGAGCTTTGCTCCCTTCGCCAACACTCTTGAACAGCAGAGGCTCCGGATCAAGTTTAGGGTCGATACCAAGGATGTCGAGTACAATTCTCGGCGTCGTTCGATCATTCCCACTCCCGATGATATTCCCATCGCAGATGATGAAAATGAGCTTCCGCTTGTCGTCATAGTTGAGCGCCGCGAGCGAATCGATAGTCCTCCGCAGAGAATCCTCGCCCTCGGTGTAGCAGGGGACCTGGCACAGTACGAACTTGTCCTGCAACTCCGGGTTGTTCTTGGTACTAAATTGCAATGCAGCCAAGACTGTTTGCAAACCTCGTCATGATAGTGTATACCATGGTTGGACAAGACGTACATTTGATACCAATAGACGCCATGAGAATCCCAGATGCAACGATGAGGAAGTAATTTTGAACCGTACACCGTGCGTCCTTGCGGAAATCACGATCACCGATGTAAAAGACGTTGTTCAAGCATTGCATATTGAGACCCCGCTGGTCAGGAGCCAATGCATCGAGAACCTTGTTGAGCGGGTCCGTGATATCCTGCCCCGACCGTTGCTTGAACACGTCGACGATATCCTGGTTCAAGAAAACATAGTCCGGATTGTTAACATTGATGCCAATCGTGTTTTGGTAATCAGTCAGGTCGTAGATCTTATGGTTATAGATGGCCCAAATTCTAAGAAGAATCTAGTCAATATTGCTTGAAACGGTCGAAACGACGATGGACGGACTTGGGGCTGTCCTGGTCTGCAGCTTCCGCCTTCAACGTCTTACTCGTGATTACCAACGGCCCTTTGTAAAAGCCCTTGATTCTCGGGAGGAAGTTCTGAGTGTACCAATCATTGTTGTGCAACTTCGAGTTCTGGTCCCTTGAGAAACCGCCACTAGAATGGTCGGCTGTGGGCTCCGCGTTCGTAAAGTTACTGAGAGTCAGCTTGAGTGAAGGGTTCGAGACGAGAGTAGGGCAGCCTGAATGCGCAAAGAATGGATTAGTCGAGAAAGTTGTAACGACTTTTGCAAGCGACATACCAAGGGTTAACGGGACAGGGAAATAGCCCGTCAAATCCTGACCAGCCAGCGTCTCCAACACATCCTGGCTGTTACTGACCAGACCATGGATATCACTGTGGTCGCCCCCGATGTAGTTTGAGACATCGTATACCTTGCCCTGGATCGTGACCCAATAATTATTGGAGTCGGTGTGCTGTGCGACCTCATTCAAACCCCAAGCCTTGTCAAGGTCTGGGCACAGAAGCTTTCCAAACTCGACGATATAAAAGACGATGGTGGCGTTAAGCAGCAGAATGAGCAGGAAGATCGTGAGCTTCTCTCTCCACGCAAGTTGCACGTCAGGACGCTTCATCCTCCCGACCCACTGGCAAAATAATTAGTGTCTTATCTGAGAAAACTGCAAATCCGGACGTACCCGTAGCATGAAACTAGGAATATACCATGTCGTTCCCCAAACAATCCACAACCATATCCTCCGAGCTCGCGAAGAAGGAACCTCCTCGACAGCGTTATTGAGCAGCTGCTGCTGATCCTTCTGCACGAATTTCGGCTCGATGGATGCTTGCGAGATGTTCTGCGAAGGTAGAGGAGATTCCGGTTCATACGGGCCCTCCCCTGTCCCACCCGGACTACGATCCCAGACGCTGCCGTTCTGGCTACCGGGGGCTGCAGGGACGCCGCCAGCGAACGGATTGAGACCCGGTGTAGGCAGTCCGCCAGTCCCGTATTGCTGCAGATCCTCTCGGCTTTCCTCGTAGCCGCCAGCCCCAGCACGCGTGTACTCCGTCTCCTCCCGCTCTTCGGGCTCGTCAAAGTCATCGTCGGCTATAACACATCAAGGAATGAGCATGAGAAAGAGAGGAAACAGGAAGCAGACAACAACCCACCTTCACCCCTGGCCTGGTTCTTCTCTGCTGCCCTCAACACATCCTCAACGCCCTTCCATGCATCATAACTCAACATGACTTTCAATAAATCTCCGCCTCCGAGTATCTTATAATCCCCACCCGCCCCCTCCCTCCACCCATTCGACCTCGCACACTGCTCCACCCTCTCCTCCACACTCCCCCTCATCGTCGGCGTATACCTCGCACAAAACTCCTCTCCCTCCATCTCCGCAACCCACTCCCCCTGCGCCCCGCCCTGACTCTGCCTCGCCACCATCTGTGGCACAAGCAACGACCTCAACTGCATCCTCACCCTCTTCTTATCAAACGAATTCGGTGACGCAGAATCATTCGGCCTGATATGATTGATCGTCCATATCCGGGCTGGATTCGCCCCATGCAACAGCGCGGAAAGCGTCCCATCAAGCTGGGCCATCGCTCCGTAGGTCTTCCCCGAATCCATCCTCCTCAACTCTTCCTCCCCACCCATCGTCGGAGACCTCAACGGCCGCCCGCTAACCTGCGCCAACACAACCGTCCCCCGATCTCGCGCATGGCCCTCCGCCGCGATCCCCGGACCCGAAAACAACTTGCCTATAAACGGCACGCTGCTCCCGCGCAGCATCGACACGATAGCAGCGTCCAGCAGATCCGCGTCGGCGCTAACGAACCCGCGCACATCATAAACGCACTGGCCCGCGTAATGGTTTATCCCAAACGCGCGGGGCTTTGCAGAGAGATTGCCCGTGCCGACACCACCAGAGGCAGTAGGTAGCGGCGTCGCCTCGAACGACGGATGCGTCGCGAACCGTCCGACAAGCTCCGCAAGCAACTCGTCATCCCGATCGGCGCTCGTTCGGTCGTTGCCTTTACCAGTCTTGAGCGCGTACGACGTGCGACCGAGGACGGGCAGGATTCCTTTCGTGTCCACACTCGCATCCGATTTCTTCGCAGGGAGGAACGCAGGATCGGCGAGGGGGATGCCACGCAGGAGTTCCACGCAGGCTTCGTTGCTCACGACATCCTGCGCGTCTCGGAAGAGCGCAGCATTCACCCAGCCTTGTAAGAGCTCGTCCGCAAAGTTGCTGGCAAAAGTGTCGAATCCAGCAGGGCCGAGCGCGGTAAGAGGCGGCGCCGAAAAGCCGGGGGTGTCGAGCAACGCAACGACGTGGATTGGCACGTTCGCCGGGGGCTCGAGTCGTCGGTTAGCCGTCTCAATGATGAATGAAACGAGAATGGCGTAGAGGTCGCGGGTGAACCCGGCGCGTTGCGCAGAAGCCCCCGTGCTCATCCAACAGAACCGTGTAAAGCTCCTTGCGCACATACGCGGTGCGATTCGTTAGCACGTTCTCGAGATCCTCCGGAGAGACACCAAGCAGGCGGGCGGTGAGCGTGAGTGCCTGCACAGCCGTAGGGGCAACGCGGGCAGCCTCGGTGTTGTTGTCGGCAGGAATGAAAGTGATGTTGGTGGAGGCGAGGATGGCGGCGAGTAAGGAAAGAACGGCAGGAGTGTGTTTGAAGGAGAGAGTGCGGAGTGCGGCGCGCAAATCGCCCATGCCGGCGGTGTCGTCGCTGAAGGGACCAGAGGGCAGTCGATATGTACCCGAAGACGCTAACAAGGCATACTCGGACACGTCCTCGAGCTGTAGGGCATCGCGCTCTGCGGTGGTCGCGCCGGCAAGTAGCTGGTAGAACGCGTGGTATGTACGCTCTTCGTGGGCCAGCTTGACAAGCCGTGACTTGTCAAGACCGAAGAGCAGGCATTTGGCTCCTGCGATGCGGCCGCGGTCGGTGAAATGGAGCTCGAAGAGTTTGGAGTTGCGGGAGGCGTCGGGGTTTGCGTGGGTCTTTGCGTTGCCAAAAGAGTCGATAAGCGTATTCAAAGCTCGGACCTGGTCGGCGACTTTGGCTTCTCTACGCGAATGAGTGGACAGACGTAGCAGCTGGCTCGTTAGTAGACGCATAGACGAGGATTTCCCAGAGGCAGTGATACCACGAGCCACGACGAGCTGAGACTCGGATCGTCTGCGCATGAGCAAATATATTCTGCACGCCAATTCGTAGACATGGGGCTGAAGTGGCTTGGGGGAGTCTATTGCGGGTAGAGAGGTGTCCTTGTAACACCGTTCTTCGTATTCTTTTGCGCTTGCATCGTTGACGCTGGCTAGAGTCTTGAGCGGGTTCACGACAAGGAGATGGGTGGAGCCAACGCGTGTGTAAGGGAGGTCGGCGCGGAAGCGAGAGTGGAGAACAGCGAGAACAGCGTCATCGTTGGGGGTAGATAGTCGCTGCGCCCGACGACGAGACAAGGTCGAGAAGGTCGCCCGAAGCCAACGCTGCCGGCGTCGACATGGCGGGGAGAAGGCAAAAGGCAATATGACGTAACCGTTGCAACTTTCTCACTAACTCGGTCACTGAGTCTACAACGCCGAGTATTATGCTGAACAGTTATATTGTATTCCTCTACAGAAATGTACAGGATTCTACGCTGGGGATGTCTGATTTTTTGCAAGTGAATCGATCGCGTCGGTCTCAGAAAACCGCAAGTGCCAGTGAAACAGATTCACGGAGAACGGAGGGTCGTCCGAAGTGAGAGACAGCGCAATTCGAAACAAAGGGGTACCTCGGGACAGAGAAGCCCAGACTCGGTCACAGAAAACGAGGACACAGCGGACCGGGGTATACATAGACCTTGAGAAATCCCCGTGGCCTTCGCAAGGCGAGTATTGGCCGTGAACAGTGATCTCGAGAAACCGTTCTATATCCCCCTTGCAAGGCCACGATCCGCAGCCTCGAACAGAGCCCCAATATTGAGCAGATGAGAAAGGGACAAAATGGCTGCATCACAACATACTAAAAGAAAATAGAAAGAGATGACCAGTGAACGACAGCACAAGCCCATTGTATGTAGCCAAGAAGCTGGTATAGCGTAGGAGAGAACTGCACCTTTTCTCTGCAAGTAAAAGCATGTTGCATATGTGCTGGATGCATTGGATGTGGGGTTGGGGAGGTGCAGTAGCAGTCTGAGCAGCGGTTGTTGAAGCAGCAGCCAGCAGATCTTCGCTGCTGAAGTGGTGGTGTGTGCGAGACCGATGGGTGGTCCCTCCTTGACGTGGTTGGCGTCAGTGACAATAGTAGTCTTGGGTATCCTAGTACCTCAACGAAATTGGGGACCTGGGGGGTTCAGCAGACCTCAGGTGTCAGATGCCCAAGTGCTGATGTGAACCATGAATTGTGGTGTTCCATGTTATAGGCATATGAGAAGCACAGAATGGCAGATTTGCAACCTACCAAGCAAAACGTCTGACAAGGCTGCATGAAATCAATGACTGGCAATAGAGGTTACTCAGTGTTCCGTATCCAACGTACACCCAGAGCAGACCTTTGTGACACATCCGCGACGCTGGCTTGCTACAAGAGCTTCCCAAAGCCCCAAGAGAATAACCCGCCTCAAGGACGGAAACATCTAGCACCTTCAGCATATGGATATGCACCAAAAGATCGTCTCGCCCTTTACGCTGCCAGGGCAACACTTCATTGGGCTCGAGATGCATGCGCACCACATGAACAAGAAAGACTGTCCCGGGAGCCGCAGGAAAGTCGTATTCAATGTAGTAGTTCGGCACGGCGAGGCCGGGGCAGATTTGTGGGATGAGATGAAGTCGGGATTCAGGCGATGAAGGAATCTGCCCCTCATCCTCGACCAATTCCACCTAATCGTCTCCTAGAGTCGATTCGAAGCTCGCGTGAAAGAGATGAATTGCGTGTCATTTTTCAAAACCCGCAATCGCGGGAAACTCCACGCATCAACCTGTTTCCAGACGTTCGAAGAGATAGACTGAACGCATAGTGTGTCGAGCGACGGCAGGGTGATCCCAAGTGCGGGCACGAAGTGCGCGGAAATGCGAAGCCGCTTCACGAGCGAGAGGTACTGCGAATTACCCGCCCTCTCAACCACATCGCACAAATAAAACCTGCCCCCGCGACTCATTGTCCGCCTCATTATCATACCGATGATTCCCCTCGCGGCGCCGCGCATGATACCTCAACCTCCGGAAGCTCCGCCGTCCAACGAATGCGGCAACAAAATCATTATCCCAAATGACCAGAGAGCCTCCACATTCGGAAAAGACGGCAATATACGCACCGGCAAGACGGGTTGCCCCAGATCTTCGTGTTCGATGACTGAAAGAAAGCTCCAGCGGCTTCGTCCAAGTGCCCAGAAATATCCCATCGGCGTCGCAACGACGCAGACATTGATGTACAGCACGCGACAGACTGCCTCATAAAAGAGCGGTATTGCCCAGACGTCTCAGCGCCGGCAGACAAGACTAAGCGCTAATTTTGTGCGGTCTGCGGCGCGAGGCTCATGGTTCTGAGGGAATCCTCGAGATGGATGGTACTGAGTCTCGTATAATTGAGGGGTGTAAGGGGCGCTGATTGCTTAACCTTTAGGTTAAGCTACTTAGACGGGCTTGGGTTTTGTCCATCAAACCAAATACGAGACAAACACTGTCACGGTGATGTGCCGCAACGGCAATCACGGCTTCTGACTAAGATGGGTGACAGGATCGCGGAACTGTCTCCGCGCACTGCCTCGCGATGATATACATATCATCCACTGAGTCGGCGTCTCTCTTCCTGTTCTTGACCGTCGTCTGCCGCTCAAAGCTTACCTTGGTCATCTTGAACTTCCTCTCAATGCAGGCAACGCCAACACATCTCGTCAATGGCCAAGCCGCCGTCGCTCTTCACTCCCCCGAAATCCACTCGCACATCACTGCCAACTTTGCGCGTCGTTTGGGAATCGTCATCGCTTCCGGTTCTCTGAGCCTCTTCGTCTCAGTATCAGTGAAAGCTGTCGCCACCGGTTCAAATGGGACACACTACCTTCTTCACCCATTACCCCTTTGGAATCCGTGTGGTGGAGAGCTTACCTTCGGATATCGTACTGGGAAGCGACTGGGCTTCGATCTGTCGCGCTGCTGCCTACACCAGTGGTGTGGTGTTCGCTGCGGACACTTATGAAGTTGTCTTCAATATCACACCTGGTACGTTCCCTTCAATTCAACTTTCGCGCGCCTGCGCCGCCTTCGTTCTTCCTTCCCGATCCGCTTCTGATGTGCTCTTGATTTTTTGACTAAATGCTCATAATAAACCCCACAGGCCTGATCCCTGCCGTGGCAGAGATGTCGTCTTTAACGTCCGCTCCTATGCAGTCAACGGGTTCATCTGTGACGCCCGTCCGCTATCCCGGTAGATTGGTCTCCAATGCAGACCGAGTCGCCAGTAGCGCAGATTGCAACTGTAGATACAAATCATAGCACATATTGTATCGCGGATCCGTTGATACGGCCCGCAGTTCAACGTTCAACGTTCAACGTCCAATGTTCATGCGAAGAAACCGTCCAATGTCCATGCAAAGAAACCGTCCAATGTCCATGCAAAGAAAACCCCAGAGCAAAGAAACAATGGCCCCGAGTCCCCCGACTTGTTCGCCAAGCTCTCATTGCAAGAAAAAAATGCAGTAATTAATTTTCTGGTTGTCATCTTAAAAGTCAGTGCTGATATCCTGAGAAATATGGTCCCTCGACATCAAGGTATTGCTATTCGCACATCGGACGGTAAGCGGAAGGATGCAGCGAGCCTCCGAGCTGAATTCACATCTCATGCTTGCACCAATTCTTGTCTGATTCTGGAATCGGAAGCTGTCCGAGCTGGTCTCACTGGGAAAGAGGCTTTAAATTCTACCGAACTGCAAGAATGCCGTCTCGTTCTCAATGTTCTTTCAAATACCAAGAAGAGAAAGGCCGATTCTGTGGGTCATCATCCAAGTTCTCCGAAGAAAGCTCGTCATTCCCTTGAAGAGTCAACCTCAAATGCAGGGTTCCATACATATTACCGCAAAGTGAAAAGGACAAGATTATTTGCGAATTCCGTGACAGCACATCCAACGCTACGCTCAAAAGATATGAGTGTTCATTCTGCGGTAAGCTCGAGCTTGCAACGGACGTCAAAATGAGATCCGTACAAAATCTTGACATTTCCATATTGGAGCGTGCAGTCGACGCATGAGGGTCAGCTCATCTCAGCCTCGCATAGAACCTTTCAAAGCATCTTCTTTGATGGATGGCTCGAATTATGTACTTTGTCCACGTTTGCGCACTATCGGTGAGCAGAAACAAATTTCAAAACAATACCTTTACGCAGCTATGCCAATGGGCTTTGGATTGGGGAAGTACCGCCGGAGCTCCAGGACTTGACATTGTTGGAAGAGCAATGTATCGCACGCGCTCGGGCTACGAGGTGCATGTACAAAATCAAACTTGGTCCAAGTGGTCAACTTGCTGCTCGCGGAAATGTTTGCATATTGCCACAGGACACGAGTTCATTTGTAAGTGAAATGCCTGTTCCTTTGTTCACGATTAGAGACGAGATTTGTGTCATATTGGTTGGCTCCCCGGAAACCCAGGTAACTCTTGACATGCTCAGAAAATCACCACTGCTTGTACGGCGGGAGAAAATTCGCAAGGCTTTATTCTGGCTCATTCAAAATAATCCTTTATATGCAGATCTTAGCAAAGAGACAGTTGCGAAGAATCTTGAAGCATACCCTATTTGCGATTGCCCACTCGCAATCAAGGACTTCCTCCGTACGAACTCCGCGAGCAATCAAGGCTCTTCCTATACAACATATTGTGAACAAGCAGATGCTGAGCTCTTCAACACAACAAATTCATTTGAACTTACTTCGACCACTCTGGTCGATGCAGATAATCTTCAGTCAACGTATAAGCAACGGAAACTGGAAGCACTGAGACGATTGAAAAATGGGCAAGTAGAATTTGTTAAATTTCCCTCCGCGAGTATACCGTTGCATACATCGAGAAATCCCCGTGTGTTTGGCTGTCTCTGGCCAACATTGTTTCCATACGGAGTTGGAATGATTGATAACAACGACGTAAGGACCTCCGATGACCATGGTTTCCGTCGTGTTGACACCGTCCCCCATGTTCAACATTTGCTCAGTCTTGCCGATCGACGATTTCAACTGCACAAGTCCTTCATATTTGTGATGAATAACATCATCCAGCGACGGCAGTCTTCTTTCAAGGCCCGATTAGCGGTAAATCGGTCTTGGTTTCCTTTGGTACAGAACCTGATTCAAAAGCTTGATGATCAGTCCATGGAGACTTACCGAGCGAAACTTGAGAATAATCCATTCGCAAAGCCTGAGTCTGCGGGCGAGAAAGCAGCTGCTAAATTAATGAAGTATCTGAATTATGTCTCCGACCATGTTCCCGGATCTGTCGGAGACGTCAACAACATGAAGCAGCAAGCAAAAAGCAGGGTGATGTGCCACGGTTTACCCCATATCTTTGCGACTGTTAATCCAGCCGAGTCCCATAATCCCATCGCTCAAGTCCTTGCCGGGAGAGATGTGGATTTGGATCAAGTTTTCAGTGCCCTGGATAGTGTTGAAGAGGAAGGTAATACTCGTTCACGCCTCTTGGCAGGGAATCCTGTTGCGGGAGCGCAATTCTTCGATCTGATTGTCAGGAAATTTCTCGAGATAATTCTTGGTACAAAACGGGCCTCAAAAATCGGTGTTCTCGGTGAGGTTGCCGGCTGGTACGCTGTTGTCGAGGCTCAAGTACGAGGCTCGCTACATCTCCATCTCTTGATTTGGCTACGATGGGCTGCGACATCTCCCCTGGATATGAAAGATCGAATGAATGCCGATCCCGAGTTCAAGCGAAAGCTCACCGAATGGTATGATGATATAATTTGTCAGAGCTTGCCCAAGAACACGACTCCGTATGTGGTCGCAGACGGTACCCCGAAACGATTCCCAGTTTTGAGCCGTCCTTTGGACCCTAAGTCATCTAATTATGCGCAGATCCGAGACCAGCGCCACCGAGATCTATGTGAGAACACCGGACTGCTACATGAACACAATGCCACTTGCTTCAAGCACATACCTCAAAGAATCAAATCCCTACTTGATCCAGATAAAGACTGCCGGTTTGAACTTCCACGTCCACTGGTTCCCGAGACACATTTTGATGAAGATGGCGACCTAGTAATACGATGTGAGAATGGGGATCTTAACGGTCACAATCCGACAACAACTCTGTGCTTGGGATGTAACACTGATTTGAAGCAGATCGCATCTGGGACCACTGCAATGGCTATGATTGAATATATGCTAAACTATACGATAAAATTGCAGCTTGATACTTCAATTGTTTTTTCCGCACTATGCGCGTCAATCAAGACCCTAAGAGAAAGTCCACCAATGGATATAGACGGAAACACTGACACCTCTGAGATGAGTCGTCTGATGATGGTTAAAGCGACTAACACACTAGTGGGAAAGAGAGAACTCAGCGGACAGCAGACAGCAAGTCTCCTATTGGGGTACAAAAATAATTATGTTTCGGATACCTATGCTGAATACTGGTGGTCGTCCCTTCTGCGCGATGTTGCCAGAGACATATTTGCAAAGCCGGACACCATCTTAGATAATGCTGATGAAACGGAAGACCTTGATGAACCTCAACAGTTGCTAGTTCGCGATGACGAGGATGATCCTTTGATTGTGCTGTGTCAGGACGCAATTCAGGAGGATTTGGAATCGAAGGAAGCACCGGGTTCGATCTCCCAAAAGCGGTTCTCAAAGATGTTCGACGACATATTTTATAGGCCTCGCGAACTCGAATCAATCTGTGCTTGGGATATTATGAGAAATTACGTCAAGGAGAAAAAGCCGACTTCAAAGACGCAACGTAATACATACCTCAATTTCAAACCTGGCCATCCTGAGTACACAACACACTGCCTTAAAAAACTTGAGGAATCTGTGATCCCTGTTTTAATGGGGTACCGTGTGCCGCGAAATGATTTCGATCCCGAAAGAGTCAAGTACGCCGTAGCAATGCTCGTTTTGTTCAAGCCTTGGTCCACCAGCAAAGAATCCCCTCTCAAGTCGCCAGAGGATAGCTGGGAAAATGCTTTTGTTGAGTTCAGGCCGACCTTGTCCCCTGAACACACACAAGTGATGAAAAACATGCAGTTACTTTATCAGACTCACGACGCGAAATTCGACTATGCTGCAAAGCGGCGAAAGAGAATGACAGTACTTGCGAAAGATTGCGGATTTGAACACGACGACAACGACGGTGACGGATTTGATCCTGTATGGGAAAATGCGATGCAGGTTACGACAGACGCTGATCATTTGGATTCTTCTATGGGACAAAAAGATACTCGTGCAATGCGTGATACGCGCAGCATCGTTGAGCAAGCTAGTAATAACGGATTTTATTCCATTGCACCACTCTGTTCAAGTTTCCACCGCCGCTATGACGGACTGTCAAAGTTAGGTAACGAGAATGATAAGTTTGTAGCTGACCTTGGCAAAACTACCGCCTTGTTGACAGAGAGAAAGAACCTGATTACTCGTCGATTAGAAGTGGCAGAGAAAGGTAGGGGAGAAGCGACTTACCGAAGGAATCATGTTGAGAGCATACCAGCGGCTCTGTCCACGACGCTAGCCAGAGAAGCGGAATATGCCCAAAAGTACATCAACAAGCTTGACGAGTCAAATGTACATTCGGGAAGGATGCCTTTACTGCCTTACCAACAGCTGTGCATCACATTGATAATCAAGCATACCCTGAATGATGAACAAGCAAGAGCATTCTTGTTACTCGCGGATAAAATAGGATATGACCTACATTTTGGGCGTGAAGACTCACCCATGACTTTGCTCTGCACTGGGCCTGGAGGAACCGGTAAATCCATAATATTTAAAGCCTGGAAAGAATATTATGATATATTGGGCTTCCCCGAGCGACTGAAACTCACAGCACCGACGGGAGTCGTTGCCAGCGATATTGGCGGCAGCACTATTCATGCCGAGGCATCTCTACGGATTCCTCCGGCTAAGATGAAGTCATCGCCGAGCGCCCGTAGAAATGTTGAAGATCGTTTTGCACCTGTCGAGACATTTGTCCTGGACGAGACCTATTTCTTGAATGCGAAAGACCTGGCAAAAATATCAGAGTATATTAGCATGGCAAAGGGAATCACACACCGAATTGTTGGCGGGTTAAATTGGGCTGCGACTGGAGATCCATGTCAGCTGCCACCACCTAGAGGAAGGTCTCTATTCGCGCGTGCATTGGTCGGTTGTCACTTGAATGATAATCTTAACGACTTGAATGAACAAACACGTCAAGAAGTAAAGGGTGTGCAAGTGTGGCATCAAATTGAACATGTTGTCGTCTTGGAAGAGATAATGCGTCAAAAGGACGACCCTGTACTGCTCAGCATTCTCAAACGACTACGAACAGGGGTTTGCACTGCCGAGGACAAAGACGTACTTGATAAGTACGTGCTGTCCAGCGAGGAATGCAGCGACCAGACCAAGGCACTGACCGATGTTCGACGATGGGTAGAAGCCCCCGACTCTGCATGTCCGTTGATCGTGTACACCAATGTTGCTCGAGACGCCCACAACTTGAACATGGCTGATGCGTTTGCTCAAGTTACTAATCAAGAAAGTCCCGTCTATTATTCCAGAGATACCCGCGGGCAAGGGAAGAAGAAATATCAACTCACCGGGCTGGTTGCTGAAATTGCCTGGTCAATCCCAGTAAAGGAAGCTAATGATCTCGGAGGGAGAGTGCCCTATGTGCCGGGAATGCCTGTATTCTGCACTGAGAATATCGCCACCGAACTTGGTATATCAAATGGGAGCCCGGGTATTCTTGTATCCATAGTGTTCGAAGAGATTGAGGGCCGACGCTATGCTATCTCCGCTGATGTTGACTTCAAAGCCTACAGAAATACGGCCCCAGATGCATCACACCCCAACAGAGTAACACTGAGGCCTATCACCGACAAGATTGAGTTCGGACTGCCGAATTCAAGTAGAACATACTCGGCGACCCGCTCCCAGCTGCCTCTCATCCCAGCATTTGCTTTCACATCTCACAATGCACAAGGGCGTTCGTTGGATGTATGTTGTATTGATTTTGCTGCGTGTCCGACGATTCAAAGTGCGTACGTTATGCTGTCGAGGGTACGCAAACTCGAAGGGCTTTGTATCCTGCGCCCTTTCTCCCTCGATCGAATCCGAAACCACATCTCAGAGGAATTGCGCAATGAACTTACACGTACCGAGATCAAGGCCCAAAGAACAAAAATTTACTCTCGAGAAAGGCTTTCTTGGTTTTATGATCTAGTGCCGGACGGATGTATCAAAGACTTTGTTCACGGGAGGTTTGAAATTCCCGACTTGAACGTGGATACGATGTCGGTAAATCCAACAAAGAGATAGACCGGACATGAATTTATTGAGATTTATTGACGGCTACGTTGGTAACTAAAGCTTGAACTCACTAGATCCTGTGAGCACAACAACACGAGATTTCAATCTGCGACACTCACAGTCAAGAATGCTAATATCTCGCACTCGCGGACAGATTCGCAGATCCGGCGCGCTGCCCTGGCGGAAACTGAACGCCTGGCGAACATTTCGATGACCGATGCAAGACCAATGTGGTGGTTCAAGCGAGTAATATGCCCGCCGGTGGAAAGTTCGTTGGCGGCCACCACTGGCCACCAGTGGACACTGGCGGACGCTGCTGGATGATGTGATCCAGTGACGGCAGCGTAGGCCATTGATCCTCGCTGTTCCCCACTGACCCACGCGCATATCCGCACTGGATTCTGGTGGAAATCGCTGGAAGTCAGCGGAAAGCACCGGTTTATACAAGTTTATTCAGAAAATATCAAGTTTATGGCAACTTTTAGACTCATCTTGGAGGGATGCTAGATTTTGTCTGTCTGCTTCAAGTTCAGCATGGTTTTGACCCTGTACATATGTTTACTCACTGTTTAAATCGGAAACTAACTAACACGAGCCCGAGATTATATTCTCTTGGTAGGACTTCATCGTAGTCCTCTTTCGGCGCCTTCCATTGTCAAAATGAACAAGTCTTCCCTTCAACTTCCCTCTGCTTTGCTTCATGAAAAGAGTCGAAGAGAACAGACATCTAGCTCTCTTGTAAACGGCTCTATAAATGTATACCTCCTGTATTTCCTTCTATGTTTAATTTTCCGTAGAAAACAGCACTCAACCATCTCGACTCACGCCGATATGGTTCGAATATGTTGAGCTATTTAGATTCTAAATTAGTTAGGCCCAGAACAGGCTAAAAACTCAATGGATTCCACTGGATTACAATGGAAATTGGTGGGGAGCGGCTTCCAATGTAAACCAGCAGATTCCAGTGGAGTCCCGCGAAAGGTAACGGAAGACCACCGGAATCCAATGCCGCCTTGCCGGACAGCGTTGGAGTCCGGCAATCAACACTGGAAATCAGCCGGTTGCCACCTCCGCGTATATTACTGGTTCAAGCTCAAGGCGAAGACGTAGTGTTCGGAATGCTCGCAAACACTGATGCTATCAGAGTCGGCCGGTAAGGCACGCGTACGGCAACCTGGTCCGACTATCATCCTAAACATCGAGTTCCTCTTTCAACCCTTGTCTTTCCCTAGAGGAAACTGGGAAACATCTACCTAAAGGTTAAGCTACCGCCTCAGAGAGGCCATATACTGTTCATGGCAAGGGGGAATATTTGAATCCATATTTCTGTGGTGGACATGGTGGACGCGAAGCGCAAGGAGAGAGTTTAGAGAGTGTGACTTTGTGTGACTCTCTAAGTTTACCTCGACCACCATCTTCGGCCTAGGCATCTAACTCGTTTCGCGCTTGCTCTGTGACTTGGGTTCCCTCGGACTTCACTGCGCTTTATCGCACCATCTAAAACTCAGGGATCTCAGCTAATCCTACCCCAAACGACTTACTTAACCTCTGTCTAATTTTCCGCCCAAACCATGGAGGCTCAACTGCGTGAAGTCAGTCAGTCGGGACGACCCTAGCTCAATTATCTACCGACTAACAGAACTCCTGCAAGTGTCCAGCTCATCCCCTTCCTCCGTGACCGAAATCCGCAAGTCCGACAACTTGCCCTCTCAAATCTTCTCCCCCAAACCGTAAACGATGCGCCTCATCGGAGCATCTTTTTCAGTGGAATCCAAAGCGGTGGATTGAAAGGGAAAAAGGAAAACGAGATCATCCGCGATTTGAAACTCTTGTGCCGAGATCAGCTGGTATGTGAAGAGAATAGTAGTGGAAGCCAGAGTCGAGGACTCTACGTTGATTCTGACGACGCTTCATGCTTCGATTCTGGTTCGATTTCGGTCGTTTGCCGACCAAAAGGGGCCCAGAATGTCGGTTCTGAGCGTGTCCCTCCTCCGAGAGAGACAATGCTCATCGAAACATCCATGCCCGAGCGATTCTCCGCCCAAAATTAGACCATAATGAATCCCAGAATCGACGTAGACTTGTCAACTCTGACTTTCCCTAATTTCTTCTCCTTCTTACGATTGTTTTGACCGCATGTCAGAGCGTCGCTCACGATGCATTCCGCGCACTTGTCAACTTATCCGACTCGCCAATGCTCGTAACATCACTTTCGGAACCAGCATTCCTCACATTCATCGTATCCTACATCATCGTAAGTCAATTTAAATCCCCAAGAATACAGCTAAATCCAGCACAGAACCCACAATCCATACTCGCAGATCTTGCATCGATGCTATTATCCAATCTTACCGCATCCTCCGCTGCCAGCTCTACTCTGCTTTCGCTCAACATCGAGATTATCCCGGAACCTGGTTTCCCCAACGCATTTTATCCTTCACAGTCCCGTTGTGCCACAGCTGTCGCACCAACCCCATACCCGGCAGCTGAAACGCAATCCGTTCCAGCCCTCCCGTTGCTCGTGGACGCATTTGTGCAAGGCGCTGAGACCGACGATCAAGGAGATCTCTCCAAACGGGTTCGAAAGGGGGACCTCCATTTTCTGGCCAGCGTATTCGCTAATTTGAGCACGGTAAGTAGATATTTTGTGTTGTTTCGGTCTATGTTTATCCCGAAGCTATTAACAGTCCCCCGCCGGCCGCAATTTCTTCCTTGACCCGAAACAGTCCAACCCTTTGCAAGTGAATGCGGTCCTAGAATACCCTCTGGCGAAATTTGTACCGTTTACCGAACACAAGGACACTATACGCCGAGGCGGCGTCGCATCTACAATAAAGTAGGTGATCTCTTTTTCTGTCGCGACTTCGTCTGATGGTGATTCGATCTAGAAATTGCGCCTTTCACGCGAAAGCCCATCGCGCGATCCTCAGTCCAGACTCTGATAGCGTTTCAGTCTCCCCTTCCACGTCTGTAGCACCAGGAATAGATGCACTTCCATACATCCTACTCCCGCTAGCGGGTCCGGAAGAGTTGGATCTCGAAGATCAAGAAAAGTTACCGGACACGCTGCAGTTTCTCCCTCTGACGAAAAAACGCGAAGCCGACCCTGCGATTCGCCTCATTCACGTCGAGACACTGCTGCTGTTGTGCCATACACGGTGGGGTCGCGAGTATCTGCGTGAGCATGGCACGTACGAGATCGTGAGGGCTACGCATGAGAATGAATCGGTTGAGAAGGTCGGTGATAGGGTGTCATCATACAGTATTCGGACAAAACTGACATTGGTCTTTCCGTAAGATATCCGAACACATTGAGCGCCTGGTTACGCTCCTCAAGGGGGAGGAGCCGGAAGTCGACCCGTCCGCTGAATTATCCGACGTCGACGAGGGGCAAATGCAAGAGACACCCGCCGGTACATCACTTTCCGACGACGAAGATAGCCGGATCGACGAGGTGTAACTGTTCGTGCTAATGTCGGTGCATTCAGAAATATCATACAGTATCACCCTGTCTTGCGTCTTCTGGTTTGTTCCTCGCCAATGATTTCTGCCGCGCAAACTTGGCAACATCCGATTCCGCGTTATTATTTATAGCCCCTTATGTGAGCTGTGGATATTGTGGAGATCTTCGACGTGTCGCAAGAGAATCTATCAGGTTACAGTGCGCGTATTTTGCTGAAGAGCTCCATGTCACGGCTTCTACTTACGGCGGGGGTGGTGAGGGGTGGTGCAGTGGTGGTGCTGAATTTGCATCGGTTGTTGCATTGGCAAGGCGACGGCATAATTTTGAGGGTGCTGTCAAATTGTGGAGGCCGTGGGTCATGATAGGTGCGCATCTTTGATGATGATCGTGCTTTTCCGTGATATGATATTTCAATGCGTTCTTGTTCCCCGAATAGGGGTGACGCAACTTTTATTGAGGGTATATAAACCTCACCGAGTGCACCCGATGTCCCTATTGTGCTTGTTCTGTTCCTTTCATCACACTCCCTTCGACCTGCGGTCGTCTTTCTCTAAGCAAAGCTTTGTCGTTGGCTAGTCCTTTCCACACTCTGTGCAAGACACAAACCTCTTCGATCCCTCTTCGATATTAAATCTACCCACTCTCCCTTATTGATCCACGATGTTGTTCAACTTTGCCGTCGTTCCCCTCCTCGTCTCTCTCGCTAGCACGGCCGTCGCTGCTCCGCACCGTATGGATGCGTCCTTGATGGTATGTTTCTCCCCCAATTCACTTCTAAGAGCATATTCTGACCTCGTCCCTCATTCAGGCTCGTAAGGCAGGCGGTGTTGCCTCGTCCAACTCTGCCGCTGGTGCCGTCGCCGTCCCCGGCGCCGCTGTCGGTGAAAAAGCAACCAAAGCAACTGCCGCCGGTGCAGCCAACTCCACCACCGTCGACACCGGTGCTGAGACTGCAGACAACTCCACCGAGACTGCTACTGGCACCGCCGGCGAGACTGGCACCGAAACCGGCACTGAGACCGCTGCCGACAACTCTACTGAGACTGGCACTGGCACCGCCGACAACTCCACCGCTGTTGACACCGGCGCCGGCACTGTCAGCACTGTTACCGTCACTGTCACTGTTACCGATGCTGCTGTAAGTGTCTTCGGTGTCATCTCTAGGAAACATGGGCCATGACTCATAATTTCCGCTAGGCCGCCACCGCTGCTGCTACTGGCAAGGGCAAAGGTAAAGGCAAGGGCAAGGGTAAAGGCAAGGGCAAGGGCAAAGGCAAGGGTAAAGGCAAGGCTAACAACGGTGCCGCCGGCGTAAGATTCTTTCTGTGTGTTCGTTGGATTCGCGCTGACTTCGCCATGCCAGGCTGGTGCTGCCTCCTCTGCCGCTGCTGCTGCCTCTTCCACCGACTCTGCCGCTGGTGCTGCTGAAACCGGAGCTGTAAGCATGTTGACTGGATTGCATAAGGTCTAACTAACCAATCCCAGGCTGATGCTGGTGCCGCTGAGGGTGCTGCCGCCGGTGCTGCTGAGGGTGCTGCTGCTGCTGGAGCTGCTGAGGGCGCCGCTGACGCTGGTACTGCTGCGTCTGGCGCCGCCGAGGGTGCTGGCGCAGCTAAGGGTGCCGCCGCTGGCGCTGCAACTGACAGCACCGACGTCGAGGAAGTTCTTTCCAAGCTCGCCAAGTCCGCCAAGAAGCAACAGGGTCGTCGTGCTCTCCGCAACCGTCTTCTCTAAATAGATTATATCGATGGGCCTTGGATCGGATATGGACCTTTATTAGCCAGCCCATTTCTTACTTGAACTTGATGTATCGAATAGAACACCAATCCCAGGACCAATTTCACTGTGCAGGTGAATTGGCTTTAAAAAAATGACTGTAACAATATTTTCTGGACTCTGGAGGATCAGGATCTGTCTCTTCATCACCCCGCTCGCTGCTTTTTTCGAATCTCAGATACCCAGAGGACGACGGTCTCTGCGCTCCACATTGATCCCATGTAACTGCACGATTCGTAAACACGAGTTTCATCCAGCCTCCGCCTAACGGTGTTCACGGCCTTGTACATACCCAAGAATAAGCAGCCCACTTTTAGACAAGCACTCTGGAATCCGCATATATATACTGACGGCCAGAAATATGAACGATGCAAGGATCTCGGTCGCATTAAACAACAGCAGTGGCCCACATGAAAGGCGGCATTTGTGATGAAAATAGAGTCAAGCCGCATATAGAATACATAGCGGCCAGAAATAGTGTCTAGTCATCCATCGTGAACGATAGATCAATCCCAGTCGAATTCGTGTATTATTGGAGGTCAAGCACTGATATGGATGCCCCCGTATTCCCCGAATCAACCACTCACAGGGACCGGGTGCATGCTCGCTGCGGAAAGTAATGAGCGTCAAGAGAAAATCGAGGGTGAAGGACAAATGACCTTGTCGAAATTTGCACTTTCCTTGTTCTTTGAATTGTGTGCGTCAGCCATATTTATCCAGGACGATGATAGCACACTCACTCAAAAAAGAACAATTGGGCGCATGGGGACACACATGGGCGTAACAACAGCCGTCCCCAAATTTACATTGCGTGCCTAGAAGGATACAAGTTTGAGCCACTGCGGAAGACGCAGCTACTGATCGAACGACAGACCATTCAGTGCGGCAGGACACGGTGTTTTCTTGATTATTTTAAGAAGATCGTCCCGCTGGGATTCGGTTATAGCGTAGTCGTGCGCGAACCTGCACCCAGCGCCGAACCTACAGTTCTTCAAGTAGTACAATGTGCATAGCATTGGTTTCTCTGAAACGATACGCGAGGTGAGTGTGCCGCGCGACGAAAGCAAGGGAATAAATGTCACGTTTATGTATCGGCTGCAGTGAGACAGCGGTAAGTTCGAAGGTCAAAACGCGCAGTATCACTCACGATACTCGGATTGACGGTTCGCGAGGTTGGGGGAGGTGTGAAACTCAGATTCACATTGCCACTCAACGGTGGATTGAATTCTTTCGGCAGCTTTGTGCCGGTAGGTGAAGAAGGGAGGTCGTCCAATTTATGTGGTATAAATAGATCCGGGATGGTCAGGGAGGGAAGAGCCAAGGCCGCGATCCCACCTGCCATCTCTGTATAACTCTTAAGTAGAATAAGTTTTTCCTTGAATCCGGCCGTTATTTGCGAGTGCAAGCTCGTTACGTAGCCATTGTCGTGGCAGCCTGCGATGGCCCACTTGAGCATTCGACGCTGGGCGTAAAGGTAGGAGGTCTATTCACCGCCGAAAATAACTTTGTATGTTTGTGGCAGCCGGATTTCATCTTCCAGATAAACTATCGGTTTGCAGATGCGTCAGCCGTACGAGACTTGAAGGAGAAGCGCGAACCCTTCAATTTAGCGTCGGCAGCCTCTTTCGTGCTCCCGACGTCGACCATCAAAAATCTTTCGGTGGCTTGGTTGAATCCTGGGAACAGATGGAGTGAGGGCAGCAGAATGGGCACGAATGCAAACCAATGACAAAGTCGTCCACCTTGCTAATGAGAACCGCCAGACCAGTGCGCCGAAAGGTCTCTATCAGGCCTCGTTTGTTAAAGAACACGTATACCCAGAGCTGAAGTGCCCTGAGATCATGATTGGCAGCAATATGCTGATAAGTCCCATCCGACAGAAGCTGCGCAGCAGCATGTCCGCCTTTTTGCCCTTGCGCAATCAGCTGGGAAGAAAATATGGCGCCGTCTCCATCAATGAGCGTTATAATTCGGTGTCCCTAGAAATGAATGAGGTGAGATGTACTGGATGATCGACACTCCATCCCGACCTGATCTTGTTTTTTGAAGATTTGACACTCTTTCTCTAACCGTCTGTTGATGGCTTCGGTTTCCATTTGGGCAATTTGGGACTTTTTAAGATCTGCGTCGACATCGACGAATGCTCTTTTATAAACAGACAACTCCGTTTCTAGCTTCTGTATCTGTTCTTGATACGAAGCCTCGTTCTGCAAGACGTTGAACACTTGGTCTGTGATGAAGGTCGGTCAGCCGTCCAATTAGGATCCCAGTTAGGGCATACCCCTCAAATTATCCAAACAGATCTCCCTGCACACCAAAATCCAGCGAAAAGTCACTATGAAGCCAGAAGTTTCCAATGTGGCACTTACACAGGGTGCATGGTGGCGTCAGCGTCGGGCCGCGAGCCCTCCATAGCAGTTTCAATGCCCCCAGTGAAAATATGAGATCGCGAAAATTCTCTAGCCAGCCATGTAGGGGACAACAGCCCTCCCAGGCAAAAACTTGAGGTGGAAACGGTGCAACCGTGACCGGACGTTGACCCGGCGTCTATGTTACGTAACATCATCAATCTCAACTTTGACCGCCGGACCGGCTGTCTGTCTTCTTTTGTTCTGGTCCTTCATGAACGTCATGGTCGTTGAATCCTTCGGTGTCTTGTCCATAGTGCTGGTGGAAAATGTCTGTGAATGTCTAACATGATAGGTACCAACAACCTGCACTGCTCAACTCCAAGATGGGGTTGTTTCGACCAGTTCAGTTCGGGCAGGAATGCGAAGATGATAATTTAATTCTAAAAGAAAGCTCATAAACGCGCTGGCAACCGCCCCCCTCCAGTCAGCTTGATCGTCTCCCCATTCACATACGAACATTCAAGCACGAATCGCACGGCCGTGGCAAACTCCTTCGGCAGCCCAAACCGCCGAGGAAACAGTATCGCGTTCTTTGATATCCCGCGATGCACCCTGGGCGCCCAGTGGTCAGTCAACGGTGTGACAAACGGCCCTGGCGCGAGAGTGACTACTCGCACACCGAAGCGGGCACAGTCGCGCGCCATCGGAAGGGTGAGTGACCGTATGGCGCCTTTCGATGCCGCGTATGCAATTGTGGAGGGCATGCCCTCGTACTGATCAAAGTAAGTGAAAGCAATAAAACATGATAGAGACAGGGCGTACAGCAGCGGTACTCGTCACCATTATCACCACCCCGCGTTCACCATCTTCGTCCTCTGGTGGGACGCGAACGAGATGCTCCAGGAGCAGTCGACTCAGGTTGAACGTCCCGGTCAAGTTGACATCCAGATGCAGTTGCCAATTCGATATCGAATGAACGCGCTCCCCCCGCGCGTCAACGGTCTGTATCGGAGGATCAAGGTGAGCCTCTAGCCGGAGGAGAAGTAGTGGAAGAACACGCGCCGCCTCATGTATCCCAACGCCAGCACAGTTGATGACTCCGCCCAATAAAGCCCCCGTCTTCTCCGTCCATGCCACAGTCTGTTGGACAGCACGCTCGAGATCGTCCAGACGCGTGATATCCACCCTAATGAAGAGAATGTGGTCCCCCTCGAATGCCTCCTGCGGGTCAGCGCGGTCCAGCACGACTACTCTCGCATCCGCCTCCACCAGATCGTTGACAGTGGCGAGTCCGAGCCCAGACGCACTGCCTTCGGATAAGTATCTGCCAACGAGTCGCACACAGGCAATCCACACACCCGCCAGATACAACGAACGTCCTGTTTGCCACCTTCATTGGGGCAACTCAGAGACAGGGACGACCTTTAAAGCGCGCTACCTCAAGCCATGTTGCTCTCACGGGAAGAGCAAGGCAGGTGATACTCGTGATGTCGATGTCGGGGCGAAACTACCACCGACGGTTTGTCGGACACACAAACACCGGATTCGGTCCTTGGTCCGAAGGAGGTAAGTATAATTAGTGGTGGAGATTTTGAAGAATCCCTGCAGAGATGTGCTCAAGTTGACGAAGTACGAATTCAAGTATGGTGTAAGCAATACCTTGGATTTTACCGGGGGGTCAACCAACTCCGTCGCTACTGGTCGGCGAAATTCAGTGACAGATTCTTGCACATTGCGGCGTACGTGGAGTTGACGGAAGTCGATTCGAAAAATATGGACAAAGTCCCCGACAACCATGATCGGCGCCATGTTCAATTGACAAGTCACATTGAATCCGCGCTTCGTCGCGACCAAACGAGAAAAATTATCAGAAGGTCACAAGGACGGATTTTTGTTCAGCTGTGGTTTGCATGGTTTGCATGATCAATCGGCATGGCGGGCACACTGGCATCCCTGGGGTATCCGAAGATGGCGGACCTGCGAGCGAAATTAAAAGTATTACGGTAGCGCATATATCTTAACATTACGTTCGTCTTGTTAGGGCCTTCGCTGGTCGGGTCGAGGGAGCGTCGCGAGCCAGCCGGTCGAGCTGCAGAGAAGCAAGAAAGGAGCAGGACGAACTACCGACCAAAAATTTGACTTTTTAAGAAAATCATATGCATTATGACATTACAAGTACCTGCGGAGTGCGCTGTTAGGTTCTGGGGAAATAGTGATAGCACATCAAAACCCATACTCTACAATTTACCAGGCAACCTTCCACCCTGAAAACAATATGAACAAGCAGTTTATACTGCCAAGGCTAGTTGCTTACCCCACTCAGTCGGATGACTTCGCCGTTCATATACGGTGTAGACAGAATCCATCGGATAGTTTGAGCAAATTCATGCGGCTGACCGAATCGACGAGGATACACCACACCTTCATTCGAGAGACTCCGACGCGTCTTTTCGGGAAAGTTGGCGGTCATGTTGCTGTCGAAAACCCCGGGCGCGATCGTTACGACGCGTATAGCGTGGCGGGATAAGTCACGAGCGAGAGGAAGGGTCATTGACAGCAAGGCGCCCTTGGAAGCCGCGTACGCAGTCTGGCCGGGCTGCCCCTCGAACTGATATGAAATGAGTACAAGATGGCAGGGAATGGAAGTTTGTCCCGTTACGAACTGCGGCTGCACTGGACACCATTACAATTACACCTCGTTCACCATCTGGGCCGTCCTCGGGCGTCGCTTTGATCATATGCTGAAGTGCAAGTCTAGTCAAATTGAAGGTGCCAGTTACATTCACGGCGAGTGTGAAGTCCCATAGATCGAGAGAATGCGGCTCATTGTGCGCGTCAATGATTTTGGCTGCAGTACCCACACCGGCACAGTTGATGACGCCGCCTAAAGGTGCGTTCGTAGCAGCTGCCCATTCCACGGTGCCGTCCACAGCTTGCTGGATTTGTTTGAGGTTTGTTATGTCGGTTTCAAAGTACTTGATCTGGGAAGTGGGAAGGGCTTGGGGAGGTGGTGCACGGTCCACAATGGAGATGTACGCGTCTGCAGCTATGAGATCTTGTACTGTGGCCAGTCCGAGCCCAGAAGACCTAATTTCACGTCAATTTTCACGAAGAGATTGAAGGATTTCAAGAAGCCATAGATTCCGCTTCTAGCAGCATTTACGGACCCGCCAGATACGATGAAAGTACGCCCAGCACTTTTGAACCTGATCAGAAAGTTCCCGTTAATCAAGCTGTTGAACCCTACATTTTCATGTTGGAAGGAGAATGCGAGCAATTAAAGCACAGGCTGTTTGATGGTAAATACCAACGTGACGGAGGGTTGAATGCCAAGTTCTTTATAGAGCCTGATTTATCTTTTTACTCTTACCTCCGTTCAAAGTGGGCGGAAGTGGGAAGCTGTTGGTAGCCCGTGATTTGCGTTTCTACTAAGTAACCGGTGATGAATACGTATATTTCATCAATCATTACGTACCTAATCGAGAGCGGATCAAAGATGACAGATAACTTCCCACGAGACACTCAGCGCCTCAGAGTCGGATGAGTCCTGGACTTCTCAACTATGTATTTCTCAACCATCTTTACCTGAAGCAATACGTGGCTTCTATTGCTTACCTTTCGCCTGTGAACGCGGGCGAGCACCGCCTCCAAGTCCGTGGCCATTCGTGAAGCGGGCGAGTTTGGGGCAAGTGGTGCGCACGAGAATGTAACGAGCTACTAGTACGGGTGAGCTGGGGGACGCTGGGCGTGGGGAACCTCCCTGGGCGTATAACATTGAGCTCTTTGAAAAATTCTGTCGACTCTCGTATTTTCATCAAGGTTGATGGATCCGCAAAGATATTTGCAAAATGCCGTGCCTGGCACTCGGCGTCCGCGTTGCACTTGGCTCCTTCATTCATGGAAGAACAACATCCTGACTTCAAGGTCATTGCGATAGGAGTCAGCGTCGCGGCCGCGCTGTATATCCTCATCCGCAACACTCATTCCGGTCCTAATGTGCGGGCGGCTGAACTCACTCCGACACATCGCTAACAGCGCTTCAGCTCGACTTTGTCCCTGCAGTTGGCTCGTCAGGCAGCCTTGCGTCTTACTTTGGCGCATTTCGCTATGTGTTCCACGCCAAAGAAATGTTCCAAGAAGGCTACCTGAAATACCCTGCAACATTCTTCCGCATTCCCATCGTAGACCGGTCTGTATGCACCTGCAGTCAGTCTCTGCTTTGTATTGACCACAATGCAGATGGAGCGTACTTGTGAGCGGAAAGCAACTCATTGAGGATATTGCCAATGCCCGCGAAGAAGAGCTCTCGTTTCACAAGTCCACCAACGAAGTGCGTGTTTGGTTCCGTCAGTCTTGACTTTTACTCAACGACCAAGCAGTTTCTTCAAACGCGCTATACCCTCGGAAGGGGGTGCGAAAGAGACCCATATCACCCCGCCGTAATTCGCACCTCGCTGACACGAAACGTTGGCCAGCGCTTTCCCGACCTGCGAGACGAGATAGTCTGCTCGTTGGCGGATCTGATTCCTCAAAGCGATGGTACGTCCTTTGTCTTTTGGAGAAGACCAAACTCAGCGAGTCGCAGATTGGACACCAGTTGCCGCTTACGATACAATGCTGCAAGTCATATGCAGAACCTCCAATCGATTTTTCGTTGGACTTCCGCTCTGTGCGTCACTTGTCTGAAATCCCGAAGCAGCTGTTCTCAATATTCTCACTTAGGTCGGGACCCTGATTATCTGGCCCTGATGAACTCAGTCGCAATGGACGTCGTAGTGAAAGCACAGCTGATCAATTTTCTGCCAGCCTTTTTGCGACCGTAGGTGCCTACATCTTTGCCTCGTTATCGACTATGATTCACCCAAGCTAATAGGACGTTTGGCCCTTGGATTGCCTCATTGAACACTAACATGCGACGCGCTCAAAAGCATTTGACCCCGCTTGTGGCCGAGCGACTGAAGAAGATGGAGGAGCTGGGCAAGGATTGGCCTGGGAAGCCGGTAAAAATTTTTGGCCATGATCCTAATTGGAATCAACTGAGCGGCAAATGCAGAACGATTTGATCACTTGGCTCATGGATGCTGCTCAAGGCGACGAACTCACCCTCGACGCTCTGGTACAGAGGGTCATCTTCGTCAACTTTGCTGCTATTCGGACGTCGACTGACGTAATACGTTTCCGCCCATCTATGTGTGAACTTTCGGTCTTACCATCTTATTCCTATAGACCTTCGTGCATCTGTTGTTCGATCTCGCTGCCTATCCGTCGTACATACAACCACTGCGGGAGGAGGTCGAAACTGTCGTAACCGCCGAAGGGTGGACCAAGACGGCGGTTGGAAAAATGCACAAGATAGATAGCTTCTTGCGCGAGTCGCAGAGGATGCATGGTATCGGGACACGTACGTGCTCCAGCCGATCCTCGATCTTTCTCGCTGCTCACAAACACGCAGAATCTCTTGGCCGCAAGGTAGTCAAGCCCAATGGATTCACTTTCTCCGACGGGACGACGCTACCAAGCGGCACGTACTTGCATGCCACGACATGGTGTCTGCATCACGATCCTGGTCAGTCCTCTCCTTCCTTTCGTCCGACGTATCCGCCTGCTCACCTTTGCACCAGAGCTCTACCCCGACCCACACATCTTCGATGGCTTCCGGTTCGATAAGCTACGGCAAGCAGAAGAAACGGGGGCCGCGAAATACCAATCTGTCACCACGAGTCTTGATTACCTCGCGTTCGGGCACGGAATCCATTCGTGTCCGGGGAGGCATATGGCTGCAACGGTGAGCTTGCCTGTGACAGAACAACGTCTAAATTCGCTGATTCCGCGTGTGTGAAGGAATTGAAAGCTATTGTAGCGCATATCGTGCTGAACTATGATATCAAGCTTGCAGATGGTGAGGATCGTCCTGCGAATCAGTATGTCGCGTCGGCTTGTTTGCCACATGCGACAGCGAAAGTGTTTTTCAGGAAGAGGCAGAGTTAGGACGTCCCTCGTGTACTATTTATTCGTTATATATATATCCTGGTCCGCGCACAATGTATTCCCCTACAGGCCGCAATGCACGGTCGACGCGTCAGAACAAGTGCACGTTATCGCGTCACGGTTTCCGGATATGGAATTTGAATTTTTTCAATCCTGCCTCTACCACCACCGCTCAGCGCTCAGCTCCTGCGCTCCGAACTACCAGGATGAGCCAGCCGATCGGTGAGCCTCTTCGCCATATAGCACACGGGGGAACTGTCTGGATTTACCAACGATGAAGCACTGCTCTCTGTCTACGACAAAACTGGCCTTCTTGATTTCGCAAAAGGTCTTAGTTCTGCTGGTGTCCGATTGTTAGGCTCTGGGGGCACCGCTAAGAAGATCCGAGAGGCTGGAATCTCTATCGAGTGCGCATCCAACGTCTGTCGACCTGTGGACCATCGTTCATTTTAATTCAGAGATGTCTCCGACATAACAAAAGCCCCAGAGATGCTCGGAGGACGGGTCAAGACTCTTCACCCAGCAGTCCACGGTGGCATTCTTGCGCGTTCAATCCCTTCAGATGAACAGGATCTAGCAACACAAGGCATCGCACCCATCTCAATCGTCGTATGCAATCTGTATCCGTTTACCTCGACAATTTCCCAGCCAAATTGCACTCTTGCTGACGCCGTCGAGGAAATTGACATTGGTGGCGTCACTCTTCTCCGCGCTGCCGCGAAAAACCACGCCCGCGTCTCAGTCATCTCTGATCCTGCCGACTACACCGAGTTCTTGGACGCCTGGAAAAGTGGTAATGGCGATGTTGGCCAAAACCTCCGCAGCAAGCTTGCTCTGAAGGCTTTCGAGATGACTGCACAATATGACGAAGCTATCAGTGGCTACTTCCGCGAACAATACGCGTCAGCGGAGCTCCCCAAAGACAAGCTTGCGGGTGCGGTACAACGCATTGCTCTACGATACGGCGCGAACCCGCACCAGAAGCCCGCGCAGGCGTTTGTCACTTCAGGCGAACTGCCTTTCAAAGGCTAGTCGTCCTCTTCCTTCGTTCCAGCGCCAATCCAATTCAATGTCACAGTACTCTGTGGTTCCCCGGGATACATCAACCTTCTTGATGCCCTCAACTCGTACGCCCTCGTCAAGGAACTCGAAGAAGCTCTCGGCCTCCCTGCTGCCGCATCTTTCAAGCACGTCTCCCCCGCAGGCGTGGCTGTCGGCATCGAGCTCAACGAGACCGAGAAGAAGGTGTATGGCGTCGACGATCTCAAGGAGGCTTTGACCCCGCTTGCCTGTGCCTATGCTCGCGCGCGAGGCGCAGATCGGATGTCCTCGTTCGGGGACTTCATTGGGTTGTCCGCTCCCTGCGATCTTGCCACGGCTAAGATTATCTCGCGCGAGGTGTCTGATGGGATAATTGCCCCGGGGTACTCTCCAGAGGCGCTCGATGTTCTATCCAAGAAGAAGGGCGGCAAGTATTGCGTTCTCGAGGTACATTCATTCTTCTTGTTCCACGCCGACAGTTTACTAACAGTTTTCTAGATTGACCCAGCCTACGTTCCCGAAGATGTCGAGACGAAACAGGTGTACGGAGTTCATCTCCAGCAGCGCAGGAATAGCGCCAAGATCGATGCTGCGCTCTTCAACAATATCGTCACCCAGAGCAAAGGGGTACGTCTCATCCATTTATCTATCATTGCCTTCCTCAACCAGTCTATCAACTGTTTATCCACAGCTGCCCAAGGAGGCACTAACGGACCTCATCCTCGCGACGCTCGCTCTCAAATATACCCAATCCAACAGCGTCGCCTATGCCAAGAACGGCGCCATAATCGGACTCGGCGCCGGTCAGCAATCGCGCATTCACTGCACGCGGCTCGCAGGCGGCAAAGCCGATCTATGGTGGTTGCGGCATCACCCGCGCGTCCTCGCCCTGCCGTTCAAAAAAGGCGTCAAGCGCGCGGAGAAAGCAAACGCCATCGATCTGTTCGTGAGCGGGGAGGTGCTCGAGGGCGGGGAGAAGGCACAGTGGGAGGGGATGTTTGATGGCGCCGTGGAGGCGCTTGGTACCCAGGAGAAGACGGAGTGGGCGGCGCAGTTGGATGGGGTGTCGTGTTCAAGCGATGCGTTTTTCCCGTTTGCGGATAATGTGCATCGTGCGAGGAAGAGTGGGGTGAGGTATCTTGCGGCACCGAGCGGGAGTGTTATGGACGAGGAGTGCGTGAAAGCTGCGGATGAGCATGGGATTGTGTTTGCGCATACTACGTTGAGGTTGTTCCATCATTGATGAAGGGGAGGATAAAAACGAATTTGTATACATATGTACTCTATCATAGAAGTGCCGGATGATTATATAGTGGTGGCTTGCTTTGTATTCCCGGCCTGAGTACTCTGCAACCCTTGTCGTTCATCCAGCAAATCCCTTCCCCATTCCTGCACCTCCGGATGTTGTACCTTCGGTAAACTGCTATCGAAGAAAGGCTGCAGTGAAGCGTCGTGCTCGCGCTCGTATTCCAATGCTATCGGGATCGATCGAACAATTAGTGGTGTCCGATTTCGGAGGAGACTACTTACCCTGCGCAGCCATTTCGAAGCGATCGAGGTCTGCGGAGACTAAGTTCAAGGCGAACGGTCGGTCAACTTGTGATGTATGTATGTATACCTTTGACGAATCGAGCCTCGGGCGTCTGCCGTTCCTCGTATTCCTGTTGTACATAGAACGTTTTGACTCGGGCTGAAGGCACAACGATGACTACCAACCTTCCATAGAGCCTCGATCTGCAAAGCGGCGGGACTGTCGTGCAGCATGTCGTGGACTACATTGTGTATGGCTTCCTAGATTTCCCGATGAGTCGTCTAGATGTAGATGGAACCCGAATTATGATACCTCCTCTCTCCGACTTTTTTCGGCGGCTGTTATGCCTTCCCGAGGTGCGATGTCGCCGACTGCATTTAAGGGATCAGTCAAGTGAACTCGAATTTGATTCTCAGGCTCGAGAGATACCTACCGTGCGCCTCCGCGAGGTCGTGCACTAAGCACATCATGACGCATCTGCATCATGGGTCTCGGGGAGAATACAGCAGAAAAATTGGGGGGAAAGTACTTGGATATGTCAAGGCCTTGGTCGGAAGAGCACATCGCTAGTACGGCCATTCGGTACATATGGTCTGAGATGCTTGAAGATCGTTGACATTCAATTCACTTGCTCTCAACTGAACAAACACCGACCTTTCGGGGTTTGGAATCTTTCATCTCATCAGACGCGATGGTCATTCAGAGACGAGGTTGCACACTTTGTTGTCCATCCATCCTGTCCGTTTCTGAGTCTACCAAAGGCAAAATATGATTTCACTCCAAGGAGCTCTCAGGTTGCCGGAAAAGCTAATGGCAGTTACAGTACCTTTAATTTCTCGAGGAGATGGAAAAACGCGAGTCGGTCTTTGCGCTGGTGACCTGTAGGCGCGTATAGTGGAGGAAATTCTCGAGTCGGTACGTTGGCCGACATGGTTGAGATTCGATGAAGTCACGGTCACGGCGTCGCACCTTTGACCATCATCTTTTCATCGAAGAACGAGATTGTGCTGAGGAAGCTACGCGAGTCCACTCAGAATCTCAGATCTCTCAGATCTCAAAAACATTCAGCATGTGTGAATGCATGTACACTGGGATATTCATACACCAAGCGCTGTTCATATGTACACGATACTGTGGTGTCCGATAAACTACTCCACGCCGCAACGATTACTCCAGACTCCGGAGCCACTCCAGGAGAATATCATTCAATTCATCCGGGTGCGATTCAGCGCCGCAATGAGCTGCGCCAATGAGCTCTTTTCGAGTCACTGGCCCTTTCGCGTACTTGGCATGAACGGCATCACCCATGGAGGGGACTGCGAGAAGGTCATCCGGGAACGCAACAAATAGGAGTGGCTGGTGGATGTACGCGGCTGCACCGGATATTTCTTTGAAGGAAAGATCAAACGTCGAGTCGATCTCGAATGCATGCGAATGAAGAGAAGCTCACTCGCGTCATCCTTAGCATAGACTTGCTCTGCCATCGCCTTGTACCAACAAAGGGGCGCGGACATCCCTCCGCTGAGCAAGGCGGTTCTGAGGTGCTCCGTGTCCTGCTCAGGATCCGTCAGTGTGCTCCGTCAGGCATGGATGACAACCCACCTCCTGCGACATATAAGCTGGAAGCTCCGTGACGGTATTACTTTCAATATAAGCACGGGCGCCACCCTCGACACAAAGGTGGTCCTCCAGCAACTGTTTGGTTTTCGGGTGAGTGAGACCGATGAAAGCGTCAATCTATAGCAGATAACAAAACGTCGTTCAGAAATTCAGGACATGGCAATTAACCCACATTTTTCTCAATGATCTCCGCTGCGTCTGGCCGGACAAAAAACCTCATATAGGCGTACGCATCGTATCCAAATTTTTCGATCGTCATTGCACTGTGGGCGAGAAAATGCGAGCCTTCCGCATACGACGCCATATATCCACCACCCAGAAAAACACAGGCAGATACCCGCTGGGGGTAATAATTGATTAGCCGGGAAACGGGAAGCGCACCCCTACGATATGTCAGTGATGATATTTGGGAAGAGGTGTAGAGTGCTTACCAATCATGGTCGACGGCGACAACGTGTTTGACGCCCTCTGTGTCAAGAATGTCGACGATATCCTGGGCGAAGCCACTCCCAGTGTAAATGTTCGGATCCGTGGGTTTGTCCGTATTACCGTACCCGAGATGGTCGGGAACCAAGAGACCGTAGCCCAAGCGCTCAAAGAAGGGGACTTGCTTGCGCCACATGGACGAGCCAGATGGGAACCCATGTGAGAACAAGATGACAGGCTTGTCGCTCGTCGATGATGCAGACCAGAAGTAGGAGTATGTGAACCCGCGTTGGGTCTTCAGTTGTTTGAAGCGGGTGGATTCCATGTGCGGTGGAGATAAGGGTTTGAGAAGAACTGGTTCTGTCGATACATGGGTATTTAACCGCAGGTCGCTTCCGCGGAAAGAGTCACATTCCTGGCTTACATACCCCTTCCCTGGGTGTGTAATCTAGATCACCAATCGAGGGCAAGCGCGGGGGATGCGCCGTGCCTTCAGTTGTTGAAACAGGTCGTTGGTGGGGGAATCTCTGCAGCTTGATGCTACAAGCTTCTTGAGAAGTGTTCCTGAAGGAAACAGGCTTATTGGGTATAAGGTCCCAGGCCTGTGTCGACATAGATGCATTTTCTTTTCGCATAATTGGCCAATCGGGCAACAGCGTCTCCAATGTCTGATGAAGTATATCGAGGCATAGCCATCCCTACTTGCTCGAGACCACAAAACAGATGTGGTATGCTGGCTAGTGAAAGGTTTGCTGAGTAATCGGCGTACGTATTTCCAGGAGAGACACGAGTGGTTTTCTCCACAAGAGGCTTGAAGACAGCAGCTACCACGAGGTGGGGACAGCAAGCGTTCAGAATGAGGACTTTCAATCAACGTGCGCGAATGGGGTTGTACGAGACCACCGAACAAGTGATAATAAGGACAACAGCGGAGACTTCGACGGCCCGGGATAGAGATTCTCAAAGGATACGGAGACATTAGAACATTGAAAAGGATGCACATTCCACAGCATCACAAATATATTGATAGCAAGATCACCAGTGAGAGCTCCAACTGAAGCCTTCGACTGTTTCAAGACCTTCGAGCAAGTGAGAAAACTTGAAAACTTGAGATCCAATTTGCAACGGATCCAGACGGATGAAGACAGGTACAGAGCACCGCAGAGCATTCGAGCAATCAAGCAGGGGCTTGTAAGATATACTGTGCCACCAGAGTCGCATCTTGACGAGCAGAACATGCAAGAAATGGGCGAAGAAATTCAAGTCGAAATTTTCGGAATCGGCAATCACTTCAATTAGGGTTAGGGTTGACAATTGGTTGATCGTCAATCACCGGAGGTCACCGGACGTTGGCTGGGCGGGTTGAACTGAACTCTTGACTGAACTTGCAAACTGCCACTCGTTTCTTGCCTTTTCCTGCCTAGTGCCGGCAAGGACCTGTTGCTGACGTGCATACTGCTCTGAATGTGCTAGCGTTCCCTCTGCCCTCTCTCGAAATCTTCAGCTTTGTACTCTATCTAGAATGTCAATGCGTCCGACCGACGAAAAGCTATACCTTTCTCTGTCTTTTCTCTTCGGATTTGTGTCTCTGTGGTCGCCATTTTCTTTCCGCAAGAGGAGTGGAAAATACGAATCCTACTAGTCGCGGCGACAGCTCAAGATAATCTACCTACCGCCGATCATGCCATCTCTTGGTTTATTCACCTTCGCATGCTCGCGTATACGGTACGCTAGGGCTGTTGCACCCTCTCCATCATTAGAGGCTGAATCCTTTCTCTTGAGGTGCTGTGTTTCTTTGCTCTCGCCCAATTCCAGTGCAGGTCAAACTCTACTAGATCCCCTATAAGTACACCACTCCTTCGCCACAGTGGTTCGTTGGGATTTCAGTATTTACGACCGTTGCAACATATTCGTGGTCGCGGAGCCGACATGGAGCCACCACGGTCCATTATTGAATGATCCCGGTAACTCGATCGAAATTTCGGTCCCGCTCTTGATGGCCCTTGGCGCAACAAGACAGAATTGCCTCCATGTTGGTGGCTTGCCCATGTTGTCTAATAATGTCTATCTTCTCGGATTTGATAATTCCGACTGGCAATTATCTGGGACTGGAAGATTCGTGTTGATTACCGGCAACCATGCCATTAACCGCTGCCAAAGATTACAACAAACCTTCGATTCAAGGGGGGGTTTATATGTCTTCTCGAGGCATGTGGGACAATACCTGATGCTCTCCCGCGACTCGTTGTCCTTGCCCGACGGGACCTCTGTTTCTCATGGATGGGACCGATAACTAATTTAGGCCGGCTAATACTTGTGCTCTACATGTTCAGGAGGCTTGTTTGTGGAACCCTCTTTCCTGGAGACCCTCGTGGAGTTCGCGTTTAGAAGGTTGAGCTCTCACCCTCATTCCGGCGTTTTTGTTTCGGCGACTTGGAACATATGCGGGGGGATGGAGAGAACCGGAGTCCGGCTTGCTATAGGGTCTTCTCGTGGTGGTGTCCGTGGGCCGCCTCCCCCACTGGCTGATAATAGGTATTCTCTTACCCAGGCTCTCACTCGGTAACTCTATACAATGTGTAATGGCGGCTGTTGTGTCGTCGAAACTCAGAGAGAGTGCATTCTTGTCTTGGCAAGTTTCATTCAATCAGGAAAAACAATATACTGATTCTGGTTTTGTAGCTACTATGTGACTAACAATCCACCGAGGTATTGTACCCAGTTCCGCACAATATAATCCCACACGCCCAGTATACCAAATTGATCGCTTGTTGGTGGCGACTTGCGGGACAACGACAATGTCCCGGAACTTGTTGTCATGCTCCGAGTCGAATACCCTCGGGTCTCAGCTCAAACCTCGGCTCTCATACAGTCATAGACCTAACTTGCATTCGTACCATTGCCTGCTGGAACTGAACTCAAGCCTGATCGGTAAAGAAAATATGTTTTCCAAAGAGAGAAATGGTGGTTACCGAAACATTGCAAAAATATGGCTAATCTTGTACTATCATCCCAAATTACCATTGCGAAGTAACCTGAAGTAACTAACCTTCAAGTTACATACCGGTGACCTAGCAAACAGCGGTTCTGATGCCGTAGTAGGATTGAGTGGCGGTGCGATAATGACATCGGAGTTACGGGCTCATGTACTATGTCTGTGGTTATAGGGGAAAAATCGCGTTTTTTCAAAATGAGAAAAGGGAGAAAAAGGAGAAAAAGGGGAGAGATTCAGAGATTTTATCTTACCTCTCGGAACCCGAAATCTCAACCCGAGAACGTCTCGTAGGGCGAAAAAGAATGAATTTTTGTTTTGATATCCTATCGAATGCCGGACGTTCCGTCAAAATCCGTTGATTTCAATCCTATGTCCTGACCCAGCTCAGCGGTGAGCCACAACCAATGGTTTTCAAACTATTCTTACTTTATCTCACGTCAATCGCGGCAATTCGCGCAATGACGACATGCTGCCAGCGCACTCGCTTACCTCTCAAATCTTCGCGATATTCTCCTCGAGTTCTCCTGGACCTCGACGCGACGCGACACTTCAAAGCAAAACCTTTCGAAATCATCTGCTTTCTTCCTCCCGTTTCTATCTATGGGGCTTGGGTTGGGCTCGGGATCAAGATTCCGAATCGAAGTGACTCTCCACCCATTCGCTGTTGTGTCTCGACTTCACGCAAAGCTCCGGATTCTTATTATTGGCGGCCTTTCTCTGCCCCGAATCTCTCTTCTCTATTCTCTGCCTCAAGGATCAAAGTCAAACTGTGGAAACTTTAAGAGATATTGATTTGGCAATACTTTCGGAAATGTATCGCTGGTGCAAGGTGCGTGTTGTACGTGCACGCGATGGCTTTTGACTTACAACGTCGTGTAGAGACTCGACGTTTACTTTCGCAAACGTCGAGCTGCGCGCGGAGACCAACGTCTCCGCGTGCACGAATCCTCACATGTGCTGCCAGCCCCGGCCTACTCACCCCATCGCCCGCCCGTCGCCGCCCGCCTCTTGTCTGGCTCCTCACCACTGTCGCTCAACGATCTCGCATGCCCGCGTTCGTTCCCCCCCATGCCGCTCTTGCCCTCGCAACCGCCCCCTCTCACTCTTCATCCGGCGCTCCACCACTCTCGTCTCATTGCCCGTTACCAGTCTTTCCCACTCTCCGTCAACCCCGCCGTCGCGCAGCTCCGCTCTTGTTTCCGTCGGCATCTCCTCCAACTTGGGCCGCACTACCATCGTTTGTCGCTGACCTCGTCGCTTCTTAGCGAAGGTGGGTCGTGTGTGACGCATCTTGGAAGCAGCGCGCTTTTCGCGGTGCTCGAATACGAGCAGTGCGCAGAGTGCGCTGCTACTTTGTGCTTATCATACGACCGTAACAATCTTCAGAAACAGTCCAATTCTTTCAAAGAAACCTATCTACACAATGTTCAACGCCCGTTCCTCTTCTGCCCAGTGAAGTTCCAAGTCTTCCTCACTGTATCGCACCCGCTCCCCTTTCCTCATCGGCGGATGCCCGCACCGACATAGAGCCTTCCCCCCTCTTCCAGGACACACAAGCCGCTTCCGGCACTTGTTTTTCACGCACACAGCGCATCGTTTCGGTGATCGGCACTTTGTTGGCGCGGGGGCGGGAGCACCTGGCAACAAGGTTTGTCGCTGGGCTTGCTGCGGTGGAACGGTCGTATCGAGGGGAGGTGTTGTAACCACCGTAATCGCGGGCGTGTTTGTATCTTGAATATCATTCTCTTGTGTGAAATTGTTGTCTTCTCGCTGATCTCCTCCTGGGCGTGCAGCCATTACATTGAACGTCGCAGGCTCATGATTGACTACGCGGATGAATCAGTGGTGATTTATAAAGTTTAGATTTACTCACCAGCAACCGATAGGTCAAGTTCGCCGTCTGGCTGAGCGTCAAATCGAATTGCGGGCAGTACGTCAGTCAAGTTGTCCTCTGCATTCAAAACGTCAACAAATGCCTGCCGCGCTGTATAGTTTGCTCCTGCAGCCAAGGTCAACAGTAGAAGTACAAATTAGACTGTTCTCCAGGCTGTAGCCTAAACGTAAATTGTTTATTTGCGTGGAGCCACCCAGGCCCCAGGCGCACCAAAAAACGTCAGTATTTACAGTAATTGTGAAGCTCTAGCCAGGCTCTGCCGGGCTCTAACACTCCCCTATACCTATCCCCCCACCCCTCCCGGCCAACACAGCGCATCATCCTCGTCTGATCTCAAATCAATGCACCTGGCCATCAGCTGCCAACGGTGCCTCCCTTGACAGCTGTCTGTCCCAATTCGGTTGCACTCCGCCATGGTGCCCGGAAAGGCAACTTTTCATTAAAAACACAAATTCTCAGTTAAAAGCGCAAACCAAGGCACATTCCGAAACTACACTACGGACAGGTTCATCTAGCTGGCCTCGCCCACCCCTTCCATCTGACGGTCCTCCTCTACTGCTGCTCGGACCGCTTCAGACGCAGATGTGTCCCATGCGCTTTTGAAACGGCGCGCAATTTGCCGTGCCATAGCGGCTTGACGAGCAGCATACGCTTTCACACCTGCATTTATCTCCTCCCTCACTCCACGCTCCAGGACTGCCCGTTCCTCCCACCATCCAGCCCGCCATGCCAGAAATCGCAGAACTCTCCGCATTTCCTCCCGCAGCAGTTCCACCTCCTCAACCCACCTATCCCTCCTCGCCTTCGTTTTTGACCATTCAACTCGTACGGCTAAAGAACACTGTTAGTAAGTGCTAATCAGCTGAAAAAAGCCCGCCTACCATCTCTCAATTCCTCCTCATTTTCCCCCGGCCCTCCACCGCTCGTCCATATCCACGACATTTTCCCCTTACTCTTCCCGTCCTTTTTTGACCTCTTTCCAGCTGCCTTTGAGATGCGACGTTCACGTGTTCGCGATCCCACCAAACCCAGTCTCCGTCGCGCCCCAGTATCGTCCTCCAGCTCCTCGTCAATACGCAGGTCGTCCGCGAGCAACTCCCTCCAATCGCAATGCCCCACCCCTACTAGCGCCACCAGAGCGTCCCGGGATCGCTTATACGCCTTCGCAACCGAGTCTATCCTCTCCTCCACCCGCTGCACCAACGTTGCCGCTCTCGTTGTCCCTCGCTGCCCCACCGCTCCCTCCCGCCAATCCACCAAATGACGCTTCGCTAACAATGATCTTCGCAGTTTCGCCACACAATCCGAAAGCACCCCGCGCCGCAAACGCGCTTCCTTTGCCCGCAACTTCTCCCCGCACGCATTTCTCCTCCCCGGCGGTAATTCGGACGGTAGATACACCTTGACATCCTCCGCCAGCGGAGCGCTCGACTCTGAATCTCGCTTTTCCTCATCCTCCAGCAACTGTTCGCCGGCACTAGGCATGTATACGGCTTGGACCTTCCGGAATCGCCCCAATTTGACAAAGAAAGACCGTCGAAGCTGCGCGACGCGCTCGCTCTGATCTGCGACTAGCAGTGGTCTCCCCTTCAGTTCGCGTCGTATTCTTAATCTGCAAGACATTCGTCAACCCTCTGCGTACCCCACCACCACGTCTACACTTACTGATCCGTTTCAAGCTGCAGCCCCGCGACCAAAAAGGCACTCATACTTGTGACATGCAATCTTCCCTCCCCCGTTGCCGCCTCCTCCAGTTCCTCCTGCGCTAGCCTTGCCCGTATACCCGCCGCAGAAAATTCTGCCGGCCAGTCAGCCATCCGCCTCTGAATCGCGGTCCCAGCCAATGACTCACCGCGAGACTCCTCTGCCGGTGCGTACGGGTTTTTCTTCGTCCGATCCCGCTGCCAGGAATCAATGACTTCCTGCCACTCCTCCCGAACCTCCTCCTCCAACGTTTCGTCCACCTGCTGAAAACTGGCGATCTGTCGATCGCGCTCGTCAATTGCCACCACCAGCTTTCGCGGAAGGGTTGTACCTACGAGCTTTTTAGCGGAATATAAAACGTTTGTAGCCAATCCCCTTACCCAAATTAACATTCTTCTCAAAATTCAAATGGTCCACTTCGTCCTCGATAGCGTCCGCTCTCCCCCCCTTGCCTTTCTCCCTTGTAGCCCAACCCAACGGATTCAACCGAGACCAGACCCGTTCCACGCCCTCACCATCGGTTCGCCCCCACCCCCCACCGTGTACGACAACGAATTCTGCACCTGGCAGTTCCGTTCATGGGCCGCTGCATGCCAGACAGGCAGCGCGAACAGCACCGTGATTTTCGCCAAGTCCAGCTTCAGCCGTTCAGGCATTTCTCGCAAGCGCTGGGGAAATTTGATGCGCCACTGACAGGCGATATCGTACGATATCGCTAGATACATCGCCGTCACCCCCAGCAGTGCGGAAAGCAGGATATAATCCATATTTGCGTAACTGAAAAGGCCTATCAGCTCTACCGTTCCACGCACTGATTCTCTTTCACTTACCGCTCACCCTTCTGAAGATCCCCCAATCCCTGCGGGCCGAACCACCTCATGCCGGGCACACACCACTCCCCCGATCCCCGAGCAGCGTAGGCCCGTCGTAACGCGCGTATCTTTCTGTAACAACGCTTGAAACGCCACACAGGTACTCACCTACATTCGAATTCCGACCTTCATCAGTTACGCCTCCATACGGGACCAAAAAGATATGCTCACATCTTCCTCGCCCACATAACCACGCAGATGTTCGTGATATTCCGTTTCCTCCACTAGATACCCCCAACCCGATCCCAGCGCAGGGTCGTCCTTCTCATTAGCCCGTAAACGATTCCTCATCCTGTAATTTGCGTCCATGGCTACCACCAGAATGAACAGATACCTGCAATTCACGCAGTCCCTCGCCTCAGCCACAAGCCTTCCAAAAAAAGGGAGAAACAATCGCTCACTGAAATTCGGGTGCGACTTCCCTCCATCCGATAGGCAAGTTGATAGCGTCGTGCGGGCAAGCCCAGCACAACACTGCACACTCACCCTGACGCGTCTCCGCCACTCCGCGCTCATCGTGCCCCCGACCGGCACGCCTCAGCCGCTGGAGGAACGAAAACTGCCGCGACATCAGCCCAAACGATTTGTACCTGTCCTGAAACAGCCCTCAGCCCAACTTCGACCTCCATTTCTACTCAACTTACCGGCACGGAATGCAAGCCTGCGGCGTCCGTACTGCGCTCCAGCGTCTTGACAAAGTCATGGATGGTAAGGTTACCTATGACGTTCAGCAAGCGGAAGGTCTTGAGCGTCGAAAGCGTCGCGCATGTCCCTGGATCCACAGTCGTCGCAGGGTACCACCCATTCCGCAACAGCTGTTGCAAGTTATTCGCAGTGTCGGATACGTCGCAAGCGCAGTAACGGATCTTGATGCAGTGAATATTGGGAAAATTCACCACCACCATATCACGCTCCTTCGACGCCGGATGAGGGCAGCGGAAGCCGCCGTGGCCCAACTGGTACACGCATCCAAGCGCCGCCAACGACGCTGTGGCCCAAAACCTTCCGTTCCACCGCTACCATGACGGTCAGTCTCAAGAAGGCAACATCTGCGTCAAACCCACCTGCACCCTATGGAGGGGCATGACTTCGTGCCTAGACACGGCGCACGCACCGCACTGGATGAACTCTCCGCAGTCCTCGCATCGAACCCTTGTGGCGTTCCCGACGAGGGGTGTCTCGCAGCACGAACATACAACCGCCGAGTCCTTGCATCCCAATCCCTCACGCCTAAGCAGCTCATCCAAGAAAAACTGGATCATGGGTCTCCAAAGTTTCATGGGGTCATCCTAGCCTCTCGTCGATCAGTAGCTCTCCAATCCTCCCAGCACCCGCCGACATACCGAGCTATCATATCGTTTTCTCTTCTCCCCGGCCATCGCCCCCTCCTCGCCGTCCTCATCGTCACCGTGCGCGTCCAAACCCTCCCCATCCTCACGCAGCGGTACCCAGTCTCCCCAAGCGTCCTCCAGCTGCGAAGGGTGTAGTTTTCTCCGCTTTGCCTGTATATTAACAGCAATTCGATGACCGCGTCTTCCGTCCTGCGACGACTTGAATTCTGTATCGTGTGTCGTATCTGAGGTGTGAGATTCAAACTCCACAAAAGAGTTCACGCCGGCGGAGCGCATGCCAGGTCGTTTCGGAGATACATTCAAGGAGGTCATCGCCGCAGTGCTGAATCCACAAATTCGCGACCCAAAGACGTCGAGCAAACGGCAGAGAAAGAGATCGCAAAGGCGGCCACAATGACGCGTGTGTGTCCCACGGCCCCATAGGGTTGACGGAGCATCTTCCCAGACAAAAACACCGCTAGCCAGGCGGTGGAAGCGGTCCCAGAGCAAACGCGTACTTAGGTGAAAGGACTTGGAAGGAAAAAGTGTATATTGCCGTTACGTAAAGCTGCCAAACGTGGGAACGCGCCGCTTGGTCTCCTCCGTATCTACACTTCTCCCCTCAAAGACGCGTTCACCGCCGCCGAAACCTCTCCGACTGTCTACCGACAAGCTGTCTACGCGCCATCTCATGCCCTCCGCTATCAGTTCAACGCAACAATCATCGTCCTGAATTTCTTGATCACCACCGTCCCGTCACTAGCCTCGAACGCGTACGTTTGACGACGACGAAGCTCTCCGTGCTTGCCATCGACACATCCGCACTGGACCATCCGCGTCCCATAGATGTTGACGAGCTAAAATGCTGTCACCAAGGATGAAGACAAAACACAATATCCACACACCTGCACTTGATGGACGGGCGGCGCAGTCGCCTGCTCTGCAGTCGCCGCTGGCGCTCCCTCGCCGTCCTCCGCCTTAACAGGATACTCATCCCCAGTGGGGCTAGGTGGGCACGAGATGAGGCTCGGGATGGGACTCCGCTCGGGGTTACGCTCGCTGTCGGCGGCGTCATCCAAGCCGAGATCTTCAGCCGCTGATACGCGTGGTCAATTTTGCGCGTATTTATCTAGCTTTTGTAGTGACTTGTGGCACAAATACCCATATTAGCCGCATGGCACTAAGGGCTTTACTCGACTATCAATAGGAAGTCAGTACTCCTGTTCATGGTGACTTGAAGGAGGATCAGAGTGAGCTCCGAGCTGCTGGTCGTAACGTTACTGGAGATAATCATAGAGGCCCGCGGCACACGGAGTAACCCAAGGTTTTGGGTATTGCAAGAGTAACAGATGAAGACTGAGTTGAAGTGCAGTCTGGACTTGTAGTAAGGCAAGACGGAATGTCGGAGGAAGGCCCGCGGAGTATCCAAACGAAAGGTCTATGAGATACATAGACGCCGCGGACCTGCCGAAGACTTACAGACAAGTTGCCGCACCAATGTACCTTGAACATAAGGGTGCCGGACGTTGGATCAATGGCAGGGTGATGCCTCAGATCTGGAACAGTGATTGCGGACATCCATCATGTCACGGAGCATACTCCGCGGACTCGGCATGTACATCACGGAAGCACTTTCCTGTATGCCGCTGATGAGATAGTTTGACACTGAAGCATAGGAATGTCTTAGACGGTGATCTGATGGTCTGGAAACAGAACTAGAGATCTAGAACGGTCTAGACGGAGTGGAGCAACCATATGATTTAGAGGATCTACATGGATGCCGGGGAGACACGTCGGAGCGGAACAGTGATACACATCCGCGGATGACCAAGATAGTGATTCAACCGTGAGATGGTCAGAATAGATGACTTTTCCTGGACGGATCGTGACGATTCAGAGCGGCAGACGGCTGCTAGATCTACGTATACCCAATCCCAACTCAATTGTTTCTGTATCTTGACTCAGATTTGTTTACATCATGTATTTTCTTGGCATTAGTATAAAAGACCATGTATTTCTCGTCGTTTGTGTAGTTCATCGCGCGCAGGTCATTGACGGCGTTGGTGTACTCAGGCAGGGACGTAGAGGCATTTAAATTGGAGTTATCTGCTTGCTAGTTTTTGTCTTCATTAGGAACGAATTGTTGAAGTTCAGACAAGTGTGAATTAAGACTTAAGTTTCTAGAAGCGTTCACCCGCGGAAACTTTGGACTGTGGAGTTTTGTCGTGGCATAGCCAACCCAGTAACCTTCCAAGGACTTGGCCCGTTTGAGCATTGCTCGCCCCCATTTACCAGTGTTGTGTTTGACTGGTCCACTTAACCCGCGGACTACTCAGAATCAGTTGAAGTGAAAGTGTGCTTAAGAGTGAACTAGTATCTCCCCAAGTCGAAGAGAGTAGACGATCTATCCGCGGACGCATCGTGTTCAGACTTGCCTGCACGTAACCTGACGGGATACGATTAGTGCCTTGGAGCTTGTGCTATATAAAGGAGTGTCAAACGTACCTGAGAGCTTGGAAGTTCAGGTCTACAGTAGCAGTGGCACTGTAAGAAGTGTGTGTACGAGGCATTTCTAGCAATTGGCTGGTGTCTAATATATTCAATTCGCCCTGACTGTTGGAGTTCCTCCCAGTCTTGTATCCTAAAAACCGATATACCTTGTTCATTGGAAAGTCCGCGGACGGATTTCCTCTAAACTATAGTCAGTAAAGAACTTGTTTTGCGTCAGTTCAGACCAGTAGACGAAGTTGAACTACATCTGGATTTCGGATTGGACCCCACGAACTCAATAGGAAGCACTTGGTGTATCTTGTTGAGACATATATAAGTGTTGGAGTGTTGTGTGTGTTGGTTGAGTTGTTTGTGTGTTTTGTAGTGGATTAGTCCATTGCGCACTTTGCATCTCATATCGATATATTCAAGTGCAGCGTTTCATCTGGAGCCCACCGCGAGGGGTCCATTTGTCTCTTGGTTGTTGAAGCAAAACAAGTTGCTATAGTTTGGGAGAGTCTAGAAGAAGGACTTTCCGGGAAAAGTTGAACCAGTCAACATTTCCGCCCCTCGAAAACGAAAGAGTTCGGGGAAGAGCAAGCACCAGCGTAGCCCGTCTCCATTAAATACCGGAGCAGGTTCAAGGAGTTTGCTAGAGCAAGCCAGGGTTGCATTACAAGAACCCGCTCAAGCGTCGACTTCAAGGAGCAGTCTTATACCAGAGACAGTAAATTGGGGATCCTCGGCGTCTGGCAGAAAACCCCGTACGACCAAAAACTCCAGTACCGGACGGTCGTATAGTTCATCTCCTGTTCGCAGAAGAAGAAGAGCGAGTTCCGCGGAGGAATTAGACTTGACAGAAGCGTTTCCTTTCCAAGGACAGGCTATCCCTTCGGACGGCGAGCAGTCTGATCATTTGGATCAGAACCTTGAGGCTATTTCGAACTCAGTAGCCAATCAAAACCCCCTACAACAAAACACTATGGCCCAGCACGTCGAACTAGATAAAACCAAGATTCCTGACTTGTTTGGGAGACATAACCTGAAGTTTGAAGATGACTCCGGGGATTTGCCCAAGTACTTGTCGGGGATTGAGGATCTGTTTGAAAAGCAGGGGAACATTAGTGATACAGCCAAAAAGTGGCTAGCGCAACACTATGCGAACAGTAAGATCCAGAAAGAGTGGACTGCGTTGTCGTCCTATAAAACTGGAACTTATGAAGATTGGAAGACGGATGTGATTAATTCGTATCCAGAAGTACGAGCAGTTGAGAAAGGCTCCCGCGCGGGATGGGCCTCCTGGCTTAAAGGCTGGAGGAATCGTCCTGTAAGACTTGGCGAAGAAAATAAGTTGTCGACTTTTATTCGCGAGTTCCGCGGACGCGCAGGAACCATGAACCAAGATAGGGAATGGTTATCTCAGAGAGAGTTGGCGAGGGATTTTCTTGAGGGTATTCACCCTACGTTCAGAGATGATCTCCGTTCAATAATCATAACCAAGTCTCCGACGGAGTTGGGTTCCTATCAGCGTGCCAAAAAGGAGTTTGAGACTGCAAATCCAGGCAAGGTGTTCAAAGCACCACAAACGCACCAGGATGATTTGTACGAGTGGACGGACTTCGAGGATATTTTGACGACTCTTATGAAGAACAACGACTCAATATTCTTTGGAGACACATCCGACGGAAGACGGAAAGCGACAGTGTTGTATGGCGCAGAAGAGGATGAAGGCGAGAAGTTGAAAGCTCGTCTTGATAGACTGGAGAAAGAGACTCAGGCGAGTCAAGAGCGCATCTCCAAGGATGTGAAGGACAATGTCGAACAAGCACTTGCTGGACATCTGGATAAGTTCACCGCGGACCAGAAACAGATTATGTCCAAAATGCATGAGGCTTTGGAAAAAGGCACGTCCAACAATCCGGGGAGGTCTGGCGACAGATCTGATTATAGAAGTCATAACACTGGTGACAAGCGTCCAAGAAGGGATGAGTGTTATTACTGTTGGGAGCTATATCATTATATTGGCAACTGCAAGGAGCGTGCGACGGACCTAGCGGGTGGAATTCTTTCCCTCTCCAAGGATGGGAAACTTCAGACCTTCGATGGGAAAAATATTCCTATTGAACCACGCAATAAAAGTCCGATGACCAAAGCGCGCGACTATTACAGTCACCGAAATAATAGCTTCCTGCATGAGGATCATTTTGCTGTTTTCTTTACGTCGGCTGGTTCTACCGCGGCAGACGCAGAGCAAAGTTCAACTCCGCGGGAGTCTCCTGGAAACACGGGAAAGTCCGCGCAGGATGAACAGATTGCTAGGCTCGAAAACAACCTTGGGGAACTTAGGCAACTAATTCTTCAAGGAGGACGGGATTTTACCCGGTGAGGGAGACCCGATCACGGAAGGCTCCTGAGGAACCAAAGACGAAAGACCGTGAAGAAAATGATAAAAATACAAAAAAACAGTCAGACGAGCGCTCGAGTGGAAAGAAGTCCAAGAAGCCTGAGATCGAGAATCGAGTTGAAGTTGTAATGGAGAGAAGGAATCCCCCGCGGAGACCTAGAGTTACTGTGGAAGAGGTCAGCGACTCCGAGGACGAGCCAGCGGATAAGAAAAAGGCGACAGAGAAGGAACTTCCCTTCAAAGATGTTAAGCCTCTATCTGACCCCGCGCCTCGACCTGCACTACCCAGGAAACCCAATGATGAGCAACCTGTTAAGCCAGGACCAGTTGAGCGAAAGCCTCGAGCGCCGCGGGACACGCAGCGTAAAGACGCCGCTACGGCAGAAATTGTCAAGAGCATTCGTGATACTGTAATTCCGGTGAAGTTGGGGGCTCTCTTGGATAGTAATGACAACCTTCGACGTACACTAGAAGGTGGTAGCAAGAGGAAAAATAGGAGTCGCTTCTTGAAAACAACTTCAGGCGAGATTATTCCAGCTAGGGTCCAGAATTTTATGGTTCAACGAGTCTCTGAAGAATCTGAGGAGAGCTCCGCGGACGAAGATGAAGGACTAGAAGTTAATGTGCGGGAAGAAGAAACGTCTTGTGTGACGGTTGACGAGTCAGGAGCGACTGTCTCAGTATTATACTTTGACACCTACCCAGAGTTAGTTACCTCCGGGGACGGGGACCTTCCGCAAGGAAGTGTGATCTGTGGTGACCCAGTATTGCAGTACTTTGAGTCGTTACCAGCTGGAAAAGAGCCTAGGAAGGTGAAGGTTCCTTCAGTGCCTTCCGCGGTGAATTCTGGAGGACTCCGGTGTGTTCGCCCAACCATAAACGGAAAATATGTGGAAGCCATTACAGATAGTGGGTCACAAATTGTGTCCATGAACGCCACTCTTGCAGAAGAGCTTGGTCTGAAATGGGATCCTAAAATCGTTTGTGATATGGTGGCCGCCAACAACCAAACTCAGACAACCATGGGGTTGGCGAAAAATGTGCCGTTCAATTTCAATGGGATTGTGATGTACCTTCAGGTGCACATACTACCAAGCGTTCCCTATGAGGTACTTCTAGGGAGGCCTTTTGAAATTTTGGCGGAGACAGTTTTCGCAAGCAAAAAGTCCGGCGAAGTCGAGGTTACAATTACAGATCCGTATACAGGACGCACTAGTACTTTTCCTACAGTGCCCCGCGGACGTAAATTTAATCGAGACACTGGAAAATCTGAACCACCTGAACCTGCTAAAGCCAAACAGGATTTTCAGAGGTCTTCGAGGAACTCGTAGAGGGGGGAGAAGCCACTGTAGCGTTTGAGTTGGATGAGCAGGGGCAGTTGATTTGCATTGGTTATGGATTTCCTAAGTCGGGTGATGTTGTGACGCAGGCAGACCGTCAAATGGCGTATTTGATGGCCTCTCAGCAGAGTTTTAGTGGAGATAAGGACGCCTCCGTTCTGTTGAACCAGTACGCTGGAACAATGGAAAAAGACAAGGGAATGGATATTTTCTTGTTTAAAGAGGACGGTCCGCCGAGTAAGCCGAAGAAGCGGTCGAAAAAGTTGAACCGTGGAAAGAAGAAGAATGCCAAACGTAAGGCTAAGCGCGCGGAGGCGGCTCTTCTGACGGCGGAGTCAACGAACGTTGCAGTAAGTGGTGCCGAGGAGCCGATTGATCCGGTCCGCGGACTACCGCCTAAGAATGTGGTTCACTTAGATTTGCCTGTACCTGATACGCCCAGGCAGCAGTTCGTAATGGAGCAGCTTGACCCCAAGCCTGAACCAGAGCGGGTGTTTGCTAACAAGTATAAGCCCGTGGCAGACAAAGTGAGGCCCATTTTAGGTCGAGTTGATGAGAAGTTTAGGATAGTGCGGAATATCACTGGTGATCCGCTGAAGGACATGCCGACGATCAGTCCGCATCCTCCAGAGTTTGCACCTACTGGGAGATATACCGCGGAGCGGAAGGAAGTGTTCGACAAGACTCATGATAATGGCTTCTTATTGCCAGAAGAAATGAAATTGTTGAACCACTTCATGATGGAGCATAATCAGCATTTTGCTTGGGAGGAAGACGAGCGCGGACAATTCAAACATGAATTCTTTCCGCCCGTGGACATGCCTGTGGCGCCTCATACGCCTTGGGTATGCTCACAAATTCCAATTCCCCCCGGACATTTCGATGAGTTCTGTCGCATCATTAAAGCTAAGATTGATGCCGGCGTGTATGAACCTTCGAACTCGTCCTACAGATCGCCGATTTTTGCTGTCATCAAGAAGGATGGAAAATCTTTACGGATTGTACATTCGTTGGAGAGACTCAATGAAGTAACCATTCAACACTCTGGAGTGCCCCCGGGTACTGAGAAACTAGCAGAGCATTTTGCTGGCAGAGCTTGTGGTGCTGCATTGGACATGTTCGTTGGATATGATAACAGGGATCTCGCAGAATCCTCCAGGGATTATACTACGTTCCAGACGCCCTTTGGTGCGCTGAGGCTAGTTAAATTACCCATGGGTTGGACAAATTCTGTTCCTATCTTTCATGATGATGTTACCTATGTCTTGAGAGATGAGATTCCGCATGTTACAATACCTTACATAGACGACGTACCGGTCCGCGGAGGTCTAACGAGGTATGAGACGGGAGATGGAGATTGGGAACGGATTCCAGAAAACTCCGGCATTCGCCGATTTGTGTGGGAACATGTTCAAAATTTGAACCGTATTGTTACTCGCATGAATTATGCTGGTGGAACGTTCTCAGGGAAGAAGTTGGTGCTCTGCGCTGATGAGTTTGAGGTAGTAGGACATTTATGTTCGTACCGCGGACGTCTGCCGGATCCCAAAAGGATTGATGTGATAAACAATTGGGGCCCCTGCGATACTTTTACGCAAGTAAAGGCATACTTGGGTACTGTTGGAGTCTTGCGGAGTTTTATTGAAGGGTACGGAGACATAGTCGCACCTATCAATGATCTTACCAAGAAAGACATCGTCTTTAAGTGGTCCGCGGAGTGTGATGAAGCGCAGGCAAGGATTAGGCAGAGGTTGAAGGATTGCCCCGCGCTCAAGCCTTTGAGATACGATTGGCTTTCAGATATAGTATTACAAGTGGATACGTCTTGGCGAGCTATTGGTATAATTATCTACCAGCTTGATCCAGACGACCCTAAGAAGAAGTACTATGCGCGGTTTGCGAGTATAACGCTGGGGAAAACCGAGGCAAACTACTCACAACCCAAACGAGAATTGTATGGGATGATGAGAGCTCTTGAAGCCATGTACTACTGGATTTTCGGAGCAAGGAAGCTTGTGGTTGAAACCGATGCGTTGTACATCAAGGGCATGTTGAAAAATCCTGGAATGGGTCCAAATGCTACAATAAACCGTTGGATTGAGAAAATTCTCATGTTCCATTTTAAGTTAAAGCATGTTCCTGGCGAAAGGTTCGCCCCCGATGGATTGTCAAGGAGAGATCCTTTTCCCGGGGATGAACAGTTCAAAAACTCCGAGGAAGGCTATGATCAGAATGAGCCTCCCGAGGACCATGAAGATGTTGTAACAGACGGGCAACAGCCCTTGGAATTTGAAGAGTTTAAGCACCTTATTGATAAAAGGGGTGGTTACCTTCTGATGGAGCCTGAAGCGTTGAGTGTTGAAGATTTCGCGGAGGAGTGTATGCTCGCTGCATCCGCGGAGGCAGACATCGCAAAGGCAAGGCAAGCGGCCTATGAAACGGATGGAAAATCAGTTCCAGAGTATATTCTAATGATGGAACCATTAATTCCTGACTTAGAGTTGAAGTGGAACAAAGATAAGCGTGAGCCGTATGATGAAGAGCATCGCACGGAGTGGATGAAAAAGAGAGACGCGAAGTTACCATTGATTAAGGAATGGTTAGCGGACCCTTTAATAAGGCCCGCGGGGATGAATGACGACCAAGAATATCGAGCTTTTGTCCGCTCTGCCTCACATTTCTTTTTGAAAGGGGGGAGGATGTATAAAAAAGCGATTGGAATGGCTCATCAATTAGTAGTTGACAAGGAACACCGTATGTTTATGATGAAGGCTGCTCATGATAGCCTAGGTCATCGCGGAAGTTATGCCACTACGGAGTTAATTTCATTGAGATTCTGGTGGCCAGGATTGGAGTGTGACGTTTATTGGTATGTGGCGACTTGCCTACCTTGCCAAAATAGGCAGCACACCTTGATCAAAGTCCCGCCTGTGGTAACGGATACACCAAGTCTTTTCCAAGTAATCCATACCGACGTGATGGTGATGGGACAAGTCTCAAATAAATGCGGACTTGTGGTTGATGCAAGGGACTCGTTGAGTTCCTGGTTAGAGGGAAGACCATTAGTAAGGGATTCCGCTCAGGCAATTGGAATGTTCCTGTTTGAAGATATTATCTGCCGTTGGGGTTGCCCAAAGCGGATTGTAACGGACAACGCGGGGCAGTTCAAGAAAGCCGTGGAGTGGTTGAGGCAGAAATATGGAATAGCCAATGTTCAAATTTCGCCTTATAATTCGCAAGCTAATGGCAAAATTGAGTCTGGACACTTTCAAATGAGACAAGCGTTGTTCAAGGCGACTGGAGGGAACCCAGCCAAATGGTTCTGGTTCTTCCACGTGATGCTTTGGTCCGACAGAGTCACAGTTAGAAAGGGTCTGGGGTGTTCACCATATTTTGTGGTAACAGGAGCGCATCCAATATTACCATTGGATGTTGAAGAAGCAACGTGGTTAGTGGAGTTGCCAGACCGAGTGTTGACCACCGCGGAGCTCATTGGGTACCGTGCGCAAGCTCTAGCCAAGCATGTCTCCCATGTTGAATATATGAGAGAGCGTGTTGACCATGCAAAACGATTGGCAGTTCAGAAATTTGAACGGAACCATAAGCATGCGATCAAAGGCTATGACTTTAAGCCGGGAGATTTAGTTCTGGTGCGACACACGGAGGTAGAAAAATCATTGAACTCGAAAATGGAAAAGAAAGGAAGGTACCTCGGACCTATGGTTGTGATAAGACGCACCAAGGGAGGAGCGTATATCCTTGCGGAGATGGATGGGTCTTTATTCCAAGACAGAATCGCTGCAGGAAGGGTAGTCCCTTACTTAGCGAGGGAACGAATCCAAATTCCGAAGAACATTCAAAAGTTCATTGATATCTCTACGGAGGCGTTGGAAAAACTAGTAAACGACGAGCCCGCGGAGGGTACAGAAGAGAAGAATAAAAGGTCTAAGAAGTTAAATGATATTGCCTTCGACAAAGTCAACATCAGGGTATCGCCCCAAGACTTCGAGGATACAGAATCTTCACAATCTGAATCTGAAAGCGAGGAGGAAGAGTCGTTTGGACTAGATGATGAACAGGAACGAGTGGGCCCGCGGAGGTCCAGGCGAAATAGAAAGTGATTAAAGGTTGTGGCCATATTTGCCCCTACCGAACAAATAATCATGAGTATATTTCTTGGAAAATATGGAACGAAGACGTACTTGTCGGGAGATTCCACGGACTTGGGATGGATCCCCGGAGGAATGAGTTCAGTGATGCGAGTTAAGACGAGCTCTTTAGCAGAGTCGTCGTACATGTTGATGTCGAGTTCTTTGCGGAGGTAGGCGAGTTCGTGAACATCTGAGATCTGAGAGAGAGCTTGAACGAAGCCCTCCTTACGATACCGGATGCCCCGCTGAAGAAAGTAGAAAGCGAGGTCGAACTCTTCTGCGAGCTCACCAAAGTGGAACTTGTCGTTGCCAAACATGATAACTGGGGGGGGAATTCAGCAATGAATAAAACCCCGCGGAGATTTTTGGAAACGTACTAGGGCCACCGCGCTCGTGGAAACGGTGAACATATTGTTCTGCTCGGTGAAAGGGCAAGTGCGAAACTTGCGGAGGCAAGTATCGCAAGGAGCGCCCCAAGCCTGAGGATTACAAGTCCTAGAACCGTGCTCCGCTTCGCAGCAAGAACAAGCAGCAGTAGGCTGGAAGAATTCCCCTGAGTAAGGAGCGAGATGTGGAGAAGAACAGACACGCACCTTGTTATCCGCAAGGAATGCAAGAGTATAGCGGAGACGTTCACGGACCTCCAGAATCTTGGGTTCCCTAGTGGTGGATGCATCGTAATTGTAGCCAAAAACGCTACGAAGAGCGCCTATCTCATCCATGGGGAAGAAAGGAGCGTCCCACTCAGGATGAGGCGAAGGAGTGGAGTAGTAGTAGTCGCCGTAGTCAGGTGGTAAATTCTCCTCGTCGTATGGGTCGCAGCACATAAAAGAGCGGAAGGGGTATTTGGGATTTGGAAGCTCCGCGCAGCTGTCTTTAAGTCAGACAGGGCTGCTGAGACATTACCCAGCACTTTGGACACTCAGGAGTGTAGTTGCGATCGGTTGACTGAGCAATCACAGCTTAAATGGTTCAACGCAGTGCCGTCGGAGCGATTTGAATGGTATCCAGCGGAAAGAAACCCAATTTGTAGAGAAATTGAGGCCCGCGGACCCCTCACTACGAACGACAAGCGTTGCGGAGAAGGAAACAGATAAGCCTGGAACGGAGTGTCAGTTGAAGTCGATGATATGGCCATCATTAATTCCGAATTGGAGTATGTAGGGAATCAACCAGCGTAAGCAACTGAAGGCTAAGACGCTAAGGCTCCTGCGGCTCTTTTGACGAAGAAATGAGAGGTTGTTCAAAGTCAGAGACGTAGATTTGGCGCCCCGCGGAGCGGAGTTTCACTCTCAGAATTGAAGAAAGCAAGGGAAATCACACAGGGATGGCTTGACAAAACAATTGTATTGCGAGCACTACTGAAATACGATACGCCCGGGCTGATAGAGACTGTGGTTGCTGGTTGAGCAGCGGAAGTGTGTCTGTTGAAGACACATGTGTCTGTTGAAGACACGAATATAAAAACGGAAACTTGTAGCTATATAATCCTAGCAAGGGATTTAAGGCTGCGAGGGCGCGTTAAGCTGAGACCAGTGCGCAAAGAAGAATTTGCGTACACCATGCGCGCTGTGCGGACGACGGATAGGCCTGTCATCAGGATACTTCTGGTAGAAGTCCAGTGTGAGCTTCTCGAGATGGTCGTCGTACTTATTGTATTCCGACAACCAGAAGCGAAACTTGAAGGCCGCGGAGCGCATGCTGTGGCGAAGAAACTCCGACTGAGAGCGAAAGTCGTGGGGATCCATTTCTTCAGCATGGACATTGGCGTTATGAACCGCTTTGTCCATGATCGCAGGGTCTGTGATGACAATGAGATCATGATGAAGATCTATTGAATAATGAGGTGAATAACGGAGTAAAGGACGTTGAAACGTACTCGGGAAAGTGGGTTCGTGGAGCATATCGACTGCCGCGTCCGCCAGACGAGTACGCTTGCGACCACGAGCGGCATCATCAGGATCAGCGATCTCCGCGGGAGACTGGGGACGAAATCAGTGAAAGGGAGTCGTATAACGAAAAATAGGACTCGCCTGAAGGCCCGCGGGAGGTTCCACCTAGTACGACTTGCGTATTAGAGGGATTCAACCGTGAGAAGTTGATTACGTACCATTGAGTCGTCCTGGTCGAGAAAGGCTTGTTCCTCTTGAGCGGCCTGAGCTCTGAGCTTGCGCTGAGGAAAAGAAATTTTCAGTGAGTAGGGTGCATGGAGAGGGAGCGTACAACTGTGCGACAAACGTTTTGGAACATCTCCTCTGGAATCGGATCGTCAACAATTTCAACTGACGCATCGCGTTTCTTGTGCGCCTTACCCTCGGGGATTTTGGAGTCCTTGGGTTTGACGGGGCAGGCGTCAATTCCGTGTTGAGTCGACGAGCAAGACCCACACACGTTGATCTGCTCCAGAAATGAGATGGACGGACAAGGAAAGAGAGAATAAAGCGGAGCGTACCGTTCCGCGGGAGTTATTCTTCTTGTTGTTCTTGCCACCGTTGGTCTTGTTGAACGAAAGACCTCCGGGGACCGCGCCAGAACCTGCACGGTAATTGGCCCCGTACGCGGCAAGCAAGTAGGGAGTAATATTCATACCTTCCTCCTTGTCAATGTCCATCTGTAGACGATTAAAGTGAATCGTAAGGTGGAGAACGCCTAGAGAATACCTGGTCAGCGACAGACGCCTCGTCCGCGGAGTCGTCACCGTCGGTATCCTCGGCAGCCTCCTTGGACTTGTGCTGAAAGGGATAAGTCAGTAGAGAAGCTAAGAAAGAGGGATAAATTAACGAGGGCACACCTTGGCCTTTTCGTCCTTCTTCTTTTTCTTCTTAGCATTGTGGTAGCGGTTGATCAACTGGTTGAGCGTAACGTTGTGGCTGCTAGGAATGCGGAAGCCGTGCTCGTTGACAGCAAGTTGAAGCTGGTCAGGGAGTCCTAGAATGATCTGGGTGACGGTAGCATTCTGGGGGTGCTGGAGCGCGGAGGCCATTGGGAGAAATCCGGTCTGGAAGAAACCCCGCGGGTCAGCATAGTAGTGAGTAGCAGAGTATAGCGGACGTACGACGCGGTCGAGCACCGTGTCGAGCGCTCTGTTGCAGATCGCATCCGAGAATTTCGCCTTTCGGAGACCACGATATTCAGTGTGAGCCGCTTGAATGCCTTGGATTGCTGTCTGGAGTGCAGGCGGAGGGTGGCGGTCAGGCGCCATTGCATGGAAGTGGTCAGAACGAGACGAAGTTTAGCGGAGCGGACCTCTAGCTTTTATGTGCAAAAGGTCTGGGGAGTTACGATAACTTGGTTACAAAGGCGCAAATCGTTGGAACACGCCAAGACGCATGGCAACTCAATTCTTTCGCTGATATAACTGCATGCGAGGACGCATGTTTTATTTTAGTTGGGGGGAGAGAGGGAGCCAAGACACGGAATGAGCGGTGTGCCGTCCGCGCGTCCATGCGTCTGTTACCATATCTAGGCTTGGAGAAATTTGTTTCACCAAGAATAGGCGATTGAGGCCGATGTTTTCAAAATCGGAAGTCATGGAATCCTGATTGGGAGGATATTGATGATCGGTTTCTACATGCAGTGACTTGCGACACTGATTGATGGGGAGCCGCGGAGACGCGTCAGACGGCACGTCCCCGGAGTTCACCAGAAAAATAAAGTAGCAAGAGCTAGCAGGAAATTGAGGAGTCAATGAGACTTCATCACTTGAATAAATGTTGAAGTTGAATCTCCGCGGAGCAGAATCATGCAAAGAGTTAAGAAGTGGAAGTCTTTCTGCTATGAAACCAATAATTTGAATTGAAGATCGACATATGATGACTCAATTTGGATTATAGGAGCGGTTAGGACTTGGTGAAATTCGCACTTGGTTGAAAAAGTTGAGTAGCGGAAATCACCGTGATCGGATCATGTTTGATGGATCCGTTGATCGGCCGGTAGGAAAGAGTTACCGGAGTCCGAGAGACCCAGGCGCTAAAATAGGCGCTAACGTTGGCGCGAAAATGGGCGCTAAGGCATCTCTCATAAGGAAAAAGGTTCACACGGTTGAATCAAGTACAACAATGGGGCGCCTTGGGCGCTAATGCATTTATGGGTCGTTACATGTTTACAGAAAATTCTACCTAAGATGGGTAAACTATGTAAACGACCAGGGACCACTATATATACAATATTTTTGGCTTGTTTCAACGCTGAAGCCTACAGCATGACGAGCAGATCATTGTATGTAAATAAAGATAGTCCAATAGTTCACGACGAATCAGAGTCCGACTCTTGATGGCGCGTGGAACGGCGCAGCTGCATCCCACCGGTGCTGGAGCCCTCTTCGAACTCCGGGCGCTTTCCCTTGTCAGACGCGATGGCCACTCCAGTTGGACCAAACGGAGGTTTGTCCGACGGAGCAGACGCAAAGATCGCGGCAGTATCTTGCGACAAGGGGACGCTGGAAGGACCAACCTTTGAAAAATCGACCGACGACGACAGCTGAAAGTCGGGATTTGCCAAAGGCCGAGGAAGGGTGCCCGGAGCCAGGGAAGAGTCAACACGGCCAAACGATGGCGCAGGTACGATACGATTGGAGAGCAAGGGAGCATATGTCCCACGAGTACCAGGCGGCGCGTCATCAGGCGGAGGAACCACAGCTGAAGTAGGATGGTCCGCTATAGCGTCGTCAATAGCAGACTGCTCCAAAACGTTCTTGAAGTACTTTTCCGCGATGTCGCGCATGCGATCGCCGTCCGAGGAGTCTTCAAAAACGCTGTTGAAAGCAGCAGCGACCATGGCGGAGTCCGAGTTGCGAATAGTCACAGCGACGTCTTGGGCAGCCAAACGTTGCGCACTAAGAGAACGGGCGTGGAGGAGCGCGGTGTACTCAGCATCCACGGTCGTCTGGTATAGGCGCTGCAAAAAGGAAGCCAAAGAATGCGGAGCAACGTTGTGATAGGGACGAATATGCTCGAAGAACTTCATCAGTTCGGCGGGCGACCAGTTGAACGAGCACTTCTCCTTGCGAGTCGCGCAGCGAATGCAAGAAGAAGACCGAGTAGAGCGGTCGATGCCGGGACAAGTAATGAAGTTGAAAGCACACTCGGTGCAAGGAAGCGCCTCGGGATTATACAGTGGCGGGTTAAGGGCGTCTGTGACGTAATGATGCGGGATGCGCATCAGCGCGGGAGTCGGCGCGCCCGCCTCGGGAATGGAAAACAAAGCATCGGTGATTTCACCGCGGGACGACACCTCGATGATTCGCGGGTCCGGTGCAGCAGGGTCGGCACGCGGAGGGGAATCCACCTCAACGCGACGACGTTTCTGGGGCACCGTCGGCTCGACGACGGAAACTGACGCGCCTAGGTCAGCTTCGACATCGGAGTCCGCGACGAATTTAGCACGAGCGGGCGCCTTGAGAATGTGGGGAAGGCGAAAGTCCGGCGAAACGATGTCCGCGCCTTTGTCGATATTGTACTTCTTACGGAAGGCAAGGGCGGGGCGGCCGGCACGGTAAGCGTCGAGGAGGAGTTCAGGAGCTTCCATTTTGGAGGAGACGAGCCCTTCGTGAAGGCACTTGAGGAGGCGAGCGGTTGTCCAAAGAAAGAGTTCGACCTCGTCGGGGATTTCTTCGCGTTCACGGTAACCTTGCTGTAGAAATACAACACGGTTAGTCAAAATATGGAAATGAGAACAGAAAGAAACATACCAAGATGGGAGCAAACTTTTTGGCTCGCTTCAACTGAATTTCGAGAGAAGGCTCCGGGTCCAGGTACTCGAGTTCGAGGAAGGCACGAGAGCGTTTGTTGTCAAATGGTGCCCAGAACGGAGCACGGGGATCAGAGGCAGCTAACGATGAAGGCATAGCAGCCAAGCGCAGACCAGCCGGTGACAGAAGAGGATTCATGCGAGTATCAACCGGAACTGGAGCGGGCGGCGGCGCTGGCGGCGGCGCTGGTGGCGGCGCTTGGGGTGCTGGAGATGAGTACGGCGGCGGCGGTCCGGCGCGATTGCGAACGGTTTTCTTGGGAGACGACGGCGGCATCTCCACCGACGACGAGCGCCAGGGAGAGCAGTTGGTTGAAGACGGTGGGAGTTGAACGACGTGGGCGTCGGACAACGGGAGCACAAGAAACCAAGAAGCAGCCAAGAAGACGGCCACACAGTGCAAAGCACTTTATGTGGGTGGTGGTAGTAAGAGGGAAAGAGCAAGTGGGCGCCAAGGAGCACCCCACAGGTATATATGACGAAGCGGACTTAGGAAAATTTCCTGGAAGTCCTGGACGCCGCGGCCACGAATATATTGAGATCTTATCGGAGTCTCGATAAGGGAACCTAGAAGCCCGCTATTTTTAGCAAGGTTTAGAAGAGGTTCTCCGCAGTGAACCTTGAAAAACTTTGTTTTTGATAGAAGAAATCAATTATATTGCGTCGGTAAAAACCGATTAAATGGAGGACCAGACCTAGGGTTGAGGGTTTTGAGGGTCAGCGAGTGGTCCAAGCGAGTAATCGCGAGCGTAGGGTTAGGGTTAGCCAAAGAAAAATTGGGACTCTACCGAGAAATGAGCGGAGGAGTGCAGACAGAGTGTACACCCCTGTCCTGATAAAAGTCAGACAGAAAGTGTCAATTACGTAATGATCGACGTCCGCGGAGGCAATTATCTAAAAATAGATTTTGCTGAGCGCAAGTTGAGACCAACGGACTTGGTTGAATTCTGCTTGCGGATTCAAAACCAGTAGACGGTGAAAAAGTGTGCATGTGTGTAGGCGCTATAAAATTAGAACGTCTAGCTGGACGCAGTCAGTCCGCGGACCACTCAATATCTAGTACACTGAGGGCTACAAATGGTAGACCGAGGACGGTCTAGATTTAGTGAAGGGGAGATGATACGCGTGGTCAATTTTGCGCGTATTTATCTAGCTTTTGTAGTGACTTGTGGCACAAATACCCATATTAGCCGCATGGCACTAAGGGCTTTACTCGACTATCAATAGGAAGTCAGTACTCCTGTTCATGGTGACTTGAAGGAGGATCAGAGTGAGCTCCGAGCTGCTGGTCGTAACGTTACTGGAGATAATCATAGAGGCCCGCGGCACACGGAGTAACCCAAGGTTTTGGGTATTGCAAGAGTAACAGATGAAGACTGAGTTGAAGTGCAGTCTGGACTTGTAGTAAGGCAAGACGGAATGTCGGAGGAAGGCCCGCGGAGTATCCAAACGAAAGGTCTATGAGATACATAGACGCCGCGGACCTGCCGAAGACTTACAGACAAGTTGCCGCACCAATGTACCTTGAACATAAGGGTGCCGGACGTTGGATCAATGGCAGGGTGATGCCTCAGATCTGGAACAGTGATTGCGGACATCCATCATGTCACGGAGCATACTCCGCGGACTCGGCATGTACATCACGGAAGCACTTTCCTGTATGCCGCTGATGAGATAGTTTGACACTGAAGCATAGGAATGTCTTAGACGGTGATCTGATGGTCTGGAAACAGAACTAGAGATCTAGAACGGTCTAGACGGAGTGGAGCAACCATATGATTTAGAGGATCTACATGGATGCCGGGGAGACACGTCGGAGCGGAACAGTGATACACATCCGCGGATGACCAAGATAGTGATTCAACCGTGAGATGGTCAGAATAGATGACTTTTCCTGGACGGATCGTGACGATTCAGAGCGGCAGACGGCTGCTAGATCTACGTATACCCAATCCCAACTCAATTGTTTCTGTATCTTGACTCAGATTTGTTTACATCATGTATTTTCTTGGCATTAGTATAAAAGACCATGTATTTCTCGTCGTTTGTGTAGTTCATCGCGCGCAGGTCATTGACGGCGTTGGTGTACTCAGGCAGGGACGTAGAGGCATTTAAATTGGAGTTATCTGCTTGCTAGTTTTTGTCTTCATTAGGAACGAATTGTTGAAGTTCAGACAAGTGTGAATTAAGACTTAAGTTTCTAGAAGCGTTCACCCGCGGAAACTTTGGACTGTGGAGTTTTGTCGTGGCATAGCCAACCCAGTAACCTTCCAAGGACTTGGCCCGTTTGAGCATTGCTCGCCCCCATTTACCAGTGTTGTGTTTGACTGGTCCACTTAACCCGCGGACTACTCAGAATCAGTTGAAGTGAAAGTGTGCTTAAGAGTGAACTAGTATCTCCCCAAGTCGAAGAGAGTAGACGATCTATCCGCGGACGCATCGTGTTCAGACTTGCCTGCACGTAACCTGACGGGATACGATTAGTGCCTTGGAGCTTGTGCTATATAAAGGAGTGTCAAACGTACCTGAGAGCTTGGAAGTTCAGGTCTACAGTAGCAGTGGCACTGTAAGAAGTGTGTGTACGAGGCATTTCTAGCAATTGGCTGGTGTCTAATATATTCAATTCGCCCTGACTGTTGGAGTTCCTCCCAGTCTTGTATCCTAAAAACCGATATACCTTGTTCATTGGAAAGTCCGCGGACGGATTTCCTCTAAACTATAGTCAGTAAAGAACTTGTTTTGCGTCAGTTCAGACCAGTAGACGAAGTTGAACTACATCTGGATTTCGGATTGGACCCCACGAACTCAATAGGAAGCACTTGGTGTATCTTGTTGAGACATATATAAGTGTTGGAGTGTTGTGTGTGTTGGTTGAGTTGTTTGTGTGTTTTGTAGTGGATTAGTCCATTGCGCACTTTGCATCTCATATCGATATATTCAAGTGCAGCGTTTCACCGCGGCGGCGAGCATGGACGCGGGGACGAAGTTGAAGAACCCATTGTCCGCGTTGCTATTGCTGGTAGGTCCAAAGTCAGCTTTAACATGAACGCCAGGAAATTCGCGCTTACCTGAGCACAGACCGCATCGCCATTGTGGTGCCCGCCTGACTGTCGTCGTCGCTGTCAACCTCCACGTCCTTTGCGACAGCCCTGTCGGCGACGGCACCGGCGTCCGTGGTGTGGGCAGTCTGGGTCGGGTTCGTCCCGTCCCAGATAATGATGTCCTCTGGTTTGAGCTCCTCGCGAGCGTGGATGCTGCCGTCGTCGTCCGAGTCGGTGTCGCTAGGCGTCGTGAGTCATATTGTCGTTCCTTAAACTAGATGAAGACTCACAAATTCAAGTCCTCAGCGCGCTCTTCCGCTTGGTAAAGCGCCATGGCGTGGGCGTTCTTGAGGTACTGGCAGGAGATGTCGTAGGAGGTTCTGGTCCTAGCGTGGACCTCCTCATCGTCCTCGGCGTTCGTTCGCTCCGGACCCTCCTCCTCGAGGTGCCTACGACGCCAGCCGCCAACCAACCGCTCCTTCTGGACACTATATCGCGTCGTCAGCACAAGAGACTTCAAAACAAAGGGACCACGTACGGAGGGAGGCCAGAAATTACGCTGGTACCATAGACCTCATAACTCAAGGCCTTTTTGAGATTAGCTGGGAAGGGGACGCGGTCAGACGGAAGGAGCGCAAAATAAGCAAGTGACCTACGGTCTTCCTCTGGCCCTTCACCTTCACCTTCACCGCCGTTGCCGGGGTCACCGCCGTCGCCGGGCTGGCCATTGCCGGTCTTGACTTTGCCGTTCTTGACATTGGCGGTCTCGACATTTTCGGTCTTGACCTGGGCGGTCTTGACGGCGTCGGTCATGTTGGCGTCGAGCATGGAGCTGTCGGACATGGTGGTGTCGGTCATGATGGTGCTGAGAAACGTAGACGAGCGAAGCGGGGAAGAATGCGAGCGATTGAAGTCCACAAAAAACAAGTGAGCTGAGATTCGTCAACGTCTGACCCCCCTCTTATAGTTTTTTCAAAGATGTAGACGACCCAGCAAGAAGTAAACGACCCAGCTTGCGCTGACCCGGCTCAAGGCCTCAACCACGTAACGCAGCGGCCAATCTGGGATATCCCAAATCAGAATCCGGAATTCGCCAACCGCCTAACCGAAACCGACAGCAGGGTCAGTTTCTATGTCGCCCGATATCCTTCCCGATTCAGCTTCCTTAATGGGGCATCGGCTTTTCCGTCTTGTTTTCACTTAAGCACACTCGACACCAAATCCTCAGCCCCACTTCCTTTCTCCCCCAAAAAAACCCCCACTTTGTCGACTTTTGTTCGCTCCTTCTCCACCAACCCACTGCTCGACATCGTTAACCTCTCTCTGCTATGTTCCCGGCTCCTCCAACTCGTCGCTCCCTGTCGTATACCCTCGCCCGTGTGGCGGAGATTACCCCGCCCCCGCTCATCCCTCGCTTTCACGTCGCCGGCCTCGACCCTCGGGTCACCGCAGAGCCAGCACATCTCTCGTTCGACCTCTTTGAGCGTCTCCACGAGCAGCTCGCCCTCAACGACCCCTCTCTGCCTTTTACTGGTCGGGCGCTTCCCGACGAACCGACCTTGGCGCGCGAGGGCGAGTACCTCCCGCCCGGCACCGACAGACCCGTTCGTCTGGTGGTCCCCGTCAACCCCAAGAAAAAGGAGCGTGCCCGCATGGCCGCTCTCAGAAAACAACGCCATATTCGCCTTCTGGAAGCTATTCTGGGGCTGCAGGCCCACCTTTTGAATCCTACCGGCGTACTCCGCGTTCCCGAACCTGGTCACATCGACTACAGCCTCATCGAAGACCGCGACTATCAGTTGAACGAGGTCATTGGACCCGACTCGCGCTTTCGCCTCCGCCAAGTCCACTGGTCGGGGAAGTAAGTCATTACTTCTTTATTTTTCTCGTTTTTTTTTTGAATCTCAAGCTCTTCATTGCAGAGACGTCCGTGTTGTCGGCTCAGAGCGCCGCGCTGCACTTATCCTCGTCGGCCGTTCCCTCACCCACGACTGGCTCACGGAGGTCGTACACCCCCTCAACGCGCAACTGGAGGAGGCGGCGGATGATATGCAGCATCGCAAGGCGCCGGGGTCACCTCTCGTCGTAAGTGTCGGGGTCGGCACTTACTTCAACGAGCGGAAGGTTAGTTTTGATTCCTCGATCCACGCTCCGCTCTTCGCTAACTCGTTCTCGTTCTAGTCCACAGAAACTCCAATGATCGGCCTGCCTCGGGAAACAGGCGACCGCGCTCTCGACGCGCTGGCCGGCATGAGCCTCCTCTCTACCATTCCGATGAAACGGATGGTGTCATTCGGCAACGGTAGGTGCTCCCGTCCGCACGCACTCACCGCTGTCTAACCCTTCCCCTCCCAGGTATGATGAAAACGTACTGCAAGAAGTACTCTCGCCTTCTTAAGGCGCAGAAGACCACACTCCTCGACCTCGACCCCCTCGCGTACTTCCCGTGCGAGACGAGCGACTTTTCCGCCATCACCATCGAACTTGGGGGCCCTCACCGTCGCACCAACCACCGCGGACTCCCTCATACCTACGACCCGGCGAGCTGGGGAATACTCACCACCTTTGGGAACTACGACCCGAGCCGCGGCGGTCACATCATCTTGTGGGATCTGGGGTGGGTCCTTACCTTTGCTCCAGGCGACTCGATCCTCATTCCCCCCGGCCTCATCCGCTACTCTTTCGTAGCGATCCAACCGGGGGAGACGAGGTACTCGATGCTCCAGTGGGCGGGGTCTGGTATCCGTCGTTTCTTTGAAAACGGCGAGCGCGACGACACTACCTTTGCTATGAAGGCTACGGAGGAGGAACATGTAGCTCGGGAGCAGCTGCGTCGCGAGACTCATGTCGCGTCCATTGGCGCTTTTCCTCGTACCGACGGCCTACGCACCGGCGACTTCGACTTCAAATACAGTGGGATGAACCCGTTATACTAGCTACCCTTCTCGACATATTCCGTTCTCGACACATCACATATTCCGTTCTCGACTTTTCTTTATACCTCCCATACGTCTTCCTCTCCTAATTCCAGACCGGCCGACATCCGTATTGCCTACCCGTTCCCATTCCCTTTCGTTCTTTACTTTCCTACTCACATCCTTATACATACGACCTTTCTTACACATTTACTTTACTGTAGGTGTTAGATAGCTCTCGCGCCCTCTTAATGCACAAAGACTTTGTTGCTTTCATTACAAAATGTGAGCTTGCGAGATAAACGACAAGTGGTATAAAAGAAATTCGTTCAATTCGTTTCCGAGGTCTGAAACAGCAAGTAATAAGGTAGCGTGTATTCAAAAGCAGCGGCAAAGCAAAGACCTCTCGGTCGACGTATGTACAGGCGTGAGGGTTTGTTACAAGCAGAAAAGTTTCCCCGAAATCAAAACCATGTGCGGACCGAACTTCAGTCGGTGAAAATCCAGAGCCTTCCTGGTCTCCCGCTCCGTTTCGTCGGAGCTGTCGCTGGATTTGTCTGACGCGGGGGGGCGGGGGGGGCCTGACGAGTTATTCTGACGTTGTTTCCGGCGGCTGAGAAAAAGAATTTAGGGGAGAACGCGGTGTGAAGCGGTCGTGCTTACGCTCGATATGTGCGGCGGTAGAGACGCGCCCGAATGCGGTGCTCCAGCTGCAAATCACTGGACCCCTGTCGTATTTCCTCGCGTTTCCTGCGAGACAAAAACAAAGATAAAAAAGTCGTTAGGGCGGGAATGATGGGGAGCGTTTCGCGGACGCACCGACGCATCCGGAGGCGAGCCTGCTCGTTCACCAGCTTTCTATGCCTGTGGGCGGCAAGGCGGGATCAGAGGCTAGATCGAAAAGTCTGGGTGTTGCTGACCGCTCGCGGTACAAGTGGGCGGCGTCCGCCCGCCGGGCCTCGAGACCGTCGGTAACGTCGTTAAAGTAGGACATGATGTTGTTAAGGAAAGAGCGGTGTGGCTGTGCGAAAGCCGAGCCCGACGGTCAAAGGTGCCCGCCCTAAGAGTCTTGCAGACCTGGGTTAGCACCCAATAGCAGAGGAGCGAATGCAGAGCGCAATCGGCGGCGCGGAAAGGGAGTCTGAGTTAGTGGCGCCGACAAACATGGGAGGGTAAGTGCGGGAAGTGTCAGCGTGTGACGCTGCGGTAACTGTTACAGTCCCTAAATGGAAGGTGTACAGTTCGTCATCTGGAAGATAGGGGTGTGGGCGTTGTGCTGCCTCCAGAGACCGCTATTGCACATGGAATCGAGTTATATTACTCACTTATAGATGCTATAATGTATTATGAAGGTTTTGAGAGCGGTGGACGTCAGGTGGTAAAGTAGAGATGTTGAAAGCATAATTGCAAGTTGGGAGCAGAGTTTCATACTGCGAACTTAAGTGGGACTGGCGGTGTTCGTCATTTGGGCAAAACTCAGTGCGTGAAAAATCTTGGAGGCAGATCGAATATAGATGTGCCATTGGGGGGGACCACGTACTCAGAAACATCTCAAAACGTCTGAAAGACGCTGCAAACGACGTCGAAAAGCGTGATGTCGGTCTGTGACTAGTGTGACCTGACGCGTTTCGTCCCCTTTCAGGTCTAATTAAAGTCTGAAAAAGCGCGTTTCTCGTCACTTACGATGGTCAGAGACGTGTTCGAGGGCAGAGGAAGGGAATTCAATTGCACTGGAGTGTATACCGACAGATAAGTAGCGTGTTCAAACTTAACAACGAACTACAAACGGACTACAAACGAACTACGAATGAAACGAACTACGAATGCTACTTAATTGCGCAAAACGACGTCGGCCCAACCCTTGTCCAGCGCGCGCTGATACGCCGCCTCAGCCAACACACGCGTCCCGTACTTCTTCATCGCCGCATCCACCACATTCCAGCAATTGAGTTTTGCCTCAAGATAGGACGAGTAGACGCCGGGGTTCACTCCCGCGCTGACAACATACCAGTCCGTGCCGTTGACAAGGGGAGAGGGAGGGTGGTTGCGGGCGGCTGGCAGAGGAACGTGCGAGCGGGGGGCGGGAAGTTTGAGTGGCTTAGAGTCGCCGGTCCAGCCGAGGGCGCGGGCATGGCTCCACGCGGCGTTCGCCTCTTCAAGGGTAAGGAAGGAGCACCAGATGGCCTTGGGGTACCCCGCGAGCGCACGTTGGACGGCTTTATAGTGTTCATAAACGCCAACGCCGGGTGCTCCGATCAAGATGAGGTATGTTTTGCGGTCGTGCGAAGAGCCGGTGCGGAAAACCGAAGACCCTGGATTGCGAGCCCTCATCGCCGCCGCTTCCAGCCAGTCGTCGGTATAACCACTCTGCTGAGGAGTGTGGTAATGATAGCGGGCGGGCGACGACGGGGTCGCCGAGTTGTCACCCGCAGCGGCAGATGAGGAGGTCGCCTGAACGGGTGTCGTGCGAGACGGCTGGACAGGAACAGGTGGGAAGGTGAAGGGCGTGGTGGAGGGTGACGGGCTCGCGGGAGTGGAGCGTGAAGGCGTCGCGGGAGGCGAATCCGAGTCTGTTCACCCCAGATGCACACAATTAGCACAAGATAGAGAGTAAATAAAGAGGGGGTAAGCAATTGACCCACCAGAGATCACGACAACGGGAACTTTCTTCTTGGAGGCCGCCTTCTTTTTAGCTTTGGGCGCGGGAACGCCTGTACCAGACGACTCCTCTTTGACTTTGACCTCAGACGACTCCTCCTTGACTTTGACTTGCGTCGATGCGGTGGCGCGAGGGGAGGAGGTGCTCGTCGCACGCATCAGCTTGCTGAAGTTGGGATCAAGCTGAGCACCGAGGGCCGCGACGCCGACGATCTGAACAACTTCCTTGAGCCGGGCGTCGGTGATGTGCCTCAAGAGAGAAGCGAGGTCTGCGGCGGTGAGGTCCGGAACAGCGTCCGCGATGTCTCGCGCACACTGTTGGGCGAGGGCGCGAGTATCAACGGGGGAGGTCGTGGGCATGATGAGGGCTTGGCTTGGTGGGGCAGTGGTTCGAGGACAGTGTTGGGGATTGGGAGTAGTTGACAGAGGAGGAGGACGCGATAACGATCTGCGTAAGGTGATTGGAAGATTGCAGAAATCTGCGAGGCGGGGAATCGGATCTCTGCGGTTCTGAAAGAACACCTGAAATTGAATGGGTGGGAGAAACAACAGTATGAAAACGAGACGTTCGGGGCGCGCAGTGGGGCCGGAAAAAAGGAGGGAGCGAGAATGAGCCTTGGCGAAGGCTATGGCACCGTTCGGTGAGCAAAAAAAAGGTCATTTCGGTGAGTCGAGCTGGGTTTTCGTGGCGCGCGGCGAGGTGAACCAGTGGCTCGTCTTGCAAGCGGGGCAGGAATGTATTGGGCGGGAGGATTCGGTGTGATGCGGATGATTCGCGTCGGGGGTCAGTTCGTAGCGTGGCAACGGCCCCAAATCCTTCCTTCCGACTTGGGTCTGATGTTCTCAAAAAGAAGCGTCTGGCGGTCGAGACCTTAGACAGGCGACGGGGAAGGAAGGCCGAGCGGTGAGGGATCTGCACAACACGGAATTATGAGGCGATTTGTTTTTTGTCGGTACTTAGCACGGGGGATTTGCGAATAGAGCGGGTTTTTTGTGGTTCACCGGTGATTTGCAGGGTCACACGGCTGGGCTGAGTAAAGGTTCCACGGAACGGAGGAGGAAAACTGAATTGTGGTCGTCATGCGACTGGTGGGACGGAGGTTAGAGCCCGCTGATTGACAGATCGGAGTCCAGTTCTTAAAGATCATGATGGTCCAGTTTGTAATTTCACAAATGAAGAGCGGGAGGGGGAGCTGAGGAGCGCTGGCGACAGGAAATGGTGTTAATACTTGAAAACCGGAAGGGATGAGGTTGAGAGGGTGGAAAGTGGAGTGGAGTCGAAGATGGCGCGGAGCGGGGGAAGATCGAAAAAGGGAATTGGGGTGCAACGCGTGGATGCGTCACAAGCGGATGCAGCGTATCAACTGTTCCAGGGATGCTGAGGATCAATTGTTCGGGAGCTTTCTTCGGATGGAATGGCGTCGTTGCCAAGCTAGAAATTCGGTGGCCGCCGCCGATTGTTTCAATCTGAGAGATTCGACAAGTTTCGTGGAGGTCGTTGTTTTTTCGCGGGGGGGGGGAAGTTTTGGTCCAGCGCAGATAATGATTCAGACGACGCAAAGACAAACGGACACTAATGTAACGCAGTAACACAAAAACGAAGTCGCAAGGGTTTTTTTTTGGAGTTTTGTAATAGAGAAGGAGGGATTTTGTAGAAGTCGTGAAGCAGGGAAGAAGGTACAACGACGAGCGGCGAGACAAGGCTGAAGGACAACACGTTTACACGATCTCCACGCCGCCCCAGGTGAGCGCCTTATTGAAGGCGATCAGCGCGTTGGCCTGGGTGTCGTAGACCCGGCGAGCGCCGCGCGCGACGCCGCTGGTGGCGAAGTCGGAGAGCAAGCTATTGAGGGGTGAAAGAACATCTTCAGATTGAGGTGGAGGTAAATGAGAGAGAGCAACTCACTACTCGTCGACAACGCCGACAAAGCGGCCGCGCATGATCGCATACCACTCCGGCGCCGGACTTTCCTCTTCGATGGCGACGACCGGCTCGGTGGGGACGACGGAGAAGACCTGGTTGGACAGGAAGGGCGGCTCCTGCTGAAGGCGCGCGGCGAGAGCGGCGGGCAGGCCTGCGCCGGGGACGGGTTTCGGTGCCTCCTTGGCGGTGACTTCCTTGTCCTTCTTGGACGCAGCGGGGGGGACGGGAGATGCCGGAGCAGCCGACGCGAAAAGAGCTGGCACGCCGGTGAGAGGCGCGGCGACGACGATCGCGGGGACGGGGAGCACGACGTAGGCGATGGCTGCTGAGGTGGGTCAGAAAGACAGAGTAGAGAGCGCGTAGAATACTTACGAGCACCAGGCAGGACGGTCAAAGAGGGGAAGGCGTTCATTGCAGGAGGAGGGGGGGAAAGAATTGAGGCAAGTAAAGTGTCGTCTTGTTTTGGACAAGAGATTGGATCTATATAGAGGTTCGTGTGCCGAATGGGATAAGATGGTGAGACCACCCAAGTGCGTTTGATGTGATGGCTGGCGCGTAAGCGCGGGGGGTCGCGGCTGTGGCTCCGCCGGCCGAAAGAGACTTGAGCTTGACTTGACGTATCGAGAATCGACTCAACGAGGTGGGGGCCGACGGCTCACAATTCCTGTCAACCTTGCGCTAACTCTGGATCATTTCGTAGATGGCGAAAGGTAAAGGTCCCAAAAGACAGCAAACTAGGCAGCGAAAGAGGACTTGGGCGCGTATCGAGAAGAAAGATCGACGTAATCTGAGGCTTTGGGCTGAGGGCGCTCGGGAGACTATATTGCGACCGCATCTGGCAGGGTACGTGGATGCTCTGGAGCGTGGTTGGCGCGCTGAGCGCGACTACGTTCGCGAGGTGTGTAACGAGTTCCACGCTCGTGTTTCCTGGCGCTTGGGAGACGATGAAGAACCGGAGGAGCCTCTGCCGGAGTACGATCCCTTGGCGCCGGCGGAAGCGGAGGAGCTCGACGAGGAGGAGACAACGATGAAGAGAGAGCGTATGGAGACCTTGAACGCGGTAAGTGAATTTCGTGCATTGGCGGGAATGGGAGACTGATTTTGACAGAGGATAAACCGATGGCTCAAATACAGAGCTAAAAAGATGCGCCGCCCCACGACACGGGACCGCGCGCAGGATGCTTGGGGAGTGTTGCTGTCCAAACTTGCGGGCATCAAGTCGCCGCCGAAAGCCCGCCAGGGCTTTCAGCAATACATGCACGAGTCGTACGAGGCTGAGATCAAGCCCGTCGTCGACGCGAAGTGGAAGTCGAGGTTGGTGGAGGACGATGGTACTAGCCTGAGGACGGCGAAAGCACCGAACGCACCATTTCGAGCGCAAGTAGCGCGCGAGTTGTTCAGAGAATTGCCTGAGGACGAGCAGAATGCGCTGGTGCTGAGGGCGAAGGAGGAGGCCGCGGAGGAACGCCGAGAGTATGCGGAGTTGATGAAGGGGCCTCCGTCGCGAGCGCCGAAGGATAGACAGAGGTGAGGATATGCTGCCGACGTGGATATACGAGCTGACGAGCACCGTTGGTTAGGTGCATTGATAACTTGGGCACGTTTATGACGGAAGTTTTGAGGGGCGTGCACGAGTACACGGGGCTGTCGTGCTTCGCGGTGTTCGGTGGACCCATTCCAATTTACGAAGGGGATCTGCGTACTTTGACGTGAGTGAGATCGAGACTAAGGTGTACTATGAAAATTAGAACTGACGTTTATCTTAAGGGTTGCGTATGGACGGAATCAGGAAGCTAACCCTAGTCATTTCCCCCAGTGGGCCAAGGCTAGATTCGGGCGCGACGTCCTCGATTTCATGAGAGAGTGGCTTAAAACAGCGTACAGTGAGTAATTGTGATTGTATGCGCCGAGATGAAGACTCACCAGGACTTGGCAGCACCAGCACAATGCGCCGAGGCGGCCTTGCCGAGGGACGACGACGAGGAGGATGATCCTTTGGCACGGGCGAAGTACACAATCGACCCCGTTGGCGACTGGGGGGATAAGAGCGACAGCGGCGATAGCGACAGCGCTAGTGACGCGGGGAGCGAGACGGATAGCGAGTCGAGCTCGGAGTCAAGCTCCGACAGCGAGGCTGACACAGACGCAGAGCGAGATGTGCGCGGGACAAAGCTAAAAGAGCTAAAGCGGTCCAAGGCGGCGAGTCGAAAGGAGAGGTCGAAGGCAGCGGAGAAGGCGAGGACCGCGAAGGCGGGCACGGCGGGAAAGGCGGGAAAGGCGACAAAAGCGGTTACGAAGACGAAGACGACATCGAAGGCGTCCAGAGAGGGGGGGAAGGATAAGGCGAAAGATAAAGGTAAAAAGAAGGAGGACAGCGCTAAACGAGGCGACGAGGGAGGGCGGGGGAAGAAGAGGGGAGGGGAAGAGACGACAGAGGAACGTGCCAAGAAGAAAACACGCGGTGAGGGCGCTGGGAATGCGGAGAGAAGTCATGTGGCGAAACCCAAGGCGGCGGGAGGCGCTGGAAGTGCGGGGAATGCGGAGGGAGGTCATGTTGCGAAACCCAAGGCGACGGGAGGCGGTGGAAGTGCGGGGAATGCGGAGGGAAGTCATGTGGCGAAACCCAAGGCGGCGGGAGGCGCTGGAAGTGCCGCGAGGCCCGATGGCGCGGGGGGAAAGGAGGTCGAAGGTCCAGTGCGAGATCGGGGTGGGGAGGCGGAACCACCCAACGATCCCCCCGAGCCAACCGATCCCCCCCAGTCAGACCATCCATTGCCGCCCGCATGTCCTGCTGCCGCTCCGGAGTATTTTGCGCAGGTGTATGGGGAGGTTTCGACGGAGGGGTTGGGGAATACATTCGACGCCTTGCTTGAATCCTTGAGCAAGTTGGAGGAAGGGTACAATTGGAAGAACTGGGAGAGAGGTGGGGTCGCGAAAGGCCTGCGAACGATGAATCGCCCGTCGCAGGTGCATGCTTGGATTCAGGCGGGGAGAGGGGCCCGAGGCGTGATGTCCGGTGGTGCGGGACCGACGCTGTCCGATACGCGAGCGTTTGGAGAAGCGTGGTGGGCGTGGTGGCGGGGGATGCAGCCGATGTGGCGCAAACCAAATGAAGCGAGTACTGGATTTGCCCGCGACGCGTATCCTGGGGGCGGGGAAGAGGAATGGAAGACCCTACGGTTTCCTGGTCCGAATGGTGCGTTAAGTTTGGTGGCGAGTCTGTTTTGGTGGGGGAGGAGGATTAAATCGAAGGGCTTGTCCGGCGCAGATTTGGAGAAGTGGGAGGAGGCAGTCGTAGATGTGACTTGGATGTTGGGAGGTCTGCGGGAGGCGGAGACCAAGGGCGGTGAATGAGCGAAGTGGGAAGTCTGCGGAGGAGAAACGGGGGCAAAAATGCCGGCCAGATGAATGATGTAGTCGTTAGAATTTTAAAGAGTGTGTTGGGAGAGAAACCCCGAGTGCAAGGCACTCAAGAAATGCAAGGCGAGAATGGGAAGAGAAAAGAAGGGACTTAGACGGATTTGCGCATCGACGTCACGCGTGATGTGTCACTTCGATCAAAAGGTTGCATAAAGGGTAAAGTGGGAAGGCGTTGGAGTTAGAGAGTACATGAACAAGCAGAATTGAGAATTAGAGCGATGGTAGATGAGTGAAGGTATGGAGGAATGAAAGGGACGAGACGATATCGTATCGCCACATGATTGACAGGAAGTGTCAGACAGTCATATCACGCCGAGGTAGGTGTATCATCAACAAAATCAGCCGGCCGGTCTCGGCGAACAGTGAAAAAATGTTAGGTACGCCATGGCGGTGGCTGGCACCAGGTGAAAAGCGTCAGGGAAAACGCCCTGCAAAAGTAGAGGGTAAAGGTAGGCTCAGCCAGGGGATGTGTGGCTCCAAGCAAATAAACAATTTAGCCACCTGGCTAGGTCCAGTACATTTAGTCTATATATTACAACTAGGGCTCCCAAGGTAGACTTCTCGGACGACCACAAAATCGTCTTCTTGTGGTGCGCTTCGAGCTGCTGAGGGATTTTGTAGTATAGTCGCATATTGGAATCTGTAACTGTGTGAGGCTGAAAATTGACCTGCGCGTTCCACCACGGGGTAAATTTGTCCCAGTCAATATTCTTGTGGTGCTCGTGAGGAGGGTATGATGTCCCTGCTCTTCGGAACTCTGCGCGATTGATATTAGCTTTGAAGAAGATGATCTCGCGCAGTGTATGCGGTGGAAGAAGCGGATAAAGAACGCGTTGACGCAGCTGGAGATAGCGATATTGATTTGTTGGTTTAGTCGATAGTCGGGTGAGTGCGTGGACAGGAGTGTCACGATGATGAGGCACGCCAGTGACGCGAGGTCTAGGGAGTATGGTGATATTGTATTTTTCTGCAAGGGAGGTCGAGATGGGGAGAATCCCAATGGTTTCGGATGTGGCGATGCGTGTTGATAGGACTCGAGGAAGGGGGAATGAGGGCTTGAGACCGGCCATAGTAGCCAGCTCTACAATCTCGTCCCGGACCCAGATATCGTAATGACCCCGATACTTCTCTCCCGTGCGGTTGTGGAATCCAACCTACAGCGTGTTAAGAATGAAACAGGAAAGATAAATGGATGCTCGTACTCTCTTATTTCGACGATGGATCCAGTTAATGAGCAAGCATTCCGCAAGTTCCGGAGATGCTCGTAAAGACCCAAAGATTCGCCTAACAACCATGTGGAAGCCGCCTTCGATTGAGTTGGTTCCACGAACAGTGCGGTATAGATTCAGACCATCACGGTCTCTCCCCATCAGATAGTAAAGGGAAATCTCTGGAGGGTCTGAAAGATAGCCCTTCTGTACAGTGTCCAGGAGATGAGTAACCATTTCTTTTACGTCGTCAGAGAAGAAAGGTCCGCGCGTCTTCTTCGTCGAGCATTGAATATTGGCATATGCGTTGAATAGTTTGGTGAGTCGGCTTAAGAGGATGGTACGTTCGGGAATGTACCGGCGAATGCGGCGATTGAGTGCATCGGCTTTGGCGCGTTTGGCATAATCCCAGTTGATCCCATGCGCCTCCAGCACGGCACGAACCGCAGAGACATCAGTTTTGTCTCGAATGAAAATTGCCTCGCTAAAGTCGTGAGAGAAAGCCTTGAACACAGAGTGTTTTTTTGACAGAAGTCGCAGCAGGCGGTCCATAAAATGAAAGGCATCATCGAGGACGCGGGTGGGGAGAGTACTCGCATTTGTGCCGACAAATCCACAAGTGTTATGGTACACCGTGATGAGTTGAGCAGTCGAAGTGCTCTGGAGAATCGAATAGGTTATCGTGGCAGGGATTGGGTGGGGTACTAAATGACTTACGCTGTCAGCGCTCGCAGTGAATTGTGATACACCCTAGAGAGCATTAGAATTTAGAACATACTCGGTGTCAAATAACTCACAGGCAAATTTACTTGGAATGTTATGAGTGAATCCTCGTCAAACTCGATGTCCGACTCAGTGTCCGAGCCATCTGAATCATCAACGCCTTCGAGATCGTTGAGCATGTCTTCGGACCAATGCTCAAATTGAATTTCTGATGGTCCTCCTTCTGGTTTTTCGTATGCCAATGACAGATCAGAATCATCGAGTATTGGCGGTGGTGCAGGTACTTGAAATATGTGCGTCAGAGCATCGCTACGAATAGGAGGACTTTCACCGCGGGTGACCAGCTGCGAGGTCAACACAACAGCATGAGCTCCATGCGCAAAAATCCATTCCATCGTTTGACCGTGCAATGACTGTGAATGGATAGCGCCCGGAACGAGAACCTCGATAATATTCAGTTGACTGTGTAGTATACGGAGGGAACACTGACCTTAGTAATTCGGATCAGAGAACGTGAGGCGGAAATCTGGATACGTTTCTTCCGTCCTTCATCATCCATAACAGCGTCGAAGAAGCCAATATGCTCGCCAACAATAAAACCTTCCGCAATTGGTTTGCAAGCCTGAAGCACCGTTACGAGTTGACCGTGTTTTCTAGCTTGTATTGGTTGAAGCGGAAGTCCAAGTGAATCGCGCGAACGAAGAGAGAGAAATATCTCCCATAGAGAATCAATCTCGAAAAGGAGATATTGTATGGAGCGGGATGGAGTGTCGCTAGATGTGAATTCGGGAATAGACAGCGAGCCTTGGAGGACAGCTCCGACGAGTGCCGGGAAGGAGACTGTTGAATCTGCGAGTACACCTTTCAATTTCGCGTATTTTCCCAGGTCAAGGAGAGGGGGATTTCGACGACGAAGCATGTCGTCAATTTCAGTGATTGAAAACGCGCGCGAGATAGTCTGAAGAGTTTGACGAATTGAGTGGCCAGTTTTGATGATTGATGGGTTGGTGAGAACCGCCTGCAACGAGGGAAGAAAATGGCTGCGCGAACGAAGGTTGTGTACCTATATGTGGTATTAGTGGATACCCACGCATCAAGACATAAGTTCTCGTACGTGGAAAATATAATTTCGATTTTTGGTTCGCATTTGTATCGTCTCCACCAAAATGGGTGCATCTCGGGAACCGCGTTGGGTTTTGATCGCCAGTGCAATGACCTCGAATTCCGAGCCAGAATTGTGTAGACAGTCATTGAGAATTTCACCAGCTGCTTCCTCTATGTCAATCGAGTCCGACACAACAGTAGTGAGAAATTCAGATCTCGGTTGATATGCTGGGAGGGAACTCCAATTGGTGACTGGGACAACGTTACGAGAAAGGGAGAAGTTGATTGACTCGTGAAAAGATCGTTCGGCTGGAAAAAATATGAGATTTGATTAAATGTCGGCAAACCAAGTACCTTGGGGAGAGTCGGTGTAGAGAACCTGAGTGAGGGGGTTATTTGATAGCTTCAAGCCATCATTGATAAGCCTGAGCATATCTTCGACATAGGCCAGCGATTTTGTTGGTGTCAAAGAATGACCCCGGACCTCCTCAAATTCATTCAGAATTGTGTAGGCAGCGCTGAAGATTCGTTCGCCTTTGAGCCCCCCCATGTACTTCAGAAACTAGGTCGAGAAAATGAGTATAGACTACAGCAAGAAATAAGATTCACTTACATCGAAGGTATGATCAGCTTTCGCAATCGTGAGCGGGAGACTTGCAATATCTCGTTCAAAATATAGACGATGAGCTGATACATAATCTGTGAACAGAGCTCGGAGATACGGAACCGAGGGAGGTGAGCCAGCATATTCCCGCACATTATTGAATGCTGAGAACGGCTTGCACCCGCGCTGGCCATAGGAATTCACCGCAGCAAGATACATGAGCTCAACATCAGCGTGATGTCTGTGTTGAATTTCCGATACCATTTCGGAAAACGGCGAAGCACCAAAGCGAGTTGCAAAAGTATTTGACATCTGCCACATCATTGACTTTGCGATTGCGCCCCGGGCAGTAATATATGCTGTAGTGAATCGATGAGTTCTTGCTCTGCTTAGACCAAAATAGAAAAAATCAAACCGGGAAATGCAGTTTGTACGAATAGCGGTAATTGACTGATAAGGTGAGGATCTGTTCCTTGATATGTCTTGCCACAACCGGGCTCGGCACGTCGAGGGTTACAGATGAATCGATTTGTGAGAAGGAAGAAGTCAGTGGGCATAGCCCTAACTCGGCGCGCAATGGGATAGTCATTCCAGCCTTCCGGGAGTGGAAATTAATATCAAACAAGGAAGTATATTCAGGCTACTCACCATGTCGACCAAGAACCTTGCCACAGACACATTTGAATCGTGCCGGAGCCCTTGGAAGCAGGTTTGGAATCCAAACAAAAACATCCCGGGCACAGAGGTCAGCTGGATCGAGTCCCTTAGCAGAGCCCATACTCTTGTGCAGCGCAAATACGGGGTGAGGAGGACGATCATAGAAATCTCCCGCTCGATAGCATAGAGGAGTCCCGTATTTTTTGATTTCCTCGGAAAGGCGTTCTCGTAGAGACACGAACTGCTGGTGGAGCACCGAGTCAGAGACCGCCTCAGATTCCCGAGTCTCATCCTCCGCTGCTGGTGGATTTATTTCAGCACTGTCTAGCACTTCTTCAACGAGACTATCATTTATGAGCCGATCACCCGACGCGATGTCGGCATGCTCGTCGTTTTCTTCGATATACTGCAACTCTTCAGTAACCTGGCTGAACTCAGGTTGAGTAATTTGCACGGGGTTCGCTGGCATCATGTTAAGTTGCCTGATGTGCTCGCAAACTCAAAAAGAATTTACCAGGAGTGTTAGCGGGTCCACTACGCATATCTGACCAGAATGCCGCTCTGCCGGAAGGTGCCGAGTGGGTCGGGTTAGCAGGCACCGGCTGATTCGTATTGTAGGGATTGAAAAAAGCTGCCGGCGGCTGAGATGAGGTGCTCGGAGTATAGCCTGAGTGGCTGACTCGGGAGTAGGATGGGAGAGATGCTGCATTTTTGCGAGGTCTTCCTCGTTTCCTCTTCGGCGCTGGATCAGTTACTTGTTTCTTCTTTCGGCCAGAGCCATTGCGGTAACCGCCGGAGGTCATCGAAGCGCCCAACTCTGACAATGGTGGGTGTGGTGGGTTCTGCGAAGTCGACTGAGAAAGGAAGGTAGAATTGACACGCTGTGCAAGGATCATTCGGAACAGATCGCATCTGTCAATCAGCACGGGTGCAGACCTATGTACATAGGTAACCACAGACATAGTTAATGAGCCGAGTTAGGCTCATGTACTATGTCTGTGGTTATAGGGGAAAAATCGTGTTTTTTCAAAATGAGAAAAGGGAGAAAAAGGAGAAAAAGGGGAGAGATTCAGAGATTTTATCTTACCTCTCGGAACCCGAAATCTCAACCCGAGAACGTCTCGTAGGGCGAAAAAGAATGAATTTTTGTTTTGATATCCTATCGAATGCCGGACGTTCCGTCAAAATCCGTTGATTTCAATCCTATGTCCTGACCCAGCTCAGCGGTGAGCCACAACCAATGGTTTTCAAACTATTCTTACTTTATCTCACGTCAATCGCGGCAATTCGCGCAATGACGACATGCTGCCAGCGCACTCGCTTACCTCTCAAATCCTCGCGATATTCTCCTCGAGTTCTCCTGGACCTCGACGCGACGCGACACTTCAAAGCAAAACCTTTCGAAATCATCTGCTTTCTTCCTCCCGTTTCTATCTATGGGGCTTGGGTTGGGCTCGGGATCAAGATTCCGAATCGAAGTGACTCTCCACCCATTCGCTGTTGTGTCTCGACTTCACGCAAAGCTCCGGATTCTTATTATTGGCGGCCTTTCTCTGCCCCGAATCTCTCTTCTCTATTCTCTGCCTCAAGGATCAAGGTCAAACTGTGGAAACTTTAAGAGATATTGATTTGGCAATACTTTCGGAAATGTATCGCTGGTGCAAGGTGCGTGTTGTACGTGCACGCGATGGCTTTTGACTTACAACGTCGTGTAGAGACTCGACGTTTACTTTCGCAAACGTCGAGCTGCGCGCGGAGACCAACGTCTCCGCGTGCACGAATCCTCACATGTGCTGCCAGCCCCGGCCTACTCACCCCATCGCCCGCCCGTCGCCGCCCGCCTCTTGTCTGGCTCCTCACCACTGTCGCTCAACGATCTCGCATGCCCGCGTTCGTTCCCCCCCATGCCGCTCTTGCCCTCGCAACCGCCCCCTCTCACTCTTCATCCGGCGCTCCACCACTCTCGTCTCATTGCCCGTTACCAGTCTTTCCCACTCTCCGTCAACCCCGCCGTCGCGCAGCTCCGCTCTTGTTTCCGTCGGCATCTCCTCCAACTTGGGCCGCACTACCATCGTTTGTCGCTGACCTCGTCGCTTCTTAGCGAAGGTGGGTCGTGTGTGACGCATCTTGGAAGCAGCGCGCTTTTCGCGGTGCTCGAATACGAGCAGTGCGCAGAGTGCGCTGCTACTTTGTGCTTATCATACGACCGTAACAATCTTCAGAAACAGTCCAATTCTTTCAAAGAAACCTATCTACACAATGTTCAACGCCCGTTCCTCTTCTGCCCAGTGAAGTTCCAAGTCTTCCTCACTGTATCGCACCCGCTCCCCTTTCCTCATCGGCGGATGCCCGCACCGACATAGAGCCTTCCCCCCTCTTCCAGGACACACAAGCCGCTTCCGGCACTTGTTTTTCACGCACACAGCGCATCGTTTCGGTGATCGGCACTTTGTTGGCGCGGGGGCGGGAGCACCTGGCAACAAGGTTTGTCGCTGGGCTTGCTGCGGTGGAACGGTCGTATCGAGGGGAGGTGTTGTAACCACCGTAATCGCGGGCGTGTTTGTATCTTGAATATCATTCTCTTGTGTGAAATTGTTGTCTTCTCGCTGATCTCCTCCTGGGCGTGCAGCCATTACATTGAACGTCGCAGGCTCATGATTGACTACGCGGATGAATCAGTGGTGATTTATAAAGTTTAGATTTACTCACCAGCAACCGATAGGTCAAGTTCGCCGTCTGGCTGAGCGTCAAATCGAATTGCGGGCAGTACGTCAGTCAAGTTGTCCTCTGCATTCAAAACGTCAACAAATGCCTGCCGCGCTGTATAGTTTGCTCCTGCAGCCAAGGTAGACTTCTCGGACGACCACAAAATCGTCTTCTTGTGGTGCGCTTCGAGCTGCTGAGGGATTTTGTAGTATAGTCGCATATTGGAATCTGTAACTGTGTGAGGCTGAAAATTGACCTGCGCGTTCCACCACGGGGTAAATTTGTCCCAGTCAATATTCTTGTGGTGCTCGTGAGGAGGGTATGATGTCCCTGCTCTTCGGAACTCTGCGCGATTGATATTAGCTTTGAAGAAGATGATCTCGCGCAGTGTATGCGGTGGAAGAAGCGGATAAAGAACGCGTTGACGCAGCTGGAGATAGCGATATTGATTTGTTGGTTTAGTCGATAGTCGGGTGAGTGCGTGGACAGGAGTGTCACGATGATGAGGCACGCCAGTGACGCGAGGTCTAGGGAGTATGGTGATATTGTATTTTTCTGCAAGGGAGGTCGAGATGGGGAGAATCCCAATGGTTTCGGATGTGGCGATGCGTGTTGATAGGACTCGAGGAAGGGGGAATGAGGGCTTGAGACCGGCCATAGTAGCCAGCTCTACAATCTCGTCCCGGACCCAGATATCGTAATGACCCCGATACTTCTCTCCCGTGCGGTTGTGGAATCCAACCTACAGCGTGTTAAGAATGAAACAGGAAAGATAAATGGATGCTCGTACTCTCTTATTTCGACGATGGATCCAGTTAATGAGCAAGCATTCCGCAAGTTCCGGAGATGCTCGTAAAGACCCAAAGATTCGCCTAACAACCATGTGGAAGCCGCCTTCGATTGAGTTGGTTCCACGAACAGTGCGGTATAGATTCAGACCATCACGGTCTCTCCCCATCAGATAGTAAAGGGAAATCTCTGGAGGGTCTGAAAGATAGCCCTTCTGTACAGTGTCCAGGAGATGAGTAACCATTTCTTTTACGTCGTCAGAGAAGAAAGGTCCGCGCGTCTTCTTCGTCGAGCATTGAATATTGGCATATGCGTTGAATAGTTTGGTGAGTCGGCTTAAGAGGATGGTACGTTCGGGAATGTACCGGCGAATGCGGCGATTGAGTGCATCGGCTTTGGCGCGTTTGGCATAATCCCAGTTGATCCCATGCGCCTCCAGCACGGCACGAACCGCAGAGACATCAGTTTTGTCTCGAATGAAAATTGCCTCGCTAAAGTCGTGAGAGAAAGCCTTGAACACAGAGTGTTTTTTTGACAGAAGTCGCAGCAGGCGGTCCATAAAATGAAAGGCATCATCGAGGACGCGGGTGGGGAGAGTACTCGCATTTGTGCCGACAAATCCACAAGTGTTATGGTACACCGTGATGAGTTGAGCAGTCGAAGTGCTCTGGAGAATCGAATAGGTTATCGTGGCAGGGATTGGGTGGGGTACTAAATGACTTACGCTGTCAGCGCTCGCAGTGAATTGTGATACACCCTAGAGAGCATTAGAATTTAGAACATACTCGGTGTCAAATAACTCACAGGCAAATTTACTTGGAATGTTATGAGTGAATCCTCGTCAAACTCGATGTCCGACTCAGTGTCCGAGCCATCTGAATCATCAACGCCTTCGAGATCGTTGAGCATGTCTTCGGACCAATGCTCAAATTGAATTTCTGATGGTCCTCCTTCTGGTTTTTCGTATGCCAATGACAGATCAGAATCATCGAGTATTGGCGGTGGTGCAGGTACTTGAAATATGTGCGTCAGAGCATCGCTACGAATAGGAGGACTTTCACCGCGGGTGACCAGCTGCGAGGTCAACACAACAGCATGAGCTCCATGCGCAAAAATCCATTCCATCGTTTGACCGTGCAATGACTGTGAATGGATAGCGCCCGGAACGAGAACCTCGATAATATTCAGTTGACTGTGTAATACGGAGGGAACACTGACCTTAGTAATTCGGATCAGAGAACGTGAGGCGGAAATCTGGATACGTTTCTTCCGTCCTTCATCATCCATAACAGCGTCGAAGAAGCCAATATGCTCGCCAACAATAAAACCTTCCGCAATTGGTTTGCAAGCCTGAAGCACCGTTACGAGTTGACCGTGTTTTCTAGCTTGTATTGGTTGAAGCGGAAGTCCAAGTGAATCGCGCGAACGAAGAGAGAGAAATATCTCCCATAGAGAATCAATCTCGAAAAGGAGATATTGTATGGAGCGGGATGGAGTGTCGCTAGATGTGAATTCGGGAATAGACAGCGAGCCTTGGAGGACAGCTCCGACGAGTGCCGGGAAGGAGACTGTTGAATCTGCGAGTACACCTTTCAATTTCGCGTATTTTCCCAGGTCAAGGAGAGGGGGATTTCGACGACGAAGCATGTCGTCAATTTCAGTGATTGAAAACGCGCGCGAGATAGTCTGAAGAGTTTGACGAATTGAGTGGCCAGTTTTGATGATTGATGGGTTGGTGAGAACCGCCTGCAACGAGGGAAGAAAATGGCTGCGCGAACGAAGGTTGTGTACCTATATGTGGTATTAGTGGATACCCACGCATCAAGACATAAGTTCTCGTACGTGGAAAATATAATTTCGATTTTTGGTTCGCATTTGTATCGTCTCCACCAAAATGGGTGCATCTCGGGAACCGCGTTGGGTTTTGATCGCCAGTGCAATGACCTCGAATTCCGAGCCAGAATTGTGTAGACAGTCATTGAGAATTTCACCAGCTGCTTCCTCTATGTCAATCGAGTCCGACACAACAGTAGTGAGAAATTCAGATCTCGGTTGATATGCTGGGAGGGAACTCCAATTGGTGACTGGGACAACGTTACGAGAAAGGGAGAAGTTGATTGACTCGTGAAAAGATCGTTCGGCTGGAAAAAATATGAGATTTGATTAAATGTCGGCAAACCAAGTACCTTGGGGAGAGTCGGTGTAGAGAACCTGAGTGAGGGGGTTATTTGATAGCTTCAAGCCATCATTGATAAGCCTGAGCATATCTTCGACATAGGCCAGCGATTTTGTTGGTGTCAAAGAATGACCCCGGACCTCCTCAAATTCATTCAGAATTGTGTAGGCAGCGCTGAAGATTCGTTCGCCTTTGAGCCCCCCCATGTACTTCAGAAACTAGGTCGAGAAAATGAGTATAGACTACAGCAAGAAATAAGATTCACTTACATCGAAGGTATGATCAGCTTTCGCAATCGTGAGCGGGAGACTTGCAATATCTCGTTCAAAATATAGACGATGAGCTGATACATAATCTGTGAACAGAGCTCGGAGATACGGAACCGAGGGAGGTGAGCCAGCATATTCCCGCACATTATTGAATGCTGAGAACGGCTTGCACCCGCGCTGGCCATAGGAATTCACCGCAGCAAGATACATGAGCTCAACATCAGCGTGATGTCTGTGTTGAATTTCCGATACCATTTCGGAAAACGGCGAAGCACCAAAGCGAGTTGCAAAAGTATTTGACATCTGCCACATCATTGACTTTGCGATTGCGCCCCGGGCAGTAATATATGCTGTAGTGAATCGATGAGTTCTTGCTCTGCTTAGACCAAAATAGAAAAAATCAAACCGGGAAATGCAGTTTGTACGAATAGCGGTAATTGACTGATAAGGTGAGGATCTGTTCCTTGATATGTCTTGCCACAACCGGGCTCGGCACGTCGAGGGTTACAGATGAATCGATTTGTGAGAAGGAAGAAGTCAGTGGGCATAGCCCTAACTCGGCGCGCAATGGGATAGTCATTCCAGCCTTCCGGGAGTGGAAATTAATATCAAACAAGGAAGTATATTCAGGCTACTCACCATGTCGACCAAGAACCTTGCCACAGACACATTTGAATCGTGCCGGAGCCCTTGGAAGCAGGTTTGGAATCCAAACAAAAACATCCCGGGCACAGAGGTCAGCTGGATCGAGTCCCTTAGCAGAGCCCATACTCTTGTGCAGCGCAAATACGGGGTGAGGAGGACGATCATAGAAATCTCCCGCTCGATAGCATAGAGGAGTCCCGTATTTTTTGATTTCCTCGGAAAGGCGTTCTCGTAGAGACACGAACTGCTGGTGGAGCACCGAGTCAGAGACCGCCTCAGATTCCCGAGTCTCATCCTCCGCTGCTGGTGGATTTATTTCAGCACTGTCTAGCACTTCTTCAACGAGACTATCATTTATGAGCCGATCACCCGACGCGATGTCGGCATGCTCGTCGTTTTCTTCGATATACTGCAACTCTTCAGTAACCTGGCTGAACTCAGGTTGAGTAATTTGCACGGGGTTCGCTGGCATCATGTTAAGTTGCCTGATGTGCTCGCAAACTCAAAAAGAATTTACCAGGAGTGTTAGCGGGTCCACTACGCATATCTGACCAGAATGCCGCTCTGCCGGAAGGTGCCGAGTGGGTCGGGTTAGCAGGCACCGGCTGATTCGTATTGTAGGGATTGAAAAAAGCTGCCGGCGGCTGAGATGAGGTGCTCGGAGTATAGCCTGAGTGGCTGACTCGGGAGTAGGATGGGAGAGATGCTGCATTTTTGCGAGGTCTTCCTCGTTTCCTCTTCGGCGCTGGATCAGTTACTTGTTTCTTCTTTCGGCCAGAGCCATTGCGGTAACCGCCGGAGGTCATCGAAGCGCCCAACTCTGACAATGGTGGGTGTGGTGGGTTCTGCGAAGTCGACTGAGAAAGGAAGGTAGAATTGACACGCTGTGCAAGGATCATTCGGAACAGATCGCATCTGTCAATCAGCACGGGTGCAGACCTATGTACATAGGTAACCACAGACATAGTTAATGAGCCGAGTTAGGCTCATGTACTATGTCTGTGGTTATAGGGGAAAAATCGCGTTTTTTCAAAATGAGAAAAGGGAGAAAAAGGAGAAAAAGGGGAGAGATTCAGAGATTTTATCTTACCTCTCGGAACCCGAAATCTCAACCCGAGAACGTCTCGTAGGGCGAAAAAGAATGAATTTTTGTTTTGATATCCTATCGAATGCCGGACGTTCCGTCAAAATCCGTTGATTTCAATCCTATGTCCTGACCCAGCTCAGCGGTGAGCCACAACCAATGGTTTTCAAACTATTCTTACTTTATCTCACGTCAATCGCGGCAATTCGCGCAATGACGACATGCTGCCAGCGCACTCGCTTACCTCTCAAATCCTCGCGATATTCTCCTCGAGTTCTCCTGGACCTCGACGCGACGCGACACTTCAAAGCAAAACCTTTCGAAATCATCTGCTTTCTTCCTCCCGTTTCTATCTATGGGGCTTGGGTTGGGCTCGGGATCAAGATTCCGAATCGAAGTGACTCTCCACCCATTCGCTGTTGTGTCTCGACTTCACGCAAAGCTCCGGATTCTTATTATTGGCGGCCTTTCTCTGCCCCGAATCTCTCTTCTCTATTCTCTGCCTCAAGGATCAAGGTCAAACTGTGGAAACTTTAAGAGATATTGATTTGGCAATACTTTCGGAAATGTATCGCTGGTGCAAGGTGCGTGTTGTACGTGCACGCGATGGCTTTTGACTTACAACGTCGTGTAGAGACTCGACGTTTACTTTCGCAAACGTCGAGCTGCGCGCGGAGACCAACGTCTCCGCGTGCACGAATCCTCACATGTGCTGCCAGCCCCGGCCTACTCACCCCATCGCCCGCCCGTCGCCGCCCGCCTCTTGTCTGGCTCCTCACCACTGTCGCTCAACGATCTCGCATGCCCGCGTTCGTTCCCCCCCATGCCGCTCTTGCCCTCGCAACTGCCCCCTCTCACTCTTCATCCGGCGCTCCACCACTCTCGTCTCATTGCCCGTTACCAGTCTTTCCCACTCTCCGTCAACCCCGCCGTCGCGCAGCTCCGCTCTTGTTTCCGTCGGCATCTCCTCCAACTTGGGCCGCACTACCATCGTTTGTCGCTGACCTCGTCGCTTCTTAGCGAAGGTGGGTCGTGTGTGACGCATCTTGGAAGCAGCGCGCTTTTCGCGGTGCTCGAATACGAGCAGTGCGCAGAGTGCGCTGCTACTTTGTGCTTATCATACGACCGTAACAATCTTCAGAAACAGTCCAATTCTTTCAAAGAAACCTATCTACACAATGTTCAACGCCCGTTCCTCTTCTGCCCAGTGAAGTTCCAAGTCTTCCTCACTGTATCGCACCCGCTCCCCTTTCCTCATCGGCGGATGCCCGCACCGACATAGAGCCTTCCCCCCTCTTCCAGGACACACAAGCCGCTTCCGGCACTTGTTTTTCACGCACACAGCGCATCGTTTCGGTGATCGGCACTTTGTTGGCGCGGGGGCGGGAGCACCTGGCAACAAGGTTTGTCGCTGGGCTTGCTGCGGTGGAACGGTCGTATCGAGGGGAGGTGTTGTAACCACCGTAATCGCGGGCGTGTTTGTATCTTGAATATCATTCTCTTGTGTGAAATTGTTGTCTTCTCGCTGATCTCCTCCTGGGCGTGCAGCCATTACATTGAACGTCGCAGGCTCATGATTGACTACGCGGATGAATCAGTGGTGATTTATAAAGTTTAGATTTACTCACCAGCAACCGATAGGTCAAGTTCGCCGTCTGGCTGAGCGTCAAATCGAATTGCGGGCAGTACGTCAGTCAAGTTGTCCTCTGCATTCAAAACGTCAACAAATGCCTGCCGCGCTGTATAGTTTGCTCCTGCAGCCAAGGTAGACTTCTCGGACGACCACAAAATCGTCTTCTTGTGGTGCGCTTCGAGCTGCTGAGGGATTTTGTAGTATAGTCGCATATTGGAATCTGTAACTGTGTGAGGCTGAAAATTGACCTGCGCGTTCCACCACGGGGTAAATTTGTCCCAGTCAATATTCTTGTGGTGCTCGTGAGGAGGGTATGATGTCCCTGCTCTTCGGAACTCTGCGCGATTGATATTAGCTTTGAAGAAGATGATCTCGCGCAGTGTATGCGGTGGAAGAAGCGGATAAAGAACGCGTTGACGCAGCTGGAGATAGCGATATTGATTTGTTGGTTTAGTCGATAGTCGGGTGAGTGCGTGGACAGGAGTGTCACGATGATGAGGCACGCCAGTGACGCGAGGTCTAGGGAGTATGGTGATATTGTATTTTTCTGCAAGGGAGGTCGAGATGGGGAGAATCCCAATGGTTTCGGATGTGGCGATGCGTGTTGATAGGACTCGAGGAAGGGGGAATGAGGGCTTGAGACCGGCCATAGTAGCCAGCTCTACAATCTCGTCCCGGACCCAGATATCGTAATGACCCCGATACTTCTCTCCCGTGCGGTTGTGGAATCCAACCTACAGCGTGTTAAGAATGAAACAGGAAAGATAAATGGATGCTCGTACTCTCTTATTTCGACGATGGATCCAGTTAATGAGCAAGCATTCCGCAAGTTCCGGAGATGCTCGTAAAGACCCAAAGATTCGCCTAACAACCATGTGGAAGCCGCCTTCGATTGAGTTGGTTCCACGAACAGTGCGGTATAGATTCAGACCATCACGGTCTCTCCCCATCAGATAGTAAAGGGAAATCTCTGGAGGGTCTGAAAGATAGCCCTTCTGTACAGTGTCCAGGAGATGAGTAACCATTTCTTTTACGTCGTCAGAGAAGAAAGGTCCGCGCGTCTTCTTCGTCGAGCATTGAATATTGGCATATGCGTTGAATAGTTTGGTGAGTCGGCTTAAGAGGATGGTACGTTCGGGAATGTACCGGCGAATGCGGCGATTGAGTGCATCGGCTTTGGCGCGTTTGGCATAATCCCAGTTGATCCCATGCGCCTCCAGCACGGCACGAACCGCAGAGACATCAGTTTTGTCTCGAATGAAAATTGCCTCGCTAAAGTCGTGAGAGAAAGCCTTGAACACAGAGTGTTTTTTTGACAGAAGTCGCAGCAGGCGGTCCATAAAATGAAAGGCATCATCGAGGACGCGGGTGGGGAGAGTACTCGCATTTGTGCCGACAAATCCACAAGTGTTATGGTACACCGTGATGAGTTGAGCAGTCGAAGTGCTCTGGAGAATCGAATAGGTTATCGTGGCAGGGATTGGGTGGGGTACTAAATGACTTACGCTGTCAGCGCTCGCAGTGAATTGTGATACACCCTAGAGAGCATTAGAATTTAGAACATACTCGGTGTCAAATAACTCACAGGCAAATTTACTTGGAATGTTATGAGTGAATCCTCGTCAAACTCGATGTCCGACTCAGTGTCCGAGCCATCTGAATCATCAACGCCTTCGAGATCGTTGAGCATGTCTTCGGACCAATGCTCAAATTGAATTTCTGATGGTCCTCCTTCTGGTTTTTCGTATGCCAATGACAGATCAGAATCATCGAGTATTGGCGGTGGTGCAGGTACTTGAAATATGTGCGTCAGAGCATCGCTACGAATAGGAGGACTTTCACCGCGGGTGACCAGCTGCGAGGTCAACACAACAGCATGAGCTCCATGCGCAAAAATCCATTCCATCGTTTGACCGTGCAATGACTGTGAATGGATAGCGCCCGGAACGAGAACCTCGATAATATTCAGTTGACTGTGTAGTATACGGAGGGAACACTGACCTTAGTAATTCGGATCAGAGAACGTGAGGCGGAAATCTGGATACGTTTCTTCCGTCCTTCATCATCCATAACAGCGTCGAAGAAGCCAATATGCTCGCCAACAATAAAACCTTCCGCAATTGGTTTGCAAGCCTGAAGCACCGTTACGAGTTGACCGTGTTTTCTAGCTTGTATTGGTTGAAGCGGAAGTCCAAGTGAATCGCGCGAACGAAGAGAGAGAAATATCTCCCATAGAGAATCAATCTCGAAAAGGAGATATTGTATGGAGCGGGATGGAGTGTCGCTAGATGTGAATTCGGGAATAGACAGCGAGCCTTGGAGGACAGCTCCGACGAGTGCCGGGAAGGAGACTGTTGAATCTGCGAGTACACCTTTCAATTTCGCGTATTTTCCCAGGTCAAGGAGAGGGGGATTTCGACGACGAAGCATGTCGTCAATTTCAGTGATTGAAAACGCGCGCGAGATAGTCTGAAGAGTTTGACGAATTGAGTGGCCAGTTTTGATGATTGATGGGTTGGTGAGAACCGCCTGCAACGAGGGAAGAAAATGGCTGCGCGAACGAAGGTTGTGTACCTATATGTGGTATTAGTGGATACCCACGCATCAAGACATAAGTTCTCGTACGTGGAAAATATAATTTCGATTTTTGGTTCGCATTTGTATCGTCTCCACCAAAATGGGTGCATCTCGGGAACCGCGTTGGGTTTTGATCGCCAGTGCAATGACCTCGAATTCCGAGCCAGAATTGTGTAGACAGTCATTGAGAATTTCACCAGCTGCTTCCTCTATGTCAATCGAGTCCGACACAACAGTAGTGAGAAATTCAGATCTCGGTTGATATGCTGGGAGGGAACTCCAATTGGTGACTGGGACAACGTTACGAGAAAGGGAGAAGTTGATTGACTCGTGAAAAGATCGTTCGGCTGGAAAAAATATGAGATTTGATTAAATGTCGGCAAACCAAGTACCTTGGGGAGAGTCGGTGTAGAGAACCTGAGTGAGGGGGTTATTTGATAGCTTCAAGCCATCATTGATAAGCCTGAGCATATCTTCGACATAGGCCAGCGATTTTGTTGGTGTCAAAGAATGACCCCGGACCTCCTCAAATTCATTCAGAATTGTGTAGGCAGCGCTGAAGATTCGTTCGCCTTTGAGCCCCCCCATGTACTTCAGAAACTAGGTCGAGAAAATGAGTATAGACTACAGCAAGAAATAAGATTCACTTACATCGAAGGTATGATCAGCTTTCGCAATCGTGAGCGGGAGACTTGCAATATCTCGTTCAAAATATAGACGATGAGCTGATACATAATCTGTGAACAGAGCTCGGAGATACGGAACCGAGGGAGGTGAGCCAGCATATTCCCGCACATTATTGAATGCTGAGAACGGCTTGCACCCGCGCTGGCCATAGGAATTCACCGCAGCAAGATACATGAGCTCAACATCAGCGTGATGTCTGTGTTGAATTTCCGATACCATTTCGGAAAACGGCGAAGCACCAAAGCGAGTTGCAAAAGTATTTGACATCTGCCACATCATTGACTTTGCGATTGCGCCCCGGGCAGTAATATATGCTGTAGTGAATCGATGAGTTCTTGCTCTGCTTAGACCAAAATAGAAAAAATCAAACCGGGAAATGCAGTTTGTACGAATAGCGGTAATTGACTGATAAGGTGAGGATCTGTTCCTTGATATGTCTTGCCACAACCGGGCTCGGCACGTCGAGGGTTACAGATGAATCGATTTGTGAGAAGGAAGAAGTCAGTGGGCATAGCCCTAACTCGGCGCGCAATGGGATAGTCATTCCAGCCTTCCGGGAGTGGAAATTAATATCAAACAAGGAAGTATATTCAGGCTACTCACCATGTCGACCAAGAACCTTGCCACAGACACATTTGAATCGTGCCGGAGCCCTTGGAAGCAGGTTTGGAATCCAAACAAAAACATCCCGGGCACAGAGGTCAGCTGGATCGAGTCCCTTAGCAGAGCCCATACTCTTGTGCAGCGCAAATACGGGGTGAGGAGGACGATCATAGAAATCTCCCGCTCGATAGCATAGAGGAGTCCCGTATTTTTTGATTTCCTCGGAAAGGCGTTCTCGTAGAGACACGAACTGCTGGTGGAGCACCGAGTCAGAGACCGCCTCAGATTCCCGAGTCTCATCCTCCGCTGCTGGTGGATTTATTTCAGCACTGTCTAGCACTTCTTCAACGAGACTATCATTTATGAGCCGATCACCCGACGCGATGTCGGCATGCTCGTCGTTTTCTTCGATATACTGCAACTCTTCAGTAACCTGGCTGAACTCAGGTTGAGTAATTTGCACGGGGTTCGCTGGCATCATGTTAAGTTGCCTGATGTGCTCGCAAACTCAAAAAGAATTTACCAGGAGTGTTAGCGGGTCCACTACGCATATCTGACCAGAATGCCGCTCTGCCGGAAGGTGCCGAGTGGGTCGGGTTAGCAGGCACCGGCTGATTCGTATTGTAGGGATTGAAAAAAGCTGCCGGCGGCTGAGATGAGGTGCTCGGAGTATAGCCTGAGTGGCTGACTCGGGAGTAGGATGGGAGAGATGCTGCATTTTTGCGAGGTCTTCCTCGTTTCCTCTTCGGCGCTGGATCAGTTACTTGTTTCTTCTTTCGGCCAGAGCCATTGCGGTAACCGCCGGAGGTCATCGAAGCGCCCAACTCTGACAATGGTGGGTGTGGTGGGTTCTGCGAAGTCGACTGAGAAAGGAAGGTAGAATTGACACGCTGTGCAAGGATCATTCGGAACAGATCGCATCTGTCAATCAGCACGGGTGCAGACCTATGTACATAGGTAACCACAGACATAGTTAATGAGCCGAGTTACGGGACGAGAAATGGCATTGGCAGTTCCGAAGAGCTCTCTTAGCTTCAGCGACGCCGGAAGCGTACACTAAACGCAGAGACTTTGCGAATCCACCAAAGAAGGCGGATCCTACTTAGGCCATTTCAAGTCCTCTTACTCTTCGTCCGCTTTCGCCTCGACATCTTGCATTCGCCACAGTTACCTATATTCCCTTAATTTAAGCGTTCATACTCTGGCTCTTGCTCTGTGTGTCGCCACCACTTGCTCTACGAAATTCCACCCACTATCGGGGTGCATCTGGCCGCTCACTCTCGGTAAGTTCCCTCAGCTGCGGCCGCTTGGGATTCGTATGAATGCACGCCCTCATTTTCGCTGGGACGGTCCGGAAGTCCAGTCATTCGAGCCTGCAGGATGCCTCGTTCGTCTAGCATCATTCTGTCGATGCCACGTCCGTACGGGGGCGATAACGCGTTATGTCCACGCGACCCCGTCCCGTCATGTTTCCAATGTGCCCGGATCATTCTCACATTCCTGTTCGCCGCCTGTAGACTCAAAGTGCGACTGAGACTCGTCTTTCGAGTTGGGAGAGCATCTTACTCCGTGAGTTTACTTGAGGGTCTTCTACGTCTTATATAGCACCCCTCAACTAATTTTTTCAGCTCTGATTTGCATTGTAACAGTCCATTCTGAATTCCTTGTTGTACCTGGTACGTGGTTCATTTACCTGAATAGCCACGGGAACACCCAAAGACCATAGAAGTCATTTTCGTGGCGCTCCCGGCTTTCCGCATTGGTGGTTTGATGATTCTCTCATCTTGTATTTGTTATCCTAGGTGCCAACAAAAAATAGGGATATTCCCAGCCAACCATTCCTTTTGGGGTTTGGGGTTTGGCTAAAAGCTCGTGTCTCTGATCCACGCACGCACTTGTGCTACACTCGCCCCTTCGTTCTTGGAGTCATCGTACTGACACCATCTTGGGGCCCATTCTATCGTTGGCACTGTCAATCACTCTCGCGCGGTCGGGTCTGACATCTATTATACGGCCTGTGTCTCCCTCTAACTAAGCTGCCCGTGCTTGTTGGTACTCATGGCGTCCGAAGGACGATACATGTATTACGATTATTCCTACGCACCACCGCCCTCCTACCAGCCTCCCCGACCCATACGGTCGGATTCGGGCTCATCTTCGTCCCAACCACCTCAGTCGCCTGTACAGCAACCGCACTCCCATGCTTCTCAGCCGCAGTATAGCAGTCACCGAGCATCACTTTCTTATCCGCCTCCACCGCAACAGCAGTATGCTCCCGGCCCAGCATACGTGTCTCCTGCGTCCTCAGCGTCTCCTCAGCAATGGACACAGGGCTCTTGGGGTCAACCACAACAACAATACACACCACCTCCACCCTCCGCCGATGCCCAACAGTATAACAGTATACCTCCCCCACCCGCTCGCCCACCATCCAATGAGCAACCGCAACGCGGCTGGAGCCAGCCCTCATATCCCCCTCCAGTGCCGCCACCACCACTCGGATATTCTCCTCCTCCGAGACGTCCCCAATCGGGCGAGTCCCAGCAGAGGGTTTATGCACCCCCACCGGCCCCTTCGCCCGACTCGCCGGATCCTCGGCAAAGCCATGTTCACATCCATAGTCATCCACCTCCTCCACCTCACTCATCTTACCGCCCACAGTTGCAGTCATACCACCCGCCTCCCCATCAAAGTCCGCCTCAGCAGCCCTTGAGCCACAGAGGTGTCCGACGAAGAGACTCCACCCCAGCCTCCGCTCCGCCCGCACCCATACATGCGGCTGCTCCTCAACCGCCTACTCCCGAACCTGTTTCGTATTCACAGTACCCTCCGCCGCCGACTAACCCGATTGATTTTAATAAGGCGAGCTATTCGATCTGCGAGATATATACGCTGCTGATTCTTTTCACAGCTCGTAAACTCCTATCATATGATTCTCGAGGCAGGGAAGTCGCTGGCGGCACCCCGAACATCCCCGGGTGCAGTAGACCGTATGCTGGACAATGCCTCCTACGCAGCCCATATACTGGACGGCGCGAGCGGTGGGCCTCCGCAGGTGCATCCATACCAAAGCAGACCGCTTTCTTCAACTACCCGCGCTTCGCCGGTCACAGTTCAGCCGCCCACCTCCGTACAGCAACACCCGTACTCGCAATTGCAACGTGTCCACTCCGCCTCAACGTCTTCTTCTGTCTCAGATGGTGGTCGCACTCCAGCGACCTACACGCACCCTCCTCCTGGACCCCCTATGCACTCTCCTCCAGTACAAAGTACAAGCTCGAGCATCCGAGCCAAGGAAGTCTCACCACGCGAAGGCAAAGCAAAGATTAAAACCAGTTCTTCTCCAGCACATGGAAAGGCTGCTGCTGCCGGGCTGCATGGGCAGCCGAAGGAGAGCGGCTCTGATGGACCTCCGGTGCTGGCAGCGTCGCCCTCGAAACCAAAGGTAGCTTCCCGCGGGCCGAAGGCTTGGGCGCCTCTCGCTTCTTCTTCTTTTGATACCTGTACTCACCTTGTTTTTTTTCGAACAGTCGCACCAGTTGGAAGATTTTTTCCCGAACGCTCCTGCTACCGACATTTCAGGTTCAGGTCGCGCTAAAGACTCTGGCATCCAAACATGCCTCGGATGCGGCGCTACATCTACGCCAGAATGGCGGAGGGGTCCGCTAGGTGAGCTCGAACCTTCGCTATCCGTCGGTTCCAGAAGAGTTATATTCTGTCTAGGTCCTCGCACGCTCTGCAACGCTTGCGGGCTCGTTTACGCTAAACTCGTGCGTTACTCGGCGTTTATATTCCTTAGTAGTGGCGTTTTCTCATGGACGTATTTTTACCAGGTCAAAAAACGGATGCGCGAGGAAGCCCGAACTAGCGGCAGTGCTCGCCCCCCGAATAGTTATGACAGCCGACCTGGACAGAGTCAAAAGGAAGAGACTCCTGAGGCGGAAAGCGAGGACGGCGACGAAGAACCATCATACGACCGCCCACGTATGCCAGGGAGATGATAGAGAGGGAATTTAAGAGCAGGCTGCATGGCCTGCCTGTGATGTTTTATGATGCACGCGCTTTTGCCGAGTATGATGATCACGAGAAGCAGAGTTTTGTTCTGGTGAGCGCCCGGTTCCGTGTCTTTTCGAGTCGTGTTTTTTTGGGGGTTTTGCGGTTAGACCCATTTCGTTGGAATAGCTACGGGCATTTTTTCTGAGCCGTATCATGTTCTCTTTGGGTCGGACGTCTGATCATCTTAACGCCTGCCTAATTTATCGTCTTCTTTTTCATTACTCATCCTATAACAATCGGGTTTTCTTTTCAATCCTCAATCTTTTGACGACGACTGTGCTGATGGACAAGCTCTTTTCTTCCAGCTTCATGAATTCCAGTATGAATTTTGGCATGGGATGGTGGCTGTCGACTCCGCGGACAATTTTATCAGGGATTGGGGAAGCGCCGGTGATACGGTCGGCCGACTCTGCTTGTATACACTCCCAGACACTCCCAGGTGCACGGTTATCCCCATTTTTGTTGTCTTGCGGCGGACGAGTCTATCACCCACCATCTCTCAGTCTTTCGCCGTCTGTCATGGTCAAACGCGACTCGAGGTCAACCCGCAGGTCAGCTCAGGTTATATGTTTGATAACATCAGCCGCTGCCACAATGTGCACAGTTGTGGATACAATGATTTATACAACTGGTGTATCATTAGCAACAATACAACAAGTTGAGTCTTCCTTCCCAATTTCATACGCCGCTCGACCGTAAGACCTTATTCCGTTCATTGCATAACGAACTCCCATGTTTCCAATTTGTTCATACTTCTCGCCGGAAAAGGACATTGTTCAATTCCGTCCAATCCCGTAGCTTCTTCGACTTCAAGGAATATTACAAATTGATGGGCCAATAACACCGGAAGGTGTTGATTGCGCCACAATCTAATCATAAGGGAGATCGCGAGTAGACAGCTCTCCTGTGAGAGTGAGGAGGAGGAGGTGTAGAGAAGATGTGTAAATAGGGATGTTTTCCAGCGGCCTACGGCCGCTTTAAGTAGTAATACTTGAGTGAAATATAAACAGCGGTTATGAGTGAGGTGGGTGTGCAGGTGGAGTTGGGCCGGAGGCCGATTCGCTGAACTGAACGCGTCAAAAAAGATCGGCGGTAAGCGAATCAGGCGGGAGGATGGCGAGCGGCCCAAATCCAGTACGCACGGTTCTTGGGTCTTGGAAAAGGAAACGACCGAAGCAACCCAAATGAGCAGAGCTCAAAGAGTGTAGCTCGCGTGAGGGCGTTGAGTGAGGGAAAGGTCCGAGGACCCCACAGAGCGATGCGAGGACAAAGGTTACTATTTACTTGGTTACAAGAGGGTACAAGAGTATAAGCTTTAACGGATAAGGTTAATCGGTGTCGAAAGAGATCGAGTTTGTATCGTAAGGATGGCCGTGAGACGAGGCGAATTCGCGAATGCATCTGTCCCAAGCGGCGGTGATGCGAGAAGGAAGGATTTGTTCCAGCCTACGCCAGTAGATGAGAAAGCAGAGAGAAGTCCATCCGCCCAACTTCATTATGACTTCCGGTTCGACTCCGGCGAGGAGAAGTTCGACGGAGCCCCCAATGCGGTAGCTATGCCCGAAAACCGTGGCGAGGGATGCTGACTTGTAGGCGGCCGAGACTGTGCGCAGGAAGTGGTCTTTTGTCAAAGGGCGCCAAATACCGTGTTCATGGAAGGCGAAGAGCGGTGTCAAAGGCGGAGCAAGTGAGTTGACGGCAGTGTGATTCTCCCATGCTAATACGGGGCATAGGTCCGCATCCTCGCTAGGAACCTGAGTGAGGACAAGTTCGCCTCCCGCAATATTTGTGGTCTTCGTCCAAACCAGGTGCATAGTGAAGACGCGGCGATCGTTGACGGTACGTGCGGAGATGCGCGTGCTGCGGCAGGTGTCGTGCTCGACGGTGAACTTGTTCGCAGAGCGAACGAGTAGCTCGCCGAGGCGCCGGCAACCCCAGAAGGCGGCTGTAGCTGCCGACCAACAAGCTGCACCAAAGGGGGAGGAGAGGTCGAGGGAGCGGCGGAGAGCTCGGAGATGGTCCTTGGTGACGGGGCCGCGGGGAGGTCGCTTGAAGGAGACACCCGCGCGGTCAGCGGCTTTCTTGAGCGACGGAAGCCAGCCCTCGTCTCCATGCCATACGGCGTCGTTGAAGTGATGCCAGAGCCGTAGGCCGTTAAGCCAGTTGCGGACGCACTTGCCTGAGCAGGTGCCTAGAGCTTCGGCCACGAACGCTGCGAGGAGAACGCGGTCGGCGGGCATGCGCGCGTTCTCGGGGATCCGTTCTCGGTCGCAGAATTGGTGAAATCGAAGCAGCCCGGCCCCGTAAGACTCTCTCGTCTCCGAAGTTGTGGCACGAAGCACGCCTTCGAAGATGGAGGCCTGGAGCTCGGGCGAAATGCTTGAGGAGAGTAGGCGTTGGTGGGTGGTAAGAGAGTGAGGGGAGGTCCAAAGGAGGACGCGACGGTCGGCGGGGACGTGGGGGCGAAAGGGGCTGATAGCTAGAACATTGGCGGGAGTGGGACGACGAGTTTTCTTGGGGGGAAGCGAGTTGGCTGCGGCGCGACGCACATCAAGCATGGCGGAGGCCGAGTCGTTGGCGGGCAGTAACGACGACATAAGGGTGTCGAAGGAAGTTAGGTGGGGAGGTGAGGGAGGTCGGGGAGTCGTCCATTCGAGCGAAGAGATAGAGAAGAGTCTGCGGGATGTCAGGGAGCTGAAGGGCGAGGCAACGGGGACCAGACCTCGAGTCCTCGAGTGATTCACGAGTCGGGGCGGAGATGTCGGTAACGAGGGAGAACGGGGGGCTGCGGCGGCGTCAGGCCGAGTCTCGTCTATCAAAGGAAATGACTTATTACCTTGGCACGGAGCGAGCTAAAGCGAGCGGAGTGGGTGCGGGAGGAGTGGTCTGATGGAGGACGGATGGGCTAGGTGATGGTTAGTCAACGCGGAGAGGTGGAAAACGCGAGTACGAACGCGTCAACGAGCGTGAGTTTGGACAGAGAGAAAAAGGAGCGGCTTGGCGGCGACGGCGACGACGACATGGTGAATCACCAGTCGCCGGGAACGAAGAGTTCCTCGAGGTCGGAAGGTAGATCGAACTCACGATGAAGGCGGTTGTGGATGGGAAACGGAGAGAGACCGCGCGAAGGTGCGTCGGCGATGTTGGAGGCTGTGTTGACATACGTCAGTTTCGGCACGATCATCCGATCGGCCGCAACAGCGTAGGCCCGACGAGCGCAGAGATTTAGCTCGACGTTTGGGCTGCGGTGCTTAGTGAGAGCGCCAATGGCAGCTTTGTTGTCGGAGTGGATGAGGAGGTGAGTGTTGTGGTAGCCGAGCTGCCCGAGGAAATGGTATAAGAGCTCCAGAACCACGGCTTCCAGCCAACAAATATCGCGGCCGGGTCTCTTCCAGTTGTCTGCCAGACGGAACGAGTACCATTTCCTACCGATGACAATGCCCAAACCCCAGGAGGTGGAGGCATCGACATAGATACGAAGGTTGAGGAGAGGGCCGAGGGGACGGAGTTGGCGGAAGGATGAGGGAACCTCGAGCTTGTGGCGCCACCAAACGAGCGCGGAGACGGCGCTGTTGGAAAGGAAGCGGCGAGCGGCGGTATTGCCCTTGTAATGGCACATGAGGTTGGAGAGAACCGGGAGACGCGAGCTGCCCTCCTCGAAGATGAAGGTGATATGACAGAGCGTGCCATGGACACGTTGTAGATCACGAAGAGCGAATTGCTGGCTCGCGCGGGCCTTGACGATCATCTCCGAGATGCGCGCTGAAACGCTGACTATAGGGCAACTATGGAAAACACCCAAGAAATGAAAGGAATTAAATCCCTAATCAAATCTTAAATATAATCCTAACCACTATGAGATCGACGTGCGAGGTTCGGGGTTCCAGTCCAGTATAGACTGTGGCAATCCAACTATTCTAACACTCAAAATATACTAACTTAAGCTTTCGCGATTGCTGACTTTGTACAGAGAACGTCTATACGAGTCCTATGTTGACACAGGAAGTGTGGGTTTCAACAAGGGTTTGAGATGTAACTCTTCTCAAGAGGTTTAGGTGTTTAAGTTGCTTGTTAAGCCAATATATTCCACGCGTAAGATGTCCAATAACTGTTTCACGCGTCCCGTAGGTCAAAAGTTCTTATAATTCCACGCGTAAGTTCCCAAAATTTCCAATATTCCACGCGTACAATTCAAGAGATGATCCAACAGACAATATATATTGACGAAACAAACCAAAGAAACAAATAAGCTTCTGGAGTTTATCTCGAATGGAGTCCAACGTCTAGTTGTTCACGAAGCCGACACTGGCTTGACGCTCACAGCTAGAGGAGGGAATCCACTGGAGTACCAGTACAGGAAACGATGCCTTTTATACCTTTCACTAATAAATAATAAGAGACCGAACACTTGACAAACGGGTATAATGTGAGAGAAACTAGGGCCCGCTATGCCCTCGCCCTATCCTTGGTGGCCAGAACAGGAAATAGATCAAAGGTTCATTCAATCCAAGTCCTTATCCCAATCATTATGTTATGACAGTGGGCCGCAGCGGCCCAATCAATATTGCCCAACTTGGCAGTAATACCCTTGGTATCATTGTCCCTCTTCGGGCCTTGCTCCGTGATCGTAATACGGCGGCAGCCAACTCGGCATGACGTGTAGTTCCTTTGTAGGAATATTCTACTTCCGCAAATCCCTCGCAATTGGTTTATAGAATTATTCGTGAAAGCCTCTTGCCTCCAGGAAACACTCCTTCTGGCCTTTCGGCAGGTTCTTATAAGTCCCAAGTTATATCCCACTCATTCTGCCTTTGGTCGGAACACAGGGTGACTCCCAATCCTATTCCGGATGGTTAGAGACCTATCGTGATAGGTCTGTTCTGGAATATTATAACTTCCACGCTATACCAGCGCAGTCGTAGACAGTGCCAGACCTCCCACTTAGTGTATAATCCTTTAACTGGCCGCTCAGGCAAACGCCAGTCCTCATACGAGCGTATTCCCGTGGTATTTAATGTATTACTCTTTTAATACAATAGCACTTGAACTGAAAATGAATAAATTCAGCCCTGGCCCAATACCGGGTCTATCATCTCCCCTTTTCATAAATTGAGTGTCCCCACTCAACACTTGGTCCTTATTTTGCGCCCTCTTTGCGCTATCAAAGTGTTTCCCACAGTCATTCGGCTAACTCGGCTATCGCGACCGGTGTGGTCCCGCGAGATTTGCTTCCGTTGATAGACAGCGGGATCCTCGCTTAGATCCCGAAAACACTTATAAGTGTTCATTATTGCCTATACTGACGCCTACAACCGCCATTTGTTGTGTTCTGAGCGTGCGGAGTTTGCGCGAGCAAAGTGGGTCCGTGCGCATCAATAAATCCACGTGATTTATGTTTGTTTTGCCGCAGCTTTTCTCCCACTTTCTCTGCTCTTCCCACTACAACCACCTATCGCGAATACTCAAACTACCATCCTAGCTCACTGTCATGGGTACGTGGCTGGCTTATGTGTGTAGTATAGAGTCTCACAGGTTGCCTTGGGCTGTTTTACAGCTCAAGTCACTAAGAACCCCACTCTCACCGCTGACATCGCCTTCGCTCTCTTTCACGAACGCAAGAACTCCGTTTTTCTGGAGCAGATGTCGGTGGCTCAGTACCGCCGTGCTGTGACGAAGGGAGAGCATATTCTCCCCTACAAGCTTACTGAGGACGACTTCAAGCACCCTGCTTGCCGACCCCACATCCCGCTCGACAGCACCGAAGTCATCCACAAGTACGACTTCTCCGAGGAAGACAAACATTGTCTCTTCCTGATCCAGCACCCCATCACCATGCGTTGGCTTCAACTCCTGCGCAAGCCTTGGCGCTATCTCGGAGTTGACCCCGAGTGGATCGCCCATCTCCTGAAAGGGTGGCGACCCGTCTCAGTACGCTATAATGATTGCTCTCTACTCGTTCTTTACTGACTCTAGACTCTTTCTAGGTCGTTGTGGCCCGCTTCTACGACGAATTCAAAGCCACCCCCGTCTTCGACCGCGTTCTTATTGGGATTTCCGAGCTCGCCAAGGCTTTCAAGGCTAAGTACCCTCGACAATGGAAGGAACCGTACCCTATCCTGCCACAACAATTGGCTAACAAGGACCCCCGGGATGTGCGTTTCGCTTTTCCCTTTTTATCGCAATCATTATTGACCCTCTTTGTCAGTTTCTTCCTGTTTCGATGCAGTTTCAGCTCCCCGACACTGTGGAGTTCTTCTCCAACTACCCGCGCGCATCTTTCGCGCCTTCTCTTTTCGAGGATATGGTCCTCCGCCGGATCGACAGTGCGGACCTCATCAACCTCATCGAGACTTGTGGTCGCGTTGCAAACGAGGAAGTCGGTCACTCTGCGCGCACCTTTGTCCTCCCAGAGGAGTACATTCTCCCTTCTCGAAACATCATTTCCAAGGCCGTTGCCTCGTTGGTACGTGAAATTTTTGCCCCATCGAGCTTTCGCGATTGCTAATCGCACTTGTTTTAGTCCGACTTGAACGATTCCATGGGCGAGGACCGGTTGTTCATGGATGCTATCCTGAACTCCGTTCAACTCTTCGTTAGTCTCATCCCTGAGAACAAACGAAACGCCACCTGGGCCGTCGTTTTGCCCAAGCCGCAGAACCCTGGCTATCTCGTTCCAAAGGACTTTAAAGTTCCTCGAGGAGACCTTCCCGACCCCGAGCCCTTCGCTCTGTGGGACGAGTTCCCCTATCGCGACCCCGCTTTGGTCTCTTGGCGCCTCCACAACAAAGCGTCGACAGCTCAAGCTATAGCGACTGCAACTCCAGCGCCTTCGACTCCGGCCGCACCGCCTGCACCTGTGGTCAAGCTTCCCACTCCGCGCGCCGGTGGTTCCACCCGCGACTTCATGGCTGGCTTCGCAGCTGGCGCTGCTTCGCGTGGTTCTGACGATGGTTTGGAGAGCGAGGACCCTATCACGATTGGTGCTACAGCCCCTGCTGAAGCGCCCAAGGTAACTTATATATTTCCTTTTATAAGTCCTCGCTAACCCTTATCATTTAGGACAATTCGACGCCTCAAACCCCCAAGGCTGGTCCTTCCGCCGCTGTCGCGACTGAGACTCCATCTACGGCTGGTCTTCGTCGAAGCGCGCGTGGCGCGTCCAAGGTAAGACTCTTGTCTTAACTTCGTTTTCCCACTTCTAACTATTTTTATTTTAGCCCAGCCTCGACCTTGAGGCTGCGGCTACAGGTGTCACCGTGGAAGAGTTGGAGATCGCCTCTCGCACTCGTTCCAAGCGTAAACGCGTTGAAGAGGAGGCCTCCAAGCCTGCTGCTGAGGACGATCAGGATAGCGGTCTTAGTGACGGCGAGCCCGAGGTCTCCCACCTCACAAACGGTCGAAAGACAGCAATCGCGATAGCGAAGAGCCTTCGCCTTCAAAGAGTAAGGGCAAGGGTAAGGACAAGGACAAGTCCGTTGTGTCTACACCTGTTCCCGCTGAAGTTCGTACTGCGCGCGGTGCCTCACAGGCTCACAAGGACGACCCGTACGAGGCGGAAGGCTTCGAGCCGACCACATTCGATGTCCGTGCAGCGAAGGAAGGTCTGGGGATCCTTCCCAAGAGTTTCCAAGCCGCCCTTCTCAAGGGTACCAGCGTTCTGGTAAGTCGTTCTCTACTTAATTTATCGCTCCTGTCCATTCTGAGCAATCGCGATAGCGTCTTTTGGGCTGCGGTAATTGCATGATTCGCAATCGCAAGTGCCGACGCCAAAACGGGCATACCCGCTGCGATGCCTGCGTCCAGAGCGGTATGTCTCGATGCTCGGATAGTTTCTCCATTCCCGAGTATATCCAAGTCATCAACATCTTGGAGCCTCTTACTGTCTTCTCCGACAAGAGTATGTCTCCTTGTATTCTTTTTATCTCGCAGTCCTGACCCGCTCCTTTACAGGTTGGAATTCTGCTTTTAACGAGCTTCGCGATGCCCACTACTCTCAGGTCCTCTGCGATCGTCAAGTGGCACTCGCGAATGCTCGTCTTCTCCGTGCGCGCAACAATTTGCGTGCTCTCATGAATGGTTCCAAGGTGGCTTTCAACGGCAAGCTCATTCCTGGGATCACGTCTGTCGCGGAGAAGGAGGTGGAGTTCTACTCCAAACTTTTCGAGACTGCTCGCGACGAGTCCGAACGCGAGTTTTACATGCCCGATGGTTCTCGTGCCGACGAGTACTATCTCGAGTATGATTCCCAGTACGAGGGTTCGCAGGGACAGTCGGCCATGGACGAGGACGCAGATGGCGAAGGGGAAGAGGTACGGGTTGTCTTGGCTGACGAGGCGGAGGCTCCGAGGGAGCCTTCTCCTATGCAAGAGGACGCTCCTCCCGTTCGTGCTGTCTCGCTCGAGGCGGTCGCTGAGCCAACTCCTGGTGAGGAGGCTATCACTACTGCTGAGCCTGCCACTGCGGTGATCTCTCTCGACGCAGCTATCGCTGCTGATGAGGCCAGTCGCAGTGAGTTCGTCGAAGGTTCCTCTCGCGATGGGGCTTGAATTCAGTAAGTTCTTCCTTACTATTCCCCTTATCTTGACTGACTCTTTCAGCTAGATATAAATGACGCATGGTATAGGATGGACTTTCACTACTGCTTGGACTGATGCGCGTCCCGATTGCTTTTGAACATTGTATATCACGAAATCCCTGTACATATCTTTCGATATTGCTGTACTGCTTGATTTCTTTTGATATTTGTCTTAGCTATCGTTTCTTGGACTTTTCGATACACGGGCTCGATTTGTATATATATACTGCCCCAATTGTATCAACGCTGCCTCTCTCGATGAGGTTTTCTCCAATCGCGAATGCCTGAATTCTAAGACTTTTTAGAATTCAACTCCGTCCATTCTTTCCACTTGTCGCGCAATCACTCTCGATTGCACCTATTCCTCCCCTTTTCATAAATTTTAACTGTCCCCAGTTAAATCTTTTTATGATGGAGTTCAATTATCATCACTGCGACCCAGTTTTTGCGACTTTGACTCGAGTGGAACGTCTCAGAGCATCCTTATAAGATATCTCCTTCCTGATTTCGTCCAAGTCCAAGTCAGGAGCTTCTTCGCTCTCTTCATCATCGCTCTCTGAGTCGTCTTCATCGCTATCGGTACCTTTCGCGAATGCTCCAGGTGCCTTCAGGTGGACTTTGTGAAATTGTAGGTCCTTCCCAACGAATGGATCTTCCTCTAAGTCATCATTAACCATGTCTTCTAACGTTTCTCGCGATAAATCGATCAAGTCGAGAATATTAGGTGGTAATTCAACTCTTTGGCGCTGTTCGAACGGTACCACTCTAAATTGAGCGATCCGACTCTGTAGCATAGATCCATCCATTTCACATAGAAGATAGGCTCCATTCCTAGTCCTCCTTATAACAATGTATGGTCCTAAATATCTAGGATCCATTTTATTATTGAGAGACTTCTCCGTCTCAGTATTTCTCGTGAGAACCAAGTCTCCTGGCTGGAAGTTGTAGTCCTTTATTGTGTGCTTATGCGCATCAATATACTTCCTTACGAGCTTTCGCTTCTCCTCGCTCACTCTAATTCTCATCTCCTCGATGTGTTGAGAGTGTTTAGCGAGAGCTTTTGCTCGTAAACCAATTAACTCAGCTGTCGTGATAGGTTCTCCGGGATATTCTACTAACCAAGTAGCTTCCTCTATGTCCAACGGAAGTATAGGGTGAGCTCCAGATACTGCGAAGAAGGGTGAACAACCCATTCCTCTGCGTACTGTAATTCGATCTGCCCATAATACTTGATGGAAGAACCAAAACCACCGCTTTACATCTCCTCCGGTAGCCTTGTACAGAGATTGCCTCATGTCCCAATGCCCTCTTTCTACTGTTCCGTTGGCTTGTGAGTTATACGGAGAGATCTTAATGCCTCTGATTCCATATTTCGCACTTAACCATTTCAAAGCAGCAACAAAGGCAGGTCCATTATCTGTGACAATTGTCTCCGGACAGCCCCATCGACAGATGATGTCCTCTAGCAAGAATTTGCCAATAGCCTCCGCGTTCTCGGACTTGATAGGTCGCCCTTCGACGTATCGCGATAGCGCATCTCTGGCCGCAACAACGCTTCGATAACCATTCGAGATTGCTCCCATTACCATAGCATCCGCATGAATCTTTTGGAAGAGACTTGGTGTATGTGTGGGCGTAGGAGGGATTCGTAGCAAAGTAGTCTGCCTGTGCTGGCATAGCTTACAGGTGCCAATGAACCACTTTATGTCTCGCTCCATTTCGGGCCACCAAAACCTAAGTTCTATAAGAGACTTGGTTGCGTAGATGCCTTTATGGCCAAGAGAGTTGTGCGAAGCTCTCATCATATACATCCGATGGTCTTTCGCGACAACTAACTTGTGCATGGAACCTTCGCCCTTTCGATATAGCTTCCCTTCTTTCGTCAAGAAGAAATATCTGGCGAATTTCAAGAACCTCTTGAACTCTTTATCCTCCATCCCAGCAGGTCTGACTAAGGGGTCCTTGAACCAAAGTTTCAGGACTTCAATCCTCTCGTCTTGCGCTATCCCCGCACCTGTACGATGGTCCTCTGGATAAGGTTCTCGTTTGTCCACATCATCCCTGAACTCTTGTCCTGGGAGTAAAGGCTCTGTGGGTTCCATAATCTGGACATACTGAGGCACTACAAGCCCTTCTTGCTTGTAGACTTCGAGTATCCGTGCAGAAACGACCGACTCTTGGCCTATCGTGACAGCTAAATCTTCTTCGAAATCGCTGTAGTTTCCCGCCGTACCAGCCATAGATTGCAAATAGCCGCCTCTTTCGTCTATTTCATCTTTGAACTCATCAAAATCTAATGGCTGCTGGTTGACGTAGTCCCAATCCTCGTGGTTTTCCGGGATAGGATTTTCGTCGAGTCCATCCTCATTATTGGGGTAGACTTCGTCTCCCGGTTGAGGCTCTCTTCGCGATAGGCCGTCTGGAGGGAAGGTAGCTCCTTTGACGTGCTTCAATTTGAAGTGGAACATAAGGATTTGTTCAATCCAACGATTTATAGTAGCGTTGGGACCCATTCCTGGGTTGTTCAACATTCCTTTGATGTAGAGAGCATCAGTCTCGACTACTAGTCTTCGACATCCTAGAAGCCAATATTGCATGGCCTCCAGTGCTCTCTTCAATCCGTACAGTTCTCGCTTTGGTTGAGAGAAGCGGGACTCTCTTCTATTGAGAGTGATCGACGCGAACTTCGCGTAGTGCTTCTTCAACTTGTCGATAATATCTATTTGATATATCTGGATGCCTACTGCCATCCAAGAAGTATCGACTGCGAGGACTATGTCCGTGTCCCAATCATAATTGAGCGGCCTTAAGGCAGGACAATTCTTGATTGCTGTCTTTAGTGCCTCCATCGCTTCCTCTTGCTCTGGACCCCAAACGAACTCTTCGTCGTTTCTACACAATTTCTGTATTGGTCTGCATATGTCTCCATACTTTGGTATAAACATTCTAAGCACACCAACGGTTCCCAAGAACTGTCTGACTCCTGAGACATCCCTCAAGGGTCCCCACCGCACAATAACTCCAATGCGGTCAGTACTGGGACGGCGGCCTTCATACGAGCAGATATGTCCGACTACAGGGAATACATCCCAACAAAGCACAGACTTGGCTCCAGAAAACGTTCCTCCGCAATACTTAATCCTTTGAACTACTCTGTTCAAATTCATGAAGTGTTCCCATATAAATCTCCTGATTCCTTTGTTATCGCGAATGGTCTCGTAAGTACCATCTGCCTTTTGATATCGCGTCCCGGGTCCTCTTATAGGAACATCATCAATATAAGGGATGGTAACGTGAGGAATCTCGTCTCGAAGAATAAAGGTGACATCGTCGTGAAAGATAGGCACCGAATTTGTCCATCCTTGAGGAAGTTTAACCAGTCTTAGAGCGCCGTAAGGCGTCTGAAAGGTAGTATAGTCTCTTGACCCTTCCGCTATGTCTCTGTGATCATAACCGGAGTACAAATCCAAGCTTCCGCCACAAGCTCTCCCAGCAAAGTGGTTTGCAAGTTCGTCCGTGGCCGGAGGAACTCCAGAATGAGCTATCGTGACTGCGTTCAGAGGCTCTAAGGCGTGAACAAGACGGATGCTCTTGCCATCTTTCTTCACAACACCGAAGAACTTACTTCGGTAAGAAGCATTAGAAGGTTCATAGACTCCTGCGTCTATCTTCTTCTTAATAACTTTGCAAAATTCCTCTAATTGACCTCTCGGGATAGGTATGCTTCGCTCGACCCAAGTCTCGTGTTCCACAACCGGAAACTCAACTGGAGGGAAGAAATCGTGTCTGAAGCTCCCTCTCTCGGAGTCATCCCAAGCGAATGCAGCTTCCTGCCTCATCATGAAATCATGCATTAATTTTCGCTCTTCAGGCCAGAGAAAATCGCCATCGTGCAGTTCGTCTATTACTTTCTTTCGCTCTTCGGTATATCTGCCAGTGGGTTTGAAGTCCTCGGGAGTAGGATTTAGCTCAGGCATTTCTGCGAGAGGGTCACCAGTGATTTCCCTTTTAATTCTGAACTGTTCAGGAAGCTCCGTATACACGGGCCTCACTTTAAGTCCAACAGGTTTGTACTTCTTCCCCGCAAACACCGATACAGGGTCCTCTTGACCTGTCGCGATAGGTTCCTCCTCTGAAATCTCTTGACTTAGAGTCGGATGAATAAACTCGGCAGAGTCACAACAAGGGCAATGTACTCCTTGGGTTAGGACATGAGTTGTCCGGACCTCTCTTCTGGTGTACAAGGGCTCGGGAGGACAGAATTTCTTTTCTTCTGCTGGTCCCTCCTCTTCGCCTTCCTTAATCGGACCATCCGCCACACTCCAAGTGAAGACTCCGTACTTCTTCCTCTTCACTGGCGTCTTCTTAGACTTTTCGCGAAATTCATTGAAGAGCACTCTCGCCTTCTTATCCTTCCGGATATTTCGCGATTCCTTCGAGGCTGCCACATACGCCTCTAACACCTCCGTTTCAGTGAAAGCCAACCCTTTCGGCTTATAATAACCCTCAATCTCCAACTCTTTGCTTTCATTAAAGCCGAATTTTAACGCCAACTCTCCTCGTTCGTGCAACTGCATTAAGTCCTCGAAGCTTGGCGAAAACCCTGCTTTGCTTCTGGGTCAGCAGTCTTTTCCGGACTCCCATCTTCCTCCTCAACGGTTACAGAGGGCTTTCGCGATTGGTCGCTTTCACGCCTCCTCTTAGTTGTAGTGATTGTACAACGTTTTCCCGTATTAGGATCTTTGATGGTGATGGTCTGGGACTCATCCTTGTGGTTATTAACCTGGCAGTCAGTTAGAACCTCGAAAGGCCTTCCCAAAAGTACTTTGTACGCTGGTCCTTTAATAATATGAACCTGCAAGTACACAGTCATGTCTCCAAATTTGAATGGGACATTCCTGGCCAAGCCAACTGCTCTCTCTACAGAATTATTGGCACTCTGCATCCAAACGCGAACATCCGGATCCCAAGTTAATTTCGACTCTACCGCTTGTTCTAGCGACATAGATACGATTTGGGATCCTGAGTCCAAGACACATTCAACGCGTCCTTGTTTATTAATGGATGGAGACACCGTTCTGAGATCAGCTGAGTCTCTCCCAACAGCCGCGCTTCTATGGTCATAGACCTGCCTAGGCTTCTCATCCGGTCCTAAGGATTCCAGATATTGAAGGTAAGGGTCAGGTATCGCGACTGCCCCCACAGGCATATCCTCCGTGTCAATCGTGCTAACGAAGACTGAAGACACCCCCGGAAGGTCATCCAGATCGAGTGCGTCATACTCCAGTTCATCCTCATCATCATCTTGGAACGGTAAGTCCGAAATCTCTTCTTCGAACATTACTTGCTTCGCTCCAGGGGCCTTGGTTCGTCTAACCTTGGTGAAGTCCCTCCGAAGAGTTTCTCTCACTTCAGGCGACACACCAGCCAATTCTTTGACACCCAGAGTAATTTCCGAGTTCAAAATTTTATTCGCGACAGCCCTTCCAAGGCCATCCTTCTGCACAGGTGCTTTTAATTGGTAGGCCTTCTCCTCTTGAGAATCAGCCCTTACTACTTCTACAACCTCTGGTTGGTCCGCTTGCCGATTAACCACCGGGTTTACCTTTCGGTAAGGCAGTTCGACACCTATCGCGATTTCTCGCCTCGGTCGCGTTTCAACCTTCTCAGTCTTCTGAGAATTATCTGCCTCTTCTCCAGGCTTCGCTCTCCAATCAGGACTGCTGTCCGCGGTGTTTCTAGTATTACGGTCCTCAGGAGGCTTTTCTAAGTTCTTAGTCCGCGACTTCGCCTCCATCCCTGGACTACTTAGAAATTTGGCGGAGTGCCACCACCCTGTCTAGCATTATTCCTGGTGGCTGCAACAAACTGCTCCTGGGTTTGCGGATCCGACATGCTGAGACCCCTCATTAATAAGGTGTGAACAACATTATTCACTTCCGCTTGCCCAACGACTGGTTGAGCAGTCGCGACAGGTTGCATCTGAGCCATATAAGTGGGATGAACCACTTGTTGTTGTTGTTGAACTAGATTGTATTGCTCAGCTCTTCTGAGTTTTACTTTCAGCGACTTAATTTCGTCGGCTTGGAGTTCCGGGTCATAAGAAGGCCCTTCCGTCTCGCCGTTGTAATAACTGTCAACTGTATTCCAGTTCTGACTGGCGGACTTATTCTTCCAGTAGTTTTCAACTCTGGTTTTCTGAGTCCCACTTCCCGAAGGAATCCAACCACCATCTCCGAGCTTATGCTTTCCTCCTTCAACGGTCAAATATCCTTTTTGGATATGCTCGTCTTTGTAGGGGCATTCGCGAGAGTAGTGACCGGGCTCTTCACAATAGAAGCAATCTCTTTCGCTTCTCTTCTCTGATCTATCTTGACCAGAGGGCTTTTGGCTAGGCCCTTGGGAGTTGTAAGCGAAGCTCGAGCGATTATAATCGCGATCGCGGTCCCTATCACGACTGAAGTGCGGAGGAGGATCTCTCATGAACTGCTGCATGGTTTTCATCATTTCATTGTGCCTCTCCTCGTACGTTCTTTGGGTCAAGACATGCTGGTCCCGCAACTGAGCTATGGCGCCTTCCATAGTCTCGAACTTCTCCTCAAAGGGTTCGGATTTTACTAAAATCCTAGGCAGTCCTAAGTTGGTCCCAGGAACCACTTTCGGTTCCTGTTCAATCACAACACTAGGGGACTCATGCTGGTTAGCAGCTAGAGTCTCTGCCAATTTTATAAGCTCTGGGAGCTTAATGGGATCTTCCTTTCTGGAATCATTCGCAGCTGTCGCGTCTGCTCCAGCCGCGGCCGCTCCTCCGAGATTCGGGAACTGTGCCCTCATCAAGACAGAGTTCGCGATTGCTATCTCGAGCGTGTTTTTGAATCCTACATCCAGAGTCTCTAAGTACTGCTTACACGCAACCTGGTTGGTTAACAACGCAGGCTCGGTATACAACTTTTTGACTTCGGTGTAGTATTCGATTCCAAATCGACGAAGTTTTCCCTCCTCGTAAACGGTAATCCCTTTATTACGTTTACAGAGCTTCTTAAGATTTTCAACGGTACCGGTGCGGTCCGTATTAATCTCAGGGTAACTCTTATACACCGTCTTCAGGAAATCATCATAAGTCCCTGTAGTGTACTCCGGCAGTGCTCTCCACTGCTCCTTCTTCTTTGCACCAAGGTAATTGGTCAAATGCTCTTTTCGTGATTGGTCGGTAGTGATACCAGCCAACTCGAAGATTTGCCCAACATGATCTACGAAGGTTTTTAGGTCCTCATAGTCATCCGTGGTGAACTTGGGAGCGTTCGGATCCCAAGCATAAGGAATTTTGAAGCTCGCAACCCTAGGGTTTTGAGCGTTTTGTGCATTTGGGTCAGCCATCGCGTTTGACGATGATTGAGACGAAGGTAAGGTTTGCGAAGTTTGTGTAGCAGCAGGAGAGTCTGGAGGAATGGTTTGTTCCTCTTCAACTTCCTCCTCTATGGTAGGTTGTGTGTTTAGATCCGACAGAGTATTCGTGATAGCTTTTTGTTTTCCTCTGTACGCTGTAACCCGTTCCTTAGCTTTGGCTCGAGATTGTGATCTCCCTGCCTCAGTAGGAGTACGCTTTTTCTTCCTAGGAAGAGGATCTAAGTCTGTTGGTGTTTTTAACCGACTAGACCGGCGTGGTTTAGGTTTCGCGAAAGATGTGGAAGCAAGTTCGCCGTCCGCAGATATTTCTGACAAGTCTGGTTGTACCGAAATGTTGACCTAAGTCAACGGCACTTTAACGAATAATTCGTTCTTCTCGGATGTAAGTCCAAGGTATAATCCTGTATAGGAAGGTAGAGATATTTCTATACGCAACAAGTCCAAACTTGGCTCGAGATTTCTACTTTGAAGTATAGAAATAGATGGATGAACCCCTCGCGGTGGGCTCCAGATGAAACGCTGACTATAGGGCAACTATGGAAAACACCCAAGAAATGAAAGGAATTAAATCCCTAATCAAATCTTAAATATAATCCTAACCACTATGAGATCGACGTGCGAGGTTCGGGGTTCCAGTCCAGTATAGACTGTGGCAATCCAACTATTCTAACACTCAAAATATACTAACTTAAGCTTTCGCGATTGCTGACTTTGTACAGAGAACGTCTATACGAGTCCTATGTTGACACAGGAAGTGTGGGTTTCAACAAGGGTTTGAGATGTAACTCTTCTCAAGAGGTTTAGGTGTTTAAGTTGCTTGTTAAGCCAATATATTCCACGCGTAAGATGTCCAATAACTGTTTCACGCGTCCCGTAGGTCAAAAGTTCTTATAATTCCACGCGTAAGTTCCCAAAATTTCCAATATTCCACGCGTACAATTCAAGAGATGATCCAACAGACAATATATATTGACGAAACAAACCAAAGAAACAAATAAGCTTCTGGAGTTTATCTCGAATGGAGTCCAACGTCTAGTTGTTCACGAAGCCGACACTGGCTTGACGCTCACAGCTAGAGGAGGGAATCCACTGGAGTACCAGTACAGGAAACGATGCCTTTTATACCTTTCACTAATAAATAATAAGAGACCGAACACTTGACAAACGGGTATAATGTGAGAGAAACTAGGGCCCGCTATGCCCTCGCCCTATCCTTGGTGGCCAGAACAGGAAATAGATCAAAGGTTCATTCAATCCAAGTCCTTATCCCAATCATTATGTTATGACAGTGGGCCGCAGCGGCCCAATCAATATTGCCCAACTTGGCAGTAATACCCTTGGTATCATTGTCCCTCTTCGGGCCTTGCTCCGTGATCGTAATACGGCGGCAGCCAACTCGGCATGACGTGTAGTTCCTTTGTAGGAATATTCTACTTCCGCAAATCCCTCGCAATTGGTTTATAGAATTATTCGTGAAAGCCTCTTGCCTCCAGGAAACACTCCTTCTGGCCTTTCGGCAGGTTCTTATAAGTCCCAAGTTATATCCCACTCATTCTGCCTTTGGTCGGAACACAGGGTGACTCCCAATCCTATTCCGGATGGTTAGAGACCTATCGTGATAGGTCTGTTCTGGAATATTATAACTTCCACGCTATACCAGCGCAGTCGTAGACAGTGCCAGACCTCCCACTTAGTGTATAATCCTTTAACTGGCCGCTCAGGCAAACGCCAGTCCTCATACGAGCGTATTCCCGTGGTATTTAATGTATTACTCTTTTAATACAATAGCACTTGAACTGAAAATGAATAAATTCAGCCCTGGCCCAATACCGGGTCTATCAGCGCGAGGTATTTTAACCGCTTAGGTTCGGGGAGTGAGACGCGGCGCTGCTGTAGATCCCAGTGGAGACCGAGGAATACCATTGAGTCTTCAAAACAGTTACCAGTCTTCCCGGGATGCCATGGGACATTGATGGGGTCGATTGGTGCGACGCAGGAGTCGCGATCGTAGCGGTATAGGAATGAGCTGTCGGCGAAGGGGCCTGTTGAGTTTGGATACCGGAGTTTCAGCCAGTCGTCTTCGTAGGAGAAGGTGTCGGTGTCGATTGCTGTTTCTGCGCGCCAGATGTCGACCGTGGCGTAACCGATTTGACCGGCGTTGCTGCTGGCGGAGGCGGCGCCGAAGGGGTAGCAATGATCGAGATAGAACCCATCATGGAGAGAGACAACCAGGAAGGGTTTGTGATCGGGGAGGACGGGACATGTGCGGTGGAAGGCCTTGATATCGAAAGCACAAGCCTGCGTGCCTGGCGGGGCATCTGCGACCTGTAGAAATCAGAAACGAGGCCCATTCGGCGTGTAGAGGCATGAGGAGAGGCAGCAGCTGCAATAGAGCTGTGCAGTGCGCGTGCGTTGCGTGTAACGAGGTGAGAGTGGCATAAAGACTCGCGCATCTGCGTCCGCAATATGCGTGTGCGTTGTAGAAATAGACGAGACAGATTTGCACGTGCAAACTGCTTCTGCCGGACGCACGCGCGTTGCAGGAAACGAGAGAGAGGATCAGATTTGCACGCGCAAACTGCTTCTGTCAGACGCACGCGCGCTGCAGGGAACGAGACGAGAGTATCAGAATGCGCGCGCAAACTGCTTCTGCCAAACGCACGCGCGCCGCAGGTAGGACGAGTAGGCCACAACTCTTTAATCTTTATTTTTTAATGCTTTCGCATAGCAAGGTGTGGAATGGCAAGAGGGACAGAGGCAGGGGTGCGAAGAGGGATGGGAGAAAGAAAGAAGAAAAGGGGAAAAAAGGAGATAGAAAGGGCAAAGGGATAAAGGTTATTGACACTCACCGTCTTAGCCACGTCCAAAGCGAAGTCGAAACGGGTTGGGAAGTCGTCCTTGGCGATGAATGCGTTGACGGCGGGGGTACCCGAAGGCTTGTGCGCCTTTGAGAGATTGCGACAAACTCGCTTTTTAGGCGGGACGCCGGGACCTTGATCTTGCAGGACAACGAGGAGCGGGGACGAGAAGAAAGGGCCGCGGCAAATGCGCTCCATCTCGCCCTGAGTGAAAGGACCGGACATGCGACCCGCCGCGCATTCCGTCGCGATGTATTCTTGGACTGCGTCAGCATGAGCGAAGACGGAAGGATGATTTGGAATTATAATCGTGGATTTTAGAGCAGGGAGGCGTCCGAGAGGAAAACCGTCTGTCAGATTGCGTGTCAAGAAAGGATATTTAGAGTCTAAGCCATGCTTCTTGAGAAGTACGTCGATCGCTTCGGTATTGTAAGGGTGTACGACTCTGGAGAAAAGTTCGTCAAAAACAGGGTGAGGGGAGCCGGGCGGCGGGCGGCGGAAGACAGCAGGCAAGAGATCAGGGTAGCAAAAGGTTGGTTTAGGGCCGCCTAGAAGGTGTGCGCCAAGAAGGAATTCGTCATCTAGTTCATCTTCAAGCCATGACAATTCCGTCACGGAATCGCAGGCATTGGGCGTTGGCAGGGGTGGCGGGGTGATTCTTGCCGCAGAGGCTGCAGATGTGGAGGCGGTCTGCACCGTGTGAACCTTCGCAGCGATGACCGAGGTTGTAGCCGATGCAGATTGATTTCTTGTCTTTCGCTGTCTTGAGGTCGCCGTCGAGGTATAGGGAGAAGCACGCCTTGCGATCCTCGAAGTTGTTCTTGTGTGGGGGGTGGTCTCTTGCGGTGTGAGCGGCAGCGCAGACCAGACACTGCACCGGTCGTCGAGGTTGGGGTGAGTCACGAAAGCGATCCTTGCCGCGAGCGGTATTGCGGTCCCGCGAGGATCCGCGCGAGTCGTCGGAGTCCCGAAAGGAATGGCTGGCGTTGTCTCGAGAGCTGGACTGCTTCGGAGGTCGGGCGGGAGGTGGTTGGGGATTGACGCCGAGGTCGACGGCTCTGCGAGTGACTGGGGCCAAGTTGCCGGAAGCTACCAGTCTAGCGGCTTTTAGAGTGCTGACCGCGATACTCACCTTCGTAGACCATTGGACTAGATCGAAAGGTGATTGGTCAAGAATCGCGTTACGCAACAACTTCTCCGAAGGGTACCAGAGCGGGAAGTCGGCCTCGAAATTCTCGATCCTGAGGAAGAAATCCCGATGTTTAGACATTTCGACAGCAAACGAGAAAGGATTTGAGGCAGAGACGGGGGCGCTCAGGCGCTCCAGAGCTTTGACGTAGTTGGCGGAGGACTGTGTCCATGCGAACACCGAGTAGCCGTCGGCAGAGTCGTCGCCGCCCCACAACGCGGTAAGCTTTTCCATGTCGATTAAGGTTATCTTGTCGGCGGCGGTGTCGTGTAGCGGGATAATCCGCTTGTTGGGAATGTCGTCGGGGTATTCCGTGGCGCACCGTAAACGTTCGTCTTGGAACCAGAAGAGTGGAGGGTGTTGTTTGTACGCAATGGCGGCGAGGAAAATGCTGGGGGCGGTGACGGGGCGGCTAGCAATGGAGTCAATAGGGACAGGTTTATTCATCACCATGCTCCCTTCCAAGAGCCTCGCGCTCTCCTTTTCTGCCTCCTTAGTGCGCTTCTCCAGCTCTTTTCTAAGATCTTCGGCGCGATGTAGGTTTTTCCGTTTCTGGTAGACGACGAGAGCTAGAGTGGATGGGAGGGGTCCGACAAGACGTTCGAATTCGGTGGAGGAGACGATTTCGTCGACTTCGTCTTGGGAGTACAGGTAGAAGGACTTGAGCTTCAGCCCGATGTCCATGGCCGGAGTAACTGTGCCGTCCTGAAGGGCAGCTGCGTAAGCCTTGGTCGTGCGGACACTGAGCCTGTTGTGGTCGTCCACTTCGCAGTTGTGCTTGTTACGGTCTTTAAGGTCGAAGTCGTCAGGGATCGGCAAGTCTGGTGGTGCTTTGGACCACGCTGCGAAGTCGAAAGTTGCGGGGAGCGGCAGAGTTTCGCCGCATGTAGAGGTCGGAGGGGTTTGAGTCGGGTTCGACGGGCCTTGTGTTGACATTTTTTATCGAAAATAAAGGCCCGAGAGGCGCGTAAGAGGAGCGAGGAGGGGACGCGACGAACGCGTCTGTAAAAGAAAGTACTAAGGTCACATCACTAGTAACGCATCTATCTAATCTCTCCCTTATCTTCCACTAAACCCAGCCGCTCGCAAGCTCGCGTGGGTTTAGCTCGCATCCAGCCAACTCGCAGCTGACCGGCTCGCTGATGAATGAGCTCGAAGCAAGGTAAGGAGAAAGCGGAAGAAGAGGAGTTCGGAAAGAAACAGCAACACGGGAAATAATGATTATTATAAGTACAAATGCGTTTTCGGAGACCCTGTTTGTGATAAAGTTACAATCTAAAATATAAAAACACAGCCCAGGATATGGAAGAGAAAAATCCAAAGCAAGGGGATAATCGACCAGGAGGAAATCATCCATGGTCATCCACCGAATAATGCTAATGCAGACAGACTAGCCGGGTCACCTCCCAGGCAACCCAGGCTGGCCCTTCCCGCCCCCACCCACCGGCACCTGATGATGCTGCGGCAGCGCATGATGTTGCCCGCCTGGAATCATCCCCGGCTGCATCCCCATCGCTCCCATACCGCCCACACCACCCATTCCAGGATGCCCATGTCCGTGTCCGTGCCCATTCGGACCTCCCGTCATGCCATTGACGCCATTGACGCCGTTGACGTTGCGCGCCCCGGGCACCATCATAGGCCATCCGTTCGGTGGATACCCGTTCGGCAGGCGACCAGCAGCAGCAGCGGACTGCATGTACATGTTTTGGTAGTACATTTGATATTGCTGTTGCTGCTGCTGCTGTTGTTGTTGGGGCTGCGCGGATGACTGCTGTTGCTGCGAGGGAGGCATCGAAATCGGCTGCCCGCCGTCAACAGCAGAAGCAGCATTACTAGCGGGGGTGGGGGAGGGCGAGGCACGCGAAGCGGCGGCAGCGGCTGCAAGATGAGGAGGAAGCGCATTCGGAGGCGGACGCGGGGAGGCAGTGTTTCCGTTCGCAGCGAGGTTGGGTCGCAGACGCGGTGGTGTGTGATACGAAAAGTTCAACTGCGGCGGAGGGTTGTGAACGGACATCTGGGAATTTGGATTTGGCGGCTGGGAGCTGGCGGCGGGTGAACGCGTGGCGACGCGTTGTTGGTTGGACGGGGCAAGGGAGTTTCCGCGCGAAGCTGCCATGGCGGCGGCCATATTCGCTTGTCCATTGGTCATAACAGGTCTGGGTGTCGACCGACCATTTGGCTGAGGGGGCTGGGGAGGCTGCTGCGGTGTTTGCGACTGCTGTGATTGTTGTTGGTGTTGTTGCTGTTGTTGAACTAGCAACCGCTGCTGCTGTATCACAAGCGCTTGTTGCTGCTGCTGAGCGTAGTACAGTTGTTGGGCATTCGCTGCCGCAGCCGCGGATTGTGGAGGTCCTGGCTGGCCGGGTTTCGCAGGGTGAGGAGGCTTGCCCTGGCCGCTAGGATTTCGACCAGGTGGTGGAGGGTTGAGGAATTGCGCATTCGGTATTGAAGGCTGGAAGGCAGGGACGGCGGATGGCGGACGAGGTTGCTGAGTATTGGGCTGGATTTGCGGGGGCGGGGGATGGGGCTGAGGCTGAGAAGCAGAAGGTGGTGACGGAGCGTATTGATGCTGAAGAGGAGTCGAAGCGCGTTTTGCCGCATCTGCTGCGGTCGCGGGGGCAGGCGGCATATTCGCAAACATATGTGTAGGCGAAGGGGTCTGATTCGCACTTGTATGCGGAGAACCGTTCGCAAACATTGTTTTGGGAGTGCCGGGTCTGTTTTGTTTCTTCAACTTCTCCACTGAAGCGGGGTACGGCGCTGGAACCATGTTGTTGTTCGGGGGTGGTGGTGGTGGAGCGGGCTCTGCAGATGGCACTGAGGGAGTCGGGGGTTTGTTATTCCGGAGCTGCCTGGATTCCTGGATTGCGTCGAGTATTCGATAACTGAAGGATCGGTCAATTTAGGGAAATAATCAAATCATGAATAAATATACCCCTGAGGATGAGTTCGGCTAGGTCGGGGAGACATGAACTGCATGATCTTGGATCTTCGGGCCTTCTCAATGCTATCTTCCTCGGGATCCATAGCGGCAGCTTTTCGTTTGAGGGAAATGGGCACGGTTGGCGTGGATACCCTCAGAACATGATTAACAACGCGCGTCAAGTGAGGATCCGGGGCAAGACACAGAGGCGGGGAGGTAGCAAGCTGTCTCAATTTAACATAATCAGAAAGAAACGCGAAAATCGGGACGTACCAAAAGACGTGATTCCACCTCGAGCGCGTCACGATCGGTCCATTTACCACCGGCTTTGCGATTCAGAGAGCATATGTCTGCAAATAGAGTCTCCCCATTCGGATGGAGCACCACTCGAGTCTTTGCAGGCTTGTCAAGAGCAGCTTGATTGTTTCGCTGCTGAGGTCGGTAGTCTAACAGTTCGACGATCATACACCCTGGCAGAGTGGCGTTTGAGCGGGTCGTAGAGAACGAAATGATGGACAAACCATCGTAAAATGGGACTTTAACGGCGTCAAATAGATCGAGAAAGTCGACCGGTATTCGGTGAGCGCGTATGTCGTCGAGGAGACACTGGACCGAGATGAACGGCCGCACGCGAGCTCAAGTCAGTTACATACCGAGATCTGAGTGTTGTACAGAAATTTGGTTGAAACGTTATTCAAAGTCCAATGTTCAGGATGTAGATGTACGGAGAATGACGGTGGCTGGGACGCATTCTTCTCTAACAAAAGCTAAAGAAACGGTGAGAAGACTAGATATTGAAGAAATATAGAGATACCTCTGCATGGCGCGTCCTGTTGTAGGTCGACATCGGGACATGAACGGTGGCCAGGACGAAGCAAGTCCAAGTGGCGGTGAGGGTGTAATCCAAGCGATCGGCGTCACGTCACGTCACGTACGCACCGTGTTGTCACAAGCCGTGACTCTGCTGAAATTTTTGGTTCTTGCTTTCATGCTCCCATCTCGGTTATTTCGAAACCTAGGAGTCCCTCCAGCTCTACGGAGTCTTGTTACACCTCACGCATCCCTACCCGCCACGATTTCTGTGCAATTGCGCCTCAGGCTCGGTGTAAGACCGGAGACTCTGCTGCAGTCAGGACAGCGGTTAGCCCGGTATTCTACAGCAGCATCTCCAGCAGTTTCTCCGCCTCCTCAAGATACTACTTCTGAATCTACCACATCTGCCTCACAAGCTTTGCCAGAAACTATTGTTCCGAAGCTGCGCATGACTTTTACATGTACCGCCAACGATTGTGGGGAGCGAAGTACGCATGAGTTTACGCGGCAAGCGTATGAGTCTGGGATTGTCCTGGTGCAGTGTCCAAAATGTCTTAATCGGTTCTGGCTGGTCTCCCGTCCGTATCGACGTTTCTCTAATGTGTTTGTATCCTGTACAGACATCTCATTGCGGACCACATTGGGTGGTTCAAGGAAAGCACCGAGGATGGGAAACTACGGACTGTCGAGGACTTGTTGCGTGCTCGCGGTGAGAAGGTCACTCGTGGAATGGTCGGCAACAATGGTGATATCGAGTATGCTCCGGAATGAGATTGTTAGAGTCTCCGTACGTCTAAAAGTACTACTGTATTCAAACCTTGTTATGACTTTTACTTCGTCAATTATGCAGTACTGTATTACCTTATTCTGGACTGTATATGTTACAGTATATCATCATTACCGCCACTCACATTATGACAGCCTGGTGTGACTTGGAGGGAGCGGTGTAAATCAATAGAGGGTGTTATGTGTGAAACAGAAACAGAACTGTCTGCTTGCAATTGGGGGAGAGGAGTGTCATTGAATTGTGGTTTGCATCACAAGTGTGGTTCCAGACTTGCTCGGGGGATCGCAAAGTTAGACGCAAAGAGCGATGAGAGTGCGACGATGTTGAGGTGGGCAGTGCCAGCGATCCTACGTGTATACCTTGCTCAGAAGCAAGCAACGGAGCGACAGAACGCGTATTGCGGAGCAGTGATTTGGAACAGGTTGAGATCGCGGGTTGAGGTGTCGGCACGAGGAGGCTCAAAGAAGATTTTAAGCATAGTGGCTGGAGGGGAATTGTTCATCTGAATCAAGGCGAGTAAAAATATATACCGAAGATACCCACCTGGATATGGGAAGAGATTGTCACCTAATGTTTCGTAAGCTTTCGTAAGGCACGTTGGAAGTGTCGACTTGTGTTGGCAGTAGCGCTCAGTAGCGTCAGGCGAGGAGGAAGGGATTCATAGTAGGTACGGCAAAGACTGGAGTCGACAGGTCGAAATCAGGCGAGAGACACGTTCGGGCACTGGATATTGGACTGTGCGGGATAAGCCGTTTACCACCATGATGTTGCCAGTCCAGTGGGGCACTCATCGACGACGAAGAGGCTCTTGCCAACCATATAAGCTTCCCATTCTTTGTTTGAGGCGCTGGTGGCATTCTTCATGCAGCAGTTAGCTTCTTGGTTAGCTTTCACTGCATTGACGCTTGCAGGAGATCGTGGAGAGAAAAATGATGGGATAGCAGAGGACCCGCCGTTGGCCGCCAGAGTTCCTGCACGGTCCGCTTCATTCCCTTACTGCATCCATGAACTTGAAGCAAGAAGCAAGAAAGATGAAGTTGTCAATTACGGACAGTTACGTAACTGTAACGTAACCTTCATGTACATTGTACGTAAGTACATCCTGATGATTTCCCATCTTGCTCTCGCTTCCGCCACGATGTGCAGCTCAAGATTGTGCACAAAGCATTCAACCGCACTGAATTACATTCTGGCTAGCCGCTATCTTACTGAGAGCAATGCTGAACGAGCTAGAGGCTTTCCGTAAGATTTCTGTTCAGTGGTCTTGTACCTCCACCATTTTGGCATTTCTGTATGCTCATGCCCCAACAATCTGCCTTCTGAACGCTCGCTTTCCACGCGTCTTCGTGACTCGCTCTTCAGATGTGGTTCAATAGCTACCCATTGTCAATGTTCTCAACACCCATTATCTCTCCAAACGGATTCCACCGGCTTACACTGGCAGCAACTCAAGACTCAACACGGGCTCACCCGCTATCTACGTGCGACAAGAGTGCCACGAGACGGTCATCTTGGTCTCACATTGGTTCCCGGCGTGTGGTTCTTCTATGTGGCGCAAGCAAGCCCTGTTCTTTGAGGGCTTAGGCTACGCCCCCTGGTTCTCGATCAGCCATACTGGGAGCGGTACCCTAGGACGTCGTTGACATTCAGATCTAGATGTGGAGGGCGTAACAAGTCGTCGCTGTCCGCCATGATTGGTAAATGGCATCCTACACGTCTTTTCCCCGTGCACTCCGTAACATAGGGGCACACCCCCGGTTTCTCAGCTAGTCAACTATTACCTCCAGCGCGTCTCTGCCTCTGTGTTTGTAAGTGGTGGAGATATGACATCGTGGGCATGAAGTGCGGGTTGTCTCACGCAACTTGCAATGACGACCGAAAAACCTGGATACGACGCCTACGCCTACGTGAGGTTTTCATCCGGTCCGATGCAGGGTGATCATTGATAAAAACGTAGGTCGATTCTTATGTCTCGAATTCGAGCAGCGTCATTGTATTTGTTGTAGATCGACTCCTTCATCAGCCTCCCTCCCGCAGACCAGACAGTTGTGCAAGGACCACCTCTGCGTCGACTCTAACGCCCGTGCCTTCCTCAGCAGAGGGATGTCCCGACCCCTCTGTTGGTATTGGGCGATGGCGGATTGCGTTTATGCTGAGGATGATTCCTATGCGTTCGAGATCGACGTCTGATTTCTCCAAAAGAGATATCTGGCACGGCCGCGTACATTCTCCACCAGCCGCTCCAAATCGTCGCTTCCATGGAAGATCTTTCCTCAGTACCATCGATGGGTGACGCGTACACGAAAGGGCCGTTGATATGGAAAGCGCTCATCGGCACAGCTCATTGTGGCGCCGAATCTCACCCAGATGAATCGAATGGTTCCTGCTGGAGTGAGTCCGTAGTCTGGAATAATATTTGCAATGCACCATGTATAAAGTAGCGGATGTTTATTAGAGCGTATCCGCAAGCCCCCAAACAGCTTTTCACTTTTCTGAGATCAGCTCCCACTTTTAAGCGATGTCAAACTGTTGATGCGATGCGAAGAGCCTTTTCACTTAGTGGTGCTCGATTCTATGGCCGTTTTGCCATTATTTTGACTGTGAACTGCTGTGTACTCCCTCAGCCATCCACCAGTTTTTTCTGCTTGTTTTTTGAGCCACTGGTTGAAGCTCAAGCATCCGAAAGTTAGGCCGCGATTCCCGTTTAGGTCGTTCCAAATTTCTAAAATCACCCATCACTTTTTTGACATTTCCTTGATGCGAAGAGGTTTGGTGGGTTGCGGATACGCTCTATTGGCTGAACCTTTAGGTTGAGCTATTTACATGTGGAGAAGACGGATTGATCTTGGCTATTTTCTGCTACATGTACAAACAAGATTTAGTCATTTTTTATCTGTCATATCCCTGAATCCATCCCCTGGTCCGGATTAAATGGTGTTTGTGGTTGCCTGAGGTGAGTTCTAAAACCAGCTCACAAGCTCCTCTGACTGCGAAGCTCTATGAACCTTGTATCTTGTTCTTGAATTTTTTTCTGCCATGGCGGGTTTGTCATTATTGCTTTGTCCGCTCTTTGGTCCGACACTCTCGCATCAGAGTCTGATCCCATCACTATCCGGACCGTGGTCCGTAAATGTTTTCCTCGTTCCTTTTGCCTTCGCACCGTCATGTTCTCTTCTGCAAGGTTTTGTGCCTTCCCCGTCTCGGTCAGTCTTAAAACCAAGCTTTCTGTGTCTCATCTTTTCTCAGGCTAGGTCATCAACAGGTGGTTGTCTACTTGCGATATAAAAGTCTCCGGCCCTCTGGTGGTCGAAATTCTCGAATGTGAAGAGGGCTGCATGTCTGTCTCGCTACACTCTGTTCCTGTCGCTGCTTCACCACCTTCCAATTGTGTTTCCCGCTCAAACCGGCTGTACCTCTCTAGCATTACTTCCCTCAACTTTCCTGTTGCTTTCCTGTGCGATTCTGGGTTCGAGCGAGGGGGTATCTATCTTATACTTTGCTTTCTGGAGGGGCGTATGTCGACAGACGATATTGCTTTCCCCCTTCCATCAGACATGTTCGTCGGGTTCGTGTTGGCCATTCGTGGCTGGGTTGAGCGATAGATTCAACAGCGAGGGTTCGCGTCTGGGTTTATCAGCCAGGCTTCGCCCTCCCATCTAGTTTAACAACAATACATCTTGCTCAGTGTCTACTTTGATTTCCAAACACAAATGTTTCTTCCTTAGCACCGTCTGTTGAGAAACACATCAATGATGGTTTTCTTTGAGTTGTGCCTCCCTCTCTGTTCAAACTGAGTGCAATGTTGCTTGCAATCCGTGAGCTTGGATGGAACTTTTTTGGACTGAGAGCAATGGTAATTATAACATATGTACCATAGTGCCACGAAGTCTAGACAATTAGCGATAGGAAAAATAAACCACTGTATGCACAGTGGTGAGACGATAATTTAACGAGTGCCGCGCTCCTTCAGCATGCCTGATTTTACAATCAGCAGCTCGTTGCCATAGAGTCAGACTCTCTCTGCTCGCCGAAGTACGGAAAGGCCAAAATCGATCTAAATATGCGAACCAGGTCAAATCAACGCCCGCCCTCGTAACTTTCACGGGTCATATGTTCCGTCAAATCCCACAGGTTCAGCCACCCGCCTCGAAGAGGCCTAATCCAAGTCATACCGTATAGAGGCGGTTACTTGTTTTTGCACAATCCTGGTTGTTGCTCAAGCCAGTGGCAGGCTCATTACGTCATGGACATGACCACTTTGGCATGAACCACCACCACCGACTCCAATTTGGAGTTGCACGTTCGCGCAACTTCGAAGTTCGCGATGACAAGAGCAATTTTCTCTTTTCCTAGATGCCGGCCTTATCTTGCTCTCCGTTCTTCGGTCTCGCCGCATGCTAAAAATCGCGCGTCCGTCCCAAGTTTGCACGCAATTGCCGATTTGCTCGAGCACGGAGTTCTCCAGCAGTCTCTCCAACTCCCTGGCAGGCTGTCTCAACTACCCGGGTCGACCTAGTCTCTTCAAGACGGACGCTACGATACATTGGTTTCCGTACTTGCGGTGTGCTGTAGGGGCGACTCGAGCCTTGGTGCCTCGATAATGTTGGTCTGGCCCAGATCAGTCTCTCATAGACAGACGCCACGACACTAGGTCCTTTTCGCGGTGTTTTGTAACGACAGTCACCCCTGAAAGGCTGCGACAAACTGATAATGGTCAGGACTGAGCTTGCCAGAACCTCAGGTAATTTCGATTTCCCGACGGTCGGAGTCGTCTTCACCAAGTTTAAACAGTATAAATGACGTTGCATTGTGTTCTGAAGTGAAAGGCTCGCGGCGGCATGCCGTGGAATGCGTTGTTTCTCCGAATTCTGAACCGGCATGCAAACTTTGGTTTTCGCGCCCCCGCCCCGATGACCTAGTTTATAAGTCAAGAACTGCCATGGATCTTACAAGGCATCCATGTCTGCTCCTCTCGACATTCCCAGGGTGCGCTAGCTCTTGCTTCCTACCCCAACTGACTTATTGATCGTGAAATAAGATAAAACAAGCAGTCCTCGACGTACTAGCGGTACTCAAAATTGATCCGTTATCCCTAAGCCCTTTCGAGGAAACGTCGACATTGGAACTGTTTGTAGTTGAATGCATCCAAGAGGCTCAAAACCGCGATTATCTTCTAGAGCCTATGCGCGTCGAATATATACGCATCGGCGCCGCCGTGGGTCACTACGTTTGGCTTCTTCCAGGACGTGTGGGACACCAAGTTGCAATACTCGCGTCTCTATTGATGGGGTTTTACTACTGCGTCGATGACTGCTGTTACGAGTCTCGCTCGCTGGGGGAATATGGCTCGCGTTTGATGTCAAGATCCTCTCAGATAGAGGGCGGGCTCGACCACCTCACGGCTCTCAACTCAGAGCTTGCTGACTTGTACAATCCGGTCATTGGAGACCTCCTACGAATATCTCATCAGGCGTATATGATGGGAAATTATCTCGAAGGCCAAATGAGCGACACAGGAAGCAAGGTTGGTACATCATGTTGTAGTGACCTGCCACTCATTCTTCCAGTGGGCCGTGAGCAAGTACGCGCCAGGGTTCCCTGCCGTTATGAAAACGCTTACCTCGGCCACAATTGCGTTGTACTTGCTGTCATTTCCCCCAGACGCACCTTTCACAAATTACTTACAAACTTTGCCCGACGGAATCACAATTCACATGAACACTGCGTTCGTTTTACTTCCCTCCGACTACAGAAAATCTGACCCTCTCTTAGGGATATCATGTCCTACTACAAGGAAGCCCTTGACGGCGAATTTAATCGCGTGGAGCAGGCCGCGCAGTATCAAGGTTTGAGTGGCCCAGAGATGCTGGGAGAGCTGGTCAAATCCACAGCTGTATGTCATGAACGAGTCATCCGTTTACTTTCCACATCGGATTCGACGGGACGATTAGCTTCGTGTCATGAGATGGCGATTGCAGGTTTTGTTATCTTTCAGGCCCTCCATCCGCGATACAAGCTTAGGGATTTTGGCATCTTCGCTTTCGAGTAAAAAAAGTTGTACTAAGTTGGCGTGGGCAGCAATAAAAAATGAGAGGTTGTGTTGAGGTCGCGACTGCGAATAAATCTGATTGCGATGAGTCGAACTCGAAAGATCAAACCTGCTTGCTAGTTCCTGACTAAAATCTTTCATATATGGACTAGCGTCGTGTCGGCCAATAGCCGATCGCGAGTCCTCGCTGATATTGATGACGACCCCGCTTGTTTTCTGCTTTGCGAGCGTAAAGACTACAGCAAAAACATGGTCAATAGCACTCGTTCCTACCACCCTGGACCCAATTCTCACAGGACCAAGTTGAAGAAGACTACAGCCTACTAGTAGAGAGACTCAGGATAATGGTGGGTACCTTGTGATTTTTGACGGCGTTTTCGTCTTCAGGTCGGAAGCGATCTTCCGATTTTCCAATTCAATAGCCTTCCGAGCTTCCGACGGAGGGACCGGACCGGGTCAGCACAACGGAGTTTCAGAAGACTGGTTGCAGGTTGCCTTATGCCTCTTAGATGCTCAACGGGAAGGACCCTCTCGTCCAGCTGAAGAGTCAGTAGAACCCGGAACGCTTTGTTTCATTTTTCGAAGGTACTCATGGTCCCATTCGAATGCAGTAACCTCTGCAACATGCAGTTTCGTGGCTCTGGGCATGACAATTTTTCGGTGCGCCTGTGCTCTTATATAATTTTCGATCTTTTGTCTTAGCTAGCTTGGCTCCGACATAGGTTGTATAAGCGCCGCGGCCGGTACTGGGCAGACGATTTATGGGCTCTCTTTGCATCGTTGGCTTTGATAGCGCAGGTCGTCGCTGTATTTCTCCATGTGCGTGCATTCAGTCAATATTGTGGTACGCGCCGTTACAATGGCAATTGAAGGTTCCTCTTCCAAATAACCTGCCGAAGTCGACGGGGGTCGCAGGTAGGAGGACCTTCAAACGATGGAGACGTCGATGAATGAATTCGCAGTGTACTATCTGATGGCCTTGACATTTTATGCGGTGATATGGGCGTCTCGACTGAGCATCCTATTCAGCATCATCCGGATCGACCCATCTGTTGCCAGACGCAAGCGCCTATCTTGGGCTGCTGTCGCGTTTTTACTTGCGTTTATAATATTGACGGCGCAATTGCTCTGGGTTTGTGAGCCCAAGCAGGAGTGGAAGAAGGCACCAAATCCTCAATGCCCGTTGCCGCTCCAAGTCGCGGTGCTTCAACTCGTCAGTGAGTGGGATTTCTGTTCAAAGTGGTGTCTCCTCTCACCCATACATGAAGCGGACATCCTGGCCGATGGGCTCCTCCTGCTTGCCCCAGTGCCGCTATTCCGAAATCTAATCAACAAAGCGTTTCGACAGAAACTTACGCTCATCTTTTCCACTTGCGTTGTGACTACGATAGTATGTTCATTGCTTCTTTTTGACGACGAATACTAAGCCGCGTCAGGTCTCCCTTGTTCATGCCGCCTTCATTCTTCAAAAAGGAGGCATCAAGGTCGTAATTTCGGCCCTGGTCGAGGTAACGAATTTATGTTCTCGTTCGATGCCATTTTGACCCAAAATCTCAGGATTGTTTCAGCCTGATTGTGGCAAACATTCCTGTAGTTGTGACCACGATGGTCGACATCGTCGGCGACGCAGATCAAGTGAGAACCAACCGAACCACCCCTTTCAGTGGCATGTTCTGGTGGAGCGACATATCGACTACTGTGCCTGGCGTCTTCAGCGAGGGAAGCATCCTGGCCCTGCGGACACCAACTCAGTCGTCTGCACAGCACCACCCGGACGAGATTGAGCTATCGTATCCGAAACTCCCACAAGATTCGGACCCATGGCTTTCATCCGACCTGCCTAAGGATGGGAGGACTATCGTGAACGACCGTCGAGGTTTCCCCTACCCTACCTCACCTTTATAACGTTTGTATCCTTATGACAAGATGTATATGTATCTGAATCAATAACGATTTGCGATGTCGGGATAGTTGTGTTGGATGCAATATCATGAAATCATTAACGGTGTTTTGTCATCTTCGTAGAATACGTGAAATATCTTGCATGGTCATGAAAGATCCTAATCCAAATCCGGTTTCATCGGTTGTCACTGCGTTTGTCGGAGACTCCAAAGGACCCAAAGTAACAGCGAAAGCGGGGCCAGATGTCCGTGGGCCATGCTCTTGTACAAGGGAAACTTGCAAGTTCCTCGGACGGAAATAGTGTTCGTTCCACAGGCCGATAAATTGCTCGACGGTTTGAGCGGGGTTGACGGGGCCAGCTCTGGGATCCTCGGTACCGGGAGGTGGGGGAGTTGCAGGACGAGAACGGCTTTTGGGTAGCGGTGCGTTCTCGTCCTCCAGGACCGGTGAATGTAGTGCCACGAATCCGTTCTTGTTGTGTTTGGAAGGCCTCACACGTCCATACGAGGAGTCCGACGAGGGAATCGACCGCGCACTCAGACGAGGAGGATCAGAGCCGAAACTACCCCCACCCGACCCAGGAGACGCGGGAACGGGGTTATCGGGTCGAGTTGGGGGGACGATAGTGTAAACTGGGAGATCATCCTCCGTCTGAGCGAGTGTGAGCTGGCCGTTCCAAGCACTCGAGACATCCTGGCAGGTGAAGTTCAGAGTTGAAGTCAATATGTTTGGAGGAAGAGAACGTACAAGTATAAATCGACTCCAATCATCGGGAGTAACGGCGCGGGACCATTGGGGATCGGCATAAGCCGCAGATCGAGCTTCAACCTCAGAAGGGCCAAGCTGCATGACGGTTGAGGACGAGATGGGTAAAGCACACGCAGATTCGGGGGCCCGGAAGAAGGCTGACGGATGCGAAGTTAGGGGTACAGACGGCGCCAGCTTTTCAAAATTATCTGGTGGTCGTGATTCAGCTCGAGCCAACGCAGCCAGGGGAGTTGCGTAGGCGCCCCGGGATTGAGCGCTCACACTACGTGAAGCATTGAACTGGTCGGGTTTCTCTGAGAGGCGGACGTACGACGATGACGAGGGAGAAGGGACAAAAGAGGCCTGACCACGTATCGCCTCTGTTGTCCATTCATTGACTGTCCTCATCCACTCCCGGTCCAGTGGATCTCCATATCGATGGAAAGTCCGGACGATGAGGACAAAGTAGATTATCCCCAGCGCAAAAACAACAGTGAGAGCAATCCGAGGGCCGAGCGCAGCGCGGAACGATACGGAGAAGTCAACAGCATCTTGGGTCGATCCACTCAGCCATACAAACGACATGATGCTAATGAGGAACGTGATGATAGACCTGCAATGGAGTCGGTGGATATCAAGGTAGCAAGCAACTCAAGTTTCTTACCAAGCTAACCAGACCGCTGGCTTGATAAGCAAATGATAATCAGTCGCAGTCGGAAAGAAGGATGGGTAGGCGCACCATTGCAAGAAGGACCCAGATATTCCACCATATGTTTGCGGATTGTTTCTGGGCTTCCTATTTTCGCACTCATTATCATGCAGACACGGAAAAAAATTTCAGCTGGCTCACATTCGCAAAGCTGCTGGCCTTATGCATCTTGCGCATAGTCCCAAATCTGATGATGAACATGCAGCCATACAGGAGGCTCATGAGGGCGCAAATCAACGAGAACAGCGCCGAGGTGCGCGTGATTGGATGAGAAGCAGCATCGATTTGCAGCAACGTGAGGATGGCTCTGTTCATTGGTGAGATGAAGCACGGCGATCTTTCAGCGTCATCACTCACGACAGGAGGAGGACCGAGATGAGATTGAACGTCTTCCACTCGCGCAAGAGCGAGTCAATGAAGCTTTCCCAAGACGCTCGAAAATGGAGCAGGCTTCGCGGTAGCGGCATTGTGTCTGGATACGCCATTACTGGCCACATCCTGCTCTCAGAAACATCCCACTGATCAGACTTTGCGCGAGCCATCCGCTTGATGTCCGGTAAGCTCAGCCGTGCGTCTTCAAATATGCGAGTCACCCGAGAAAAGTACAGGGACGGGATACGCAAGAGGAAATGGAGATATAGTTGGCCCGGAATGAAGTCAAAGAAGATGAGCATCACAGCAGATAGGATCGTTTGTAGAGTGGACAGCGACGAACTTTGTGTGCTGGTAACAGGGAGAGGCAGGCCAGTATCGGTGGTATGAACGACGGGGGATTCTGCTACCGTCAAACGAGGAAATCCATACGGCATGGTGGACCGCGGTGGGGTGGGGATACGTGCTGGGATCACTACCACTGTAGGCTGGGGCATCGTCATAGACGTTGGAGATCTGGATGACCTCGAGTAAAACCGACGGCGCGAACGGCTCCTACTGCGTTCGCGACGGATCGGCGGTACGATATAGATAGGCGGAGGAGTTTGACCCGGCACGGTGTATGAGAGCGGAGGAGTATGACTGCGCGACCTTGACCTCGATCTCGAGCGACTAACAGACGAGGCTTCACTGGAAACTGAGGAAGCTGTGAGTCTTGACGGACTGGGCGAGCTGGAGGGTCGCTGTGAAGACGGTGATTGCGGAGCACTCGGTTGAATCACGATGGGCTGCGTTCCAACATGCCCCATCTCCGCTTGTCCATCCACGCCGCTCATCACTTCGCCCGATCTCCTATTCTCAGAGAGTGAGCGATGTAACGCCAAGACAGAAAAGAGATGCACCCATCGTGAGCGTGAGTCTCGCTGCAAACGAAAGCCATTTAGATGGGTCTGGAATGATTCAATATTGACGTACGACGGTGGTGCTGGGGTACGCGACCTTGCATCCTCGGCGGTAGGTAACGGGGGAAACACAGGAAGCGATTCTGGGGCGGGAAAGTAGGGCGTTGGAGCATAAGCATAGCCTGGTTGAGGAGGTCGCGGTGCATATTGACCAGCTGGAACGAACTGGGGCATGGTTGGTGGGATGTGGCTATGGTGTTGAGCTCCAGGACCAGGGAACCATTGTGAGGGCTGCGCCGGAAATTGAGTGGGTTGATATTGCTGAGCAGGATGCTCAAAAAAGTGGCCAGAGGTAAAATGCTGAGTGGGATACTCTGCAAACTGGGTCGGCCGAGAGGGTCGCCGCCGCGAAGGAACATGATCATCGGCACTCGTTTGGCGAACGTTTCGACGCCATCGGCCTCGCTCGAACGGATTAACGGCCACAAACAGCGGTTCTTCATGAGAGGGCTCCGGCTGATATTGTTGGGAACCCCAGTGCGGCGCAGGAGCGCGGGGAGCCTCCCATCTCTCGTGCGGACGAGACGAGTACCAATTGCCATGAGATTCTTGATGAGCGGGCGAGCTTTCGCGCTGCCCTACACCATATCCAGCATCTACATCCGGCGCGTCCAGGGATTCAAGTGAAATCTGAGTTGGCTGAGGATTTCTGTTGGCTTCTGCCCAGCCCGAGGTTGATCCACGCGACTCTCTGAGTTGTCTTGTGGGTGAACGCCCTCTTGAGACTACCGACGACGCTCTCGAATCCATGTTCAACGACGAACGGAAGAAGACCCAGAAGCGGCGTCAATCTGATTTTCATCAGTCGCGTACGCGAAACGCGGCCCATTCAAGTTCCAGGACAGTCTAAGACCATTGAGAGGTAGCTTCAAAGCGCAAAACTCGACTCAGTTCAAACCACAACTCTCTTGCGGACTCTGGGAGTTAGAGGTGACAGTTAGAGTTGAGGCGGTCGTTGTGACAGCTGCCACCGTGACAAAAAATATTCGAAAGTTATGATATGTACTACTACTCGAGTAGAGTAAACGAGTAGAATTTTCAGGTCGTGCACTCTTGCTAGCCCTAAGACTGCAGCACGACGTTCAACCGCAAATGGGCCCGATGGCCGCTGGGCAGATAACGCGGTTTTCAATGCATCTCCCTCTCACGCACGAACGCTCAATGACACCGGGGGTGCAAGGAGGGCATCCTGTCGGTCGACCCTGTGATTTCAAGTTTAGTCAACTTGAGCTTGGAGTACAGTGTTAAAGGTCTTCCATACCTTCAGACTTGTGCTGATTGAGGTAGCAAGCTCCCGACCCAGTACGGGCGAAGCAAAGAGGATCATGGCGATCGGAAAAATGCGTCGGAGCTGCATAAATTGCGGCAGTCAAGGTGAACTGGGTAGTGCGAGGAGTCGTATAGTTGACTAGAAGCGGTCTCTTTGGGCCGATTTATAGCGCATAGGTTCGTAAATGGAGAAAGGCACGCATCTCCCGCTGGAGAGTGTTTCGTGTGCGCGGGAGCACGGTGTCGGTACAGAGCGGCTGAGACAGGAGCAGAAACGCAGGCGCGGAATGAAGAGTCTCCCTTGACGAATGTGCAGCAAGAAAGAATCATCGAGGCCACGGAAGTAACAAGATGTGAGCAAATTCGGCTTTGCCAGTTGGTGAAGACGACCCGCGAACGGGCTCCTGCTGCCAATTCCGAGACAATTTCTAGCGCATGGCGTCCCGTATATAGTATGAGCAAGTGGGAACTGGGATGTTTTCTGCGGGATCGTTAACATATTATTATTGAGTTACTTACCAGTTTCGCAATTATCAGCGCAGACGGAATTCCTTGCAGATACTTATGGCGAATGAAGCACGAAACAGTAGTGCGTCTGAGAAGATCCGAAACTACTAGTGTTCGGGTCTCTGCGTGAACGCAGCGAGTGACGAACCGACGGACGGCGGACGAGAGGTCTTTAGTCTTGGGCTAGCACAAGCATATGCATGCTGGCATGGTGGTGAAATATATTGACATTTTTTCTACATCCCGATTGAGTCGAAATATTGCCCACTCGTTCCGCGAGGAGGCGCCGCACAAGGATGGCACTACGACTTGGGTTCGCAACACATTTCTTGCACATCATGAGATCTAGATAGGCTCAGCCTCAAGTTGGCCTTATGTACGTCGCTGGAACACTATCGACGATTCAATTGGGCACCAGAGACACCAGATATTCGGAGGCAACTGAGTGAGCGCTAGTGAGCTTGGTGAGCAACGCCGCAAACCAGGAATTGTCACGGTAACGCCACTGATTGATGTTGCTGTCACAGTTCTGTTTTGTTCAATTCCAACCCAAAGTGTACATTCCGCTTTTGTTCTTGCTTCGGATAACAAGAGCAAGAAAAGAACGATCATCAGCCGTAGGTTGCGGGTCAAGCTTCGTCGGACTGCCGCAAATTCGGCGGAAGTCAACTTGAAGCTTCAAGTTGCCGAGCCCGTCCGACTTGTCGCAAATTATCGAACTGTTGGTTCATGAACCCGCTAAATGTAAGTCATTCTGTATCTTTTGCGGTAATACGATCTGGCCTCGACGTTTCTCGGACTGAATTACCCCAAGGGAGGTTGGTTCTTTGATTGATACACCCGTGTACGTGTGAGTTGGCTATTTGAACAGTGTACATAAAGCCTTGTTGCGATCTCTCATCCTCCTCTGCTTTTCCTCTTTCTCCTCGCACGATGATCTTGTCTGCAAACCAGGTTTCCGGCAAATCGTTCGACTATATTATCGTGGGTAAGTACAAGACATAGACATTCGTTGGATTCGTTTTCTCTTACGATCTCTAACTAGGTGGAGGGGTAAGCAGCGATATCCCTAGGAGTTCTACAGAATAGCGCACATTTCGTTGTCAGACATGTGGACTTGTCCTCGCCACCCGCCTCTCAGAAGATCCCTCCGTCTCAGTCCTCGTCATCGAAGCTGGAGCAGCCAATCTCGATGACCCCGAGATTCGTATGAGTTGATCACTCTCAATTTCAATTCATGAATGACTCGAATCAGTTGACCCGACACAGTTTTCCACCCGGTTCGGAAATCCAAAGTACGACTGGGCATTTGAAACAGTGAATATATTGCTATCACACCCATACTTCTCGCTGACTACCTTGACAGGTTCCTCAGAAATCTTGCAACGATCTATCCGTGCCATTCAATCGGTAACTCGCCCATCCCTCCCCTTTTCACATCTCACAGAAAGTAGCGGCAAAGGCCTAGGTGGCAGTTCTGGCATCAACTTCTTCCAATACCACCGTCCTGCCAAATCCGATATCGACGGTAAAGATTCTGAATCATCTTCCTCCGACATCAAAGTTCATCGTATGATAGCTTTTGAAGAGCTTGGGAATGAAGGGTGGAATTGGGCTCTGTTGGAAGATTACTACGTCAAGTCCGAACGCTTCGTTGAACCCGTCAAGAAAGATCCAGCGGTCCTGAGCTACACTTTGGCAAATCACGGCGCCACCGGACCGCTCACAGTCGGGCTTCCGAATGTTGTTTCGAGATTTGAAGGGCCGTATCGAACGGTCAGTGCTCAAGTACAATTGAACTGGCTCCGATGTCTAATCAAGATGGAAATAGGCGATTGAATCCCTTGGCATCGAATTCGCTGAAAAGCCTGTAAGCCTATGATTTCATTAGACGCTCGGTTCTGACCTCTCTTCTCAAAGTTCTCCGGCGATGTATACACCATTCATCAACGGACTCCTGATTTACTCAACTGATTGCAGACAAATGGCTTTTGGTTTACACCTATTTCCGTCGATCCAGTTGAACGTGTCAGATCTTATGCGGCCAACGTCGGAAATCAATCTCGTTCTCATGTCTTTGATACTCAATGCTTGTTCCAGAAATACTATCAACCCAACGCGACGCGGGAAAATCTTTCGGTTGTCGTTTCTGCGCACGTCACCAAGATAGTCACCGCACTCGATGCAAATGGTCAGGCTACTGCTGTAGAAGTTGCGTTTCTGAGTGAAGACACCTCGTACACCGTCAAAGTCGGGAAAGAAGTCGTACTTTCGGCCGGGTACGTCAAACCTACATTGTTTCCAGGCTTGTCGTTCAAGCATACGCAGAACAATCATGTCCCCGCAGGTCCGTGTCGGTGTTAGTTGAATCTGAATATGCCCATCTAACGACTCCTCTGACGTAGATACTAGAGCTTTCCGGCATCGGAAACAAATCTATCCTTGAAGCAGCGGGCATTGAAACCAAAATCCACCTGCCCGGCGTCGGCGAAAACGTACAAGAACATTTCTATTCCTCAGTTCTGCAAGGTATATAGTTCAACTGCATGAAAGCGAACCATCCATTGACTGCAAGTAGGAATTCGCCCGGAGGTGATGTTGAATCTCTAGTTGAGGAACTCGACCACTTGGTCTTGTGTATTTTCTGAACGATTACCCTAGCGAAGCCCTCGGCAAAGACGTCTTCGGCATGGCAGCAACTTGTATCGCATTCGTACCTCTCGCATCCGTCAGTCCAATGCACGCTAGCCTCCAGGAGTCGCTCGCGAAAGCAATCGAGAAAGACATATCAACTGGAAAAATATCAGAATCGTTGCGCAAGCAGTACACCATCCAATTGAAGCATCTCCAAGATCGAGAACCTAGCTGCGAGTTTCTTATGTGGCCGCTCTTCAGAACTGACCCGAGTATGTCGGCAAGCCCCAATTCTTTGTGTTGAGCGATTCTTACAGCATCACTAATCAAATCTTAGGCGCGCCTGTGCCTGGAGTACAGTTTCTCTCAGTGTCGGCAATGGCCAATCACCCTTTCTCCCGTGGATCAATCGTGAGTGTTATTGAGCGATATGTTGAATGCGCTACATTGTTTCTCATCACAGCATATCACCTCGAACGACCCTTTGCTCGCGCCGCGTATCGATCCGAACTATTTTGAATATGAATATGGTGTGTAGCTTAGATTGGCAATTTCCACCTTGTCTGCATATGTTTTTCTGTATCTGACCCTTACACACGCATCTTCCAGACCTCCTCTCGATAGTGGAACAGCTTAAGTTCTGCCGCAAGATTCTTGATCAAGAGCCCTTGAAACAATTCCTGACAGGTAATGAGTTTAGACCCGGGCCAAATGTTCAATCGGACGAAGAAATAGCAGGTACGCGAATCAAGTCAGTGGGCTGAGAAGCTCTACTCAGGACTCGACCATTGTATGCAGACTACGTCAAGGCGAATATGAGAACGACTTGGCGTTCGTCGATTTCATTTTCGGCTGCTGCATTCAATGACTGAAAAAAACAGATACAATTGGCTCATGTTCGATGCTCCCGCGTGCAGACGGCGGGGTCGTGGATCGAAATCTCAAGGTGATGAATGAAATCATTGTACAAGAACGTCCGCATTGAATGAGTATGGCATTCAGGTTTACAACACGACGAACATTCGTGTCGTCGATATGTCGATTCTACCGCTGCACATTGGAGCCCACATACAAGGTAAGCTCCGGTTCAAATTACCTTATAAGTAATCACCGATTCCTTGAAGCCACTGCGTACGCTGTTGGGGAACTCGGTAAGTTTTTGTGTGGATGGGCGGGGCCGGACTTCTTACCACACAGTGCTCACTCCCCTTGACAGCTGCCGACATTATCACGGGACAGGTTTTTTGAGTCGGTGGTGTAGATTAGAAGTTGCCTTGCTTTGAACTGACTTAGATAGACGTACAACTCGGAGAAGGGGGATTATCACCCAGGTTTCGTCCCATCTATTCTCCACTCTGTCACAGAAGAGAACGATCCCCCAACAACGGAGACGGTCCGCCGCATTGAGAAATCGGATGATCCATCCTTCATTAACTTGACTACCATAAGTAAAGAAAAAGTGTAGCAAAGTGTATGCATAAAAAATTCCCTAGAAAGGTACAGTAAAGACAGTCTGAAATCAGAGCTCATACTTTCGAGCGAGTCAGGTACTGATTGACGATAGTAGGGACTCTAGGGTCAAAATCACCCAGAATCTCGACCAACTCATTCCTGGAATTCCTAGCATCAATGTCTCATTCATTCGTCCAGTGCCAACGAACGACTCACCAAATCCGATTCTGCGCCTTGACGCCCTCGGGGCTCAATATAAAATCCGAAACTTCAAAGATACGACAGGCAGAGAGGTACTGGCCCCGCAGAGCATCTGGTTTATCCGGATGTGCGATCGCCCCAAATACGAGCTGGCGACTGCCCTCTTCAGCCGTGAAAGCCAAGACATTCATCAATGTTCCGAAAATCATGGCCATGAAACCTTTGACGTCTCGCATGAGCTCGGTCTTGCAGAGACCCGGATTCACGGCGTCTATGACTAGCGGCGTCGAGACTGGGAGACGATCGTTGAAGGCACGGACAAAGAAGATATTGATCACTATAAAACTTGGTTATTGAACGAATTGAGTGGGGTTGTCGACTTACTCTTGGTGAGGGGATATCTATTGGCCATAGTGCTGCGAAAAGATATAAGAAAAAGCTTCACAAGGGTCTAGCGTCACGAACTCTTTTGTGCAATATTCGGAGCTTCCCATAGTCTTGAGGATATTTGGACTTTGAAGCACTTTCTTATCCAGCGTTACCCAATAATGGGTCTGGAATCTCATGAGAACGTATTGACGCAGAATCAATATGCGACAAACCTCACTAGCGACAACGACGATTCGCGGGATGACGGAGTATCGCTCAGCTGTTTTGATCATAGCGGGCAGAAGAAGAAATGCGAGTAAAGGCGTGGCGAGGTCGTTCACATATAAACTGAATCAAATCATAAGGTCCGCATTGTATCGTACAGGTGCTGGACACTCACGAGCTTTCCCAGCCATCCTTGGTGGGTTGAAATTTCGGCATTGAAAGGGCCGCATTCTCCACGAGAATATCAAGCCGACCGCCGTCCCGTTCAAATTTATCAGCAAAGCGCTTGACAGATTCGAAGTCAGAAAGATCTATCAACCACAACTCGGCCTTCGTATAGCCCGTCGCGGCTTTGAGTTCTGTCGTGTATATAAGCTACCAGGACGAAAAAAGAATTATACCATGCTGAACGCACTCTCCAATGCGGCCTCTCCTTTAGATTGGCTTCGACAAGCAAGAATAAGACGACCAGGATTCATCGACCCGAAATGTTTAGAAGCCTCGAATCCAAGACCGGTATTCGCCCCAAGAACGATCACGGTCTTGCCGGCGAGGTCGGCCTTCAGAACCGGAGGCTGTTTCGCAAATTGGGAGCGCAGAAAGGTACCAAAGCTGACCTTCATGATGGAGACGAAGGATGTGAAGATCACGAAGAGTCAAGGCTGGGCTTTTAAGCAAATGGATGAACCCAATGAACCCCGATTCGGCATTGCGATGAGATCAGCCAGAATATTCGTCATAACTTTTACGGTGTGCGCAACAGGAGTAGAAGACGCGGCACTACAGTGCGCGTATTCCAAACCTTCGACCTCTAAGTATGTTGAGGATATCCGTTCCGTTGAAAACAAAATAATTTCAAGTTGGAGGCCAAAGAAGTACTCGTTCGATGGAGCCTGAGTTTAGTTTTTCCCGAGTGTATCCAATGTGAGAGGTCAGAGTCCCAGAGAGCAATATGTCTTGCAAGATTACAGTAGATCTTCGTCGGAAGCAAGCAAAGCTAGATTTCTTCGGCGTTTCGCGTAAGTAAAGAGAAGTAAGAGTCCGATCAGGCCCCCGGAACTTTCCGAGCTGCGTGTGAGCTACTATTTTCTCTTAAGGTCTTATTACTTTGACGACTAAAAATCTTCTGTCTAATACACCCAAAAATTCAAGCTCCCAGGTTTTGTTTTTGCGAGCCAGCATACAAAAGTTGACCACACTCCTTCAGCCTAATCAAGTAGTAAGGGAAGTATTCGGGGTCATGCAATGAACTGATCGTACTGACAGTCCGATCAGTGTCATTGTGCTTTGAATGCGGCCCGAGTCCTCTCCGCCGTAATTTGGAGCACTTTCAACCATGGGAACCTAGCCGAACCTCGACGCGTTCGCTGCTTCATCCATTGCCAAGCTTCCTTGTAGCCCAACCGCGGGAACTTAACGTAGCACTCCACTCAACCAGAGAACCGATAATGCCGCGCCGCTACTTGTCGAGGTGAGTTTCTTCCACTCAACCCATTTCTCAGCTTCCTCTTCCCGCGCCCAACGCGTCGGTCGGCCGAAACTCCACCCGCTCCCGCCGCCGACATTCACACAGCCGGCGCCGACGCATACGTTACACACAAAGAAAATGACTACAAGGTGCGTCCACCTCCTACTCCTCCCTCCCGCGCCGTACTAACGATACCCCCATCTTCTCTAGCCCATCTCCCCTCCACCTCGACCGCTACCTACTACCACCACTCGATCCCGACCGCCCGAATGCCGCCACCTTACCGACGCGTTCCGGCGTCCCGACACCCTCAAGCGGAAATCCACCGCCCTCCCTTCGATCCCTTCGGGGCGAGCCCTCCACCACGCCCCTCCTGCGCGCTCATCGCCGCCGCAGCCCCCCACGACACCCTCGCCGCTGCCCTCGTCGACCGTCAACACCGTCTACGCCGACATCGTCGCGTCGGCGCTCCGCGCGCCGCTCGTTCAAAAACTCGCACTAGAAATTGAAATCTAACCAAGTTCTTTCAATTTCGATGACGAAACGAACGGAATTACTCACCTTAGTGAACAGACGAATGGGGCGTGGACTCGTCTCGATCAAAACCTCGACATAGGCGTCGTTTCGGCGAATGGGCTGAAAATCAAGGTCCAGGTGAGTTCTTTTATTTTTGACGACGAAAAGAAACGGAAAACTTACCTATCTGACTAGCATCCCGCTCTGCGTCCCACCCAACTTCCGCGTTGCAACCAACTCCCTCACGCACCGAACCTTTCCCCAACGCGTCTTCGTTAAACTCGCCGCTAGTCAAGTTCTCAAACCTACCTCTGCCCGCAACATATACTTCGCGCCGTCTTCGCCGTCCCGCGAGAGCGTGGCACTGAAACATTCCACAGTACGTAGTTACTCCTCCCTCAGTGCTCACTCGCAGACTACGCTTTCTCGCTTATCCCTCCCCGCCACTCCGTCGTTCTCCGCTGACGTCTGCCCTCACGAGGTACGCTCGCTCACTCACTCACTCACTCACACGTTGTACAGATACTGACTACACTGTCTTAGTTTACTCTCAGTGTTGCCTCGTCAGCGTAAGGAGGAGAACAGGAGGAAGCTTACCTTGGGTGGAATGCAAGTCGGCGAAGGAAAACGGTGCGTCTCATACTCTACCTATCTACGCCCTCCTCGCCCTCGTGTTCGCTCGTCGCCGCCGGCGCCGCTATCTCCACCTATACCGCCGCCGCCCTCACGCTTCCGACAACGCGCCCTCATCGCCAGCCTCAATCGCCGAGCTCCACCCAACACACCCATCCAACACTCCCACCCGCCGTTCTCGGGCGACGCGCCCCATCCAACCTACAAGTTTGCGTTGAATCAGCGCGCGTTGAAGGAGAATAGTAAACTCGACGTACCTTGTCCATAGACACGAAATAAATCTTATCATTCGAACCTACTACCCCGCGCGACTCGTTTCGGCAACCATCTCAACACCCAAGTCAATGAAACACGTACCTGAGTCAATTTTACAACTACAAGTACTGTAAGAAACGCGTCAACGAGCCCTATTGAATAGAAACCGACTCGAATGGAATGCAATACAAGTAACCTATCAAATACTGGCCGGATTGAAGACTGAACAAACGAGAAGACACCGATGCTCACCAAATACAGCTTGGTTGGTGCGATGCAGAGTGTATTGACGCGCTAGGTGATTTCGTCAGAGTCAGTCCGCCGAGACCGATAGAATAACTTACCGCCGCTTTACCGAACGACACCCTACTACTCAAGACCGAGTCAGTCAAGGGAGAAATGGATCAAACTAAATACACCCACCGAAGCTGCTCTAAACAGTCGAAACATCAATGTACATCTAGCTTTTCAACGCGAACTACTACGAGCACTCTGAAAGCAAAGACCAAGGAGAGATGAAAAGCTTGAACTCAATAAGAAGGCACGCACCGCGGCTCTAACCAGTCGAAAGGTGCATCTCATTGAACGTAGGCATTCAATGTGAGCGACTCTGAATTAACTCAATCTAAATCCAGCGCAGAGCCGAAAATTCAAAGTGAACGGAGTGGAACAATGTAAATGAAATACTCACCTTGCGACTTCAAATTCAATGATACAAACCTCAAGCGCACTTAGCGCAGCCTACAAATTGATATCAGAGTCAAACGGATCGAAAGAAACACTCACCGTGTCTCAAACTACTCAAACCAGATACCCCGGAATCTAATAAGCAAAGCTATCGTCAGTTCTACGAAATTCGAGCCAGAATGAATACGAACTTAACAGCTCATCGAGGCTGGAACTCAGAAACGTCACTCCTGAATTGAAACAGTGAATCAAGAAAGAAAGTGCTCACCGGTATGCTAACCAGTCGAAATGTGCATCTAAGGAAGGAGTAAGTTCGCTATAAACTCGATGAATGCAATACAATACAGAGGGACTCACCAATACTAACGAGTCGCGCGCGACAAATCAACGACGGCGCATAGCGAAGCCGAGGCAAAACTGCTTCCAAAAGAATAGAATGGGTTAGTATGAGTCGAAGTGAAGTGAAGTGAAGAGGCTAGAACTCACCTTGAATTCGAAGTCAAACCGAACCCCATTCAAAGAGTAATATGGATTGAATGAAATTATATCGTATCTATTCAACGAAGAGCGGACTTGGATTGAAGGTCAACCTGGATATGAAGTAGTCAGTCAGTCAAGGTCAAGGTGAACTTGTTCAAGGTGTTGAGAGATAAGTATAAGGAAGTTGAAGTCGAAACAAGATGAAAGTGAAGCGGTAGATAAGAGCATGAATGAAAGGGTATAAGGGAAGTAAGTATTGGCGAGTGAAGGGAAGGGAAGGGAATGAGTGAAGGCCGAAGAGGGATAGAAAGTAGACGACTCGGATGGAATAGAACGTACCTTGGACCACATACCCATCCAACCAATCAACTATCCATCCAGCCATTCAACCCAACCAGCCGAAGCATGTCGACTTGAAACCTGTATAAGATCGAGTCAGTCAGAGTGGGCAGGTTAGAGGAAGGGTTGAAAGTGATATAGGTATCTTGAGTGGCGCAGGGTGGTATGAGCCATAGACGTGAAGGGAATGGAGAGGAATAGAAAAGCGAAGAGAAAGCGAAGAGCGCACCGCAAAACCCGCCGCCCAATCCAAACCCGACATCCCCGTCGACCACAGCGAGCTACGAGCAACATCAGCGAAGACACGATCCTAGACGACGTGTGCGACGTACAAGGCCAGAAGGCGACGAGCAAGCAGGCGGGGCGTCGAGGCTAAGAGGAGAGAAAGATGGTGGGAGGAGGGAAAGGAGGGAGGTGTGTTGAACTTCAACCCACGGGCCTTATATACCCTCCCCCCGATCTCCTCCCTCCCCGATTTCCCTGACTCTTCCATGCGCAAAAACCGCGCAAATCAGCTCCGCGGACCTCGCATCCGAGTCTTAGAATAGAATCTTCCGTCTGAGTCAGACATGTGGCGCCAAATTGGTGTGGTTGTCGTTCGTCGGAACCCTGAAAATGGTTTGGGATATTCAGAGGTGGGTGGGGATGGAAGAGATAGGGCTACGCACCGATTTCCCAATAGCTATAATCGTTTTAGTCAAATTTCGTAACCTATAATCGCCGGTACCCTGACCCTCCGCCCTGGATACTCGGATGTCGCAAAATCGTCGAATTGAGTTGTCGAGTGTCCTATGAGAATTCCAGCCCTGGTTTGAGCCCACACGCAAGTACAGACCAAACCAAAAAGTCTCCTGAGGCTAAAAACAGAACGAGTCATACCGATACAGCGAAATAAGCGAGATATGGGAAAACGAACCAGATTTCCCTGAACGTCCTGCGCCGCCCTGTTCCCCCGATATCGCCCCAAATTCATTTGTCGTATCCAGGAAACATGTTCCGACAGATTGATGCCGCATGCCCGCGGTCTTTTGCTTCCATACCTCAAATTTGCTCAGTGGCGTGAATTCGCTATTTCCGCCGTCATAGCGTCCCTGAGCGCCCATTTGCACCGGATTAGCACTGAAATAGAGAATAAATGTATATGAGCACTCACCCAAGAGACCCCAGCCAAAAACCCCAGCAAAATGAAAAACGATGATGGAGGTTGAGAGCAAAGAATGAAGACCTTCCTATTCAGGACGCCGGCGTTGAACTGTCAAACGCTATTTGGCGGTGCTTGCACCCGGCTTGTTCTCTCCCGCCATCCTCCGAAATTTTCTATCACCTGGCTTGCGGCGGCACTCTGGCGGACCCGGCAGCGCAAGCTTGGAACCAGCGGCGCTCAAGTCGCCATCGTTTCGGCATCTAACAGGCTGCCTGGAAGCAAGTTAAGCGACATTGGCCGATTTGATGACTATCAAGTTCAACCCTTCGACACGCGGATTTGCACTGCCGTAGGGCTTCCTTGGTTGAGAAAGCCCATTCTGGTGTCACTAGGGTCCTTCGGCGCCGTCTATATCTGCTTCCTTCTGACTCGCGCCGCCGATTTCGACGAATTGAATCGAGATTCCGTTGGGTCAAAAATAGCTGTTTCTCAGCTCAAATTGTCGAGTGCGGGGTACCTGTGTTCGCTTCGGCTTAAATGTGAGTTGCCATTCTCATTCTGTTTCGTTGCTGTTCGCGTTTAGTTCAGATTCTGTCCTAAATTTACGACGAATGTTAAATGTTCAAGTTGTCAGCTTCGGCTCAAAGTGTTCATTGTGCCTGAGAAGTATTAGGTTTACTTTGAATGTGAGTCCCTGTCTTCACTCTGCTATCTACTCTCGAGCCGTTTGCGTTGTATCATTCAAATCTCATTCCAGATCCTCAATAATGTCCAGAAATGGTTCTTTCAACTCAAATCATCGAGGCTTATTATACCTGGATTCGGCGCGATTGTGAGTACCTTGATTTCGCTCTGTCTCGTTCTCTTGAATCTGTACATTCGGAGCTGAGGTCAAACTTTTGCGGAACGCGCTGAGTTGATCAGAGTTTAAGTATTCCTTGCGCTAAACCGCGCCATGGAAGCGCTCAGAATATAGGCGCTCATGCGCCAATCCCGCTGTGTCGGGTAGCTACGACGTGGTTTGGGGAGAGTGTCCCAAAATAACTCACTAACCAAATTTCCTTTCTGAAATCTGACTCAACGGTTGCGTTGCAGAGAGATCACCCGATTCGGACGCAATCAAATCGGCGGAAACTGTGCGGTCAGGGTCAACGACACGGGTGTGTTCATTTGTTTTGTTGAATGATTGATCTGCCTCGCCACTCAACGGAATCACGGCACAGCTGGTTTCCTTATTATTACCACCACCACCACCATCTCACTCTCCTCCAACTACGCCTCACCCCGCCCTTCCCTCCCCTCTTCTCGCTTGCGCCCAACGTTTTACGATCTCCTCTCACCCTCTCGTCTCTATCTCCACCGCTCTCGTCAACTCAAGCACCCGTTTGTCAACAGGTATTGTTCATTTAGTTTGTTTCTCATCGTTCAACATTGACGAGCTCTCAGCTATTCCGCTCGTTCTGAGTTGCCCACAAGTAACCTTCGCGCACCAAGTCCGCCTCGACCGTGCTTTCAACAACCATACCGAACTCTCCACATCGGGCGCACGTCGCGAAGCGGCGTCGACTCCAAAATCAACTCATCAGTGAGCCACTCCCACCCTGTCCTTTTTCTGTCCGCCACTGACGGCTTTTTCAGTTCGTCTCATCGAGCCGCCGGCAGGCAAACCGCGCTCCAAAAGCTTGAAGCGACTCATCCCACGTCGCATCAATCTCGTCGTCGTTGATGGCGCGCCGCGCAGCGGCGTTAGTGTTCAACTTCAACCCAAGTAAGTAAGCCACCCGACGGTCAGTTTACCTTTGCATCACGTTCTGACGAGTTCTCCAGCCGATTTGGAACTCGTTTTTGTCGCCGCCGGCAACTTCCCCGTTACCCAATATCGAATCGACGCGTCCCCATGCCCAGGTCACTTGTTTCTGGCCATCGTGCACGCCGCGCAGCGGCGCTGGCTCTTCCGAACTTCGAGGTACGTGGAGTACTTCTTCACCTTCCCTCCTAGGATGTTGCTGACGACGTTTTCAGTTGTTTTTGGAGTCTTATTAACCACCTTGAACCAACATCTCGACTGCTGGCCAACAACTCGGAGTTCGGTTGAAGCCGTCGCCGCGAGCGCGCTGCGTAGCGGCGCCAACCCTTTGCCTATATGGAACGACGTCCGCCGAACGATACTGCTATACAAACTGTAAGTGATCTTGATGTGTTTGTGCTCCGTTCTTCGAAATTTCTGACGAAAATCCTTCAGTTCGTGAACCCATTCCGGCCGCCGGCAGGCCAACTCCCGCACCTCGTAATCAATGCAACGTCTCGATCGCCGGACAATCCTACCTTGCTCGTATCCCGCTGTGAGCGCGCCGCGCAGCGGCGCCAACACCCTGACTAGACGGATCGCTGTCTGCCGAGCGGCGATGTCTGGCTGTGAGTCTCAACTCTTCATATCTCATACACATAATGTTGATTAATCATTGGCTAGTCGGTGATTTTTTTTCGGCCACCGGCAGGCAAATTTCACCCCTCCAAGCTCAAAACAACGTCTCCAATCAATGCTGTCCTCAGGAAGTTGAAGGAGGGTCCCGAGAGCGCCGCGCAGCGGCGCGAACACGTTGACTATATGGACCAACGTCCGCGGAGCGGAGATCTCTTCTTGTAAGTCATATCGCTCGACATATTCGTTGGTTCACTTTCTTAACCCAAGTTCTTCAGTTTTCGAAAATATTTTTGCCGCCGGCAGGCTAATACCGGCCTCGACAATTTCACCAGCGAGTGCGCAATTCCAAGTCATTGGGGTCGCCGTTGCCGCCGCGCCGCGCGGCGGCGCTAACTCTCAACTATATATCTCGCCGTCCCCCGAGCGGGACGCATGCTCGGTGAGTCTTCCACAAGTCTTCCACTCCATCTCCCGGCACATAAATTCTGGCTTGATGTCAGCCTTTTTTCTGAGGGTTTTGGCCGCCGGCAGGCTAAACCCGCCCTCGACGCTTCAAGCATCGAGGTCACGAACAGGTTGAAGTGAAAGTTGTCGCTGTAACAGCTGTTCGATGCTGCCGTGCCGCGTAGCGGCGCTAACCTTTGACTCCATGTTTTGCCTTACGCCGAGCGGCATCCCAGGTATGTATTCTCTGATTCTATATTCCATGTCTTCTAAAGTAATGAACGACTTTTATAAGAATCTTCATCAAACGATGACTGTACGGCTTCCGAGTAACTTGAAGCTGTGTTGCAAGTAAGTTTCAACTTAGATCTCTTATTGGTTTCAACCTCAACTCAGCTCTCTCACAACAAAGGCTCCCAGGGGATTCAAACTTCGAATATACGACGTATCGACGTCCCGCGAGCGACAATCCAAACGGCCAAGTATCTCTGTCAAGGTAACATGCGAAATTCGATTTTTTCGAAGTCCCGCGAGCGGCGCCGATTGTAAGTTCCCACTTCCTGTACATCTTCTTTCTATTCCACAACGCTAACGATGCACAGATTAACCCCAACCTTCAAATTTCGATTTTTCGCCGTCCCGCGAACTTCAACTCCAACTTCTCGCCTCAAATAAAACCCAAGCCCGCTTCCAACGATCATGAATACACGACGTATCGTCTTCCCGCGATCGTCTATCCGATAAGCGGTGAGTTCTTTGCCGTCTTTCCATTCAACTCTGATTTGGGTTTTGTTCCGCCAAATCAAACAGAACCTTAGAACTCTGCATCAAAATAGCAGTTCTCTAAGCGCGATTACACGACGTATCGAGCTCCCGCGAGCGACGATTTGCCTGGTAAGTGGATCACCGCTCCCGTTTCGATACATTCTGACTTGATTTTTCTGCGCACTTCAGAGAAAACTTTGACTCGGCTCCAAAAGTGGCGCATCAATAATCACGTTGACACGACCTATCGACGTCCCCCGAGAGACGATTTGACAGGTGAGTTCTTCCTTGCTTTCCCTTCAGTTGATTCTGACTTGTTCAATTTCGATGAGTGCAACTACCAAACTCGAAGATTTCGACTCTGCTTCAAAAGCGGCGTAACCCTGTGCAATAGACTGCCAACACTCGTCAAATTACGCTTGGGACTTGACAATTTTTGACTTTGCTTCAAATTCACGCGTCGTCTCGAACTTGTGTAACTTGGTAGAATTTTGAATAAAACTCGCTTTGACCTCTACAAACGCGTGAAAAACGCGCTAATTAACGCGTCTCGATGCGTCTCCCGAGTCTCCCATATCCCCCCCAACTCCTCCCAACCAAACGACGCGTCGACGCGTCCCAAGTCACGGGAAAACGCGTCCATGCATGTTGAAATTTTGATTTTCCTCCTCGCCAGTCATTCACCAAACAAATACCTGGTCTGTGCACGATCCCGAAAAACATAAAGCTGAACGAAAAGGGCGACGGAGTACGCCTTGGCGACGGATGCCTTAGCTTGAGGTGCCCAAAGGGGGGGCTAACATCTGACTAAGCAATCGGAGCGAGTCAGGTACTGATCGACGATAGCAGGGACTCGAGGGTCAAAATCACCCAGAATCTCGACCAACTCGTTCCTAGAATCGCCAGCATCAATGTCTCATTCATTCGTCCAGTGCCAAAGAACGACTCACCAAATCCGATTCTGCGCCTTGACGCCCTCGGGGCTCAATATAAAATCCGAAACTTCAAAGATACGACAGGCAGAGAGGTACTGGCCCCGCAGACCATCTGGTTTATCCGGATGTGCGATCGCCCCATATACGAGCTGGCGACTGCCCTCTTCAGCCGTGAAAGCCAAGACATTCATCAAGGTTCCGAAAATCATGGCCATGAAACCTTTGACGTCTCGCATGAGCTCGGTCTTGCAGAGACCGGGATTTACGGCGTCTATGACTAGCGGCGTCGAGACTGGGAGACGATCGTTGAAGGCACGGACAAAGAAGATATTAATCACTATAAAACTTGGTTATCGAACGAATTGAGTGGGGTTGTCGACTTACTCTTGGTGAGGGGATATCTGTTGGCCATAGTGCTGCGAAAAGATATAAGAAAAAGCTTCACAAGGGTCTGGCGCACATACTCTTTGGTGCAGTATTCGGAGCTTCCCATAGTCTTGAGGATATTTGGACTTTGAAGCACTTTCTTATCCAGCGTTACCCAATAATGGGTCTGGAATCTCATAAGAACGTACTAACGTAGAATCAATCTGCGACGAACCTCACTGGCGACAACGACGATTCGCGGGATGACGGAGTATCGCTCAGCTGTCTTGATCATAGCGGGGAGAAGAAGAAATGCGAGTAAAGGTGTGGCGAGGTCGTTCACATATAAACTGAATCAAACCATAAGCTCCGCATTGTATCGTACAGGTGCTGGACACTCACGAGCTTTCCCAGCCATCCTTGGTGGGTTGAAATTTCGGTATTGAAAGGGCCGCATTCTCCACGAGAATATCAAGCCGACCGCCGTCCCGTTCAAACTTATCCGCAAATCGCTTGACGGATTCGAAGTCAGAAAGATCTATCAACCATAACTCGGCCTTCGTATAGCCCGTCGCGGCTTTGAGTTCTGTCGTGTATATAAGCCACCAGAACGAACAAAGAATTATACCATGCTGAACGCACTCTCCAATGCGGCCTCTCCTTTAGATTGGCTTCGACAAGCAAGAATAAGACGACCAGGATTCATCGACGCGAAATGTTTAGAAGCCTCGAATCCAAGACCAGTATTCGCCCCAAGAACGATCACGGTCTTGCCGGCGAGGTCGGCCTTCAGAACCGGAGGCTGTTTCGCAAATTGGGAGCGCAGAAAGGTACCAAAGCTGACCTTCATGATGGAGACGAAGGATGTGAAGATCACGAAGAGTCAAGGCTGGGCTTTTAAGTAAATGGATGAACCCTTGAATGAACCCCGATTCGGCATTGCGATGAGATCAGCCAGAATATTCGTCATGACTTTTACGGTGTGTGCAACAGGAGTGGAAGACTAGGCGTGATTCAACACCTTCACCTCTATGTTGAGGACATCCGTTGAAAACAAAATGGCGGCGGAAGTTGAAGGCCACAGCCTGAGAAAGTCGTTCCTCGTTCGATGGAACCTGAGTTTAGTTTTGCCCGAGTTTATTCAATGTGCTGTTCAGGTTGTATCTCGGGTTCAGAGCAGAGTCCCAGAGAGCGATATGTCTTCCAAAAGCGAGATTGCTCCGACATCTTGCGTAAGTGAAGAGAACTAAAAGTCCGATCAGGCCCCCGGAACTCTCCGAGCGGTGTGCGCGGTGTTTTACCTTACATAGGTCTCACTACTTTGACGGCGAAAAATCTTCTGTCTGGTACACCCAAAAATCCAAGCTCTCAAGATTATTTCTGCGACTCGGTCAGTATACAAAAGTTGACCACAGATTTACTCCTGCAGCCTAATCAAGTAAGGAAAGTGTTCGGGGTCATGCAATGAACTGATCGTACTGACAGTCCGATCAGTGTCATTGTGCTTTGAATGCGGCCCGAGTCCTCTCCGCCGTAATTTGGAGCACTTTCAACCATGGGAACCTAGCGAAGTATTTGAACCAAAAAGTCGAATGTGCATTTCCCCTGCCCTGGGAGGAGGCATATAACGATTGCTCTTGCCACTCTTGGTTGATCAAAGATTATTATGAATAGTAGTAATCTATTCGGTATGTACACTACTAGAAATACTCTACTATATGAAGTAAAATGAAACGCGTCCACTGGCAAGATTCACTGCTTAGAGCTAGAGAAGTACTTCTCGACGATTTCAGGTACCCTGGAGTCAACCTGGCCCAGAATGTCAACCAATTCGTCCCTAACAAAGTAACAGGTATTCGTTCAGTGGCATTACCGCACGGAAGGCACCATCTCACCAGAGTTGATCTTGCGCTTTGACACCGTCGGCGCTCAGAATGAAATCCGAAACTTCAAAAACACGACACGCAGAAAGATATTCGCCGCGCAGATCATTCGGCCTGTCCGCGTTTCCCAACGCCCCAAAGACGAGCTGTCGGCTACCCTCTTCAGCCGTGAAAGCTACGATATTGAGGATCATTCCGACTATCAGAGCCGCAATGCCTTGCGTCTCCCGGAGCAGATCGGTTTTGCAGAGACCGGGATTGACTGCGTTGATAACGAGCGGCGTCGACGCTGGGAGACGTTCGTTGAAAGCGCGGACGAACAAGATGTTGAGCACTGCGGAATCCTGTTGATGAGCATATGATTGAACGTTAGGTTTCAAGAGAAGCTTACGCTTAGTGAGGAAGTATCGGCTCGTCATATTGCTGGCAACCGAGAACGATGAGCAAGTCGAGAAACAGTGAATCACTGGCAGTGCGTACTTTTTTGTGCAGTATGCGGAGCTTCCCAGGGTTTTCAAGATGTCAGGACGTTCGAGGACTTTCTTCTCTATCGATGTAAAATGATGGACCTAAACTCTCGTCAGAATCATAAGCGTATCAAGTCAAGCTGCTCCAACTAACCTCGCTAGCAACAACGACGAGGCGCGGTAGAGTCGAATATCGTTCAGCCGTTCGCATCATGGCGGGGAGCAGAAGGAAAGCCAGCAGTGGGGTGGAGAGGTCACTGACTTGTAAGCTGCGACAAGTCACTAATTTATTGCTATAATCAATGAATCGAAACAACGCACGAGGCTTCCCAGCCGTCCTTGGTGGCTTCATACTTGCGAGTCGAGAGCGCGGCATTCTCCACGAAAATATCGAGGCGTCCACCATCGCGTTCGAATTTATCTGCGAATTTCTTGACGGATTCAAAGTCGGCGAGATCTATAAGCCATAATTCTGCCTTCCCGTAGCCAGTGGCGGATTTCAACCCTGGGAAGAGATGAGACGCGAAGAAGCATCAACAAAATGCGCTCAACGTACTGTCCAGAGCAGCGTCGCCTCTAGACTGGCTCCTGCAAGCGAGAATAAGACGACCCGGATTCATCCTGGCAAAGTGTTTAGAGGCTTCAAATCCGAGACCAGTGTTCGCCCCGAGAACGATCACGGTCTTGCCGGCGAGGTCACCCTTCACCACTGGTGGCTGCTTCGCAAATTGTCCTCGAATAAAGGTAGAGAATGAGAGCTTCATGATGGGAATTCAGCGATGTTGTGGGTGGATAGGGAAGCTGAAGGGAACCGAGCCATTTAAACGGATGGACATAGGACAACTCGGACTGCAGGCGGATCAGCCGAGTTAGGTTGCCGGTGCAAGCAGTTCCGAGTATCCGGATAGTCGAATTGAAAAACCATAGTGGTGCATGAGATCGGCAAGCTTGACCAGATCACTCTTGGCGCAATTCACGAAGAGTAGAGTCGATTGGTGAACATCGATGAGTGCAAATATCAGCACATCCTTCAAGTTGAATTTGATTACTATGAAATAACTGCAAACGTGCATACTGTACTTTACATGGGGCTTGCTGTAAGATATTTGTTCACCGTCTCCGTGACTCGAGGGTCCACCTTGCCCAGTATTTCGACCAATTCATTCCTAAAATCATGAATGAGTCTCTGATCCTAATGAAACACGACCAAAGACGAACCAAGATCGATCCTGCACCTTCTTCCCTTCAGGACTGATTACAAAATCGCTAGGCTCCAAGATTTGGAAGGAGGCAGTATACTGCCCGCGTAGCTTATCGGGATTCTCTGGATGGGAGAGCGACGTCCAAATCAACCGCCGGCTACCGACTTCCGAAGTAAATGCCAGCGCTTTCTCCATGAACCAGTCAAATACAGCCATAAACCCGGAGAATTCGCGTCGGAGCTCCGAGTAGCAATACCCAGGATCGACAGCACTTGTGATGACTGGGGTCGTGGATGGCAGTCGGTCGTTGAGAGCGCGAACGAAAAATACGTTGAACACTGGAAAAAGGTAGTGCTCAGCGCTCGGTCATCATGCGGTCAAAGCGCTTACGTTTCGTGACCAGATATCGGTCCTCCATATTTCTAGATACACCAATAAAACGTTGGAGAGATAGGCACCGTCAGCGAAAGGCTTACTTAGGCACGCTGCAGAATACTTCTCCTCCAATTGTCTTGAGAATGTCGGGATCCTCGCACAAGGTCTTGTTCAGAGTGACCCAGTAATGGACTCCGGATGCCACAACGACCAGTCGAGGGATGGTCGAATATTTCTCGGCGGTCTTGATCATTGTGGGAAGGAGGAGGAGCGCCAAAAGCGATGTGGCGAGGTTGTTGACTTGGAAGCTAAACACGAGTTATGTTTGAGACGAGAATCATAGGTCGGATAAGCAACGCACGAGATATCCCAATTATCCTTGGTCTTGATGTACGTTGAAGAACCGATGGCAGCATTCTCAACAAGAATATCCAAGCGCTCTCCTTCACGCTCGAATCGGTCAGCAAACCGCTTCACGGATGAGAAATCCGCAAGGTCGATAAGCCACAACTCTGCCCTCGAGTAACCGGTCTCCGCCTTCAGTTCTGAAACGAACGGTGTCAGTCAGGAATGCAGAATGAAGCTCAGAGACATACTCTGCACAGCGGCGTCTCCCTTGCTCTGACTTCTACACGCCAAGATGACTTTGCCCGGGTTCATCGTCGCAAAATGCTTCGCCGCTTCAAACCCGATACCAGTGTTCGCTCCCAGCACAATGACGGTTTTGCCAGTGAGATCAGTCTTCAATGCGGGTGGTTGTCGTTTCCATTGGTCCAGGATAAAAGTCCACACGGAAAATTTCATGATGGGCAGAAATGTGGGGGGCTTTGGGATGAACACTGCTGGAGGTTGGTCGCCATTTATAAGGGTCTGATCGGGTGCACATAGTGGTTCACTTGCGTGGTCTTGGTGGTCGGGGTCCTCATCGGTGTCTGACATCTTTCGGATTAGTCACTGCTCGTTCCCATTGACACGGTTGAATGTTGAGTTCACGAAACCTTTTCTGGTCATATTCCAGGATGACGATTGCACCAATGTGGTTTTCTTCTGATTCTTCAGAAGACTCCTCTAGACCGCCTGTAAAAATCGAAAGACGTTTTCCGAGTTTAGAGTTTTACATGTCGTTCAATTTTGGTTCAATTTCGATGATCAATTGAATCATCGTTCATGCTAACCAGCGGCCTAATACCCGATGCGGTTCTCGCGACGACGAAATTGTGGGTTTTGAAAGAGTTGACAAATTTCGCGACAAGGACATTAAAGCCAGCCGGTGCCAAGACGCGCGTCACATTGTGGGGACTCAGCAGCGATTGGTCTGCACAGTCCTTGGCACCGAAACCCGCTCCTGCCGCGACTTTGTGGGCTGTTTAACCCGTGCGGGAAAGGAGAACTGGGTACGCAGTGAATCTGTAATCCGATGAAAAGAAACTGCGAATGAACTTCATGACACGTAGCATCCACGGTCGAACGAACGACGGGAGGCCAGGTCGCAACTTAATGCACTGGCAGGAAAACAAATACAAAATCTGTTCAAAATGACCGTGAAATTAAAGGTCAGGGGGATTCTTGAGACCAAAAGACGCAATCCTCTACGAGGAGAAGCGATTTGGAACTCGTCGATACCTCATCGATCAGCGCTAGGCAGAAAGATACTGGCTAGCGATAGCAGGGACTCTCGAATCAACTTTGCCTAGAATTTCAATCAACTCGTCCCTAAGAGAAAATGAATCAGCCTCCATGCTCAGCGCTCATAATCTAACCAAACAGCCGAACGCACCAAAGTCGATCCTGCGCTTTCACGCCTTCAGGACTCAATACAAAGTCCGAAACCTCCGTAACTTGACACGCAGAAATATATTGCCCGCGAAACGCTTCGGGATTCTCCGCATTAGCCACTGCGCCGTAGACAAGCTGCCGGCTACCCTGCTCCGCCGAGAATGCGACAATATTGAGGAGGAGCGCGACGAAAAGGGAAGCTATTCCGTCTGCTTCGCGCATGAGTTCAGTTTTGCAGAGGCCTGGATTGATAGCATCTATAACGAGGGGTGTGGAAGAAGGGAGACGGTCGTTGAAGGCGCGGACGAAGAAGATGTTAAGGACTAGGAATCGATTTGAATGGCAGTCATCAATTGTGTTTTCGAGACCCGGAGCTTACGTTTGGTCAAGAGATATCGACTCGACATCATTCTGGAAGTGAAATAAGAAACAGTTGAGAAAAATTCATAAAGATGGAATGAAATTCACACCCACTTTTCTGTGCAGTATTCGGCGCTTGCCATAGTCTTCAACATATCAGGATTCTCAAGGATTTTCTTCTCTAATGTCGTCCAGTAATGAACCTAGCAAAGTGAGGGAGGGCTTTCCTAGCATCGATACAACGCACCTCACTAGCAACAACAACAAGTCGCGGGACAGTAGCGTGTTCTTCGGCGGTCTTGATCATGGCAGGAAGGAGGAGGAAAGCAAGGAGAGGAGTTGAGAGATTGCTGACTTGCATACTACGCACGGCGAGTGATGGACTGCGTGAAAGTGCTATGAATCGAAATAACGCACGAGGCTTCCCAGCCGTCCTTAGTAGCTTCATACTTGCGAGTCGAGAGCGCGGCATTCTCCACAAGGATATCGAGGCGGCCGCCATCGCGTTCGAACTTATCGGCGAATTTCTTGACGGATTCAAAGTCGGCGAGATCTATCAACCATAGCTCTGCTTTGGTATAGCCCGTGGCAGCTTGCAGTTCTATACCTCGCACCTTCAGAGCACTGAGGATTCTCTGCTATGTTAGATACGTACTCTCAATGGCTGCCTGTCCTTTCGCTTCACTTCTGCAAGCCAGGATAAGCCGGCCCGGGTTCATTGAGGCGAAGTGCTTTGAAGCTTCAAATCCAAGGCCAGTGTTCGCTCCGAGGACGACCACAGTTTTGCCGGCGAGGTCAGCTTTGACAACAGGCGGCTGAGGAGAGAATTGTCCGCGAAGGAAAGTGAAAAATGAGAGCTTCATGATGGTCGAAAGGAAAGGAAGCGCACAACCGAAGCAGACGCGTTCATTACGTCATGCCAAGTTTGTCATGGAACTCTAGACTTGAAGCTTGAAGACCGAGATTTTCAACAAAAGCTTTGGATGAGCGCTGACATCAAGGCGCTGCACAACTCGTATAAATACATGTAGTTAAATCTTCCCTAAAACACCAGTAATACATACGCATCCGCTCCCTTCCTATTGACACGAATTTTATTTAGCGCCCGGAAAGTATAAATAGCCCATCAGGATCACGTTATCGCGAATCGTGTTTCTCCCCGTTTCTTGACTTCTTTCCGGTCGGCAGATGTAATGATGAATCTGCTCACATCTTCTTCCTTTCGCACAACGACGACGAGCTCACCCACTCAATGCGACCCATTGTCGAAGTAACCCTCTCCTGGCTCCTCAAAAACCGACGCGGCCGCGACGCCAAGCTCTTCTACACGCGTCCTGCATTTGCGAAACACCCCGAGCAGACTCTCATCGTGACGTCCCCAGATTGCGGGGAGACCGATGCCCAGCTTGGGGTGGAGTATACTGCGGATGGGAAAGGGAAGTGCCCGCAGTTGAGGTGGGAGTGGAAGGCGGACAAGGCGCCTGGGGAGGGCGTGGACGTGAAGGAGTGGTTGCTTGTGTCGGAGGACCCGGACGCGCCGTTGGCGATGCCGATTTCGCATGGGTGAGTTGCGTCTTTGCGAGTGTGGTATTCGACAGTGGTTGGCTGACCGGGTGACTCTGATCATGTCAGTGTCTTTGGCGGCATCCCGCCCTCCAAGACGAGCGTCGAAGCTGTGGACTTTGAGATTCAGGACGACAGCAAAGCGTTGCTTAAGGGTGGCTTTCACTACGGCGTGACGCGGCGGAATGTACCATACCTGCCTCCACGGCCGCTCATGAATCATGGGCCGCATCGATGTGAGTTGTATATACAGTTTTATATATACGAGAGTATGACCGGCTGTATCGCAGATTTCTACCAAGTCGTTGCCCTATCCGAGCCGCTCGACCCGAAGCTGTTGAGCGCGAAGGCGACGAGGGAGCAGATTGCGGACGCGATTGTGGATAAGGTGCTTGGGTGGGGGATGTGGGTCGGCAGCTGTGAGCGGAAGTGGAACTGAGTGTTGTCATTGGAAGATATACTGAGTGCTGGTACGGGTATACCCAACACGGATACGCCAACGTTTCGCCTGTATGTGTTGTAAGAGGCAAATAAGTTTTTTTTGACACCAACGACTGTTCACTGCAGTCGGAAACAAAAGTCTAATCGTAGCTTGTGGGGAACGCTGGTTCCCTCCATGTGTTTCCTTCGTGGGCTACGGCTGGACCTGGTGTGAAAATGGGGTCTCATGGATAGAGAGGGTGGTGCGTGAATTGAGCTGGAGAAAAATTGCCAAGACACGGTTGAAAGGCGAATTATTCGGGCAATTGAGGCTCAGTGTCACGGCGATTATGTGGGTGCAGTGGTCCTGATCACTTCCCGTGTGGTCAGTGGTCTTGTGCAGTGGCAGGATTCTGAGATAGTTATTCTTGAATTGCAGGAGCAACTTCTTGAGCCAGACTGTAGGTGTTGACTTGAAAAAGAGGGATTGAAGCTTAAAGCTTGACCTTTGTACTTGCAACACGAAGCCAGCCTTTCCGATGGTGAGCTTGAGGGCATGCGGTGGATGTTACTCTCGGTTCTGGGTATGAAAACCGGTGGGGATCCAATTTGTACGGGCAGAAGAGGGCAAGGTGGAAACTTGAGGGAGAGCCTAGGCATTCCTGTAGGGTGGTAAACTCTATAGCAAAGGAATTTAAGATTCAAGTCCCAATGCAAACTGCCAGTGCGGGTGCGCCCGAAGAAGATGGATATCGAGTTTGAATGAGAGCTTGCAGACCACTGGCAGAGAGCAGATTGAGTCCCGCAAAGGTGATAGACCGCGACCGCATTGGCCCTGCCTCGCCTCGCCTGGTCTGCCTGCAAGTTGACCGCTGTTGACCGCCACACAGATCCAAAGGTCTTGATTGGTCGGAGTATTCTTGAAGCAAATTGAATGATGATCTTTGAGTCATTTCTGCTTGGAAGGCAGATTGTATGTATGTTCTCGCCTTGCACGAAGAGGATGGAAAGTGGACCAGGAGACTCAAAACAAGGGAGATGCGGGGTTAGACGGGATGTATGGGAACCCCGTGTGCGGGCAGAGGCGGAGGGAGTTCCACAGTGGAAGAGTCCAAGTTTGAAGGACGTCATGGTGACGGTCACAAGTTGTGTCACATGCGGGGGAGCCGATTCCTCCCGGCTCTTCATAGTATTTCTACCAAGTACCACCACCATCTTGGGCTCTGGGTTTTGGGTCACTCTACTTCTTGGCTGGTTCTGTAACTTGCAGCTGCTATGAAGCATCCACGGTTTTATACAGCTTTGCCCCGAGTTGGCAGAGTACGCTCAAATTCTGCGTCTCGCGCACTTTACACCAACCCAACGACTTTACCGCTCGCCTCTTTCTTCGACACTCCCCCGCCACCACCCCCGAACACCCGTCTCACAACACACAGACTACCAATCGAAGCTCGTGGCGAAGTAGAGGCTCCAAACACCAACCCTCATCCCACACATGCTCCGTTGGCTCTCGCTGCACCCCATTCGCCCACCCATCAATCATCACACCCCGCCCAGCTTGCCCTACTCTTTCCGTACAACCCCGGGCCTACACCGAAGCCATCGTCTGCACCCGCAAGCAATGGCGGTCGCTCACATCGTCGGGGCGGCAAACGATATATGCTAGATGTCGGCGCGTATGGAATCCCCAAACGCGGGCATCGTGTTCGCGCCATGCACACAAACGCGTATCAGGAATCTTATACGGATGCACCGCTTGCCGTTCAGGTCGGGGAAGATGCTTATTTCGTGCGCGAAAATGCCATGGGTGTCGCTGATGGGGTCGGTGGATGGGCCCGAGTCAAGCATCCAGGTGGGTTGTTTTCTTATCTTGGACTACTTTCATTGCTACGTTTCGCTGGCGTGGGATCGGGCTCGTTTTAGAACAACGAGTTTTCCCCGACCCATATCCTAATTCTATTCTACCGTCTCCGGTCTATCCACGCCGGAAACGCACAAGCTGAACTTGTAGCGGAAGTCATTGGGCTCGGTGTGAGGTGGATCGAGACGGAAACGACCTCAAATTCACAGTTTCTGTTTCGGTTTAAGCACACACCAAACCCATGAATTCTGTCACAGATTCGGTGGGATGACTTAACTTTTCCTGATATGATTCTGCTACCGCTCTTCCTCTGTTATGCTGTATGGCGGCTAAATATTTCGTTTGCAGCTCCACCTTCTGGCCCGAGCGCTTCAGCCCTCTTTGCGCGCAGACTGATGCATTTCTGCGCTGATGAAGTCGATCGAGCATCCCATCCATCCTTGCATTCACAGTCCACTCCACCAGCAGTCCCAGTCGTCAAACCCTGGTCAGCCTACAACAATCGATTCGCACCATATCCTGCCTCAGCAGCGATTTACTCCGATCCAGGACTCTCTTCGCTTCCGACATCATGGAAACCGCCCGAGTCCTGGCGGTCTCCGACCACAGAATTCGCGCCCTCATCATCTTCCTTTGACGCGGCGGAGGAGTATGACGCGGATGACGCACCTGAGTGGGAAGGCGAGTCATTATCGCCTGCAGACGCACTCGCCGCAGAGCTAGACGAGCTCGCTGATGGACTCGATGTGCTGCATATCTTAGAACGTGCGTACGAGAGGACTTTGCATGCGCATGTCGTACCCGCGCCTTCGTCTTCTTCCACCTCGTTACCTCAATCACTCTCATCGACAGCTGCCCCGTCATCTCTGCCAACGAAGATGCCAATGGCATCTTCGTCCTCGCTATTGATGGCGCGTGAGGAGCCTAAGACCATCCCGCTGCTTGCCGGGAGCAGCACCGCGCTTGTAGCTGTTCTTGATTACGTGCCCGCGGGGGAAGTGGACGCTACAATTGTCGGCGGCCCTAGCTCGTCGACGCCTTCTTCGAGTGCGACTACCTCGAGCGAAACGAATCTCGACGCCAGGGCCGGAGACGCAGAGTTGACCCCTGTGCTCAAAATTGCGCATGTGGGCGATTGTGTGGGTATGTTGGTCAGAGGGGAGGAGGTTGCATGGCGGAGTGAGGAGATGTGGTGGAGGTGGAATACACCGGTGCAATTGAGTGCGGCGCCGGCGTCGTCGTCTAAGGCTCCTGTACCCCCAACAGAAGAGACGAAGGCGAGTAAGGAGGGTTGGTGGCGCTCTGTTGCGTCTGCGTCGGAGAAGGAGAGGAAGGTGGAAGTGGAGGTGACGCCTTCATCTGCGGCGCACCTCTTCACATTGCCGGTGAAGGCGGGGGATATTGTGATCCTCGCGAGCGATGGATTGAGCGATAATCTCTGGGATGAGGAGGTGTTGGAGGAGGTGAGGCGGGTGAGGGGGGTTGTTGGGAGCAGCGAGCTTTTGGAGACGAGTGACGAGGTGTTTGATATTGATGTCGAAGGCAGCGAGGCAGCGGGCAAGAAGGGAGTGGATACGGCAAGGTTGCGGAGACAAACGCTAGCGGGGATGCTGAGCGAGGCACTGTGTTCGCGCGCAAGGCGGGTGGCGACGAGAAAGGCGGGGAAGGAGAGGTGGAGGGGTTGTTCGGGTGCTGCTATTTCTAGTAGTTTGCCTGGCTCTGCGTCCGCTTCGGGTTCAGCTTCTACCTCGGTCTCGACTCCAAGTACGAGCGTCGCCAGTGGAAGCACAGCCGCAAGCTCGCTCCCGACGCTTCTCGAGGAACCGTGGACGGAAGAGGATGATACGCCGTTCGCGAGGCGGGCGAGGGAGAGTGGGAGGGCCTATCGTGGGGGGAAGAGCGATGGTGAGTGTTTCCTTGATCTCTATATTCTTACTTGCCAGAGCGCTGACCGAGGAATATCTCCAGACATCTCGGTCATCGTTGCAGTCATTGCACCTGCTGAGGAGCAGCAGCGCGGGCATGGTCGTGGACGTGGGCGAGGAAGGGGTGTCGAGGCGGCGCGTGCTGCTGGGTCGTGAGAGTCGCGATGCAACTCGACTCGAGCAGACCCTTCCGTTGCATTGTATTTATGCCAAGCTCTCACCGGACCCGCGTCGAGACCTGCTCTCGATTCCAGATGATCTCGTCACTACACGCATTGAGACCCTGCTCGTCATATAGCTAGAGGGTTATGGCACATCAATATTTTTACACAACCAGCTTAAAATCAGCCCTATCATGGGCTTTCTTCATATGTACCCCTAGACACAAACACAGAAACAATGTACCATACATGTATAGGATCGAAATAATCATTCCTTTGTTCCGGGAATGTCAAGAGCCGGCTCATGTCTCGCAATTAGAGAAAAGAGGGAGATGTATTCCCGCCGTGGTACTAATCAGGAACTCGTACCTACATAGAATCGCGGTAATGTATGCTACGATCGCTCCACTCACGACCCAAGCTAGCAGACGGGCGGCTCAAAAACACAGAAATCCAACGTACTTTTGCATAAAGACAAGAATAATTTCGTTGCACGCGTGAATAGCGAGCGATTGGAGGGGATGGAAACCAAGATCTGGCACAGGCAGTTCGTCACAGAGGGCGCGCAGAACGGAAAATCGTACTTGAGAGTCAGTACTGAACTAATCATGTACCCCGGCCACCAGTGGAATGACTGTAGCAGCCGAAGTGTGCTCACAATCTGAGCGCTTGAATAAAGAAACTCGCTCTTCGCCGCGAGCAAGGTGAGCGACATGCCCTTCTGCCTTGTGCATATCGAATATTCCCTTGAAGACGCTCATATCTGTCGACTATGTCTGGAAGTTGACTAGATGATGATGGTGTCGAGGAAACGAGACATTGATAGGGGAACTGCGCACAAGCAGCCGAGATTTGAGATTTGGTTTCTTGAGAAAGGTATTTATCTGAATTCTGAAGGCGCCTCTTGATTGAAAGGTTGTCCTTGGACTTGTACTCTTGCATGAAGTCACGGATTTCGTGGTGAATCCGAAACGTCCCAAGAGCGGTTACAAGGCGTCCCAAACTCGTCGGGATGTCTTCCGAAAGAGAGAGTAAGGTGCCCAGCCAGAGCTCAGGAGGATGGTGAGTACGGCCTGTCGATGTAGACTTGGAAGGCCACAGATTTTTCCTTGCCTTGCAATACAGCCTGGTGAAACTTTCACCAATCTCCGGCTATATCTCGCGACGCCTGCTATAACCGCCGTGCAACAGGCGCGTCAAACGGCGACAGGCCCTTCCGCGAGTTTCTCTTGCGAGGGTTCTGTGGCTGGCCGGCATTTCTCGTGCTCAATCTACATGGTGGAGACCCCCGACGAGAGTTTGAGGAGAGCTCCGACGATACAGTACACATGTTGGCTGACGGAGAGTGGTGGTGAAGAGACAACTCGCGTCGCTTACGTGATCGATCGCGATTTGATCAACTGATGGTCAGAACTCAGTATCGAATTGAACACCACAATTACCGTGTGCCTCTTGAGTTGAGTGTGCGAGACTACCATTCCACTGAATGCACCTCTCAATAACGGCCTACTGACAAGCGAAAATACGTTGGCAAATTACTGTTTCCAGACATCTTACTGCCATCAGCTGTATCCGCTCTGCTTGCAGTTACTGGGGGAATCCTTGTATATAAATTCACGTCCTATACTCTGCAGTCCAACAGGAAGGTATATAATGCCTCTGGTGTGTTTTCAATCAGAAATAAGGTGTCTTTGGTCCAATAGTGCCCAAATTGCAAAACTCAAAGAATAGCCAAGAAAAAATTCCCCTGCAACTACAGAGGTTCTCCTAGTCATAGTACCTATACGTACACCCCTAACCATCCCCTATAACACATAATTCGCCTCAAACAACCCCAATACCGTTCAAAACTTTGAAAAAACGATAACTTTCGCAGTTTTGATTCGATTTGGATGATTCCAACACTACGGCTTCTTCTTCACCTCTACATATTAACAACGTAGACCTATTCAACGCCCGCTTGGCCCAGTGGTAAGGCGCATCACTTGTGGGAATAGTGCGCGTTATGCCGAGCCGGGGCAAATTTGGGGGGTGGGGTTTTGGGGTGTGGGGGCCGTAGTCGTCGTCCAAGTTCATGTCAAGGTCATCGAGGGCGTCGGTGTCGTCGTGAACATCGTCGTCGTCGGTCACCGTCGTCGTCGGTCACCGTCGTCGCCGTCGTCACCGTCGAGGTCAAAAGTTGAACTTCAACTCACCTTCAACTTGACTTCAACTTCAACTTGCTCCTCATCATCCCCGCTCATCTTCACCACCGTCGTCGTCGCCGCGTCGGTCATCGACCTCACCGCCGTCGAGGTCAACCTCAACTTCAACTCAACCTCAACCTCAACTTCAACTTCAACCTCGGCCGAGATCACCGACACCGCCACCTCATCGCCACTTCCGCAACATACCCTTCCCCCTCAACGTCTGTCACGTCCCCCGACCCCTCCACTCCCGCCGATCCACCGCACGATCGGGCGCGTCAAGTTTGCACACGTCATCGTCGATTCCGTCCCTCTCGCGTATCAACGTCACCGCGTCTTCGTGACTCCCGCAACTCAACGTCGCCGTGTCTCTCCCGCGCAACCAACCTGGTCCAACCAACCTCCAACTCGGGCAACGTTATCGCCGTCGACTCGTCTCTCTCCCGTCGATTCTACCGGCGTAACAGCACACCCTCGGTCCATTGCCTCTACCACCAGCACACTCAGCGGAGGACTCGCCCAGCACCGGCCATCAGTCTCTATCTGTACCAGCTGTACTCCGCGCAGCGGTGAAGACACTTTGTCCTGGCTGTATTCCGCGCAGCGGTGGAGGCGCGACTGTTTAAGCTGTATTCCGCGAAGCGGCGAGGGCGCGTCTATAGCAGCTGTATTCCGCGAAGCGGGTGTGGGGCGCCCCTCTAACCACAAAATCCAGGCAAATTTCCGCGAAGCGGGTCCGCCGCAGCCCCGACAACAACGGTAACGACGCCGGCAAACCCGCCCAAATCGAAAAATGGCAAAAAAGTACTAAGTCAACGCGAAAATCGGACTTGGTGAAATTTCACGTTTTTGCTCTCGCTTGGAGGTTTTTTTATGCTAAAAAGTACTAAGTCAACGTGAAATTCGGACTTGGTAAAACTTTCGCAAAACTGCACTAGACATTGCGGCAACGGCTACATAGTCAAGATCAATTCGTGGGGGACCCGTCGCAACGCCCGCACGACACTTCACGCTGCCCGGCTGCATTCCGCGCAGCTAATATCAGGTGCGTCTATCTCAGCTGTATTCCGCGAAACCACAAAATTCAAGCAACCGAAGCGCGTCTGCCGCAGCTTCGACAAGAACAGTGACGACAACCGGCTTCACGTCAAATTCGCACTTGCACAAATTTCTGCACTAGACATTATCCTCCCGGTCTTTCGAACTTCTACCCGTCAAGCAGCCGTGACGGTTGCTGATGGTTTGCAGGCGCTGATGTTTCGGAAGAGCAGCTTTCTGGGTGAGGGCGAGGGTCTTATCGCGGCAACCCACCAGGTCGCATTTTGATTGTTCTGACTCTCGAGCAGGTCTACGCGCTCTGGTCGATTCAAGGCTATCGTTTACGCCCACAACGAGTTCGCGGACCCTGGCGGCAAAGAAAGCAACTCGCCTCCCTCACTGTCCCTCGGTTCTCGTCTCTCTCTCACGACGCAGCCGCCGGCCCTCCGACAAGTCGATTCCACCATATTGCGGCACCTCTCGCCCAACGCTACCAGATTCCGACTGCGCCAGGTTGACTCTCCAGCGCTTCCAGTTGCTTCCGTCACTGCTACAGGCCGCTACCCTTACTATATTCCCGCCTCTTCTGCCCTTAATTCTCGCAGCCTCTACTCTCACGCTCGGCGATCAAAGTTCTCTCTCCAGCTTTTTATTATAACTAGAATACGATACTTCGATACATCCATAGTGTACAATCGCGTAGCCCAAACTTTTAATTAAATCAAATAACAAACTTCGTGGTCGACCACTTTGGATGTCCTTCATTCTCGCCGCCGCCGCCGCCAACACCACCGTGTCACAAAACAATCCTGCCCAACGCGTCAGGTCACACCTCGTCACGTCGTTCCGTCAACGCCAACGTTGCCCACTCCCGCCCATTGTCGACTCTGTCTCTCAACGCAGACGCAGCACTTTCGCTGCCATTCAACTCGCCTTTCAACGCCGTCGTCTATCACCTGCGAGCCATCCTGCACATGGCTCGCAGACTCCATCGGATTCGTTCGCGCAATGCCAATTTCAGCCCCGTCTTTCGCGCAACCGCATTGAAAACCCCCGCCTCGTTTTGCACACTCCCGCCACGTCAAATTGCGCGCATTCGAGACACGGCGCACACTTCGTTCGAAGCACCCGCTCTCTTCCTCCCAGTGCCCCGCGTTGAACGCTCAATCGAACGAATCTATCTCGCCGACTCGACGCACAAACACTACTGCTCTACGATGTTTCGGGCGACCTTCTACTCTTGCTGCACCCCGTCCACCACATTCGGCCCATCCCACGCACAACTGCGTAGCATATCGAGTCTCGGTTCTCGCGTTCTCTGACCGGCAAACTTCCGCGGCAGCGGGTCTGGCTCTTTTGCGCTGGCAAACTTCCGCGGCAGCGGGCCTGGGCGGCACATATACCGGCAAACATAGGCAAATTTCCGCGCAGCGGTGTCGACGCCTCAGTGCCTGCAAAATTCCGCGGCAGCGGGTCCGGCCGCGCCGCCAGAAAAATGGCAAAAAAATACTAAGTCAACGTCAAATTCGGACTTAGTAAAATTTCACGTTTCTGACTTGCGGGTTTTGTTTTCTGCTAAAAAGTACTAAGTCAACGTCACATTCGGACTTCGTCAAAATTCTGCAAAACTGCCTTGGAGACTACGGACACGGCTACTCAAGAAGTCGTCGTCGACCGCTTTCGATCTCGACACCCGGCACCTTCATTCAGCAAACGAACTCGCGCTGTTCCTCAACCCCCACCACTCATTTAGCTAAAAGAACACCCAACGACTGCGCAAGCCGCCACAACTCCCGCCCTCGCCTAACAACCCCGCACGAATCCGCCTAATGAACGCCTGCCCGCTACTCGAGATCAACTTGAACTTTGTCAAGGTTCGTGGTCGTTTGACGGGCGAGCTGTATCTCGACGATTCACGCGCGCGAGTAGATCATCAACTCGAAGATAATAAAGTCGACAACGCCCACGCCGGTGTTCGCACGCACCTCTATCCCCCGCCTCCTCGCCTTTCCGATCCCTTCGGCCCCGCCGACATTTCACGCCAGGACTTCACAAGAAAACTCCACGTCGCCGCCGCCATTCACTCGCGCACCGAATCACCTCCGCCAACTACGCGAATCACCGCGAATTCCACGCCGCCCCTACAGTCACCGCCGTTGCGCACATTGCACAAATGAAGTCGAGGTGGGAGTTCATTCTTCACTCGTCTAGCTTGAGGTTGATTTGTTTTACAGACGTCGCCTGCAGGTAGACCATCGACCTCAAAGCGCGTCGTCAACGGCGCGGGTCGACAAGGCGAGTAGCTTTCTGAATGAGCGCGAGTTACCGTGATTGACTGGTACACCACGGCGATGGCTCATCCAGCGCAGCCAATTTTCCTGCGCACAAGTCGTCGCGACTCAAGATTCAAAGTCCGATTTTGGCCGATAAAACTGCAGGTCATTTCAGGGCGGGCGATTCGACAACGAGCAAGCTCTACGCCCCCCGAGCAGCACTCACGTCACAGGGCGCGCATTCGATCGGCAAACCCGCGCCGCCATTTTCGTTTAGATGGCGCGCGGGATGTCATCCTCTGGATCCGTCGACGTCGCGTCTCGTTGGGAATTGAGAATCTTACGCGTGGCTGCCAGCAACCTCGGCGGGGGCCCAGTAGTTACACGAAATGGCATATGTATCTAGTATCACGGCGCTGCGCACGATGTCGCCTGTTTCTCTGTCACAAAAAAACAAGTCGAGATCGAATTCGTGTTCCGAAATCAATTGAATTGGTTTTCTGCGTCGTGTCACGTACAAGTAACGGTCACTTAACTCATTGGACAAAACAACCAAGAGTCCCGGCCAGCATATACAGTCTAACGCGTCGATGGTTGATCCCGCGATACCACCCGTGGTCACTCAAGCGGTTTTGACCCTTGCGGAAGGATCAGCACTTGGACCTCTGCATTGGACGTATGTGTGTGCTTGACGGCGGCGACTCCTCCCCAACGGACTCCATCGGTTCGACGCCGGCGACTCGAGCGCTCTCTCTCAAATTTCAACTCCCCGATGGATTCCATCGGTTTCTCAACATGAACTGCGCATTCTCTAGTTGGCGGGGTGCGCTGAACGGCTCTGTATGTGGAACGGAGAAGGTTTTGGCGCGGGGGTGCCCATGACGGGTCTTTGGTCCGCAGATAATCCAACTTTTGGACCATGATTTGTCAGCTTTCTCATGGTTCGCATAAACGGGTGTGACATTCCGAAAACATACGAAAACATGTCTTTCCCAGCGCCACGACACACAAGCTGGCGCCCTACCAGCGCCGCTCTGCGTCTCGTCTTCCCCTCAGTGTCGATCCTTCCATGAAAGGCGTCTATCTGCGACGCCCTGCCCCTTCTTCCTACCTGCGGAATCCAACACCGTCGCTCACTCGCAACTCACATGCATTAAATATTCTATCCAGCCTCGACATGAACATGTTCTCGTCGCTGTAGAGCCTTCACTGCTGTAGATTCGCAGACTTTCTTGCGCTTTCCAGCACCATTCCAGCCCTCGAAAGCCGCAGTGCCAACCGTCTTGCAGCCCACCTCGACGCGCGGCGTACATACCGCATCGTATCGATTCTCCCAATGACTTTATTCAATCAGGCACCTCAAACTTGACGATCATGATTAACCTTCACGTTAAGTGGCGCCGCCGCCGCCGCCACATTACCGCATCGCCGCCATCATTCGCAAATAGGTTTCAACAACGCGCCGCTTTCCTTTACGCGACGCGTCGACGCCCCGAAACTCAACGCTACAGAACCTCTCCAAACCCGCTCGTCGTCGCACGTGGACGCGATATTCTAGCATCGTCTCTGTCATACACGTGCTCCCGACAGCTTCGTACGTACAGTGACAGCTCGGTATAAAAGTTCCCCAATCCCCAAGACTTTTTTTCTTCACTCCACCATGCCCGTGAAGAAAAAAGGCGATTTCGTCGTCCCGGATGTGAATGTCACCAAAGCCGTCCAAGCCGCCAAAAAAACACAACCCAAAAAGAAGAAGAAAGACGACGCGGAGAGCTCTGTTCAGCCAGGAGCCAAAGACGCTAGCACCGGCTTCGTTAACGTTGTCGCTGGTTCTTCCTCACACCGCAACTTTGCTGCAGAAGTGAAGGCCATTCACGGCACGCGCGACGCCATGGAAGCAGACACCGCTCGGTTCGACGTCCGCCATCTGAAGCCCATCGCCCTCTCGACTGAGAAGAGGATCAAGGCGTGCGAGCGCTATTACATCGATTATTTCACACAGCTCTTGGGCGGCGTCGACAAGGCCCGCGCCACACTAAACCCTGACGCTCCCTTCCCTCCTCTCCCCCACATGAAGCAGTACATGTACTTTGTCGCTGTCTATGGTAAATCGGGTTTCGGTATCCCCGGCGTCACTGGGTGGTCAGTCCACACCACCAGAAAGTTCCTTGGTCGCACGTTTTCCATGGCAAGTGCTTCTTTGTGTTTTTTGGTCTCGCTAACGACAATTTGTTCCAGATGAGGCGCGCTGGAGTCACCGCCCCCACTCGTCATGAAAGGGACGAGTTGATGAATGTCAGTTCATTCGTATGCTTACTTTGTAGATCGTCGCTCACCCGCTACAGGCTATCACAACGTGGTCGAATGATAAGCTTCTCAACTCGCACAGACGAGATAAACGGATCCTGCGCGAGCAAGACCTCCGCGACCTACTTACCGTGTGCATGCAAGCCTCACTGCCCATCAAAACTAATTCACAAGTAAGCTTCCTGCCCAATTGCCTGATCTGTATTCACTCGAGCAGCGACTGCAAATCATGGCGCTCTGCGCCTTTCTGTACACGCACGGGAGCCGTCCCGGCTCGATCGTCGAGTCGCACTATTACAAAGGCGAGGGGCAATATCTAAAATGGGGAGTTCGTAGCATTTCTCTTCTTTCCTTTTTTCTCTCCGTCTCAAAAATTACCAGGACTCCGAGTGGGTGGTCTACGGCTGGGACGAGGGCGTCGGTCTCGGGGTGCAGTCTTTTTGGACTTTCAATTGGTACAAGAACATGAGGAACGACGACTCCCTCAAGTAAGACTGCCTGATATGCTATGGTCCACATCGCTGATCGTCTTCTCAGGATAAAAACTAATATGCACAACCTTGGTCGAGCACATGCCGATATGGATCCACAACTCATTCTCGAAGCCCTCGCCATCGACGCCGACATCTTCGAAGAAGATTTACTAGCTCTCCGAAAAGCAGATCCCAAGGATCTCAAATTTCCAATACGCCTGACGATCAAGGCTGAGGCCCGCGAGCGCCCCGTCTTCGTTGCCGCCGATACAGAGGGTCCTCTCACCCTCTCTGCTTCCCAGCACCATGTTGCGAAAATCCGCAAAGCGTTAGGGTGGTCTGGTAAGTTGTGTGCTCGTGTGTGATGTCTTTCTTTTACTCAATGTTCATCACAGACTTCTCGTTGCTAAGCTTTCGATATAGCTTCGCCTCTTCGTTGATCGACAGGGTCTCTAAGGTATGTTCTCATCACTTACTTCTCCATTCGACACTTCATTAGCCATGTAGACCCATTTACGCTACCTGATGGGACACGCTCAAAGTTCTTATCACGCTCAGACGACCTACCAGGCGCCGGATCGCCCGGTGGATGTCACGGGAAGTCGATTCAATGAGGAAAATCCCGCTTTCGCATCGCTCTCGGAGGCGCACTCGTCGGTGTCCTGGAACCGCGTTGCCGCGCCCTCTGACGAGAAGGTCTACGGCGACATTTATTTGAAAAAACTCACACAAGATTATGCCGACTGCGAACAGGAGGTAAAGGCCAAATTTGGTGAGGATGCGTCCTCACAACAACTCCTTGAAGCCGTGTGTCCCTGTTCTCTTCGCCACCGCAGCATTTTACTCACTGGAATCTAGGGAAAGTCGGATAAATGTGTTGTGGATGCTGTGGAGAAACTGGCAGAGATGCTCGAATACTATCTCTCCTTGTCTTCCGGGGTAAGCTCCTCCCTCCTTCTCTTCCTTCGTGTCTGATCTTGATGCCAGTCGTACGTGCCCCTCCCACCGCGTTCTGCGACGGCGGCTTCCAGTACCTCCTCAGGTTCCGCGACACCATCTGCCCCATCGCGCTCGATGACGCCTGCGGACGCCACACCATCCACCTCGTCCTCGTCCTCAGACGCCAGCGCCCGCCTCGTTGAATCCATGATGCAGGTCTGGGTGACCGCCGACGACGCTCATCCTTTTCAAGCCCTGATTGCATTGGAGCCGGTCAACCCTCGGCTCGCGATCATTCAACGATATCTTGCGCTGCTTCAACTCGACCGAGAGGATTTGAAGGGGCGCTGCATATACTGTTTGTCTAATGAAGAACTTTCAGAGCACGACCGTAACAAAGACCACGCGCAACACTTTGCTCAGCATTTTTCAACGTGTGAATTGGACCATCATCCCAATCATTGGCGATGCCCAATTTGTGTGACTCTCGTCCCTGTCCCTCCGAAAGGCTGCGGCTTCCCCACCATTGCCACTGCCCGACCCTCCGACGACGACGAGACATTGGACAAAATGGAGGTGGAAGCGCTGCACGAGGCCGCGGCGGAGCACGCTAGCGAGTGCTTTAAGCGCTTCATGCGCGTCCTTCGCGGGGAGCCAGAGGATGACGATGAAGACAAGGCGCTCGATGAGGATGGACTTCCCCTCCTCGACGCAGACGTTTCTATGCCGCTGGCCCCGCCGTCAACAACCAAGCCGGACAACGCCTCCGCCTCCTCTTCCAAACCCGTCTCCACCTCTTCCTCAAAGGCCTCCAGCTCGCGATCTAAACGTTCCGCCTCGATGGTATCGGTATCGGAGCCTCGAGGCTCCGCGTATGACTCGGACGCGACTATGGCGAGGTATGTTCTGTGATACATCATTGTTTACTGCCGCTCATCCCATGATACTAGCGGTAATGACAGCGATATATCCATGCGGTAAGTGCTTCAATCTGTTGTGCTTATACTCTTGTACTCACAACAACGGCAGGAGTGTCCTCTCCGCACGATCTATCGCGGGTTCACACCAGAAGAAAAATAAAGAGGTTGACGATGGCGGCGCGTGAGTTCTTGTTAGTTTTTCCAATGTATCCCTGTTCATCTTGTCCTAGTGGTGCTCGCGTCCTTTGCGTCCAGATTGCGTTCACGCAAAAGTTCCAAGGACGTCAAGGACGTCTGCAAACCTACTTCTTTTGCCCGGTTTGCCTCTTCGACACCACTCTATCGTGGTATCAAAGATTCATGTCTGTGGTCTTATCGACGAGTTGTTGTGATGGCTGACCTGATATTTTCAGCACGAATCCCGACTTACCCAAACTGATGATCCACATGACCACCCATTGGAATCAGGACCCAATCGACTACGACAAGGAATTCGTATGCGGGTTCCCTCAATGCGGGTCCCTTGACGGGTACGTTTGTTTGCTCGCATATTCACTCTGTTTTGGCTAATCTAGCGCTCAGGTTGGCCACCGGTGACTATATCATGCACCTCCACCAGGAGCACGAGTACAAGCTCGTTCAGTGCACGACGCACTGCAACTTCGATGAGTGCGACCCGCGTCACTGCACCAAGGATCACCACGACGACTCCTGCTTTACGCTCCCTTCAAAGCAATTCTTGTTCCACGAAGATGCGCTGACGTACGCCGACGCACGTATGGGCAAGCATCAACGTGCCCTTCCTACCGCCACCCTGGCCGATAACCGCAAAGGAGCACTGAAGAAGGCCCGTATGGAGGCAATCTTCAAACGGCACAAAGTCACAAAGTTCGCTCCCGACATCCCGAAAAAACCAAAGGCAGTCAAGGGCAAGGGAAAAGCGAAAGCCCCCGCTATCGATCCCGCCGCCGTCCGCCTCCAGACCTGCCTCTTCGAGATCATGGCGAATAGCCCCCAATTCTGCGGTATCAACATCAAGAAGTTGACCGACGCGGGTGTCACCGTGGAGGCACTTGCAACGCTAGCAAGGAACAAGATCCCTCCGTGTGATTATACCTTCACGCTTCAGACCTACGTTGCCTTCAGCAACGGGGTGAAGAAGTGGCTGGAGGATGGCGCGATCACCGACTGCGATGTAATGCTCAAGGAGGTGTTCCCGGATTCCGTCAAGAAGCTCAACATGCCTGCTACCATGGCCGCGATGAATCTCAAGGTCGGTGACCTTGTCGGGCTGTCGGCCGAGGACGCGACGGAGATGGGTTTCGTTGCGGATGATGAGTTGTGGGAGAGGATCAGAGCAGTCATCAAAGACTGGCTGGCGGGGCGTGGTAGTACTTGAATTCCGTATGATGTTTTGTACATGGCGCAGTAGTACTTGGCGTATAATGTTTTGTACAGTGTATATACGCAATCATTCTGTGCGTTTGTGACGTCGGAACCGCCTCGCCAATTCAGTGGATTGGCGACCTGAAAGTTTTGCCAACTCGACGAGTTGGCGAACGTGGTCAACCTCCCGTCTTTTCAAGGTTTTCCCGCACCATGCCCAGGGCATATCTGTAACTACAAATGTGCAGCTGAGTACGCGATCGCATTGTGCACGCTAAACCTCCTCATTGCCCAAACTCGGCATCCCACTCGCGAAATCCAATATCGTACCGAAATTCTAGCTCTATTCTTTTTTCAAAGTTCTCCGCGACTCGACAAACCGTGACGAGGACCTCAACGAGTCGACATCCGACATCCATGCAGTCTCTTTTGGACTCTCTATTCCGAACTTCGGCCTCTTCCGCGCCTCCTTCACTTTCTCAGACCCATCCCAAGCCGACCTTCTTCCCCCTACTACCCAACGCCAAACCGCCTCACAATGTCAAGCTTGGCCTCTGTAGGCATTATCTTCAACGTCTCGGAATCTCACCAACTCGACGAATTGGTGAACTGTGACCGTCGTCTATTCTCTATGAGATGCCTCCTTTATATAGCTTTTCATCGGCCCGCTTGGCCAAGCGGTAAGGCGCATCACTCGTACCACGTGACGCGGAATGATGAGATCAGTTGTTCGAATCAGCTAGTGGGCATAACTTTTGCTTTTGGTGACGTTCTTTTGTCGAATTTATTATCCATTTCGACCTGACATTCTACCCTGCATTAGAGGGCTCTCAAAGGGCTCCTGGAATGGTTTTAATGCGTGTTTTTTTACTCATTTCCGATGTTATGTCAACGGGCTGCAGAACAAGCAAAGTCCAGGCGAGAACTGCTGCAGTGTCCGGATACTTCGAAAGTAGTACACTCAACAGAAACTTCCGATATGGCCCGGCCGCGGTGCTACAGACTCCGTAGCTATTGTGTATGAAGATACTTCAAGGAAGGGAGGGCTACATGTGCGCAACATGTACAGCACTATGTGCAAGGAGACCATTTATGGAACCCTTGTTTCTTTTTTTTTTTTTTGAGGGGCGTTAAAGGTAGGATGTACAATGACATAGTCTCATACCCCTGCCCGCTAAAAGTTTGAGGCCATGGGACTGGAACCCTTGTTTCGAACCACGCACATGATGTGCATTGAAATTATTTGGCTGGGAGATGTCCTGGCATGCGAGTGCTGAAGATAAGCCTTGCAAGTACTTCGCAAGTCTCTTGATCTTGAAATCAGTAGAGTCAAGACACATTACATGATTGTGTTGTTGCTGCGCTGTTTGAACTTGATCAGTGAATTGACTTGGCCAGCTTGGAGGTCAGCTTGAGCCCTGAGCAGATAGAGTATAAGATATCCGCTTGGCTTGAGAAGTATGTAGGGTTAAACTTGGTCAGCAAATTGGCTTGAGCGAATTGAAGGTCAGCTTGAGCTCTCAGCCCTTGTTGACTGGTAGATCATGAAGAAGTGCTAGATCTCCGCTTGAGTTGGGACATGTATGATGGAGTTGAAGATGAAGAGGGCGGGGGATGACCGCTGACATAAAATCAGAGACGGAGCTACAGGGTTGGGAGGCGGAAGTCAGATATGCATAGGCTTGACGAGGGAGTCCTAAAGGTGTGAAGTTCTTCGAAGATTCAGACTTGAGAGCCATATCTTGGGTATTGAGAGGACAATGACTTAGAGAATTGCCTGTGAAATAGCAGCTTGAGGCTGGAAATGGCAGAAAGCAAGGAGTTCAACAGGCATGAACTTTGACAGCATTACTTGAGGTAGCGAGACGCTGCCAGTGAGGCATGAGGGCTAGCGGGAAAGGGCGGGTTAGGTGTACATTTGACTGGCGCGGAGCGTGGATGATTGAGATCGAGGTGCAGAGAGAGCGCGGAGAAGGAAGACGGACGACGAAGCTTTGGATTGAAAGCATGCGAACGAGTAGGTATTTCGGGACCTTCGACGGTGGCCTGTACCATGCATTCTCGGAGGTCCAACTACTTAGCACCCAAGCACGCCTAGTGCTAGCATGGAAATAAGACGAGGTAGGTGGCGGTAGAGCACAACTCAGCCAGCGACCAGGGGATCTCGTATGCAGGCCGGCACGGCGGCCCATGGGCAGATGTATGAAGCATGCCACACGACAGTTAGCGCTTGAATTAAACTTGAAGGCTGAAGGACAAAACGGCAAGAGTCAGCCTCAATTCCAGCTTAGAGGGTGGCAGAGCGCGACGTACTACGAGTTCGAAGGCAGCAAAGAGACAAAAGGGTGCCTACGGCGAGGTCGATGAAGAAGAGCTGGCGATGGCGAAGGAGAGAAGATAGGAGGTGTGGGAAACTGTTTGAGACTTGTTTGGAACGTTTACCTCCGAGGCTCGAGTCTACGGATTTTGCGCGCGATCGACAAAAGGCTGCACAGCTGTAGCCTGCCCAGTACATCGAAAGAATCTCCTCCTTCCGAATTCCTTTCATCCAAGAAAGTGTCGCGTGAACACCGACTCAGGGGCCCGTTCAATGACGATGCATCATGAAGGCCTTTCGAAATTCGATTTGGGCACCCTAACCTCGCCGGAGGCTTGTCTACTATGTAGACGGTCTACCATGTGGAACTTCTTTGTTGACTGCTCTAACAATGGCCGGGTCTCCCGCCCGTTGTTTTGCCCAAGCAGATTGCGCGAAATATCTTACGTCCAACCTTGACTTCGTTGGAGCGTTCTGAGTTTCTCTTTCGCTCTTCAGTCTAAAGCGCTCCCCTGCCGGTCGAATGTGGGCAGAATACAATTCAACCCAAATGCCAGATCAACCTACTGCACGAGCCCTAGTCACGATGAAAGTTTTGGCGCTCCTCGACCCTTGCACAGCCGGGGCTAGTGTTGCCGCGGCTCGGCTCGCGTGACAGTCCGGCTTGAGCGCGGCTCAGCTTCTTCCGTTCTACATGATAGTCTTAGGGCGGATTTTTGGTTCGGGGAGTCTTCAATGGATACCTAGGTTTATTTTTCTCCGCACAAATTATACCTCAATATTTGTGCTTTGGCTGGTACGATGCAAAAGAGGCTCCGTGGCTCCGCGGCTCACTGTCACAGCTCGAGCCATTGAAGATGGCTCTTCAGGGAGCTGCATAGTCCGTTTCAACTGAAAGTAGGGAGCAAGTATAACAAATATCCATCACAAAAATGACCTCCGCTATTTATTTGGGCAACCTGAGTCCTTGTTCGCATTCAGAAGGTCAAAAGTTGCTTTGTGACAGGCGTGACCGGCTCAAGCCGCGGCAACACTAGCCGGGGCACTCTAGCACGCCTACATCGGAAATTGGCGCGAACGTCGAGCTGACCATCGACCGGCCCTCTTTAGGGCCTAACCAACGAACCCTCGTCTCTGTCTCTCTCTGCACGAGCATATTCTCTACGTACTCGCTTCTCGCTCGACGGTAGTCCGGCAATATCTATGATTCTTCCTCTCCGTCGTACGCAGCTGAGTCTGGAGTCAGTGCAATGCATCCTCCACCACAACGCCTAGGACAACGTATACCTATACTTCAGGCATGCGTACTTGAGAGTTGATGTACCTCCTCGCAGCTCGTCAAACCGGTAATGAGTGTAGGTCCCTGCGCCTGAGTGGTACCAAGTCTCGATGGTGGAAGCCGGATGTCGGTTTCAACGGAGCCAAAATAACCGAGGATAGCGTATCATCTTGCTGTACCAACGACACCAGCAGATTTCGAGGGTGAAAATAGCATTCGTTCCAAAGGTCCAACAAGTCTTTGACGTTTCGGATTGGGTCAGGGGGAATGTGTTGTGCGCTGAGATCGGGGTCACCTCTGGTCGTGTAGATCTGACGAGTGGAGAGTATGTTGAAAGAAGGCAAATCGCGTCGACGGTTTTTTGTCGAATTCATATGTTGCGAAGATTCAAGACCTAGATTGGGTGACCCGGGGCCAATTGTAGCGAGCGCAGGTGGACCAGGATCAGCGGCTTGTGCTGGTGGAATGAGGGTGTAAGTAGGAAGGTCTTGTTCAGTCTTGGGTGATACCAGCGCGAGTTGGCCCTTCCATGCACTCGAGATATCCTGGCGCGTTGGTCAATTTCCCAACCGACACATGAAATGAGGCATACAAGTATGAACCGGTCGAAATCGTCAGAGGTGATTGCGTCAGCCCACTGAGGATTTGTATGGCCTGTAGTCAGAGTCGCAACGTCGTGTTGTCGCAGCTGCATGACGGTTGACGGAGCGACAGACTGAGAACAGATGGCATCCGGTGGTCTGAAGAAGGCAGAAGGAGGAGAGGTCAAAGGGATGGATGATGCCAGCTTCTTCGAATAGTGTGGGGGCTCATGTGGAGGGTTTGCAGGTGAGGGAGTGTAATAAGACTGCTGAGAGGAGAAGGAGGAGCTCTGTCGAGGTTGGGGTCCATCCGAAGGCGAGGGTGAATTTCTGGGCAACGATCGGACCCCAACCTTCTGAAAGTCGGGTGTAGTCAAGGCCTCCCTTGTCCACTCGTTTAGAGTTCTCGTCCACTCTCGGTCGAGTGGATCTCCATATCGATGAAAAGTCCTAACGATGAGGACGAAGTAGATTACGCCGAGAGCAAAAACAAGTGTGAGAGCAATCCGAGAACCAAGTGCAGCGCGAGCGGACAGTGTAACATCGACAGAGTCCCGCGAGGATCCGGTGAGCCAGATAAACGACATGATGCAAGCGAGGAACATGATGATCGACCTACAAGGGGTCAGTAGTTGTAAGAGAGACAGTTGGTGCACCCAACCAAGCTAACCAGACAGCCGGCTGAAATTGCTTGATTAGGAATGTCTCCAACTTTGCAGAGTGTGCTTACCATGGCGAGAAGAACCCAAATATTCCACCATACATTCGCAGATTGCTTCTGTGCTTCCTAGGCGGACACTATCCGTGAGTTACAGAAGCCCAGTGATTGCCAGTGTACTGACATTCGCAAAACTGCTGGCCTTGTGCATTTTACGCATAGTTTCAAACCTGATTATAAACATGCATCCAAACAATAAACTCATGAGAGCGCAGATCAGTGAGAACAGCGCCGAAGTGCGAATAACGGGGTGTGACGCTTGCTCAATCTGGAGCATCGTGAGTATGGCTCTGCGGTGCCCCCAGTCAGCAAGCAGATTGTGGAAAGTCAGTGGCACGTACGACATCAATAGAACGGAAATGATGTTAAATGTCTTCCATTCGCGCAATAAAGCGTCGATGAAACTCTCCCAAGATGATCGAAACCTGAGGAGACTACTGGGCAGCGGCATAGGGTCGGGGTTGGTGGTGGTTTGCCAGGCACCATCGCGAGACAACTCCCACTGATCGGGTTTTGCGCATGCCATGCGCTTGATATCCGGCAGGCTCAGTCGCGCGTCTTCAAATATACGCGTGACTCGTGAGAAGTAGAGCGAAGGAATACGCAGGAGAAAGTGAAGGTAAAACTGTCCTGGGATAAAATCGGAGAGGATAAGGACCACAAACATGGTTCTTTGAAGCAGCGAGGAAGATTTATTGCTGTCACTGGTTACGGGTGGGGGTAAACCAGTGACTGAAGCTTGTCTTTGTGGCAAAGGCATTCGAGGGAAGTCATACGGTATTGGTCGAGGAAGTGGCTGGCTGAGCCGCGAGCCAAACAATACTAGCGGTTGAGACGTAGGTGGATCCGGAGGGACCACTGGCCATGCGAGTCGTATAAGCGGTTCGTCCGTTTGTGGCCTGTATGGCTGAACCTGGGGAGTGATTTTACGCCGTTGTGGCCGCAAGTGTTGAGCGCTGGACCGGCGTGACACGGATGCATCTTCTCTAGGCCAGCCTGCCCACTGCTCCTGATGCAGCTGCGCAATCTCAGCATCTGGAAGCTCTATTGTCGGATGAGCGCTGGACCGACGTGATACGGGTGCATAGCCTGCATACTGCTCCTGATACAGCTGCGCAAGCTCGGCATCTAGAAGCTCTGTTGTCAGGTGTTGGTGTTCACTGTCGATCGAAATAAATGGTCAGAGCTTGCAGAAAAGAGAGCCAAGACGCACTCTGGAGACGATTGGGAAAGTTCCAGCATGCAGTCGTGGTCGCCGGCTAAACATCGTGTGCAGCGTTCGGCTCCAGATTGAAACAGACATTTGAGTTTCAGCTTATAACAGTGGGTACAGACTCTAGGATAACGAATCCTAGTGTGGACATGAGCTCAGGAAGGTCGGTCTATGTAATGCATTCAACTTACGACGGTGGACGAGCTGCAACTTCTTCCCAATCTTCTTCGTCACTGATATTTTGGCCTGCCAGATGTGACCAGCTACTCGTGTGCAGATGAGCAACACGGAAAGAATAATGAACGCGAAGCGACCAACGATTCCTCGTATTGTTTCCCGCCTTGTACAATGCAGTCGTGATCGCCGTTCGCACAACGTGCGCATCGTTGCGTTTCGGGTTCGAAGATACATGTCACTTTAAGATTCTTGCATCGCATACAGTCATGCAAGCTGGCAGTGAAATAGTAGATTAGGAGTGTCCATGAACCAATGAAACATGGTCCCATACAATTTAGCGGGGGGAATTGTCGTGGTATCTGGGTTTCGCACGACCAATTTCGCATGTCTGCGGCTTTTCCGCTTGTGTTTAGTTTTGCTGAGTTGGGGAGGCGGCGCAGACTGCGCACGCAATTCCCTGCCAGGGGGGTGCTGGAAGGAGGAGGAGAGGAGAATTGGCAATTCTGGCATGGTAGCAGGCTCAGCAAGTGGCTGATCCTGGTTGCCGCGCCGCGGCGCGCGCCAACTTGAACGCCAACGAGTTGCAGCAAACGGGTTTATACCCACAAAGAGCTGTTCTTGGGAAGCTTCAAGTTGTGCTAGTGAATGGTCGTCGCGAAACCGCGTGTCCAGGGCCGTCTCCCAATCTTGATGGGGAGACTGGCTCATGAGACGCCAGGGATCGAAATCTTCCTGTCGAGGAGCCAATTGTTCTGTCTGCGTGTCCCTAATTATGCGCCGGTTTGGGGTAGGGGCCCGTTCTTGCTGCATTGCAGCTACTGGTGACTGCTTTGAAGTCATACTACACTAGACCTGGACGTCGAACGTGAGATCTGTTCAATGATAAGTAGATAGGCGCTAACTGCGCTCAGGGACAGGTTTTGTCCGCACATTGCTTGCTGTAGCGGAGCTGGAAAGCGTCTCTGGATTCCACATCTTGACACTGAAGCGCCGCTGCGTGGCGGGAGCAATACCCGAGACAAAATGTGAAAAGCAAAAGTGAACAAGTGATTTCGGCAAATGCCGGCTAGGTCTTTCATGCCAGGCTAGCTGAATTCTGAGCATGTGGTTCATCCTATTACACCTATACAAGTAATACAAGATCTAAGCTATCAATACTTTCAGTATTTTTTCCTCCGCGTTACAGTCATCTCGTTGGCCTTGACATTGAAAGTCGAGACAACGTTGTGGAGGAACACGTCTCCGCTAGAATGAAAGTCAACCGTTAGCTGTAGATCCTGAGGAAGAAAACAAATCCGACGTACAGAATGAACACGTTTTCGGGTGTGTCCTCCCCACCGCTCTGTGTCCCCGAGATACAGATCGGTTTCCCATCGTCGCCCGTCCCGCCCAAAAGAATCTGATCTCTCGCATCGATGGGGAAGCTCTTCCCGCCCAGCTTGACAGAGAACGGCGGAACCTTCGCATCGCAATCAACAAAATGCAGCCCCAACTCCTCATTCAACGTCGCCTTCGGCACGAACTGCGCGTTATACGCCTCGGCAACAGCGCTCGGGAGGTAATTGAGAGTAGTACCAGAATCAAGGATGGTGTTGTTGTTCTTGGTATTAAGTTTTTTGCTGCCGTGGAAGGTGTAGCCTTCGACGTCGGCGATATAGTAGAAGAAGACGGCGTTGGGGTCAGAGGCGGAGGTGGGGTTGCCGTCGGTGGCGGAGTAGCTTTGGACGGGGACGGTGACAGCGACGACGGTTTTGTCGAGTGCGACGGGGGGCATGCCCCCGAGGGCGAGGAAGCCGAGGTTTTTGTCTTCAGTCACATTTACGAGGAGAGCTGTACGCAGGGAAGCCACCTATGGAGCCTTATTTTCGATGGATAGAGGTCCATGAACGCAGTGTAGCATTGAAATCGTTTGGCTGAGGGGACATCCTAGCGTGCAAGTGCTGCAGGCAAGGCTTGTACTTGAAAAGTCTCTTGATCTTGATATCAGTAGGAGAGTCAGGACACATTGCATACTTGTGTTGTCGATGTGCTGATTAAACTTGGTCAATGTATTGACTTCGACAGCGGTCAGCTTGGTCCTGAGCAGATGGAGTATAAGAAACTGCTAGATATATCCGCTTGACTTAGGAAGAATGCAGGAAGGATTGAACTCGGCAGCAAACTGGCTTGAGCAATCTGAAGGCAGATTGAGCGTTTACTCGTGCAGCGAATTGGTTTGAGCAGCCTGAAGGCCACCTTGAGCCCTTGTTTACTGGTAGAGTATAAGGAAGTGCCGGATCTCCACTTGACTTGAGAGATGTATGATGAGTTTGAAGACCTAAGGGGCCTGGTAGCCGACAAACACTGAGACATACACTGAGAGAGGGAGCTGCAGGACTGTACGACCGAGATACGGAGGTGACAAGGGAGTCGCAGGGGTGTGGAGTTCTTTTCGGGGATTAGAGCTTGGAAGCAATATCTTGAGTGTCAGAAAGGACATGGCTTGGAGCGTTGCTTGTGAGATAGCAGCTTGAAGTTGGAAGTAGCAGAAAGCTTGAAGGGGTTTGACGAGGGAGGCAAACGGACAAAGCATCTTGCATAAACTTTGGCACCATCGGGCTTAAGGTACCGAGAAGACGCTGCCAGTGAGGCCTGAGGGCGAGCGGGAAAGGGCGGGTTGGGTGATTTGACTTGAGTACGAAGCGTGGACAGTTGAGACCGAGGTGCAGAGACATATGGAGAGCAGGGAGGAGCGGAGAAGGAAGACGGATGGCATAGCCCTGGAGAGAATGCGAACGGCAAGGTATATTTTTCGCGACCGTCGCATCGCGGGTGGCCTGTACCCGCATTCTCGGAGCCAGCTAGCACCCAAGCACGCCCACCCTGTGCTAGCATGGAGATAAGAAGATACGCAGCGGCAGCGCATTGCACCTCAGCCGGGGACCAGGGGGGCGCGTATGCAGGCCTCCGCAGGCCGGCACGGCGGTCCAGCAGATATATAAGCACACATTCCACACGACACTTGAAAGCTTGAAGGTTGACCGTGATTATGACAGACGAGTCAGCTTCGCTTCCAATTTGGAGACTGCCAACAAGGCAGAGCGCGGGGTACTACGAGTTGGAAGGTGGCCACGAAACAGAAGGTAACGCATAGCGATCTGAGTCGATGAAGACGCGCTGGCGAATCGGGCGAAGACGATGTCGATGGAGGAGGGGAGAGTCAGAAGATAGGAGGTGTGGGAAAATTTGAATTGATCGGAGCTTGTTCTGAACGTTTCTCATCTGGAAAACGACAGATGTCTGCAGTGGTCTGCGGCAGGCTCTCTCTCCGACTCTGCATTTACACTCGAATGCACTCTTTACGCAAACGCTATAGGATCTCCACCCTCCCAGTTCCTTCCGTCTAAGAAACGGTTGCATGAAGAACGCAGTGTGACAGGTACAATGATGATGAACTTCCTTTCGATTTGGCCGCATCCAGTTCAGTACGCCCCTTGCAATACATCTGTGAGGTACTTTTTCAAGGGGACATCGCAATTGCCCAGGCTTTGTAAATCTTCTGACTGGGTGGATGCACCATGCTCGTGAACTCTTCTACTGCTGTACGGACAGTTAGCCTTTTCTCCATGTCCAACATCGGCCGGGGTCTGCCGCACCTTGCTTTGCCCACGCGGAGTACGCGGAGTACGTGGAATACTTCCCATCTGTCGCTGGCTTCACCTTTATTCCTCACCCTAGTCTATCATGCATCCAAACCGTTTTACTGGTGGTCGAGGAATCTGGGACCTTGAGCAGCCGGGGCAATTCATTCAAAACCCTCCTCCTCCGGAGCCGCTGTTTGTGGGCATCAACCCCTTCGAAAGTCGATGGAATTGGCGTGCACGTTTGGCTGAGCATCAGCCGGCTCCCTCAAATAGCGAGCCATCCCCTCCTTATCCTCCTATCCGCTTGCTTAGTCGACGTGCTGAGTCTTCGCTTGAAGATGTACCAATTGCAGCGCCTGCGGGACAGGAAGCTCGGGGTTGTGTGGTCCCATTTCCCTCTGAGACCGAACCTGCCATCATAGTCCCACCTCCCTCAGAACCTACACATGCCCCTTCTCCGGATATGCGTCTTCTCCTACCGACACATTCGGACACGGAGAGTAGGCGTCGACTCCCCGGTGCTTGTAGACATTGCAAGGAATTGAAGGAGAAATGCGAGTTCCAACCTGGCGCCAAGGGCTGCATATCGTGTCTAAATGAAGGGTATGAATGCATTGTCGAGGGTCGAAAAGCGCGTAGCGGGTCGGTCTCTTTTATTTATTCTCCGCTCGTATAGTAGCTGAACACTACACTAGTGGGCACCAGCAAACAGAACAGACGACGCCGCCGTTAGAGCGCCAGGAATCGCCCTCTTCCGAGGATAGTGCAAGTGAAGAAGAGGAGGTGGACATCTCAGCCCCTGCAGATCCTGCAAGTGCTCGTTTTCCGTATGTGGATCCTGCTTATTCACTTCTGATGTCTCAACGTAAAAGTAGGAAACGTCTCCCGATTGCTTGCGCGCAATGCAGAACGCTGCGGGTGAAGTGCGAGTTCCAAGCAGGGGCCGAGCGGTGTATGCTGTGTCTAACTGAGGGACGCGAATGCCTTGTAGACCAACCGACTTCTAAAGTACTACGGAGGGGGTATGTTCTGTCTCTCCGTCCTTCATTTGTTTAGTAACATTTCTTTTCTTTTGGATAAGCAGAAGACGCCTGCAAACCGTGGAAGCGATCTACCAGAACGCATCGGAAACACCACCTTCAGCTGGCCCGTCAATCCAACAGGATCCGGTCGTATCCCGACCTCCATCGCGCTCCCGCTCAGAGAAAAGTGGCTCATATGAGGCTACGCATCGCCATCGGCGTCCCGAGCCAGCGACAAAGCCAACGTCCGAGATCCACAGGTTCGAAGGAGGCACAGGAGGGCCCGCCAATCCAACGCCGTACGATTTCCCGCAAATCTCATTGATACAAGACCTCCATACTAAGTCGGAGAGTGGGTTACCACCGCCTGTCACTAGTAGCGGGCAGGGCCAAAACTTTTCTGCACTCACGCGAAGACTCGTGACAATCGCAATGCCGATCCTTTTCAGATTTATCCCGGGGCAGTTTTACCTACACTTTCTGCTGCGTATTCCGGCGCTGTACTTCTCTCGCGTCACACGTATCTTTGAAGACGCCCGTCTGAGCTTGCCGGATATAAAACGAATGGCCCGCGCGAGGGCCGATCAGTGGGATTCTTCTCAGGGCACGATATGGCCGCCAGCTACAGCTGCTCCAGATCAAATGCCGCTACCGCGAAGTCTCCTCCATTTTCGATCGTCATGGGAGAACTTTATCGACTCCCTGTTGCGCGAGTGGAAAACCTTGAATATAATTTCAGTTTTGCTGATGTCGTAGGTGGCCTACTCGCACTCTCGGTTCGTTCTTAACCTGCTCAATAGAGCCATCCTGACCATGCTTCAAATCGACGCAGCTTCTCACCCAATCACCCGCACATCGGCGCTGTTTTCACTGCTCTGTGCGCTGATGAGCCTCTTGTACGGGTGCATGTTCATCATTCGATTTGGGACTATGCGTAAGATGCACAAGGCCAGCAGTTTTGCCAACGTAGGTACATACCGCGGCCACATGGGGGTCATCCCATTCACAATTCTCCAAATAGGAAGCTCAAAAACAATCTGCGAATATCTGGTGGAATATTTGGGTACTTCTCGCTATGGTGAGCTCGGCCATCCGCACACGATCGTTAATCGATAGTTGTTTTCAGCCCGCCGTCTGGCTAGCCTGGTCAGAAAACATGGATTCTTTCCTTCGCCGCCCACTGATTGGCTCACAGGTCTATAATCACATTTCTCACCTGCATAATGTCGTTCATATGGTTGAGCGGGTCATCACAGGATGGCGCTGATGTTATTCTATCCCCTCGCGCCGCTCTTGGCCCTCGAATCGGACTCACCGCCGTGTTCATTCTAGGCGTGATTTATTTCGCCCTCATTGTCAATACATTCCACCGTTATGGTGATCCTCTGGATCGCGAATGGACGAGAACAGTCAACGAATGGACAAATGAGGCGCTCGATACATCCAATTATCCGAAGCGTGTGGCCACATCTCTGTACGGAGATATACAGCGGGGTCCACCCCATTCCGACAGTCGACGCAGCAGCTTTGCAGATCGTCGGCGACGACACCTCCGAGTCGAGCCATTACTCTCAAAACCTACACCGCCTTTTCTTCCCGATTCCGAAAAAGTTGCACCTTCTGTTCCACTAACTTCTCGCCCCTCAGCTTTCTTCAAAACGCCAAAAGTACCCTGCGTTCAGTCTATACCCCCGACCACCATCGTTCACTTGGGTCAATCCGACGTTGTGGCTCGGACCGCAGCTTACACAGATCCACGATGGGCTGACGCGGTCACTGCAGATGATCTGGGACGTTTTGTGCTCGTATGTCTCATTGGAATGGAGTTTGAATTCTTCTGAATACGTCCCAGGATATCTCAAGTGCTTGGAAGGGTCAACTTAGACTGGCACGGCCAGAGACCAGTCAAGATCTTCCCGTCTATACCGTCAATTCATCGGTTTCTCCCAATGACCCCGTGCAAAAAGCTGACGATGGTGCTGGAACAAACCGTCAGCGAGATCAGGGGTCGATCACTACGTTGGGCACGCCTCAGCGCCGTTCCAAATCCTCCAAACACGCGATTGCATCGCCTAACGTTGCCCCAGTAGATTCGCCCAGCGACAGTCAACCCAATATTCATCTTGACAAGAATGAAGATACTGCGTTCATCGGTTCGCCTCGGAGTCCCAGTGACGAGGCTGACGGCGCACGCACTGAGGAAAATTCCGACAATGTTGTGCATTCCGTTCAGGAGTTACTCGATCTTTGGAACGAGCAGTACTTCCGTCCTCGCAGTTTGCGGGTTAATCTGGTGAAGGAGCTACCGTTGTCCGAGATTGACTCTGCGCTTGCAGTCACTTTGGCTTCATTGAATGAATCATTGGGGATATAGCATGATTCATCGTCTGATAATCTATAATCTATGGTAGGTAGGTAGGTAGGTTACACGGCACGGTCCCGCTTTGAATACCAATCGTCCTGTCCCTGCTGGTTGATTATGTATATATCGCATGTGTTCTTGACTGCTCGTTTCATGACCTCCGTGTATGTAAGATGTGGCCTTGCGTCAAATTTCATGCCGGCCTAATATCTTTCCATGGCTTGAGGTGCAGGACTTGTGCGTCAATTTGCCCGGTTCGCGAACGGTCGGCTGCGAGGGAGCTGAGCATGTTGTGCAAGATAAAGGAAGAATTCAAGAAAGCGTCTCAATCACGCCGCGGCAAGCTCGCTGCTTAGCCAATGGCGATGTTGATCACCGAAAATTGGCGACATTGGTTCGACGCGTCCACGACTCGGAGCTGCCTCGTGTGGAGCGCACCATCCTCTTTTTACCACCACCACCACTCTGATTATGCTTATTACGCCTCTTCACGACTCCGCCTCCCTCCTCCTCCTCCTGCTAACTTTCACATTCACTCCAACTCACGCACTCACCTTTCCCAACTTGAATCTCGCGTCCGCGTGGGCACGGAGGAATAATGAACTCGCGACGACGGCGATGAACCAGACGAACCAGCCAACAACAAACGGAACGGCCGCGCAAAACGGCACGGAGTTTCTGTGGTTATCGCAGGACGAGTATTCTGGGAAGACGTTCTTCGAGTGCGTTTGAAATTGCTGCTCCGTCAAGCAAAATAATATTGCATACAATTGATGGTGGTGGCGATTTCCTAGCCGCTTCTCTTTCTTCAACGACTTTGACCCGACACATGGAACTGTCGAGTGAGTAAGAAAACGTCCGGGAAAGGGGAAGGACGCGTTGTTGATTGCGTTGCAGCTACGTGAACTCGACGTATGCTTTTGCGAATAGGCTTGCGTACGTCAACGACGATGGGACTATTGTGATGAAGGTGTGTAGAACTGACCTATGCCAACTAATTTGAGAACGATGGACACTGTCAATTTTCGAGCTGCCGCTGTTCGGCTCCACTTCCAGAGTTGCCAACGTTGGGGAACGGTGAACTCGAGGACTGGATCCCAGTCTGGGACACCTTGGCTCCACGGCTAACCTCACCTCGCAAATTGACAGAGTCTATCGTTCTCAAATTAGCTGGAAATTTTGCATCCAGATTAAAGTTGTGATTTATACTTGCCATGTAGGGCGACGACACAACTTGGCTCCCAGAGGGCCAAAATCGGTCTAGGTGTGTCTGTCTGTCTGGGTTTCTTCTTCAATTCTTCTCTAACTTTGGGACAGTGTACGTATAACCAGCGTCGCGCAGTATAACACCGGACTCTTCATCCTTGATCTCAATCGAGCACCGTGGGGGTGTGGTATGTATATCATCCGAAACCAGAAACACGCTCGTTAACCTATGTGCATTGTAAGGTGTATGGCCCGCATTTTGTGAGTATCTTCTTCTTAAGAGTACGCCATGCATGTCTCATCGTTTGCAGGGACCTGTGCGTCGCGTTTGATATGATATAGCCGTCTGCCCGCTAAACTTGCTATGTAGTAGGAGCAGGTCAATGGCCATATGTGAGTACATCCCCCCTCCTGCGATTTATCAGTAATTTCTCTCTAGACTGGGGAAATCGATATAATAGTGAGCCCTGATTACTTCGAACCCTCTCCTCACCTGATCGCCTAAATCACAGGAAGGTAAATCCCCTTCCAACTCACACCTATCTCTTAGCCTAAACGAACTCCAGGCGTACACGACAACTCACACAACCAAGTCACTTGGCACACGGGGCCAGGTCCGCATTATTTTTCCTTGAATTGAATCCCCTCCTCACATACAACGCAGGATGCTTCCTAACCCCCGAAACAAACTACACCGGCACCCTCGTCAACAACAACCTAAACTGCGACGGCAATATCCCCGGCAACGCAGGCTGCGGGATCACGGAATGGAGCAGAGCTTCCTATGGTCCGCTTTTCGACCAGCAGGGAGGCGGGGTGTTTGCTATGAAGTGGGACGAGACGGGGATTGCTGTTTGTGAGTTCATCGTGTATTATTTTGATTCGTTGACGGTTTTCGTCTCGTCACGCAGGGTCGTTCTACCGGTCAGCCATCCCGAGGGATATCGTCGCCGGTACACCGAATCCTGCTAATTGGGGTTTACCTGTTGCGTCGCTTGCGCCGGAGACGTGCGATCCGCTGACGTTTTTCGTGAATCATTCTATCGTCTTCGGTGCGTTGCATTGCGTTGTGATTCTCTTGCTGCTTCAGGGCTGACTGCATATGTGCAGATATCACGTTTTGCGGTGAGTACATTTGTTTCATTCGTCTAGCCTCAAGTTGACTGGAGACGCGTGCATTAAGGTGACTGGGCGGGTAACTCGTACGCATCATCGGGGTGTCCAGGGAGCTGTACGGATCGGCTGCGTGACCCTAACAACTTCGTGGTGAGTCCCTCCCTTGCATCGCATTCTCCATCGCATTCTCCATCGTCTCTTCCCCTTGGCATGCCTTTCCTTTCCTCTCGCTTCATTTTGTTTACATCGCCTAATCAAACCTACCACGAACTCCAGAACGCCTCATGGAGCATCAACTGGCTGAAGGTGTACAAGAAGCAGTTCGTTTTGGGGCGGGCGTCGTCTGCCGAGTCGGGTATTATGCGAGATGGTGTTGCCAATGCCGGCTTTCGTTGGTTGGTGGGGATGGGGGTGTGGGCTGGAGTGGTTTTTCTGTATTTGTCGTGACCATTATAACGATAGTGGTCGAAAAAATTACTTACATGTGGCGTTGCTTCCACTGGTGAAGTTGAGTGGAGCTTTTCAGGCAAGCGAGCGGCGGATCGTCCGTCATCGCCATGAGTGGCGCCGCAGTGAAAGAGATTACCGGACGGCGTTGAAGATGATCAGGGATGCGCGTGAAAGTGTCCATTGAAAGGCAGACTCTACATATTGGGATTCTATGTTAATAGGATACAGGTTCGTGTCGTTGGCTTTAGTGATACATATAAGTTACAGAAAGCGGGAGAGAGCAAGCGATGTGAATAGCGAAAGATATGTACAGTACTGTGGAAGATAAAGAGAGCATCGTAAGAGGTGATATTACAGCTCGAAGAGTTCGCAGATCGATAGCGTAGTGTAAGCGGAGCACGGCCTCGAAACCGATGAGATGGTTCGCCAAGCACGAAGGCGGGCAGTGCATCAATAACAATGCGTGCCTCGTCCCACAACGATCATGTCAAAGTCAACCGTGTGGTGGCACTCCGAGTCCGTCGTTGGCGTCCCCGGGTGCGACGTAAGCTCAGGTCTCCGGTGCAGCAGGTGTGATGTTGGTATGCATGCTCGCGCCGTTCCTCTGCGGCTTTGAGCGACTCTGTCCAGAGGCGAAGGGTATATGCTTGGAGAGAGCGGGAGTACAGGGTGAGGGCTGTCTCGGTGGTGGTGAGCTCGTCGGGGTATTCGTGTGGGACCATGAAGGTGTGGGTGGCAAAGGCGACCAGCCAGACAAGGGAGGAGGGTGAGGGAGTGGATGAAAGGGAACAAAAAGGGCTATTGTGGGGAGCGCGAGAAGAATAGAGCTGGGGTTTATATACCTTTTGGCGCCAGTTCTCCGAGAGCTCCGAATGGAGAGCCAGTTATGCCCGTAAAAGGTGCTCCACTTACAAATGGTCCTGCAGGGCCGGTGTCAATGATCAGCAATGATCCACAGCCAGCAGGATCCACGGCGCTCATTTATTGACGGATACCCGAAGTGAGAGTTTGCCGCCAGAATTTAATTGAAGCCACGGAGGAGTGTACATGTGGAGAGTTGGAGAAATTGTTGGACAACCGTCAGATGTGGAGTTGGTGTAATTTTTCGAGAATTCCTCTTCGAAACGCTGCCAGGAATTGGAGGAATAGAGCTCTCAGAGAATTGACAATGAGGCTCAAACGTTGGGGGGCGAAGTGACAGCAGTTTCAGCCTCAATATGGTGAACTCGGGCCACAGTGCAGATGGTGGGCGGAAGTAAAGATCAGCTCGGCGTCCGGCCCGAGATTTCCGGGCCGCACATCTCCTGCCACCGTGTAAGTACCACTAACCACTCGCTCTGCTTCATGGCCTCCACGAGCACCCTCATACACCCTCTGAACTGCTTTGACAGTGTGCAAGATGTCTATAGACTGGCGGTCGATCCAGTCCAGCTTGAACCGGAACTTTACGACCAGCGTACAAGCTACTAAGGAGCGACTTGGAAGGGTTGGGCAGGACGAGATAACTGAGCTTCCCCAAGGTCCCTTGGCAGTTTTGTGAATGAATATAGGTCTGACGACAGCAACTACAGAGTACAAGGACCTCGAGGCACGCGTCGACGCTCTCCGTCAGGCACATCTCACCCTCCTCAAGTGCGTTTTCATTTCTCTTCAAGCACCGGGTAGCATTCTTTATTCACCCTTCCATACCCTTGTTTTCTTGCACAGGATCACAAAGGTCTATGAATCCGAGGCCTACGATTACCCCTCGCAAATTCAGGAATCCATCGCAGAGCTCTCGGCCTCGGTCGGACACAACATCACCAGCTTTGCCGCCACCAATTTGAAGGGCACGAGATTGCAAGCTGCTGCACCGGCTGCGCCTGCGGCGCCACCGGCACCCGTTCATAAGACCCTCCCACATGCCCTTGTGAGGGCTGCGGTAGGTGCTGCCACGGAGTTGCAGAATGCGACGCCGAATTCGCCAGGGGAGCCACTTGCGGCTGCGTTGGGGATGTATGCTCAGGGGATGGAGAAGATTGCGAATGCGCGGGTTGACCAGGTATGGCTGTTCTACTTGAATGTAGATGTTTGTAACTCTTTTCTGATGAAATGCGCTCGCGAATAGGACCAGGCTATCCGGCTGAATTATCTTCATCCCTGGCAGCAGACTCTTACGACGTCGATTGCGGTTGCGATGAAGGCGCGTCAGGCGGTGCGCACCAGTCGGCTTGAGCTCGACGGCGCGAAGCAGACGTACGTATCGCTGTTTTTCTACGGTGCTAGAGAAAACTGAGTATGGGGTTACAGACTGAAAAGTGCCGCTGCGGCCAAGCAGGAACACGCGCGACTTGCTGTCGAAAATGCAGAGGATGATCTTGTGCAGAAGACAGAGGTGGGTTACGCCGTCTCACTTCCAGTCACCAACTCACTTTGCTGTCCTGTAGGTTGCCATCGCACTGATGGAGAAAGTCTTGAAGAATGTCTGTGTCTTTTCCCTTCTTTACACATCCTCTGGATGTATGCTTACGGTACTACATACAGCCTGAACCCATCAAGCACCTCAACGAGCTCGCTAAGGCGCAGGTCAGCTGGTCTCCTTCATCTCCTCCCTATCCTCTTTCATCTCGGCCTCTAAATTCTATCATTGTCTTCTCCAGCTGATATACTTCTCGCATGCCGCGGAGACGTTGTCGAATACGCAGGCTGAGCTGGAGGAGCTGAGCATGACGGCGGAGGAGCATAATCGGTGAACTATTAGTACGTGTGGGTGGAGGGATAATGATGATTCAGAACGAGGCGGGAAAGTACGGATTCAGTGCTGTTCTCGGTGCCAGCGTATCTACATGAATTTCAAGCTAATGTTTTTGTTGTGGTTCTTCAAAAAAGTGCGGCACGGGAGGGTTCCTGCGTAGTAAATCTACGACACTCCGTGAAAGTAACCAACGCGCAATGTCAGGCTAATTCAAGCTATGCGAAACCCCAAAATTGGTGCAAAAATAATATTCTTTTCTCATCCGAGTGTCGGGTCAAATCGGCCGATGAACTTCCCGATGGTGCGCCAACCCGACCACTACTAACCCACTTGAACACCGTCACCGTGGCATGCAGGCCTTGTGTCATGGATCTCGCAGAGACAGCTGGGGAAGTTGTCGAACTGACCGCAGCATATTCCCTTACTCTTCTGTGCTGCCCGTGTATCGCCTTGCGATATCTTCTCCGTTCAATGAAGCGTCACGGTCGCGCAACTTACTCGCATCCATTACTGCCACGGTATCCCGATAAACTTCCCCTCAATCGCCTAGATATCTTGTCAGGAACGATTGTAGCGCCGTCGCCTTCGTGCCACTTGCTTCAATTACCTCCCGAGTTGCGCCATCAGATCTTCGAGCTAGCTGTGGGCAATCGTCTGGTCCGCGTTCAATTGGTTCCTAACGACGGCTTCGACGCCTACATCCTCCAAACAACGTGCTTTTTGCATCATGGGTTCAAAAATTCAGACACTCCTCTGACTTTATGGGCTCTTGAAACCGCCGAACCCATCCCCGTAGCTCTTTTGCTGTCGTGCCGGTCGGTGTACACCGAGGTGCTTCCGATACTATATGGGCGGAACACAGTTCTCTGCTACATGCGTGACTTCCCTCGCATCATCGAATGTGGCTTAGGAATGCACGTCCTTCCCGAAATTCGCCATTTGTACTTCCAGCAGCCACATTTCTTGTCGTTGTCGAATTCGAGTCCTGTATGGCCGATGCTCGAAAGCATGCAACTCAACAGTCTCACTGTCGAGTTCTTCACCCTGCTTCGCGTCGAATTCGACAATATGAAGTGGACAAGATATCTTCAAGTCTTTCGCTTGGATGACTTTTCGGCGCATGCTCTTCTGGCCCTACCCAATCTGCGTAACCTGAATATCATCTTCCGCAGCGACCACCTCGACCCACCTGTACCCGCGGAAAGAGCCTTCGACTCCCAGACATTTCAGGAATTCATAACTGAGCCGGCGGATGACCAGCAGATTGCGTAGAAGCAATCGATCCATCCAGGATCACCGCTGCCAGCCTACCAGGTTCCCACTCGGGCGGGATTCAAACGGTCCCAGGCAAATTCCGAGCCTGCACCTGCGCTGAATAATGCAACTGGTTTCCGAAGCTACCGCAGGTGTTCTTGTGTTGACCGGGAGCGAATGTCTATATACCGATGCAATAGGAATATGAACCAGTCATGCCGATGCCAGGACAACTATTTAAGATGTGAGCGAGGCGCAGGAAGCATACACAAGTCATGGCTGCGATTCCCTCGATGAAACTCAACACTGGGGCGCTCATTCCTGCTATAGGTTTGTTTTTGTGTTGGGTGCCAGGCCGAACTGGATCTCAAACATGCCCAGGACTAGGCGCCGCTCCTGGCGAATTCACTCCGCAAGGCGTGGCGGAGTCGGAGAAGTGGTTCCTCACGGCGATAAAGGTAAGGTTTCAACGCTCTGCTATCGTATTTTACCGTCTACATAGGCGGGCTATCGTCACTTGGATACAGCGTATATCTACGGTGAGCCAAGTGCATTCAGAAATTCCTCGGCAGGGTTCAGACCGTCTAACAGGCACCGAATCGGCTGTCGGCGGTGCGCTCCGCACCTCGGGCGTTCCTCGAGAGGAGATTTTTGTGACGACCAAGCTCCCGTGAGTTTTTTGTATCTTGAGTCATATGTCCGATGACGACGAGCCCTGCGTAGATGGCACCATCCAAAATATGTTGCCCGTTCCTTCGACGAGAGCCTACGCAATTTGGGTCTGAAATATATCGATCTTGTATGATACGAAGCGTTCACTGCTGCTAAATTTTTCTGAGCAACTCTTCACAGTATCTCCTCCATTTCCCTCAGGTTGCCGAATACCCAGGTATGAGCGTTGGGGTACTAGTGACAAAAGCTGATTCAATAGGCGGGTATGATGCTCCGAGCGACGTGGTCGAAATCATGACTCAAATGAAGATTGTCGACAAGCCAACGCTCAATGAGACCTGGGCGGAACTGGAGAAGATTCATGCCGATGGGAGGGCTCGAGCGATTGGGGTCAGCAATTTCTCGATCAAGACGTGGGTGTTACTGACCTTCCCGGTCGTCATTTACTCGACTAAAATGACACACGAATAGACTTGAGCAGCTCTTCAAGACAGCGAAGATTGTGCCTGCCGTGAACCAGGTCGAGTGAGTGTCCGGATATTAATTTTCATGTGGGTCAAAGAACTCACGTTCATACGAGAATGCACCCCTACCTTGCGCAAACCGAACTTCTGGAATACTGCCGCAAGAAAGGCATCATGGTCACTGCATACAGCCCATCTGGACGCGAAGCAGTTCGCAATGACCCGACTATTGTGGCGCTTGCGGAAAAATACAAGGCGACGCCTACACAGATCATCCTTGCGTGGCACCTCGCGCGAGGTGTGGTTGCTATTCCGAAGAGTGCCGACAGCCAGCGTCAGAAGGAGAATCTCGTCGTGAGTATTGCGAGTTTATTTAACGCTCAATGAGATGTTAATTTGATGTTTTGTGGACAGTTGCCTGCCTTGAGCGCCGAGGACGTCGCGCTGGTGACTGGACTGGACCGCAATGAACGTGTTGTGAACAAGTTGGGTGCAGACGGTACCTTGTACGGGTGGACTGCGGACCAATACGGGTGGTAGAATGTCGCGTTGGTGTTTTTCGGCGCCGTCCCATGATTTAATTTTCTGTTCTGTCTCGTGGCACCTCATCTCTTACATGGATGTTTGTGGGAAGTGAGAGTCATCCAAGGCACCCTGAACACCAAAAGATTGGGCAAGGATGGTGCAAAATCGCACTGGCCAGGGGTCGCGATATCAATTAATTCTTCCCGGATTACTTGGTGAAGTTGTAACATTGTCGGTGCGAGCGGGAAATTTCACGAGCACGAGGACTAGAAGAACGCTAAAGTTTGTGGCGGGCTCGCAATTGATTCATGAAACGGCTCTCGCCGAACTTGTCAGTTCAGTCAAGGATGCGTTTGGCGAAAATCCCAATGCATGCGATTATTTTACCATCCTGGGTTCCTTCTCCCGATGACTGTTTTCAGAACTCACGTCTGCCATACGTTGAAGGGGGAACGGATGAACGAGCGGAAAGTGGTGCTATACATGGAAATTGTTCCGGAAATCGAAGGTTGTTCGCAACGTGTTCCGGTGGATCACTCTGGAACTTGGTACGCAAGTGCGTACATAAATTCGAGTGAGACTGAGGAAAGGTTCATCAACAGCTCATAGCGGTCCAAAATCATGGCTGCAATCCCCTCGATCAAACTCAACACCGATGCACTCACTCCGGCCATAGGTATCACATTATCTTGCGTTGAACGGCAGTAGAAGGATGATTTCACCTTGAATTTTCTAGGCCTAGGGGCTGCCCCCAGTGATTATACACCGGAAGGCATGAAAGAAGCGGAGAAATGGATTTCCACAGCGATCAAGGCAAGTTTCAAGTAGAATTTCCGCAAGTTCCGTTGAACATTGTCAATGTGTAGGCGGGATATCGTCACTTGGACACAGCCCATATTTATGGTGCATAAACTCTGAATCTAGAATTGTCCTCGTGGGTTTGATTTCCGAGACGCCTCCAGGTACAGAACCATCAGTTGGGAGAGCAATCCGCAGCTCAGGTATTCCGCGAGAAGACTTTTTTGTAACGACCAAACTACCGTGGGTGTTTCCAACTTTGTATAAAGGTTAGTGGGAATCAAAGTTGGTTGAACAGATGGCACCATCCAAGATATGTTGCTCGTTCGTTTGACGAAAGTCTACGCGATCTGGCGTGCATTATGTTGATCTTGTAGGTTTCAAGAGCTTTTTGAATGAACGAATAGCAGTCAGCGCTTCGATTTTTCTGATGAGTTCTTCCCAGTATCTCCTACACTTTCCTCAAACTATCGAATATCCAGGTGAGTGGATTTTTCGGCCATTGACGAGAATACTGATTCATTAGGCGGATATAATATGCCAAGTACCGTGGCTGAACTGATGGACGGAATGAAGGTTGTTGAGACGCCAACATTCAATGAGACTTGGGCGGAACTGGAAAAGTTGTATGCTGGAGGAAAGGCTCGAGCTATTGGCGTTAGCAATTTCTCAATCAAGACGTGGGTATTAATTTGCAAGCGACATTGTTATACAAACTGAAGAATGAACAAAGGCTCGAACAGCTGCTGAAGACAGCCAAGATCGTGCCAGCGGTGAATCAAGTCGAGTGAGTGTTCGAAAGGTACTTTCCTGACGGTCTTAGACTGGAACTATTTGCCAGGATGCACCCTTACCTTGCGCAAACCGAACTTGTGGAATATTGCCGCGAGAGAGGAATTGTAGTTACCGCATATAGCTCCTCTGGACGAGAGACGGTCCGCAGCGATACAACGATCGTCAAGCTTGCTCAAAAGTACAATGCGACGCCCACACAAATTGTTCTTGCGTGGCATGTAGCCCGAGGTGTTGTTGCTATTCCAAAGAGTGCCGATGACAAGCGCCAGAAAGAGAACATGGCCGTCTGTATTGTATTCTTCCTCAGCTAAATTAAAGTTGATCTTCCGTTGACAGTTGCCTGCTTTGAGCGCTGAGGATGTCGCGCTAGTCACCGGGTTGGACCGCAATGAGCGGGTCGTGAATAACATGGGTCCAGACGGTAAATTGTATGGGTGGAATGCGGATCAGTATGGATGGTAGAGCTCTATTTGCATTGCATGTTTTTCATATCCACATAGGTGTACAGGTAAATATTCCTTTCCATCAAAATCTCCTTTTCTGCAACTTGGCGTTGTGATTCTAAATCGGGAAAGAGTTTGTTTACCGTTGATTTCTACATCGTTTCTGTGGCATAAATTCGCAGTAACTGGTCAAAATCTATGGAGTTCTCAAGTCGAAGACAAAGAGCGAGTATTATCACAATTTTCGCTGTCTCTCGCATTGCCGGAGGAATCATCTATGTCACGCTACACCGTGACTAATGTGACTGCTGTGACATCTGCCCTTTTCCGCAAGCTCCATCAAACTTTTCTCAACCTATTGCTTTCGACGCCTTTGCATCCGGATACTCAGTTCTTGACTGAACTGTACACGAAGCCCTCTGTCTATGCAAGAAGCTGAAGAGCAAGGCAAGCTCAGCCCCCGCCAGCAGCCCGTCCTATGGCTAATTGAGGCGTATCAGACACATGTCGAATTTGCAGCGCTCCCGCTGAACCGGAGCAGCCTCTTTTTTACCCGTGTAAATGCTCCGGAACCATTCGATATATTCACCAAGACTGGTGCGCCTTTCGCTGGGTGGTCTGCGATGTGCACGGAATTCATTTCTATGCAGTTTGACAACGTGGCTCGCACATAGCAAGAAGAAAACCTGTGATGTTTGCAAGCATCCGTATTCATTCACGAAAGGCGAGCTCAGAACGTCGTCGACAATGTCTCGCTGTTAACGCTTACTGCAGTGTACGCAACGGATATGCCGAGCCGACTTCCGCCAGTACTTCTTCTTCGGCGGGTAGCCCAACAATCATTCTTTGCTATGCTATTTGCTGTGCGTGCAGTTGTGGTTGCAATAATATGGCTCGCAGTTCTGCCTTGGGTCACTGTGATGACATGGAGGATGTATTTTTCTATGGGAGACTCTACGTGCGTTTCTCCTTCGTCTCATTCATATGTAATTCATAATCGTTGTAATTCACCAGTGCATGGTGGATCAGTGACCGGCCTCGTCCCACTGACCTTCCTCAAGAACCTAGCCCCTTCTATCTCGCCTTCTATTCAGAGCCAACTGGGTTCCCTCCCCCTGATACTTTCATCGGTCGAGTGGCTGCTCATCCTTTTTGGCTGTCGCTGTCATCCGATATCTTTACCGGTCAGATAATAGCGTCTTTGGTGGTCCTTACTTTCGTGGCGGTTTTTCTTCTTCGCGAGTGGATATCGCAGAATGCTCGGCCTGGAGTGTTCGAGGATGACGATGTTGAGCCTATGCCACCGCCACTTCCACTCCCACCGCAACCACAACAGCAGCAGCTTTTGGGCCCTCCACGCCGGGGTGCTCCCCTCCCGCCTGTACCTCCCATGCCCCCGCACTTGCGCGCACAAATGCGGGCTCAGATCAATGATCGGATAATCGCCGTAGCACAACGGCAAGTGGATGCTGCAAGAGCTTTGGAGGCCATGCGCGACATGGAGCTACAACCTACGCGTCCAACTCGCAAGCGGCGCCTTTCTCAGAAAGGCAAGGAGCCCGCAGAGCTCGAGAGCAGCCCTGCACACAGTACGGGTATTGCGACTCCCAGTCGTGTGCCTTCGGGCTCGATATCTCGGAGGCGACTTCGCAAAGAGGATAGCGAAAAGTCCAGCTCGTCACGTCGACGACGCACCTTATATGAAGAAGAACCCTCATTCCCCGTCCCTTCGGGCCCCTCCGATAGGTTCGAGTTCACGTTCAGATCCACTACCGGATTCCCTCGCGAGAGAAGAAGTTCATCTGAACCTCCTGCTTCTAACAAGTTCTCCCTTGCCTTGGACAGAGGTCCGGAGCCTCCTCGGGTGCTGACACCCAATCCCTTTCCCTCTGTTGCCCTCGAGCCACCAAATACGACACTCCCGTTCGCGCTTGTAAAACGTGAAGTGGACGAGGGTCAAGGCTCCGGATCTGATCACAATGGACCACCTTCTCTGGAAGGCAGCCAGGAATCATCATCCTCATGGACCGCTGCTTCGTCGTCCGTTCTAGAAGCCAGGATTCAAATGCCAACTGAGGGAAGTCGCGTTCGTCGTCCACAGTTGCCAAACACAACCCCCACTATCGTCGATGAAGATCCCGCAATTGCGGCAGTCTTGTCGCCACCTGTACCCTCGTTATCTCCCCAATTGGCGACTTATCGGGCACCGGAGGAATTAGAACCCGAGGCCGGCCCTTCCCGACGACGCGAATACTTTGATCGCGACTTCTCAAGCAGTGCCGATAGCAAGGGGAAAGCCAAGGCGGAGGAAGAAAGCGATGTTGATTTTGATGTTGAAGATTTAGAGGCCGAACATGCCAGGTATTTTGCGGATGCCGAAGACGACGATGAAGAAGATATGCCCAAATTACAGCCCCCAGCGACTCGGACGATGACGACGACGGGGGTAGCCCGCGTAATGACGATGAGCTCGACGGAGATTATGACATCGAGGAGGACGAAGGGGCTGATGATGATCTGGCGGACGAATTGATGGCGTTCAATGCAGAGGCGCCTATATGGCAGGCGATTCAGATCGAGGACGACGAGGTGGCGGAAGTTGGGATGGAGAGATGGACGTTGGGGCTGTGGATCACGATGCCGCTATGCCAGTGCCCCAGATCCCAGCGGCTGCTGACGCTGCTGCTGCCCTTGATCTGAACGAAGAGATGGAAGGAAATGTAGAAGATGACATGGAGGGGGCATGGAGGGTGTGTTGTATCACTTGGTCTTGCGAATATTGACCCTCAAGATTCTTTCAGCCATTGGCATGCGCGGTCCTGTTTACGGCGTCGTACAAAATGTTTGCGCTCCATCTTCTATGAACTCCCCAACTGATTCTTCAACCAGGCTGCATTAATGATCTTCGTCCTCGATACTGCCATTGGTTTATTAGTTTGGATACCTTTCACATTGGGAAAGTCTACTGCGTTGCTCTCGGTAAGCTCATATGACGCTGGGGACCTTGTGCGTATTAATGCGAGTTTACAGCTTGACCCCCACCGTTTCCTTCAAATATTACACCTTCCAATCAGGGCGATGCGCATTATCACAGATCCTATTGTAGACTCGGTCGTTTACATCCTCGCGTCTCTGTTACTCCCGTTATGCGCCCGACTACTCTACCGGATGGCTAACTTATTATTTGTTTTCAATCTTTTCCTGCTTTCTCTAGTTGTCGGGCAATCAGATGTAGATAGAGCCGTGGAACGCATGTCTGCGGTGGTGCGTATCCTCTTCTTGTTGCCAGCTCCCATTTTAACTTCGGCTTTGCAGTATCTTCGCATCCAAGAGCTTTCAGACAAACCCCTGGAACAACTACTCGCATGGAGTTCCCTCTCGTCACCCACACCTGTCCCCACTAAAGATGTTGATCCTTCAGCATTTCAATCCGTCATTGTGGATGCTGCAGAACCCTATTTCGCTGCGTTGGGAAAGGAAGTTCGCGTCAGCTCGGAACAGCTCCGGACCACTTGGACGCAGTTGGCTCTTGGGCGTGGGCCGAAGGAGAAAGTCTTCGCCATTGGCCTCGGTTATGTCGTCGTCATGATCCTGGTCTCTCTCTATCTCAACCTCCTCACTGTCGGTAACATGAAGACGGCTGGGCGTGCGGTGAGGACAGCTGTTCGAGAGCAGTTGCTTGTCTTGAAGGTATGAGCACATTCGTGCCAGAGCTACCTGCGTTCTGACTTGCTTTTTTGATCACAGGTGGCAACCTTCATTTTCATCGAGCTTGTGACTTTCCCGCTTGGTTGCGGTATCGTTCTGGATATTTGCACCGTCTGGCTTTTCCCAGAAGCTAGTTTCGTCTCGCGAATGACCTTCTTCAAGCTCGCACCCCTGACAGCTATGTTCTACCATTGGGTCGCTGGAACGATGTTCATGTACGAGACTACCTTCATATCACCGCACGCCTTTCTGATCCCTTCCCCAGGTACTCATTTGCCGTCATGCTGGCTGGATGTCGAACGCTTTTGCGAAAGGGGGCTATGTGGTTCATTAAAGATCCCCAAGCGCAGGATTCACATCCCATTCGGGATATCCTTGATCGCCCTACGTTGACCCAACTCCGCAAGATCTGCGTCAGCGGCGTCATGTATTCGTTCGTTGTTGCTTGCGTCGTTGGCAGTGTTGCCGGCCTGCTTTTCCTGGGGAGCAAATCGATCCTTCCTTTCCGATGGAAGAACCGGTGTGTTCAGCCGTTTATTATTCCTCGTTGCACACTGACCATTATTTGCAGAGAACCTCTTTCCAACGTCCCCGTCGACCTGATATTCCTCCACGTGGTTCTTCCGTATACAACACATTACTTCAGGCCACGGACGGGTATTAAACGGGCATCGAAGGTGTTATGGAAAGTTCTCGCAAGCCGTCTCCGACTTTCATCCTATTTCTTTGGCGGTCGTTTCCCCAATGAAGAGTATTCATCAAAGCAATGGTCTTCCCTACTGTATCGCTCTGACGAGAACAACGACGCCCAGACAAACGTCAAGGACGGCGCCTTCCGCCGCGTCCCTGCGTCGGACAACATCTCCCTGCCTCGCGATATGCGCGCTACGGCTGCGGTTGACGAGAACGGGGAGCCACTCAATGACGAGGCACGAGAGCTTATCCGTGTACAGGACGAAGAAGCTGTCAAGGCGAAGCGCGAGCCTGGGGAGGACTACATTGTCGTGTACATCCCGCCGCACTTCCGCTACCGTGTCCTTGGGTTCATCGCTATCCTCTGGGTGCTCGGCGCGATGTTCCTCGGTGTGGCATTTGCGCTACCGATTCAACTTGGACGGAGCTTCTTTGGGATGTTTGTGGCACGGTCTGTGCATGATGGGTATTCGTTCCTCGCTGGGGTGTATCTTCTCTGGGCGTGCTATCTTGCGGGCCGTGCGGTTGATAGACTGGATAAGAGACGACAGAGGCGGGGTGGGGATGAGCCGCGCGCGGATTTGAGGTTGTTGGTGGTGAAGCGGGGTTTGCTTTGGAGTGCGAAGATCTCGTATATGGTGGTGTTTTTGGGGGTTGTGATTCCGACACTCATTGCGGTGGTGGTGGATTTGTACATCGTCCTGCCGATTCGGCTGTCTGTGGACCCGACGTTGGTGCCACGGATACGAATTGTGGATGAGTGGGCGATGGGGTTGTTGTATGCGAAGATCATATTGCATGTTAATCGGGCGCAGCCGGCGTATCCGATCAGGGCGGGGATCCAGCATGTTAGTTGCTTGTCGTGCCTTGCTTTCTTTCCAGGAATTTGCTGAATTCATGTCTTTCAGATAACGAACAATGGGTGGACGCATCCTGAGCCGATAACTGCTACGCGGGAGGTCATTGGACCTGTTATGTTCGGCCTGCTCGGGATGATTTTCCTCCCTGGGGGCGTCTTCTACCTTGCCCAACGCTTCATTTCCTATACGCCGAGAAATGGGAGGCTTCTTTGTATGTCGTCCTTCATCGTCACGAAGTCGGCCACTCACTTTTCTTTTTCTAGTCATGGAGGTCTACCCAGCCCTCTTCGTCGCCGTCGCGGGAGGTCGATTCGCCGCGGTCTTGCTCGAGATGTTGGGAACGTGGTCCCAGGCGATAAGGGATAAGGAATTTCTAGTCGAGATGAGGTTGCGGAATCTGGAGCCGGAGGTTGAGTTGAAGGATATTGTTGAGGCGGCACTGGAAAAAAGGCAGGGGACGGCAGCGGACGTTGTTGTTGCTAGAGAGGATAGAGAATGAGGACGATAAAATAATGTTGTACACGAGACGAACTACTTATTGAATAATACATCGCAATTAGGCGTACTGATGGCGCATCAGTTTACACGTCAGGGTATTGGAGTACTATCGTGCCAAATAGGTCTGGATTTGCACAACAGGTCTGGATTTTCAATTTTTCTCTTCTCCCTTTTCGATTTGGACCTCCGGACTTTTCGGAATCTATTTGTATGCTATTGGGCTATAGATCCTGCAAGTTTCGTAGCGATACGGCCAAAGGAAGGCAGTAAGAAAAACGGGCTTTCATCAAGGTATTTTGATGGATTGACAGGACAGATCAAAAACCTCGAGAAAACGGCGAACGTTTCTTGACATTGGACTTGCATGAAATCGTGAGGATTTTAGCTCTACCCATAGTGAATAGGTACCGGAATAAATGCCGAAAAATCCGGAGACCCAAAGTGCAAAGGGAGGAGAGAAAAATCGAAAATCCAGACCCATTGTGAAAATCCAGACCTATTTGGCACGATAGTACCATCATTCGCGCCAACTGCTGTCCCTCCTTAGCTTTCTCTTTCACTTCGACCACCCCAAATGGTCGCAACTCGCAAAGCCCCAGTGGCACCGGTGCCGCCTGGGTCAAGGTCAAATTCAACACAAGCTGTACCGAGAGCAGCAAAACCGAAACCACCCTCATCATCATTAGCAACTGAATCCGACAAAGACTCTGCCGCGACCGCGAAGAATGTTAGTTTCACTGGATAATTGGTGTTTCTATTATTCACGAGGACTCTCAAAAGGCTCCGGCTGCTACAACAGCGTCGCCAAAGTCGCATTCAAAGTCTAAACATAAAAACAAACAACATAAGAAGACAAAGGTCAGCTCGTCTTTTTGCTTGCTTTGGGCGGATGTGGCGCGGATAGAGTTGGGGCAAGACGGGGCACGCGCTGTGTTCGTGTTCGCGTGTCTTTGACGCGGTAGATCGCGCACGCGAGTGAAAAGTTTGCGCAACGATACCATTTGTGCCTTGTGGGGAGGTCTGAGACACAACTCGACGTGCTGAATCAAACCAAGTGTTCGCTTTCGCGACTCTGGTCGACGTGTGTCTGGTGTGACTCGCCGTAGCTCGTTTTTGGGTTCAATCTGGCTGCCCGGAGTTTGTCGCGTCACTGCATTCCGAGACTTATCTTACATCTGCTCTCAATCCTTACTGACCATGCTACAGCCATCAAGTAGCTGGCTTGACCGACTGGTCTACCTATCTCTTTCCTTGTTTGCCCTCTACGCCTTCACAACCTGTCCCCGAGACTCAACCCTCTCCAATCCCATCTGCCGATCCCTCTCTCAATATCGAATTCACGTCCTAGAGCCCTACATCCTCCCTCCGATATATCGCACCCTAGAGCACCCCTCAGTAGCTCCCTACGTCGAAAAAGCTCAACACGTCCAACAAACCGTCCTCCGACCAGCCTTCCAAAAGTCTGCTCCTTACGTCAAATACGCTAAACGCGCTGCCTGGGACCGCACCCTCGTCCCCGCATTCCACACCTACGTCGCTCCACAATACCGAAAACATATCCTTCCGCAATACAACAAACATGTTCTACCACAATATCGGAAACACATCGCGCCACATGTCGAACGTGTCACACCCCACTTGGCCACTGCGCAGCGTAACTTTGAGCATGCTGCGTTCGTATTGCACAAGACCTACTCCACGCGCGTCGCGCCGTTTATTTCTGACGCGTACGCGCTCAGCCGGCCGTATGTCATCAAGGGATATCGTACCGTGCAACCGCATGTCATCACCCTCTACGTCGTCGTAGCGGAGAAGGCTGGTGCTGCACGGCGGGCCTACGTCGACCCGCATGTTGTGCGGATCTGGGACAAGGTATTGGAGCTGAGTGGGGCGGGACCGGTGGGTAGTCCGACTGGGGAAGCAATCCCTGTTCCGATCAAGGAGCCGGAGTCGACTGTGGCCAGTTCGGATGAGAAGACGACGCCGGTGTCTAGCGAGACGAGTGTCCAGGTTGATGTCGAGGTGACGCCGGTTGAGGCTCCGTCGTCCGTTGCGCCGTCTGCGGAGGAGGAGGTGCCGGTGCCGACTCCGAGCACCGCCGTCGAAGTCTCCCCCTCGTCCTCGTCTTTGCCTGTTCCTGCTGAAGCCTCCCCCGTCGTCCCTCCCGCCGAAGCATCCTCTGATGTGCCAGTTGCAAGTTCTGCATCTGCGACCACAGACGAGCCCCCCTCCTATACCGTCGACCCGGAGAACAAGGAAGAGATCCTGGCAGCGCTTTCTGCTGCCTCGATTGCAGTCGAGTCGGCGCGGGCGAGGAAATCTCCTGTTGTTGAGGAGATTCTGGCGGAGGTTAATTCTGCTGTTCAGGCCACCAGCTCCGCTCCTGTTGAGACCACCAGCTCTTCCTCTGTCGCTCCCAGCCCAAGTGCAGCAATCGCCGTGGATGAAAACACAATAGAAGAACTCTCCGCTGCCGCCTCTATCGCTTCTCAGTCGGCACACGGCATGGAAACCCCCGTCGTCGAAGAAATTCTTGCCGAAGTTGAACCTCCAGTCGAGGAAGACGATTCGGATCTCTCTGGCTTCCTTGACGACATCGGCTTATCAGACGACATGTTCGTCGACGACTCGCAGTTCATCTCCGACATCCCACCCGACGCCGACGAAGACATCGAGCTCACACCCGAGGAGATTGAGGCCCTGCAAGCTCAACAAGCGAAAGAGCAAACCGAGGCTAAGGTGCGGAATACGCGGGACAAGCGCGCGGATCTGGAGGGCCGTATGGCCAAGAGTTTCACGTTCTTGGATGAATTGGTGAAGGAGCAGGAGAAGGAGTTGAGGAGGGTGCTTGTGGGGGTGAGGAAGAAGGCAGTCAGCAAGATGGACGATCCTCGGACGGAGGTGGGCGCGGCGGTGCCGAATGCGAGGAAGGAGGGGGACAGGATGGTCGCGGGATTGGAGTCGTATTTGAAGAAGGATATTAAGGTTGGGAAGGGGAACGCACAAGAGCGGCTTGATCGCTTCGATACGGTCGTTAGCAAGGTGGAGTTGAAACTTGGCGAGAGTATTTCCCAGGCGCAGTTGGTGTTGCAGACGTTCCATGCGGAGGAAAAGGCGGAGGAGGTGGAGAGGGGGATGAATATTATACAGGATGTGAAGAATGCGTGTAGTCAGGCTCAGGGTGATGTGGGGCTTGAGTTGAGCTGGTTGGATGATGTGACTTATAAGGATTGGGAGGTGTATCACAAGTTGGCCAAGGGTGAGCATTATCTTCTCTCTTTCTCCTTTTTTCTATTTATTTTCTATTAACTCTCTATTGACGACGTTTTTCTTTGATCGTAGTTGGCGAGAACTTCCAAGCTACGGCCTCTGCCATTCAGGGAGGGACACATGAACACCCGCCAGTGGACCCGTTCCTCGTTCGCCTGGACGAGCTGCAGACCTCGCTGACCACGCTCGTTAACGAGCTTATTGTGCGAATCGAGGCGCTGAAGGAACAGGCGAGGCAGTCCTTCACGGCTCAGCCTGAGTCTGTGAAGGAAGTGCCGACGACAGAAGACGTGCCTGAACCTGTGTCGCAAGAAACGGAGAGCGAGGCAGAGGTAAAAGACCCAGAAGTGTCGATCCTTCCTGTTCCGCCTGTCAGCGAGCCGGAGATCGTGGACCCGGCGCAGGTCATCATTGGGAAGAGTGCGGAGCAGGTGGAGGAGGCGGTGAGGATGGCGGAGGCGCATGAGGAGCTGTGATGGGTGTGAGCCAGGACTATACATGTCTGCACCCATTGTGAGGAATGTTGCTCATTGGTTCAGGAGAGTTGTTCCTGCGTTGATGTTATTCTAACTTATTCGCTTTCCTTTCCTTCTCTCCTCATTGGTCTGTTACATGCCCCCCATCTCGTGCTGCCGTCTGCGTTGTCGATTATCATCGTACTCTATGGTCAAGTCGTGTATATACATATACAGTTCTTTCTATTCTTTCTATCCCTCTCTCTCTCTCAAAGCTTCGGTACTTGCTGAGAATTTTCAGACCCAAGCGCCGGGATTCAGCAAAGGTCAATCGCGGAGACGGCAACTCTTTGGAATGCCAACGTGAAAATCTATTGCTCTCGCCAGACCACTGCCAGATTCCGGAAGCAGGTTGGCGCCGTTTGCCCGATGACCATAGCCAGGCAAACCAAATTTCTGGCATCCTGGACGCGGGATTTCTCCAACAATTCTCCACCTTCGGTCAACTTCGTATTCAATTACTTTGGCCGCTGGCTGTCCCATACCCTGGTTCCGCCGTATCCGCTTTTTTCACCGGCGGCAGACGTAACAATAAGAAGATTGGATCGCTTTGTCCAAGTCACTGTCATTGTCGCCCGCTGTCCCCGTCCAACCCAGCTCGTTTTATGTCAGTCGCATCATCTGCGATTTGTTTTCAACTGCGCCACTCTTGAACACCGTGACTGGAGCAAAAGGCTATTCGCCCCACCCTATCATGCGACTACTGAACACTCTTTAACTCTACATTCTTGAAATCGGACACCGCTGCTACGGCTAGAATACTATTGGGCTAGCCCTTCGAAGATCATGAAAACAAAAAAAATGTTAGACGGAGAAGCTCCGATGTCCAAGCTGGTCATCTACGGGATACTTGGGCTGCCGTTTTCACCATTTTTGAGTCATTGCTGTTTCTCAGGATCACCCTCCAAGTAACCGAGTTCTTTGTCCGTTTGTTGGCTCCCTTTACGCCCGTTCTACCTCGTTTGGCTGCTGGACAGTGCCGAATCCTGCTGGACCCTGGTGTGAGTTACCTGGAATGGATACTTACTCCGACGGATCTTAGAGTTGGAGCCTACAACGCCTTGTAAGATCAACAAACCCTGTCCTAGTTATGTCAGTTTTGTCGTAAATGCTCGTAAACTCGCGTGGCTGCCACTGGTGGATCGCCCCGAACTTCCTAGCGATACTAGGCGACTCTACGCGATTGGTAACGAATCCTAACGAATCCATATCCAAATTATCCGGTGGCGACTGAGAGGAGCTGAGAGGCTGTGGAGGTCAGCAGGGTTGTTGAATTCGAATAACCGTCCATCGGCCGCAAAAGTATGGTTGACTCGGAAGGGTCCGTAGGTCGTTCGAACGGGTCTGACATCACTTCTGTTTTGTATGTAAGTGCATATTTTGCGCGCTCAGTTAGCCGAAGAGCTTCCGTCTTTCTATCCGAGCTCGCGTGGCCATGATCACGTACCTAGAGTACTGTGGACCCAAAATTCAGCGGTTCAGCCTATAGCGAAGTATGATTTACAACTCATGAGGAGATTCCGCAGTCGACTGTAACATACATACAGTACTGTTCCGCCGACGTTAGACAACACCAAGCAGGTGCGAAGCGTCGCAATGAAAAAAGCAAAAAACCTTGGCGCAGGACCCACATAGTGTCAATCGTGCAAAATTAGGTACGCGAGGGTGCATTAGCCTTCCAAACGACAAAACAACTGGGTCCCGTAACGGATTACCACCAAGTTACGACACGGACACGGACAAATCTTTTTTCGCGAGTGAGTTTTCCCGCCTTCTCAGGTTTCTTGGAGGCTGAAATTGGCTTTGCATGGTAACCCGGCTACTTCCCATGTGGCGGGGTGGTGCCTGCCTACTGCGACACGTACGCAAAACTGAATGAGAGATTTCCAATTCCGTGCGAGAGTTCATGAGTGATGAAGGCGGGCAGTGTGGTGTCATCGACGTCGGTTCCGGTTGTGGGCGTCGGTTTCCCGCGATAAACGGCGGACCTCGAATGACTTCGAGATCTACTTCATTTTCTGGCGGAAGATCAGTGCCACGGCCACATAAATAATAGAAAGGGCTGAATTAGTCGAGTCGGTGGGCCGAGATTAGTGCTGCGGGATTTGAAGCGTGTAGTGGCCCAACCCCTGCGTTTTGGCCAGTGATGACTTGGTGATGACGGGGACCTTTGCCTATACGCCACACCGTAACACGGTTCCCATCCCCGAATGTTTCGAGTCCGGAATACGTTGTTCCGCGAAGGTCAAACAGGTCATGTTATCGTTCGTAAGTCACGGATTTAGATTTTTCTCTGTAAAACCTATGAACAAAAAGGTCGGTCGCTGTAAAGATGACAATTGTGTCCGGTGTCGATGAGAAATCCTCCTCTCTAAATCAAATGCATAGCGCGACAGTCGCAAGAAATGAATAGAAGATATGTGCAGTGCGAATAGAGTTACGAGTAGAATGGACGAGACGGATCAGTTAGTGGTTGGGGGATTCCTTCCAGCGGAGATTGGCCTCATAGAATTCGATGAGCTAGTTGGTCGACGGTTCGTCAGACGCAAGGACTCAAGCTTGGGTCGGTGCGCACCTTTCTAGGAAATTTATCTGCACAAAGACCAGATGCTTCTCGGACGCGTTCACCAGTATTCCTGTTCACACCGTTCAGCGAACCAAACATAGGAAGATAGGAAGAAGACAGGGACGCGTACAGCGTAAAGTAAACATAGAGAGTATTGTCGACGCGTTCGACGGTGTCGATCTGCTTTATGAGTTGGTCCCACGTTGGTACTTGCATATGGTTCTCCATATTCCCAACGTCCTCCTCCATAGGCTCTTCCGACGTTTTGCGTGCGGATGCCGCGACAGATTTCTTTTCATTGGCCTTTCGTGGTCTCTTCGTTGGACGGTCCTCATCATCTTTGTCGGCAGGCTTTTCAGAGGTCGACTTGCGCCCACGCTTCTTAACTTTGGCTGCGGACTCGTCGTCATCAGAGATGTCTTGTATAACAGACTTGCGCGGCGCGCGTTTGGTTTCAGTTTTCTTGGGCGACTCTGAGGGTTTACCGCCGCGTGCTTTCCAGAACGCTTCAATGAGATCTTGCGCGTTTCTTCATGAAACAAACAGACGTGAGCCGTGTATAATGTTGCACTCCCTAACCACATACCCGGCGTCTTCTTCGGTTACCCAGCTATTGTGCTCGGGGCCGTAGCCTTTCCAACTAACGTGGTACCCAAACTTGTGCTGCACAACGAATATCGAGTCTGAGACGCGTTTCTTGGGCCAATTGTGAAAGGGAGCGGCATACCTTCTCAAATTGGCCCTTTCTGGCCTCAAGAATATCCTCAATCTCGTACTCGCCCTCGTCTTCCTCCCCATCTTCTTCGCCACTCTGTTGAGGCTCGCTATCCTCGACCTCCGACTCATCCTTCTTCGACTTGGAAGGGGACGCCTTTTTCTTTCTCTTGTCCGCGTCGCTTGCAGCAGACGAGTCGGAGGCTGCTCGAGGCATTGGGATTTGTGATAGAGGCTACTGGTGTCAACTCAGCGTCAGCGTGAGAATATCCAACCCTTGAGGGCCGGCCCAATGCCAAGTGGGTGTATATCGCAGTGCACTAGCTAATACAGAAAATCTACAAATTCATCGGCGACGGCTGGGGCTCGCGCTACGCCCACGGGGACCTCTCCCTTTCTTCGGGCCACTCGGAGGCGGTCGGACAAAAGCAAAGTCGCATTGTATCGCTTGCTCCAATAGTGTCGTCCCCGAAGCTCCGTCAATGGCGCGCTGGGCTTCATTCATTGTTTCATATTCCACCAAGGCGTATCCCTGCGTGCCCGAAATTAAGATAGTTATGGTCTCAGATGAGAAGTCTCCGCACCTTGACATAACCTGTTCTCCGATCCAGATTGAGATGCAAGTTTTTTATTTCCCCAAACTCGGCAAACTTGTCGGTGACATCTTCCTCTGTTGCTTCCTCGTGCACATTTGTGACGAGGACAATCCACCCTTCTACAGCTGCCAACGAGCATAAGTAACTGTGTATGTGGATCTCGAAAGAGACTTGCATCGTGCGGCACGGGTATCGGCGTCCTTTACATGTGAGGACTCCACCCGGTCGTATGTGGGCTCCGTGGTAATGGTCCCGTCATTCCCGCCTAACCAAGCGTCGTCGGGGGTCAGAAGAATGTGCAATGAAATTGACACACACCAGTATTTTGGAAGCCTCTACCGCGTCTTTTCACAACTCCTCCGGAAGCCACTGAAGCATAACTTTGTTAGCTAGTCTGAAGTGAGTGTAAATGTAGCATACCATCGTCAATATTCATCTCATCGTCAGACATTATGGGCGAGGTCAACGTCGACGGTGGTCACGGTGTCACAATCATCCCATCATTCAATTGCCATTTTCGGGTAGATCAATGTTCCGCGTTCGGCATCTCTTTTGCTTCCAGTGCCCAACGAACAAAACTCTAAAAAAACAGGCAAGAGAGCCATGATCGCGTTGATTCGCAGGAACAAATCCGGGAGGCGCCAGTAACTTTTCGAGAAGGAATGGAGGCGACGAGGACGACTTTGTATCACAGCATGAGGCCGATGTAGATTGAGATGATAGAAAACGGTGGAAGACTTGGATGCACAAGGGTCTACAAGGGTATAAATATGCAGGTCAGTTTACTGCAAGGTGCACTACATTTGCACAATGGGATCGTCAAAGACCGAAATGGACGAAGAGACGGATATATTGGGTTCCATAGCGCATCATCTCCTCCACGATCAGCAGAAGCATCAGTTTAAGGTTGAGTTGAGAACTTCGAACTTACACGTAAACATCCAGCCGCCGAAAAAAGAGACTGTCTGTCAGACTCCTTTGTCTGCCTTGCGGTCGCCTGCCTGGATTTTTCCAGAGTTTATCGGAGGTACCACATTGACCACAAGGCGGCCCATCATCTGATCTCCAGCATCGAAGCTTCGGTAGGTCCCTATTTTTCGACTATGCTGAACAAGGCAAAATTCATGCTTGACCGAAGGTTAGCGCTCATCATATCATTAAGATCGCCCCCTCTTTTTAGTCAATCCAACCACCCCGAAAAATTGCATCTGACTGGTCAAAGCGAAATGCAAGGTGAACTGAATATTGGGACCCCCTTCGATCTCTTCCATGTCCATCTCCCACGTATTCCATGGCGCGCTGGTTCAAGCGAGTCAGTCAAACCAGGTCAAGCCGGCAGTTTGATTTGGTAAACGGCGTGACGGCGTCGGACACACTTGGCGGAGATGCGCCAAACTTGAATCATCTCTGATCCCGATGCTGCTTAGCAAACTCTACCGATTGACTTTCCACGGTTCTTCCTTCCGCTATTTTTCCTCCCATTATGGTGGTGCCTGGGACCCACCCCCACCCTCGTAGTTTCATCCTTGATCGGTTCTTTCTCAGCTCAACTTTCTTCTGCGCCGGTGTCATGATATTTCCTTCTTCGACGGTTTCATCCCGACACATATAAAGCAAGGCTGCAAGGATCCGCCCTTTCTCAACCCCAGCTGTATTTTAGCGACCTTCTCCTTCTCTCTGTATTCACAATCCCTCAACGGCGCGTCTCCCTGATGCCGCACCCTTCCTTAAACCATCCTTGCGCCGTCTGCAACCGCGCCACTTCGCTGTGGTGTAGTCGCTGCCAAAACGCGTGGTACTGTTCGCCGGAGCATATGCGTAGCGTGCGTATGAACATTCATTTCATGCCCCCGACTTCAATGATCATTTAGGACTGGCCACAACATCGGGCGCACTGTCATTCAGCATGTGTTCAGTATGGTTCCAACATGATCGCGACGCCTCCACCGGCAGAGCCAGAATACATTTCTGTGAGCGCAATACTTTTTCTGGCAGATGAAGGTGGGTGCAATACAAGGGCGACGCGTCTTGCGCGCTAATCTCGTCTTAGACCGACCCAGGATCATTACCGTCAAATGCCGCCCACCACAGCGCCCCTCACATGGTGTCTGTCCGATTCCCATGCTCCAAGCTTACTTCGACGCGCCGCCGAACAATGTCGTGCTCACGCAAGGCCTCAACGGGGAACCTCTTCGCTTTCCCCTGCACATATTTTATTCTCCGACAGCGCTAAGCAAAGCGTCGCCTATCAACCGTGCCATCTACCACATTACGTCGGGGGCTGCGTCAAAACCGTTCTTTGGCAACGTCGTCGCGTTCAAGCACAGTGGCGCCCGTCGCCAGGGTTATACTGAGGCCACTTCCAACGACCTCCCTGCTTTGTCGGCCTATTTTCTTTCTTGTCAATAGGTTTGAGACCCTGCTCAGCCGTTTTACCTTTGTCTCAAACTTCTTCTCAGATGTCATCAATATCACCTGCTCACGCTACGGTTTCGCTCATAATCAAAACCACTCGTTGGACCTTGTAACGCCCCTCTGTTTATTCGTAATTCTAAAAAACTGTAGCATAGTCCGACTGTGTCTCCTGCTATCAACCCTGCTTTCGTTTACCTTTTTACACCCAATAGACTTTCGTTTTTCCCCGGTGGATGTGCTTTCCGAGTCTTTTCGGCGTCATTGGACTCGTATATAGTGATTCCCGACTCGCGAATCGAAACGCGACGCGCTATTCCAAAAATAATCAAGCGAACCTCGTTCCTTGATGCGTTCCACGTGCTCGTTTGACTCCCAGGTCATTACCATATTTGGGTTTTCTCTGCAAACATTCGCAACCGAACGGGCGGAGACAGGCGGGCACCTCGACCTTATCATTATTGACTACCTGTTGGAAAATGACCATGCATGTGAATTTTACTTTCTTTGTCCTTCCACAATTCTTTGTTAAATCACTGACAAAACCCCGAATTCAACGTCATTTCCATGAGGGTCCTCTGAAATACCATGAGGAAGCGGTATGGTTGAAAGAGGCGGATCACCTTTTCGACGTGAGATGTATGACGATCATTGACTTTCCTCCAGCCGCAGGCCCGCAATTGAACTGACCGTAGCCAACCACAAGCTAACGTTTTCACTCTCCACATTTATTTTCCGGCGGCTTGCCGACTCTTACCGACGCGGTACCAAATTTCATTGCCAGCTTTTTCGATCACCTTCCGCGGCAGCAGATGATTTTTGCAAATCGAAGTAGCCGCTCAAAGCGGTGTCATTTTGCCGTTTTCGCCATTTGGAATTTTCGAAATCTTGACCCCGTTACGATCATGTGAGCAGAATTCTGTAATGTACTACTTAGTAACTTACACTGAGAGGCGGACGCAGCTTCGGCACCGTGATCTAGAGTGCCTGTGAGGAGAAATAATCGCGTCGCGCGGTGGGGAAGAGCAACGACTGCGTAAGATGCTTCGAATTGGTTTCGAGCGAGAACAAGGTTTGTAGGTATACTTGGCAGTCTACGAGCTTCGTTCTTATTCAAACCAGAGCCCGTCGCGGATAGAGTTCCCTGAGTCCCAGTCCTCCATCCGATGTGTTCCACGCCTAAAGCTGGTGCACCCCAGGTTACGGCGCTCCTGGAGTCTTTGCCTTTAATCTTCGAGAAGACGTCGGGATTCGGTATCACAGTCGGTAGAGTGTACAGCGGACAATACTTACTCGTCATTGCACGCCCATCTCCCACCTTCTCTGGATTCAAAACGGAACTCGGCACCTTCCCTTTGGAGTCGACTTACGCATCAAAAGGAAATGCGGAGCTTCGCCGCGTCGGTGCGTTTGAAAGAAAATTCAATCGGCATCGTCTTGATGAAGCTGATGAAGCTGGGCGCTGTGGAATGCCGTAGCGTTGCGAAGCCGTTAGGTGAATCATCAATTCATCCCGTTGCGAAGTTCTTCTCGTGATATTGTTGCAAGACATCTTCTCGTGAGACTGTTGCAAGTACATAGACACGGTGAATTTGGTCTGTACCTTTTCTTCGAAGCCTAAAATGCATTGCGATACATTTTCGGTGCCACCCGTGGTATGATACTTTCTTCAGTACATCGAACATTCACGCATGGATTTTCGTACCCTGTCTCTTGACACCGAGTTTAATATTCAATCGTCGCCTACGGCTATGTTAGCGGGTTCGGAGTTTGAATTCGAGTTCTCCGTTCTTACCGATGACATTCGGGAAGCATCGACGGGTAACTTGTAGTATCAAGAAAGCCAGATCCACAAAATTCAACAAAAATGCGTGTTGCTGTTGAGTTGGGGAATACTTCACCGAAGCCCGTTGTTCCCCGTCCTCAGCGATCACCGCTCTCAAATTCTGAGCATGTTTCATCTTTAAAAAAGACTCACGTCTAACACGGATATCTTCGCGATGTCTGAGCGTGATGCACTTCAGAGTAATGACTGGCAGCACTTTCAACTGTGAGCAGTGAGTTGTCGATGAACCGTGTTGGCTGCTTGAGTAAAACCCACCACCCGCTCGTCATTCCTGAAAAAAGGTTTAGTGTGGAACCTTTAGGTACGTTACATCACTTGAAACGATGGTTGCGATTTGCATTCCAAACTTGTTGAGTGTTTGTCTCTTTTCGAACCTTTGTAAACTCACAGAAGATCCTCGATATTTCGGCGAATAGAAAAAAGGTGGGGCACGAGAAAAATCCGTCGTGGCAATTTCCGTCAGCCTTACCGTGTTGGGCTTCTCTTGCGTTCCTTAACAAGCATCGAGCTTCCATCGTATCCACGCAGGCGAAAAATTCCCCAGACGGGATTACAGGGCCGCGAGCGCCATGGGACTTCACCAAGACTGCTGCGTGGCTGCTCAGTATCATGATCACAATGACCGAAATAGAGCCAGACGAATGCTTGACAAGCCGCGAATCCAAATTCAATGGGGTGTGGAAGCGGTCGATGGACTCCATGCATCGCACCCTAGGTCCCCGTGATAACATATGCACCTGTCCAAAACAATGTATTTTTATTTTGTGCTCGCGGATGAGCGTGGAAAAGGATTCTCAACCTTGTCACCGCCCCCGCAAGGCCTCCGACAGTGTGCCGGATTAATCCGGATCGCTTGAGCTCAGTGAACATTTAGGAATAACAAGAATATTGAAGCCTCGAGTTTCATCCTTCCTCTTCATCTTCGCCTTCTGTGTCTTCATCCTCCTCATCCTCTTCGTTCTCGTTTTCGTCGTTTTCTTCGTCCTCGTCTTCGTCGATAGTTTGTTCTTGCCCCATACCTGCCTGTGGTGCCGTCGAATTCGACGCTCCACTTGCCATCTTACGAGCCTCTATGGCACGTTTTGCTTCCTCCTTCTCCTCGTCGACGGGTAACAGATGCTCCACTGCAAGATCTCTCCACCTTGTTGCGCCATTTATGCCCCCGCCGTCGTAACCCATATCCTCGAATAATGCGCGGGAAGAGGGGTCATATGGAGGACGGGGTCGTGCGGCAGGGTGTTTGACATGAGTTGGATTTCCATAGGGATACGATGGATGGGCTTGAGAAGGTAGAACTATCGAACCGTAAGCATACATACCGCCCAAAGAGCCGTGTGCCACAGACTGTCGGAATCATCAGGATCAGGCGGGATCATGTGAGACGGAATATTCAAATCTGTTGAGCTATGTTCAACCCACGGACATCAGGTACACCTAGCAGGATGACGCGCCGTCGCTGGCAAGATCGCCTTTCAAGTAATCCGGAGTTTCCAGGGTGTCGAGAACTTGCAGATCATACGTCGACATGTGCAGATAGCAGTAGGTAAGGTCCTGTATTAGGTTCGACAGGATAAGGGCGCTTGTGCAGCGCGCAACAGACTAGATTCACGGACCGTCATGGCGGGCGTCAAGTTGAACAACAGCGTGACCGTCACAGACCCTGTGACCCGCCTTGTGGTAAGCAGAGATAAACAGCCGCCCACTGGTCTTCCATCTTTTACCCACGACTTACCATGAGGCTCTGACGCTGAATGCGGTAACGCCGAAGCGCTCGTCAGCTTGTTTCTCCTGGACCACGCTCAAATCTTGTGGACTATACTTGGTTCGAGTACTACTTAGACGCCGAACTCTGTCAGAAGAATCATCGGGGTCCAACTCGTTTTCGATCCATAATCTCCGAATCATTTTCACCGGGTGAGCGGGAGGAAGGCATATGCATGAATGTCGGACCGAGCTCTCACCTCGTCGATTTCCAGCAATTCTCACCCCCTGCGCACAGACCGCCATGTTTAGTGCTTTACCTATCCCCACTGTGACTTCGCGCCCTTCTCTCTCTTGCCTCCAATGGTCGGAAGATGGACAGCTTCTGTTCCTGTCCAAGGGCTCCGTCTATATCTTGGCATGGCTCTCCTCAGGCTCTTAGTAGTCTTACTGATAATAAAACGCCGCTTCATCAGACACCCGACCGCGGGGTGCCGACCTCCAATCAGCTCCCTGGAGATGTTGGCCCTCCGCACCGCATCAAGTGGTACTCTACCATGATTGATTTCAACTTACGGGACGTCTGTTACTGGCCAGCGGGATCGCAAGGTTTGTTTCCTCATTCTCTGTATTTTTATTGCCCACTCGGATGTCTAGATTGGGGAGCCTTGTCCTTGGGTTCCATGGATGTCGGACTTCGTGCAATCTCCTGCTCACCGGGTAACCTCACGGAGAATGGAGGGTATGTGAGATGCATTTTTTTTCTAAGCTGATCTGAATTTTCCGTCTAGGTGCGTTGTGGCTATATTGACCTCGAATATGGATGTTTCTCTCTGGCATGCAGTAAAAGACAGAATCAAAGGGGAATGGCTCAAGGTTAGTCTTTATTGTGAACGAAGTTGACCATTTGCGCTAACATAAATTCAGATATGTGAAGTCACCCCATTAATTATGGAGTTTGTCTCCCGGGAGTCCCATTCAAAAACGGAACAAACTCTCAGATCACAAGTAACGAGTAATCTCCCTTTCGCAACACCGTCATCTCGGACCCATTGTTAAACAGGTTTGTTATGGTCGAGTCATGCCGATTTTGGTGCCACCCGGGCTTCTTGTACAGATACTTAGTTCCCTTCTAGCGGTGGGGACCCGTGGCGGTACTTTGATATTGCTCAGGTAATAACTCAAAACAACCCGCCATTTCACATATTGTATACTTACTCGAAACAGGTACAAGAACTCGTCCCTGGAACCTGTTGCTACGGTCAAAGTCTCCGACGAGTGGATAACACATGTCGCATTTTCCCCATGGACTGCCCATGAAGCATGTAAAAGTAAGTTCCGAATTTTGTGTATCTATTGATTCACCGATCACTTGGCGTAGGTGAAGCTGCGATTGCTTTCGCAGCTGCGGATGGGTCTGTGGGATTGGTCACAGTCATTCAAACGCTCTCCTCGACTCCGACCGCGTCGGGATTTTTCTTGAACTACGGCATTGAAACCTGTGTTGAAAAAACCGAGTCAGCTGTTTTCCAACCAGACAAAATGGGAGTCACCGCCCTTTCTTGGATTTCGTTTCCGAACCAGGTAATAGGCAACGTCAGATTTGAAACAAAACTAAGTGCTGTTCACTTCCCCCCAGAGGATTCTCGTACGGGCAACTCCCGGTGTCATCGCTCTCTGGGCTGCGCCTTCCACCAACTTGCGTTGGTTCGGTTCTCGTTCACTCCGTCTCTGTACGCAAGATTTGTCCGTCGGTTCCTCTTCGTTCCAGCCAGTCACTGGGCTGCATTACGTGCGACAAGAAGATGCACTCTTTGTATCTCTCTTTGACGGCTCGATACATGTCATCAATTCAGTGTCAGCAGAGCCCAAGCTCTCCGACGCATCCATGAATTTGGATGGCAATATACAGACAAGCCCAGCGCTGTCTAGCCTCCTTCGTTCCGTCTTCGTTGGCTCGACAAAAACCAAGATTTCGAACAGCGATATGAGTCGCGTTAGTGGAATGATACCGTGCGATGAACGGTACTCTGTTGCCGCTTGGGTCTACGAGTAAGTCGTAAGATTATACGTTGTCTCGAATTCGTTTGAAGCGTACAAGGTGGGCTCAACCAGCAAATTTCGAATATAAATACGATGTTCTGCACGAAAGCACGCTTGTAGGAAAGTTTGTTCCTTCCGCCCTCGAACTTGATCAGACGTATTAAAATCTTTTCAGCTGCTCGAATATGCGACCCTCCTACGTCTGACATGATCCTTCATGAACTCAGCACAATTTTGACTGCCGCCAAAGCATGTACGCATACTGTTTCGTGAGCGTTCTGTCGCAGTCACCGACTGGAGTTGTAGCCTCTGGATCAACACCACTCAAGCTTCTCCGTCCGATTTTCTTGCACGCCAAAGACATAATTCAGCGCCAGCCTGATGTGATAAAGATCCTGTTAGCGGACGTGGACAATCAGCCTTTGAGCGGCGAAGAGACTCCAGCTTGGTTGGGTGATCTCAACAGCGAATTTAGACTCGATTTTCGAAGAAGTCTCAAACAGTCGTTATATGGATGTAACGCCCTTCTTTCTCTCCGCTTAAGGCTCTGCATGGCGGAATTCTCTTGGGCGAGTTCTCCTCATTGGCCTGTTTTCATCGCTGACGTAAATACTCTTTGCAGCGTCATACGGCCGAACAGTCGCAGCGAGAAAACTACAACGAAGTCGCACAACAACTTCTGCGCACAATATCCTTTACTATTTTGAGCACTATCGCCCGTCATGCAACTGCTGTTGTTTCTTGCTTGACAGGTATGACCATGGTTTTTCCAATTCGTAAACGTTCCAAAATGATTTCGATTCCTCAGAAAACGATATACCCTTTCTGATGCGGATTGCGCTGCAGGCATCCCAGTCAAACGTACCAGTGGAATTGGCTTCCAATGCTCGTAGCCTCATAGCCGGACTCGAGTCACACATCCCTTCCTTTTCAACCGAGAATTATCAAAAGCAGGCGATGCAGGAAACGTGTCCCGCCTGCGGGCTCATGATATGGTTGGACGACGGAAGCGAAGGGACTTGTTCCCGGGGGCACTCTTGGGGCAAGCCTTTCTCTTTCATCCCATCATATAAACTGATGAGAGGCATATATCTTCAATCCTCAATTCACAGCTCGCTGTTCCGTCACCACCTTCCTGTTGTCGACGCCCAACGTGAGGACCTGTTCGGGTTGCACCCGCAAGGCCTTTCTGCCTGTCTCCAGCTGCGGTTCTCCAGAATTTTTGCCATATCCTGCGCGGAGTTGGTTGGTCGAAGAGTTTCTTGAGGCTGCTTCTCGATGTCTGTTCTGCGGCAATTTTTTTTCTTCGGTGTTGTAACAATCTCTTGAAATTTCCGATTCAGCACTACGTACTCATACAGACTCATACTATAACATTGTGATCGCTTACGTCCTGCGTAAATACCTCAACGATTGCATAAGCCGAAGTCTCAGTTTCGAACTTGAACATAGATCACGTGGTTGTGGTTGAAAATACCTCACTCAGAGTCACTGCGACAATCATCGCTGTGTTCATTTTTACCACAACAAAACTGGAGCGGTAGACACTGTTCGCAATCGTACGGCAGTCATCTCAAGATTTGGAAAGTTCAAGGAATTTTATACGCTGGTTAGTTTTCGGAATCGTATAGAGTGCCACTCGTCAAGAAATCTCGATTTTCGCTACGATACCCGTCCAAAAAAATTATTATGACTTTGAGTTCGACTCCTATCCTCGTCCTTGTTGGGAAATCAAGCACTTGGATCAACCTACCAAATGCGGCGTCGGAATTCGGAGGTCGTAACACGTGGATACCGCATCACCCACCGACTCAAGGTTGTCCCACAACTGTATTGTCTAACAGCATTTTGCGTGTTGATCGTTTACTGATATGTCGCCGCGCTACAAACCTCGGCCCAACACTGAGCCATTATTACCCCCCACCCACTTCTTCCTCCTACCGCCATGGTCGACGTCGGAGGGACATTGCCACATGAAAAGAAGGGCTCCCCTCTCGCTATTCGCAGTGGTCTAGCGGTGAAGTCTTTGGACAATGTCAACGAACCTAGTCTCGACCCCAGACTCAGTCTCTCTTCCAGCTCGCGGCCAGAGACGCTCCGAGACGGACAGCCCTATACACATCCCGGGCCGGCGGAAAAGTCACCCTCAGTTGATGGGGTGCTCTATGTGGGCGTTTCCTGATTGTTCAAATCTACTTCGCTCTTACTCGACTCTGTTTCAGGTGGAGTTTGAACCTGGGGACGCGCGGAACCCACCTTCCTTTCCTCGTCCCAAAAAATGGGTCGTCACGTCATTTGCTTGCTTTTCCACTTTAATGGCTTGTGAGTTACTGCATTTTCAACCACTTCCTCTTCTTTAACAGGACGCAAATAGCGTCTGCTGCTGCAGCCTATAACCTAGGATTCCCGTCCATGACTGTATTGCAATTTTTCAACCAGGTGTACCTACAGCTGCTTATTCAACATTAGAAAGACCTCAACTGCTCAGAATTCCAAGCCACAGTGGGGTTCATAGTTTTCACTCTAGGGTTCGGGCTTGTGCCCCTTGTCTCTTCGAGCTTCAGCGAAGAGTTTGGGCGCCAGCCTCTTTATATCGGAAGTGCGACTGGTTTCACGATGATGTACTTATTAATTGCCCTGTAAGTATTTTGACCCAACTTCCTGAGTAGCTGCTCATCGATCCATCGTCTCTGCGGTGTAGATCTAAAAACATTCAAACTGTGACGGCGGCTCGGTTTTTGCAGGGATCATTTGGGTCCACTTTTGCCACCATGGTATGTCCGTCGAAATAGCTGCTCGATCAACCATCGAACTTTGTTTGCAGGTTGGCGGCACAATAGCAGGTTCGTACCACATTCGGTCACGACTTTGTCTTGCGGATTCCGGTTTACTCATTTCCTTATGCGAACTTGAGATCTCTGGATACCCCGCGAGTAAGCTTGGCATTTTCCCCAGTTTTTCAAGCGTCCTCATCCTTCTTGCTTTGAGACGAGGACTACCGATGGCAATTTTTTCACTGGCGGCCCTTGCCGGATCAGGGTTAGGTCCGCTTTCCGCCGGCTGGATCGAAATGAATCCTAGACTGCAATGGCGTTGGATACAATGGATACAGATGATGTATGCTGAACGATTCTTCTTCTCCTCTACATTCTCTCACGATCTCAGAATTTGTGGCATTTATTCCCTCCTGCTTCCTTTTGCCATGAAGGAAACTAGATCCTCAATTTTGTTAACGCGTTTGGCGAAGAAAATCCGGAACGAAACCGGTGATGACCGATACCGTGCCCGGATTGAAGACCAAAGAGCTAGTCTAAGGTCTTTGATAATTCTTTCTTGCACACGCCCCGTCCGTAAGAACACCATACTTTTGAACAGCATACAAAATTCAACCGTCTTCTTTTAGACCTTCTGTTCACGGAACCGGTGGTTTCGGCGTTCAGTGTATCACTGCTCTTTCTTAGCCACTTCGACTTCTGAAGCCGTTTCAGCTGTGGATCGGTTTCCTGTGGGGCGTGATGTTTACAATGATAGAGTTCGTATATGCACGCTGAAGTATGGACATCAATAATTGTGCCTAACCGCAGGTCCATACCTGGAATATTCCGCGACTTGCACGGATTCAACGTTGGCCAGGAGGGATTGGCGTTTACATCTATAGCGTAGGTATGAATGGGTTGCGGAAAACGTTGACTGATGTGCTGATAGAGTTGGCGCCTTCCTCGGTTTCGCTACAAATTTCTATCAAGAGCGTTTATATCAGTTCGTTGCGAACATTGCCGAAATGCTCAGGTTGACCATTCACTAGTCAGCACTTCGAACGGCGAGGTCCCGAGGCGCGACTTATCTTGGCTTGCGCTGCTGCCGTCATCCTACCCATCAGCATGTTCATTTATGCCTGGTGCTCGTTCCCTTGGGTGCATTGGATATCCTTGGTGATTGCCATAACCGTGAGTTCTCTTTTATATTTCAACCTGCTGCTCTACCATCCAAAGGTCAGGTTTACATTTGGGCGACATTCACTGTATATCTCTCCGTGTTCAGTTATTTGGCAGACTGGTACGCGCTGATGTTGACTGCCAGGCGAAATATTGAAGGATTAAATGTAGTTATGGACCTTTCGCATCCTCGGCTTTGGCCGGCCAAAGTCTGTGCAGTAAGAATTTTCGGTTGCAACTTTGTACGAGTTTTAAGTTGCTTTTTCAGGAAATTTGATGGCCACAATTTTTCCCTTGTTCACCAAGCAGATGTACTCGAATCTGGGATACAATTGGGCAAACACCATGTTCGCTCTCATTGCGACAATCATGGTACCAATCCCTTTTGTGCTTTTCTTTTTCGGACCTGCGATTCGGGGAAGAAGTCGATTTTCTCGACTGGTTATGCAGCAGCAACCAAATTAGACCTGCGAAAGCGTTACCATTATAGTATTACTGGCTTCACCGAGAATCTTAATGCAAACAATAGATGGCATTGACACATACGCACGTTTTTCCTAGATTCAATGCTGGTGAAACTTGATATACACATGTCGCATTGAGCTGGCAGAGAAATACTTTCCGATGTCCGAGAAAGTACGCAAAAAGCTTTACAACTGAATTCGCCAAAATCCCAGTGATACATTTAAATAATCAAACGAGTTGTTGCAGTCTCAGGAAGTCGGGGGTTCCCAGACCAGTGACGGGATCCCAACCAGTGGTAGCAGTGAATCCGCTGTCAGTTCAAATTATCAATTTTCTTTCAGCTCGCAGAGAAAGAAATCACGTACGTTTGACCGCACCCAGGATTTGATCTGCGTTGAACCATCAATTGCGATCACACGTCAATGTTCGAAAAGCTTACCCGGACACAATATCGTTGAAACCCGATTTGGCAGTTGAGTAAATCAGGGGGTTCAAGAAGCCGAGAGGTGCTGGAACGTTTTTTGAATGAGAGTTTTCAGTGAAAACTTCACGTTGGTTACTCACCTTTGCCCTGTGAAATGCGGAAGTCGTTTAGGAGGGAAACAATGCCGGCTACAGTCTATGCCCAATGTTAGCTAGATCAAGTGCAAGTCTCTCAATTGCGCGGCAACATACCGGCGAGCTAGCACTCGTTCCACCAACAGAACTATTAAAAATTCTCAGATATCATTCATAACAAGCGCAAGACGACATACGAGGTTCTTCCACTGATGACAACCTGGAAACCGCTTGCAGCGGCAGAAACGTCGGGGTACGCTCTTCCGCTAGCGTTGAACAGGCCGGAGAACTTTAATGATGTCCCGGTAAATCAAGTTGTCATCGCGTAAAATAACAGATCTAAGCACCTTGGTCCCGAGATTGGTCAGGAAGGGCGTCACAGAGGAGGTCTGGTAAGACGGCTGGGAGAAATATCTTCAAAGACATTCGCTTCAGCGTCCTTGGTTGAATACATATATCAAGCCTAATCCTCACCTCGAGAAGCCACCACCTGTGAAGCTGACTGCGACTTCAGGATTAACGCGAGTGGTTCCCCCGACGGCAGTGACGAAGGGGCAGCTTCAGAATAACAGTCAATACAAATATATCTGAGTGTTTTGAAACGCACCTGGCCGGGAATGCGGGTTGGAAGATCTTTCTGTTGGTACCTGATTCGAGACTTTGAGAAAAACTGTAGTCGACGAAACTTAATTCATGTACCATCATTGGTCAGGCAGTCGCCGCCACCAACACTATCGGCCGGTCAGCTCATTTCAACACAGGATGAATTTTGTACAGACCCCTCGTCTCCAGAAGAGAACATGATGGAAGCCCCGCGAGCCCCGAGCTGGGCAAACAAGTTGCAAACTGAAACCGCGTAATCCTGAGGGACGGTCTGTTCGTCGTCGCCGTAGCTGGTGGTCTAAGGGAAGAAAAATAAGTGGAAATTCGCGCCGTGAACATATGCTACTAACGAATGTTTGAGGGATCACGGTCTGGTTGAGAACAAAGTTCAACCAGTCGAGGTACGGTTCGTTGGTGTTGGTAGGGGTGAACGTGTCCTTGATGAAAGGAGGGCTGCCGCCTGTAGAGTAGTAGATATTCGGCGTCGGGAAGGAGATACCCTCGGTGTATTCTGCAATGGAGAAAGATTAGTCGAGTTTTTTCAATCCAGGTAACAACGATTTACGGATGTCAAGGTTAGCCTGCACGCAAAAGTCAGCACATTGGAGCATTCGCATGAAACAGGCCTTACCTCCACTCCGGGCTGCGACTGCGAGTTTCCTCCACCATTGACCTGCACGTGCTGGAACGTGCCGCCAACAGCATCAGTCCTGAACCTTGAGAAGAAGGTCTAAAAGAGGCCTGATTAGTACAGCGCTCGAGGGAAATGTCATGCATCATGACCTGTAGATCTAGCAAAGGTTGTGAGCCAATGACCGATCAACTAGACTGATTTTCACTCACCAGCATCGTTGGCGAATTCGTCGAGGTATCCGGCAACACCGAGCTTGTTGGTAGCAGTGGCTTTCGGGACGTAGTTGGTGGTGTTGTACATCGCGCGCAGGCAAGCAGGAGTCACGGTGGATCCGCATGAAGCAGGGACAGCAAGGGGCGAGATTTCAGCCGCAAAAGAGGCAGCGTCGTCGACCAGAGATGCGGGCTTCGTTTCGATGAAGCTGGTGGAACGCATGCTGTGGAAGGTGCCGAAGTATGTGGTCGGCGTGATTACGTCGATGTGGGAGTGCAGCTCAGCGGGAAGCGAGTATTCCATCGTGCGAACGACGGAAGAACCAGAGGCAGGGTGGTGGTATACGCCGTACTTGGTGTCGAGCATGCGTTCGGCTTGAGCGACCGAGACGTGGATAGAAATCCATTCGCCCCCCGCAGAACGGAAGTGGGCATCGTCAGGGTTGATACCGTGGTGCTGGAGCCACGCCTCGACGGCTTCGACCGAATCCGGATGGGGTGCGACTAACGCATCAACCTCGGCCTTCGAGAGATGCTGGCCATATCTAGAGCATGGAATGGTGAGGGAATGGACTTACAAAAGCGTCAGAGACTACACGCACCTCTCGTGGTCAGGGTCGCTGACTTCGTAGAGGGAAGAAATCAGCTCGTCGAGTTTGTTCTGCTTCAGGCCGATGCGCATCTCAAGCAAGTGGTCCTCCGCAGGCGTCGAGTGGAATTCCCATCCGCGGGGAACTTCGACCCAGCGGTGCTTGAGGGAGGGGTTGTCCCATCGCTTGCCGGAGAAAGGCTTGGCGCTGCTGAGGCCAGCAAAGACAACGATGAAAGTCGACAGGAACAGCATATCGACCAGTCCGAGTCGGAGGGGAAGGGTACGACCACGAGCGCATTGCCGTTGCTTAAGTATGTTACCTGATGTCTTCTAGAACGCCCCATGTTATCTCGAGCACGCGCTATGAGTCGCGAGTAACCACGAGGAGCGGAGGATAGAAGGTATGATGATCCCAGGCAGTGTCAAAGAAGTCCGGAGAACATATGCAAGATAGGATACCCCGCAACCGGACGGAACGGTAGGTGCTACCGCTTACCATCCGGGTGAGTTGCACGGCCAATGGAAGCCCACGGATGGCGAATAATGGCCTCAATATGGTCTCAAAACCCAAATCACGACTTCCAATTGACTTCCGAAGTCTTGGCATCTTTCGATGCTGCGCTGGCACACATGCCGCCATACAGTACGGGAGATTCAAAGGCGCCTTATACGAGTCCCCACAAGATTCGAGTCTGAGTCGATACAGTTCAGTCGAAAGGTACCCCATGGCCATAGACGTGGAAGAGAACAAGGAAGCTGTCACACAAAAACTCGAAAGTTCCTGTTTTCTCAGCTTATCCACCAGTCACAGAATCCATTTCTTTGTGTCGAGCTACAACCGAAGCGGATGTTCGTGCCCAGCGTCAAAATAGGCACAACTACTCTACTATATTCACCATTTCGACTAAAAAGTATGGCAATGTTAGCCCAACAGCTGGGCTAAAAATCCAAGGCTCCTTCAGGCGCAACAGGCTTTGGCTCCAGCCTATGGGATTGCAACGAGTCTCAATGAGATTCAGACGAGAGATCAGAGACTGGAAAGGCATAAGATCCGTCGAGTTCCTCCCTCCCTCACTCCCTGACGCGACAGGAGCTTGGCCGGATGCAAACGGCGTACGAGCAGAGTACTATAGCCACGTAGACTGAATCCAGCCAGAGAACAGCAGATGATGAGCGACATTCACAAAACCTGCGCAATCTTGCAATTGGGGTTCGCCCGTCGACGAGCACAATATGGGGCAATATAGCATAAATCCTTCGTGGTCAGGGCCCACAAACCTAAGGTCGTGGATCAAATACGCCCTGCGCTGAGGGTGGCTTCGAGCCTTCGACTTGATGACACCCATTTCAGGAATGTATCCAAAAATGGATTTTGTAGTTCGATGAACCATCATGAGCGCCTGTCCTTCCCAAAATTGGTTTCAAGTCAAAATCGGTCTCGGCCAGCGATTCTCGAGTGATACTACACAAGGGCATATAAATTAGTATCCCAAGAATTATCATAAAACCTGCTTCAATACAAGCTTGCATGAAAGCTCCCCTCCAATAACATTACCCCGTCGCGCCTAGTTTGCCTCAATAGCGACAAGAGGTTTTTCGGTTCTGTTCTCCTCCAGTTTAGTGTCAATCTCCGCCAAAAACGCCAGAAGCTCCTGGGAGGGAAATCAGAAACACACGTCAGTACAATACATGGCACACACCGTGTTTGCAGGCTCATACGACAGCCCAAGCTTGAGTGCCTCAGATGCCTCCGGCAACCGTCCCATCGCTACCAGCGTCTTTGCTTTCCGCACATGGCCCTTTGTCCAATTTCTCCGCAGAGCAATAACCATCTCCGCGTCTGCGAGCGCCGAGATGTAGTCTCGCCCTTCCAGGTATGCAGCCGACCGGTTAGATACAACGGTGGAAAGCTCTTCGCGCATAAACTGGTTGGCCTCCCATGGCGGACGCTGCACTGCTATCGAAGCCGCCATATTGTACTTCTTTATTGCGTTGACGTGGTCTCCCCTCTTGAACAGCGTCTGAACACAAATATGAGCTAGAGCACGATGCAAGAGATAGAATACGCGCACGTTTCCCTCTTCCTTCGTCTGTGTCACCATCTGCGTAAGCTTTTGCGAAATGACATTCGACGGCGGTGGACACAGTAGGGTCGGATTTCCAACGAGAATTTTGGAGAGACGGTTCAGATTTATGTAGTCCACTTTACAGTCCGTGCATTTTTCGAGTTTATGGGGCGCACAGAGGGCGAGGTTGCTGTCCTGCGAGAGAGCAATAGGCGTTTGTATAAAGTCCGCGTCGATAATTGCTTGCAATGCGGGGTCTATCGTAGGTTGGGGTGCAGGTTGGGCGGGTCCATGGGAGTGGTTATGTACCTCTCCGGGAGCATGGGTATGTGAGTGGGACATGGTAGAAGGCAAAGAGAGTCTCCGCCACGTCGCGCCAATTACCAAAAGCGGAGTAATCCTAGCAAATGTAAATACCCGAAATTATTTAAATAATCAGAATCTATGCTCTCTAGGACACTCTATGCCTCCCAACTTGAACTAAATGCTTTAAGATATATCTCATCGACCTCCGCTGAAGATCTTTCTGTGGTCTTCAATCGACGGCTTAAATGGCTTCTGCGTCATGGCGCTGTACCGCCGACTTTGACTTTGCGCCCCGACGGTTTTGCTCGCGTTGACGATATCGTAGGTTGAAGCATCGTTCCGGCGCTATCTGGGTCTGAGTCTATGCAGAGGAGGCTACCTCTCTTCCGTAAATTCACGCCCATCGAATTCGACGACTTTCTCGCGGAGGATCAGTCACAATTCTTCAAGATTACCCAGGAATACGATCACAGGACTGGCCATGACTCCTTTTGGATTCGAGCACGGACAGGGCATACGATCAAGGTATGCGGTCTCATGTTTTTCTAATCGTGAAGTCAGGAGTGTTGAGGGTATCACGCAGTCCATTGACTGGTCTGTAAGGCGACTTCATTCTCCCGAAAACGTGCCTCCTCTAGTGTGCCCTCTGGATCCAGAAACATGGGCTTATGCTCGTACGTCTCCTCTGTATTGTCCATGCATCAGCGCTAATTTGTTGGCCGTAGAGCATTACGGGATCCCCCCAGAAACCGACGGCCTCATCCGCCTCCGTGCCATATCGGCGAAGGAAAACTTCGGTAAGTCTACTTGGGCTGCATGACCATATATACCAACATTCTGTTCGCAGACACCAATCACGTCTTCGCATTTCTCGACGTCAACAAAATGCTCGCCTCCCGCATCCCCCTCTGGCGGAGCATGCGTAGCCGCATGACATGGCTCACCACCGGGGATCCCACCGGCGTGCTACCCCCCGAGATGTTCCTGGACGCGACCCAGTACGAGGTCGATCGGCAGACGCTAATCTCGGTGCCCGAAAATGTCCAGTCTAGGGCGGCCTTGCCAGACAGTCAGGTTTCTGGCTTAGCCGACGAGCTTAGAGATGGAGCGGTCAGTGTCAACGCCTAGACTGTAATACACATCTTGGGCGTGCGTACACGGATACCGGGCTGCACGCTTGTCTCACACATCCCGGTTCCTTACGCGTATGTATTGGATTTTCAGAGCATAGAATGACTCGAACGTCTTGCCGTCCAGCTGTCAGTGGACGCATGAACCTAGAGGCGAATTGGTGCCTTTTGTTTGCCTATCCTTCGCGGCAACAGAAACAACGTAGAAACACAGTCGGACAGTGTGGCATGGAAATTGTCTTGTAATATCAAATCTCCTCGAAACACCTATGCCCGGGCGCTGAACTTTTCGTTGGACACACCGTCTTTTACCCTCAATCCTCCTGCCTGCATATCCACCGTATCTGCACGAGTCATTGCACCCGGAATTCTCATTAGCCTCAACGTGGGTATTTCCAAAGGACAAGGGGGGTCCCAACAGTTTCCTCCCGAAAACGATCCAGCCTCAACGAAAAAAAAAATCGAACCGAATTAAACTGAACGAGCAGCTTCAAACGAACGAGTCGCTCGCCGGTCATCATAAAAGATTAGCATTTCAGACCATGCATGCATACGAAGACTTGCAATTTCAATTCGAAGATTGAGTTGGAGCATATACGTTACCGTTGTTTTGCTGACTGAAATTGATACAACCGTGGAAGGAGGACCGCTTGCAATAGCTATAACTGTAGCCTATAGCCTATGCAGAAGCGGCGCTCTCGACAGCTCTCGATTCAGATCGAGTTCAGAAAAAAAAAGTTTCCCGACACACCATGCCGAGAGAAATAAATGTATGGATGAATGATTATGTTCTGGAGTCGCGTGTGGTCCTCTATGCTCCTCCTGTACACCGCCGAAGACGGGACTGATCTGCGATTCAAGAGTAATCCGTTCATGCGAAGGTGACCGCGCGAGGTATCGGAAATTGAGAACAATGCAGAGCCCTTGAAACCATGGAGGCCGCATTATGGAAGCAAATCGAATACAAAGTGGACTCCACTGAATGTCTTCTCCCGCAACAGAACTCTGCCGGTGTTCTTGGCCACAAGAAAAAAACGGACGGACTTTTCCGGGGAGTGAAAAAAACCGCGAGAACAAAAAGCCACAGAGCACACCGCGCAGAACAATGTCAACATCGCTGTCGCAATCGTGGGACGGAGCAGCAGGTGTATACCGAGCCTCGGACGTGCATTGCCAGTGAGCAATAGAGGTGTTCGGGACCGAAGCAAACAAACATATGGATCCCGTGGGACGACCGAAGTGAATAAAAAAAGAGCCCGTCCAACGTATGCCTCGCATCGGCGGAGGGCAGTCAAAGGAGCTGGGAGCTTCGCGGGAACCTATTTTTCGAGTACCCACACCGCTCAAAAGTCAAAGTGAAACGCAGATCATGTATGGTTCCATGGAGGCATTTATTGTTGTATACTTCGACATCCCAAGGCGCGGAGTCTTGGCTCGTGGGACAAGAGTGGGCCAGTACAGCCTCGGTCGTCAATACACGAGACGACGGCACTAACCGGAAGTAGATTGAGTAGTCTCACAGCTGATCAAGACTTTGAGACTCCGCTCACTCACGCATTGGAGATTGGGGGAATCCGACCCCAGTATTACACTGAGACTTCGGCTGGAAAGCTGCAGATTACAGGCTTCGGCCGTCAGTGCCGTCGAAGCCGCAGACGAAACGCGTTTTTAGAGGCGCGAGACTGTGGATCGAGGTACGCGTCATAGAACCCGACCACGAACTCCTCTGCTTTGAATCCAAAACGATTGTACAGGAGCTGGAGTGAATATATCAACCATATGCTCTCCAGACCAAAAAGCACCTACCATCGCTGAATTGTTGGCGGACACATGCAGAGTGATGTCCTGGTGCGGGTTCAGAGCAATCAGATGATAAAGCATCGTCCTGCGGGAGGAGATTAATTAAAATTGGTATCTGGCGCCTAAACATGCCCCACGTCGCGATCTGCGCATTGTCCCAGCCAGCGCGCACCGCAAGATAGGTGATGTACGGTTCACGTGGAGAGCTCATTATCGCTACACCGACCACAAGGCGGCCGTACGCAGCTATGATGGTGCACCGCTCCGGAGAGTATTCGAGCGAGTCGCTCACTGCAACAAGTCCGCGTCAGTTGCGCCGCAATTAATCACAGAGCGGCAGATGAAGCCTACCATTTATCCCAGACCAGAATGCGCGGTCCAGTATATCGTGAACTTGATCCAAGTGCCACCGCTCCAGAGGACTATACGTGATAGGTGACACTGTGTGCGGGGGTTGTTCTCGCTCGGGGCTAACAGGAACGTCGAAACTGCGAAAACAACTGTAGCAACGAACCTGAGAGACTTACTGAGCGAACGTGTAATGGTCTCGTATGTCACTCATGAGGTTCATCCACGGCGTCGCTGTCTCCCAATCCACCGCGACAAGATCGGGGATGGCAGTTCCGCATGAGGCGCCATGCAGGCGTGCCAGAAAAGAGTTCTCAAACGGAGTCGTTCTAATTGATTCGAGTGCTTCAATGATGCTACTATGCTCAGGAAGAGGGGAAGATGCCGGCGGTAATAATTCATTCAAGATTGGTGGTGGAGACGTCGAAATGTTGCTTTCCGTCCAACCCGCACGCCGTCGCTCCTGTGAGAAAGATGTAAGAATCTTCGACTAATATTTGAATTTCCAAATGGCGCACTTGGCTGACTTTGAGTTTACGTAGGGCTAGAGCCTGCGACGCGGACCAAGAGCCCGTATTACCTGCTGCATCCAGAAAAGACATCGTGTCGGACAGTGTCATTGGGCGGAGTAGTTGACCCTACAATGCTTCAACGCCAGGAGACAGAGATCTGTCCGCCAGGTCAACTTGCCGAAGGATCTTTTTCAGCTTCCTGTTCTTGTCGAATAGCTCTTTCGCGCAAAAACTCGGGCATTAACGCGCCAACAGTGTTTTCGAATGGAGTTTCATCATCGTTGAGAAGGTCAAAAAGAGGTTTCATTGTAAATCCCTCTTTCGAGGATGTTGGTAAACCATCATTTCCTTTTCTTCGTTTCGTCTGCACAAATCCACCGATATCAGACCTCGGAGGTGGAAGAACCGGGCGTGAGACTAGCAACCTTGCGATTAACTTCTTCCTCATAGGATGATGCATCGGAGGACATTGTCTGCCTTTACCCGTAATCGAGTTGGCTGTCTGAAAGAAAGTTGAAGATAGCTCAATCACGTAATATTGATCGAAATATTCTTGCTTGCAAATTGAAATTGTAATCTCTCTCAGAGACTGTCAGGCTAGGACGTAGGTGTATCTCAAGTTCACTCCGTATCTTTTCGTATAACGAAAGGTTTTTTTGCGAGCATCGTAACACACAATTTATATATTCGGACCCTTCACCATGTTCATCCCCATCCAGTTTGCTACCAGACATGACCAGACCATTCGGGAATCGGTCTGATTTATCTTGCACTTACCATGCCCATACTATTCCGAGTAAGTCAGGCTCAGATGAAGAGACAGGCAACCAGAGCTGCAGGGCGATTAGAACGCGCGCACCAAGTGAAGCACCGAGCTCAGGCTTTAGGACTACTAGTAAAGCCAGACGCAGCCAAAGACTGCTATTGCTCAGTTAGAGCGTCGGAGTTGATCTAGCCCGTCACCACATTCAGCGCCAGAACAACCAGCAGTCATTCCGATCAGGTTACTTCGTCCTCCGCTGGCTTGGGTATCAACGTTCGAAATGTTTGCGAGTCGAAGACTTTCTCTGAAGGTGCAAGCGGAGGCAGGGGACAGTCGGTGCGGAAGATGATGCGCAAGTTCCGGGAATGAGGAACCGTCAGAAGAGCTTGCGCCGAAGCGTCGGTCAAAAGGTAGGCTACTCGATATTCAGGCCACTTCATAGTATCGAGCTGAACTTCGTCGTGGGTGTTGAACTGGACGGTAAGACTGTCGAGGTGCATATTGAGGAACATGTCAAAATCGTAATTCGAGGGAGGACAAAGAATCTGGTGGAGATATATTCTGCGAATCTTGGGGAGAACATATGTCCCCCACGCGCATCCGACGATTGGGACAAGGTCCCATAGGCTCAAGCAGAAGATGTTTTGACGATATAGGATTGCGAACTCCTCTTGGTAGACCGAACGGCAAGAAAGTAGCAGAGCCACGGGAATAGCGTCCACAGTCTCGAGGGCCGAGAGATCCAGAGCGGTGTCCATTGACAGCGGAGAAAAAGCATAACAGGTGGCTTTTATATCGTAGGCATACACTTCGTTCTTGAGCACGAACTGTATGTGAACCAGACGATTACCCACAGCCATCTCGAAAATGTGATGGCGCAATTCGGGACTTGGGAGGTAATTGGAGAAGCTTGCATGTATGCGAGTGCTCTACCACTGGCCCCGACTGAACATCGAGCCGATTGGTGGGAGGATTGCGGGCTATTGAGGTCCCGGGCTGCGAAAGACACCGCCGCGACGGCGGCGCAAAACTATACACGGACAGCACAGACAAGGATGCAGCTTCTTCCAATAAATTCCACAACGTCTTTGGGAATCGCTACGAATCTCGAAGGCAGCATACTTGACTTGAACTTGTGAGAAGTGTCAGTTCGAGAGCCACTGAGAATGACTTTTTGGCGTTGGGAGACAGAAGGAAACGTGAGAAGAATATATATCGCAATACATATGCAGGCCATAAAAATACAACTGAACCTAGCCTCATTATCTATCGTTCCGAGAGGGTAGCTATAGATCCTCCTCTCCGATACTGTACGCATCCGACTCTGAAGTATCATACAACTCGATATCCTCTTCCACCAGAGCCAGCCGGTGTGCATCCATGACGCCTCGTCCCGGATATCCAGGCCGCTCATGCACCGCCCACCTTTCAGGATGGCGTCTCATATCCCGCAATTGCCGTCCGATGAATGCCTTTTCAGCCGCACCCGGAATCCCAGATACCTGCGGCTCGACGTTGATGTTCCATCCCAAAAACAGGCGATTACGACCCATTGTGATATTTTCGGCTGTGGCGTCGAGAGACGAGATATGCGCGACAATCCCTTCGTGATGACTGTAGCGCACATTGAAGTGAGCAATGAGCTGCAGAGTGCATCCACGACGCTGCATTTTTCGGAAAGCTGGTGATGCGTTGGCCGTCCCCAAAGTATGAAGCGGAGGTTCCCAGCGCGGCATAGCATAAGTAGCGCCATCCTCCGAACCATCTTCCTCGTCCTCATCCTCATCTTCGTCTTCGTCGTCATCTTCTTCATCCTCATCGTCCACCACTTCACCCTCTTCTTCCTCTTCCTCGTCCTCAGAATTGGAGCCCAAGTCGTCGCTCTCACTAGGACTAGCATATATGTGCTGCGGGTAGGCACCGAGAGCGAGCGCAATAGCAATCTCTGCGTCCGAATCTTCCAGGTCGTCTGAGTAATGGTCGAAAAACTCTACACCATCATCTTCCGATGAACCATATCCATCGTCGTCGACCTCAGATGAATCATAATCAGGGAGGAACAGTCCCTTCCAAGGGTCCGAGTCGCCCTCATCCTGGATAGCTGAAGGTTGCGTAGCATTACGCAACGCTGTGACAACGCTTTTCACTACAAAGACGGGAACAGGACGCCGTGCCACACGAGCACGACAACACGGACACGATTTGGGACGATGAAGAATCATATCTTCGCGGTCGTCCGGATCCATTTCCTCCGCCGACTCGTGTCCGGGCGCGGAGCGGAACCATTGCTGAAGACACTCGAGACAAAATATGTGGCCACAGGGCGCTAAGCTGCACGAGGCTTCAGAGACGCGCATGTGAGGCATTTCAGAATAAACGTGACATACATGTTGGGTTTGGACAAAAGTTCTATGCATATTTGACATTGAAGCGATGTCTCGATTGTTTGGAGAAGGTCTTCATTTTTCCGGGATTTCGACGAGACAGTGGAAAGAAGCTTTTCTTTATCCTCTAGAGCCTGTGTTTCCGCAGTCAATTGTGTCCTCAAGTCTTCAATCATCTAGGAATCCATTTCGTAAATGGTGGCAAACTGAGAAAACTTGGGGAACTAACCTTGTTCTGCTTCTTCGAAAGCTTTTTACTTTCGCTGACGGTTTTCTTTACTGTATCTTTCATATTCTCCAACTCTTTCCGCATTCGCTCGTATTCAGCTGCAGCCAGGGCCCCTGTATAAACTGGTGCGTCTACTTCCCGCGCTTTGCCCTTATCGACACCCCTGCGAGGTTGAGCTTCCACAAGAGGCTCATGGGTGGGGAGCAGTGTGGCTCTCGGCCGTTCCCTTTCTTTTTTGGGACGAAGGAAAGTAGACCCAGATGAAGCACTACGATTCTGCATCGAGCTCGAACTCTTGGGCTTGATGCGTTGTCCACGATCAGTGTCGTCAAAGACAGGGGGTGCAATACTCGTTCCCAGAGACGAAGAGCGCTTGCGCTTCACAGTTGGGGCGGGTGTATTGTCGAGAGTGAACGGATCCAAGCGAGATCCTGTGCCACCTCGGGATGGAGAACGAGATTTACTGCGGCCATAGATGTCATGGGTAGATGTGGGTGTTCTGGTGCTCGGTACACCGATATTCTTTCTTGCAATTCGACTGGATCCAACAGCAGTGCGCTCCGGACGGCTCATTTCAATGATTTCGACCAGTTTCAGTGAGCAGTCGGTGCTGTACACATGAATTAGCAATATAAGACGACAGTTCCACCTAACATATTCACCATCAACGTTCGAGGACCGAGAGGGCGGGGTCCGAGTAGGAGACAAACTGGCACTATGACTGTAGCCGCTGAAAGGAGCAAAGGATGCTGGTAAACACAAGTAAGCATACCAATTAGGCTACGCTACGTAATGACAGTTTCGCGTTGGTCACAGGTCACGTTTAGTGACCTCGGTCACGCTCGTCGCCCCCATCCTCCCCTCACCGCTATCACCACGCTACAACGGCGTAATGTCTACACAAGTCATACGCGACTATCTTACGAAGCAGCTTCTCATTGAGAGCAACATTGTGAGGAACACCGAGGTTAGATCAAAGCAACTCTCATCGTGCCGCAGGTCACATATCGTTCTTTGAGTCGGGCGCAAGCTCTCCACGTTAACGTCGCGAAAAAGTAGGCTTCTCTGTCTGCATTAGCTCTAAATTTTATCTTGTGGAACAGTGAACTCGCGGAGTTTCATGCCACCGAGGGCCAGGGCTTGTTCGCAACGTATTTGCTTTGTGGCCAAACTACACCTCCACCCCCGCCAAAACGCGTCAACCAAGACATTGACATGGATGAGAATCCTTACATTGACGAGGAGGATTTGGAAGATCAAGAGGAGTATATCCCTGAGTCTGAGATTGTTCTGGTCGCGGAAAAAGATCTTGAAAGTGAGTTTTACTGCTGTGACCTGCGGAGTGGATCTGGGGTGCCATGGGCCCTCCTTCAAATTGGGGAAAACGTTGTTTGTGCCGTGGACCGAGAGCAAAGGCCTCCACCAATTTGAAACGGGCACAGAGTCGGGAAATCTAGCCACCAAAATCTTGATAGGATTTTTATTGGTTAAACCATGAACGGCTTAATCACCCGGAGATCATGGCGGATGCGACGCTCGAGTTCAAGTCGTCAGCGGCAGGAATTAATGCGCGCAGCGTATGGTGGAGTCGAATGGCGCTTGGCGCTGTGCGTCTCGCCGATGCCCAGCAAACAGATAAACTAGTCAAGAAGAACTCGAAATTCTTCTTGATCTGCGTGTCGACTTGCTAATGACGAGCCGTCGGATGGTTTCGGATGAGTTAGATGGGGAGGTTCAAGAGGGAAACAGCAGCAGCTTGTGTGTCTGGGGCGGGGGTTACGCGGTGGGCGACAACGTTCCAGGCTTTCGTGTACCTGTAGTGGAAACGGTTTTCCTGTTTTTCATGTCCTTTATTGGCATTGCCATTGTCTGCAACCCTACTTTTACGCTAACCACTCGCAATGCAGGCGCTCAAGCACGATTCGTTACTCTAGAAAGCGTCCACGTCTACAGCTTATCACCGTCGGTCATACGCGCAAGTCAAATTCGTTATTCCTATTGCACCCACGTTTATTCTCGATAGGACCCCGACCTCCTCTGTGCACCCACCCAAGTCGTAAGAAGTCTCGACGCGAAGAAAGGTGCTGAACTCGCCAGCACTGTCGGCAAAGTCGTTGCTACCAATGTGACAGTACGCCGTCCTTTTCCGTTTCAATCATTATGCCCGACCGCGATCTATAGTGGTCGAATAAACCCCTTCCTCCGTGGGGCGGTCGGAAAGACCCTCCACCTATGCCCGGTTCCTCGAAGGTGGTGCCAAAGAAGCAGGAGGTGAAGAAGGAGGACACGAAGGGTAAGGAGAAGGAGAAGGCAGCGCCGGAGAAACCTAAACCCACCGGGAAACTCGATTTCAGCAAAGCCAAGACGAAGCCGCTTGCGAAGAAAGAAGAAGAGAAGAAACCTATCAAAGCAGAACCGAAGGCGAGCACGATTAGCGAGAAGGTGCAGACGAAGATGGAGGAAAGCAAGGTTGGTGTCGTTGCGATAAATCTTCAGTCAGTACATGATACGATGCCAGAAACGCGGCACGAAACGCAAGTCTGCTCTCGCGTCGGATTCGGAAGAAGAAGAAGAGGTCAAGCCCAAGCCTATTGCGAAGCCCGCAAAACCTGCTGCCAAGGCCGAGTCTTCGGTGCACGTTCGCAAAGGCGTAGTTTTATCAGACGACGAGGATGATGCGCCAAAACCTGACCGCAAGGGGAAGGGCAAGGCGGTGAGCAAGGCCGAGAAGGACCTCCATGCCATGATGGACATCGACGATGGTATGTGTTCACTGACCGCGCTTTCGTCCATTTGATTCGCCTTAGACGCTGTAACGCGTGCCTCACGCGACGTCGAGCGTAAGGTGGAGGAGGAGGACGAAGAACCGGAAGACCAACCGATGGAGGACGTCCAGACTGATCTGAACGCCAAACCTGCCCCTGCGAAGCGCAAGTCAAAGAAGGTCATTCCGGTAGGCAAGAATGGCCTCAAGAAGAAACGCATTGTCAAGTCCCGACATCGTATAGATGAGAAGGGGTACATGGGTATGTGCACTGCTTGTTGCGATAATTTGGTTCGCTGACGAATAAATCTTGTAGTGATGGAAGACTATTCGGAGTATGAGTCTGTCGACGAGGAGGAGCCGCCGCCGCCAGCCAAAGGCAAGGCGAAGGCCAAAAGCACAGAAACCGCCGCACCCAAGGCCAAGGCGAAGCCTGAGGCAGCGAAACCGAAACCCGACCCGAAACCCGCTGCAGCGCCGCCGAAGCCAAAACCAAAGCCTAGTGGGGCGTCGGTAAAGGGGGGTCAGCCGACGGTGGCTAGTTTCTTTGGGAAGGCTAAAAGTAAGTCGAAAGAATAGTGATTGTTGCTGTTGGTACGTTTTGTTTGCAATGTCAAGCTGAGGCAGTCTGCCTCGACTTTGTACTTCGCGTTTGTCGTCCAGCTTGACGATGGAGGTCACTTTCGTGTCGGAGTTTTCGAGTTGCGGAGACCGATCTATCAGCGCCTGACGACACCCTCGGAGGCATGCTTGTTGACTGAAGATCGCGTCTCGGTCTGACCAATTTTGTCAATGCTATCACGGAAGTACTTCAACACATTATTGTAAGTAAATAGGTGCGAACCCAGACTTGCTCTTTCGTTCCGTTCAAGCTCAATTCAATGTTCTTAGGTACATTCTGCTCAAAGTAGCTTGCAGCTGTTTTTTTAGGCTATAAATAGCGCAGCGGTTACCGTCTCTTTTTGGACAGCTCGTGTGCCATCAAGTGTATCGCCCCAAAGTTAAGCTCGACCACGCGAATATGCACGTTGGCGTTACCTAGGACTCTAGAAGCAGCATGGTCCGATAACGCAGGCCCGCTATAAGAACGCGGGCGAAGGTAGGAAGACGCATTCGTGACTCGCCCTCGCCCTTCGTTTCCCTTGCTCATGGTTAGCTCTGCCTTCGCCGTTCTTTCTCTGGTCTCTGCAGCTGCGGCCGAATTCCACGTCGTCCGCCATGTATCGCACACCCCCCGCGCTCTTGAACCCGCCGTCATTCCCCCAGCTGAATTCGTCGTCCCCATCACCTCGACCGCGCCCCGTCGACAGTCCAAGAAAACTAACTTGGCATCGCTGCGGAAAAAGCTCTCGCCCACAGGCAACACGGCCGTGCTTGAAGGCGCCGATTTAGATCAAGAGTACCTTACGGACGTGACCATCGGTGGGCAGACGTTTACGGCTATTGTGGATACTGGAAGGTATGCGGGTTTGACGTAGCAATTTCCTTCGTCTATGAGCGCTAACCTCGTTCGCAGCTCCGATACCTGGTTGATCAAGAAGAACTTCAGATGCTTCAACCTTACCGGCTTCCCAGAGGACACGGAGACTTGCGGCTTCGGCAGCGAGGGCTTCGACACGGCTGCTTCTCCCACCTTCAAGAATTTCCCCAACGTTAGCTTCAATATTTCGTGCGTTGTTTTCGACTTCGTCGATAACCTTATTAGTATCCTCACCACCGTATAGTTATGGAGATGGCGAATTTTTGTCCGGCCCAGTCGGGTTCGACACGGTCTCTGTCGGTGGCCTAGCGGTCACTCAGCAGGAGATCGGCACCCCCGACTTCGCGGCTTGGAATGGTGACGGTGTTAATTCAGGTCTCATCGGTCTCGCATACGCCAGCTTGACCTCTGTCTTCAACACCACGGATCCGACAAAGGCCTCTCGCGCAAACCACATTCCCTACGACCCTTTCTTCTTCACTGCCGTCAAGCGCGGCGCTGTGAAGAACCCATGTGAGTTGAGTTTCCCAGCATGTGTATATTCTCGTTGACCAGCTCTCCAGTCTTTTCCCTTGCTCTCAACCGCGGTCCCCTCCTTGTAAACGTAACCGAAGACAAAAACCTCGGTTTCCTCGCCTTCGGGGGTATGCCCCCCGTCGCGCTCGACGACAAAACCGCCGTCACCGTCCCCGTCCAAGGCTACTCCGCCACCGACGGCAACCCCACCTCCGCCCCAGACCCCAACGCCGTCTTCTTCTACTACACCGCCGACGTCGAGGGCTACACCTTCCCCGGCAGCACAAAGCTCAACACCAAGAACAACAACACCATCCTTGATTCTGGCACCACCCTCAATTACCTCCCGAGTGCTGTCGCAGAGGCGTATAACGCGCAGTTTGTGCCGAAGGCGACGTTCGATGAGGAGTCGGGGCTGTATTTTGTTGATTGCAAGGCGAAGGTTCCGCCGTTCTCTGTTAAGCTGGGGGGGAAGAGCTTCCCTATCGATGCGAGGGATCAAATCCTCTTGGGCGGGACGGACGACGATGGGAAACCGATTTGTATCTCGGGGACGCAGAGCGGTGGGGAGGATACGCCTGAGAATGTGTTCATTCTGTACGTGGATTTGTTTTCTTCCTAAGGATTTGTCGCTGACTGCTATCTCTCATTCAAGCGGGGATGTGTTCCTCCACAACGTTGTCTCGACTTTCGATATCAAGGCCAACGAGATGACTGTAACACGGAGGAAAAAATATTGATAGACTGTGCTTAGATCTTGTAATTACTTGTATAGGTGTAATGGGATGCATTTGCTGAAATCACTTGAGCGTATTGTCTTCGCTTTACAGGTCCGCTCCAGATGGACCATTTCCAAAGAAGTGGCGAAGGTGGTTTGGTCAGAAGCAGAACAGCGGGCAAATTGAACGGTATGAAGATTTTGAGTCGCTGCTGAACCACGTTGTCGTTGCTTCTTCAATCCACCGCTTGAGGTGCAGGTCTTGGGTATCGCACAGCGATACTCGATGCCGTAGATGCAACAAGATGCTCGGTCGGAGAATCAGACGAGCACTGCTTCAGTGGGATCAGTTGAGGCAACACGACAGAATAAATGCGGGGTTAACAGCAAATGGTAGAGTAGATGGTTGTACTAGATACATACTGGGGACTAGTACAGATTGTGAGTACAGACATACTGGGGACTAGTACAGATTGTGAGTACAGACAGAATTCCAATGCAAGATGAGAGCAAGAGAGAAGAGAGCGAGGATAGCGAGCAGGGTACGCAGAGTGGTAGATATACAGGTTAAAGGCGGGTGATGGCTTTGGAGTCCATGGGCATGCCTGGGAGACGGCAAACAGTAAGAAGAAGGCATGAAAGTAGAAACGATTCAACGCACCCGAAGGATCGATGCCGTTCTGCGCGAGAATGCGGTTATGCCTGATCAACCGCGCTTGGTCGAAGCTTTCAAAGCACATTAGCTTCTTCAACAAAAGGCAGACAGCAACGCACTTGACCCTCTCCCTGCGCATGATATCCATAACCTCCCTCGTCCCCTGCTCATCCAACCCCGTGCGGACATCGCCGTCGCGGATGTTGGCCTCGATGTCAAAGTCGGACGAGGACATGCCGGCGGTGATTTGGTCGGAGAAGGTGGCGAGGGGCTGGTAGTTGTTGAGGGTGGGGAGGAGGTTGCGGATGCGTTCGGGGAGGTGCGGGAGGAGGGCGGTGCAGTAGCGGAGGGCGACTGAGATGAGGGAGTGTGTGTGAGACACACGATGGGAAGGGGGGAAGGAGAGATGGGGACGTACGGAGGAAGAGGAGGAGCAGGAAAGCCGCTATCGAGAGGATGTACATGAATTAATCGGAGAGAGTTGTTGTTGACGCGTGTTGACGCGACGCCTGACTCCCACAACAACAACACCTCGCCCGCTCGACTCATTCATCTCCACTAAATCGTTCAACACACGCTCCGCACACCCGCCTCGTCTAGTCCGCTCACGCGCCACGCGCCACCGGCACTTCAAATTTCGATAAACGCGTTGATACACGGTTCCTCTCGCTCAAGTACTCCCACTCACTCACATCTAACTTCCTTGTTGTTTTTAACTCATCGTCAAGCCGGCCTTGTGAGTGCAAGAGAGAAGACACAACGAAGAGAGCGTACCTCGGGACAACTGTGAAAGGGTCAAGCCGCCCTTGTTAGCGCAAGAAGCCAGGAAACGAAGGAAGCGTACCTGAGGTCAATCGCAAGCGGAACACGGTGCGTACGCTATCTACTCCTTCACCGCCGCCGACCCGCTACTCCCGCGACAAACCCGCCATCGCCTTTACTTTCAACTTCACAACTCGCATCGCCGCCTTCGACATTCCCGCGACGCCACGCACAATTCGCCGCCCTCCTCGTTCCTGTCGACTCCCCGCCCCATACCGATCTCCACCACCGCCACCGCCAACGCGTCCCGCGCCGCCGTCGTCCAACCTGCAAATCTTTCAAGTCAGTCCACGCGTCAAGCAGCAAAATAGAACTACGCACCATGTGGTACTGATATAGTCAATAAATCGATTTTCAGTATTGATAGCTTAGATCTTAGATCTTGTATAGGTGTAATTGGAGCCATTTGAATTTGCATAAGGAAGGCATCTTGTTTGCATATTCGCCATACGAGGAGGATCTACTAAGAGGGAGAAATTTGCGTAGAATCCAGGTACAACAGGTGGTCCAAACGAATTCGTTCGCATGTTCCCAAAACATTGCCAAATCTACCGACTGCAAGTGCGTGTTGAGTTATGCCATGTCTTCGTGTTCTAGTACCCCTACTCCTCCTACTCTTCTAGCTACCCATCCCAAACCAGAAGCTACAAAAACGAAATAGACGCTACGCTACAGAAAGGATGGCAGTCTACGGCTACAGAATAATTACTGTACACTCAAATACACTATATTCTAGAGTATGCTATATCGAGGTAGAGAGGGGAATCGCGGTGGTATTTAGGTTATCCAAGCAAGAAAAAGTCGTCAGACGGCTACGGCCTCCACCCCGCCCTCCTTCCCCTCACGATGACGCCCCCATCCCACGTCCCGACCACCCATCCCTCCTCCTCCAACGCCTTCTTCACAGCGGGCTTCAACACGCTCACCCGCCCAGCAGAGTGGTTCCCTCGTCCGGTGATGATCTTCAGTGGCTTGTCTGCAATACGTGTGAGTTGAGCGATTGTTGCAATTGTCATTGTCAGACATTGTAAAATAGCAAGGGAACGGAGACAAAAGTGAGGAAGAAAGAACAAAGAAAGAACGACATACCAGCACCCCACCCACCCTCCCCAAGTACCTCACCCACAATCACCACCGCCTCCGCAGCCGTCACCCCATGCAAATCCACCGTATCTGCCTCACGTCTCAACCTACGCGCAGCGTCGAACGTCAGGTAACGCATCACTCGAATAAAAAAACACAACGCACCTCCTCCCCTCAACCAACCCCCTCGCCCTCTCCAACGCCTCCCTCCTCGCCCCCTCCCCCACCTCCCTCGCCCTCTCCGCAAAATACATCGCCACCTCCCCGCCCCGCCCCCGCCGATCCCCCCGCCCGCGCTGCCACATCCGCGCCGCCTCCCTCAGCAGCTCGTCCCGCCTCTGCAACGCCGCGCTGCGGCGCGCGTAAAACGGCTGCGCCTCGTCCGCAGCGCGTGAGGTCTTGATGCCGTTCACGTCCCTCGTGTACGTCGGGAGGTGGATCGTGCTCGGACTCGTCGTAGAGGCTTTCTTCGCGCGCCGCACAGGGACGGCCTGCCAGCCGTTTGTATGCACCTTGACCGGCGGCGGCTTCGATGACGGCGGAGGCGGCGTCGGTGCGGGCCCACTCGGCAGTGGGGCGGGCAAAGATATGGTCCTCGCCGGCGTGGGCCGTCGCGACACAGACGCCAGCAACGCGGGGCGCGAATGATACACCCCCATCTCAAACCGCCCCTGCGCCCCATCCTCATCCAACTCCCTCAACACCCGCACCACCTCAAACACGCTGTTCTCGTCTCCCGAGACGCGCAACGCAAGGGTGATGTCGCTGACGAGCGTGTCGGTGTGGTGGAGGTCCGGGGAGAGGAAGACGTCGAGGAGGTGGAAGAGTTGGGTTGTGTTCGCGTCGTCGTCGGCGTCGTTGTCCGGCGCGGCGATGGCGGTGAGTGCGGCGCGGAGCGCAGAGTAAGGTGTGCGCGTGCCGGCGCCGGGGTCGTGGAAGTACGAAAGAAAAAAGGACGGGGGGTGCGGGGGTAATAGATGAGCGAGATGGGTGGAGAGAGAAGTGAGGCTCGTCCAGGGGTCGCTGGTAGTCACTATTGACGGAGACGGCGGGGGACGCTGGTGTTGTTGTCGCACGTCGTTCAAAGCAATCTTCCCTGGCTTCGGTTTCTTTTTAGCCTTGCGTTTGACGTCGCCGGCTTCCCAAGGCGGCTCTGTGTCCTCGTCGCCTCGCTCGCGCATCTCGCGCTCCGTTTCCTCGGAGAGCAGCGTCGAGATGAGCTCCCACATGTCGAGGGCGTCTTCTTCCTCAGCAGCGAGCGCGCGTCTCAAACGGTCGGTGGGGATATGCGGTAGCGCAGCCTGCAGAAACCCGAGAGGCGAGTTGAACGGCGCATTGGTAGATAGATCTGAAGATGTAGTCGTAGTAATCGTGTTGCAAAAGTCGCTGCCGGTGAGTTCATCGTCCTCAAATGGTCCTTCCTCGTCGGCGTGGACAGCGAGCTCAATCAGCGTTCCCCGCAGCGCCGCGATTTGGTTTTTCCGGGCTTCCTCAGAGGCGGAGGGGTCTATGTCGGCGAGAAGAGCAGCGAGAAGAGACGAATCAAGTGGCGGACAGAATTCTCGCTGCCAAGTGCGTGTTTACATTTTTGGGTTTGGTGGTGGATGAGGCGCACCTGGAGGGATTCTGAGATAGATTGTATGTCCATTGGATGTAGTATTGCGCAAGAAGGAGACAAGAAAATTGAAGGGTATAAACACGCAGAGATTGAGGCTGAAATATACGCGGATCACTATGACGCTAAATGAGTATGGAACGGGTTTGTTTGGCCGATTCCGTCCATTCGAAACTCAAGTAAAGATCAGCAACTTATAGGCACAGTGGATCGTTGAAAATTTTCAGGGACAAGGTAGTAGTCGCTGCATATGGTAGATACGAAGTAGGTACAAAAGGATGGAAAATCACCACGAAGGTGGTAAGGGAGCAAAAGATAATAATTTTAAAGATTATGAGGAACTAGGAGTGTCAACCGGGATCCACGACCTGCGAGATGTGCTTCACGGCTTGTACCAGAACAGCAGCAGGGAGATGTGCAAGAGAGGCAACTTGTACTTGATGGTTCGATGATTGTGAAGAGTGTCCTGGAATGAGCAGATGTCACAGTACTACTCTACATGAAGAGATCTGAGGCTTTGGGAGAGATGAGATGAGATGAAGCCCAGGGACACCCAACTGGCAGCATGGAGCCAAAGGCTTGCATGAGAGGCAAATCTCAAAACAACCGAACTCCCCACAAAGGAGAGCCACCTTGCCTGAGCTCAGTCAATGCACTTGGGAGCTGGTTGTTTTCCAAGCGGAAATCAGAGCCAGGGAGTTGTGAAATCAAGAGTGGTCCGTAGACAAGGTACACAGCAAAAGGGTGGAAGATTTTGTATGCTTGCTGTGAGTGATTTGTCCGGTTAATCCCAAGGATACAAGTTGTGGATGGCCAATAAAGACGAAGGCGAACATTGGGATGCGGAAAACAACACAAGGTGGATCCATAATGAAAGTCGGGACCAAGTCACTAGAGGCGGGCGAAGTGGGCCGGGCTCAGAGGGGGTTAATGAGGGAAGAAGGTAGTTGTTGGTAGAGGAGGATGAAGAGGCAGAAATGCTAGTACAGAGCCAGCGGTAGAAGGAGTCAGGGGAGGTGTTGCCAGTGAGTGGTCGAGCAGCGCAGAGCGGGGCGCCCTGTCGACGTCGGAGTTGCTGTCCGGGTGCTTGGGACTCGGTTAGATCGGCACAGATATCCAACGAGTCAATACACGCACCTTCATTATCGTACTCAGTATGTGCGAGTGGGAGCGACGGCCTTGGTGCCAGCCCTGGCGTGGCTGAAGTCCGGAATCCGGGCATGACATCGGATTTAATTTGAGATTGGTGGCGGCAGCGCCGGTGAATGATGTATTGAGGGGCGTCTCGGCGTCCCGAGTCCTCGTCGAAGGGGATTGAATCAGCGAGAGCGGCGGGAGGCGGCGGTAGCGGATTGAACGAGGAGGAGAGCAGACTTGAAGGAAGGGCGGCGTGGGTGACGTGGCGGGAGTGGCGGCAGAGGGTGGGACGTCATCGAAAGTGTTGATTACGTGGCGGGCGTAGCGGTGGTTGAAGGGGTGAGTGGGTGAGTATCAGAGCGATTCCCCGGCACGCGGTAGAAAATGGTGCATATGATAGACAGAGATGAGTGAATCAGATAGAGTTGAGACGGTCGGTAAAATGACGTTGATAACAGTTTGTTGAAGTGACGGGAAATGCAGGCAGGAGGCGGTAGATGTTCTGAAGCGATGAAGACGGGGGCAGGGGATGAGGCAGATGGGCAACAGATGGGAAGGCGTTGCTGTAGTGCCGTTGCGAGTGAGATCAGCCTGAGAGCGAAGACTGCGGGTGCAGCGATTTCTGCGGGACGACAAGCGACGCGTGAGGAAGAGGGCAGCTGCATCTTCCGACTTGTTCAAGTTGAAAACTTTGTTGAAAGTCAAATGAAAGTCGCGACATCACGATGACGTGATAAGAAGGCAACAACACTCCACAACAGACACCCACAACTCAGTTTACTGCCAAGTTTCGACGGTGATATTTATTGTATGTACCCATTTCTGCACCCGGACTTTTAACTTACGACAAAGACATCAAGAGGATTTGGGAGGGGGGAGGAGCACTTTGAATGAATGAATTCATTTCCATGAAGTGTTACTCACCGGATCAGTGATTCCATCACCACGCCAAGCTAACACGCGACAACAACTCCGCAGCCACTTTGTTTCTAACTACACTCTCCACTTTCTCCAGTTATGTTTTTCTTCCTCTCGATAGCAGCTTTCCTGCTGCTCCTCTTCCTGCGTACGTCTCCATCTCTCCTTCCCTTCCCCCTTACCATCGGTTGTCTCAAAAAATATCCCTTCCCTTCACCCAGTCGCTCTCCGCTACCGCGCCGCCCTCCTCCCCCACCTCCCCGAACGCATCCGCAACCTCCTCCCCACCCTCAACAACTACCAGCCCCTCGCCACCTTCTCCGACCAAATCAACGCCGGCATGTCCTCGTCCGACTTCGACATCGAGGCCAACATCCGCGACGGCGATGTTCGCTCTGGGTTGGATGAGCAGGGGACGAGGGAGATTATGGAGATTATGCGCAGGGAGAGAGTTAAGTGCGTTGCAGCGTTACTGCTGTTTTTGTTGAAGAGTCTAATGGTTTACAAGCTTCGACCAAGCGCGGCTGATCAGGCACAACCGCATTCTTGCGCAGAATGGCATCGATCCCTCGGGTGCGTCCGATTCTTTCGACTCTCGTGTTTGCTCACCGCCTCCCAGGCATGCCCATGGACTCGAAAGCTATCACTCGCCTTTAACCTGTGTATATCTATCTATCTTCCCCACTCTACTCTGCGCACCCTGCTCGCTATCCTCGCTCTCTTCATCTCTTGGTCTCATCTTGCATTGGAATCCTGTACTCTCACAATCTGTACTAGTCCCCCGTATGTACCTAGTACACCTATCTACTCTACCATTTATTGTTAAAGCGCATAACCGATCCTTGGATCCCGAGTCAACGTTACTTGTATCCTTTCGCCCGCAACAGCTGGCCTTGGCCTACAGAAATCGACGATTCATCGCCCTCCCTCATGACAGTCCTGTAGCCGAACCCTCGTACTTGAGAGAGCCAAGTTTTCCCCCCGTCTCGGTCTCCACACCGACTTGCCATCCAAATGCCTTACGCGAATCTAAATGGCGGCTGTTCACAACACAACACACATGAACCAATACTGTTACGCCACAGTGCAATTTCCTGCCCACGAAGTCATGTGTATGTACCGCACCCACCGGGCATCCTCATCTCCAGCTACTCGTATCTCTCTCGACGCTCCGATATGGTTGGAAACGCAACACAATAATCGTCCAATGCAGGGTAAAGATAAAGATACTTCCGCGTATGTATGAAGCGAGCAAGCGCAATTCCTTCCCTCAACGTACAAGAAGAGGATTGCGATATGAAAGACGAGCGCCCCAGGAAATTCGCACGCGACTTCCTTGCAAACGGCGAAGAGCAGAAGCGACGGACGGAACAGGCAATTGCAAAGATCGGATGCATGCTCACATCCTCCTGGCAATATCATTATACCGTGTCCCGCAACACGAGTGCGCGCAATTCGGGGGAGCCCGTGCGCATCTTCGCTCTTGATTCAACTTAAAGAAAGTTCGCAGACGACAAGGTGCGGGGTCTGCTGCAAGATTGCTCTGCGCACACGATTTGGAGCTTCAGTGACACGCCAATATTAATTGCGCCTACGGCGGCAATGTGATACGCGTCGTCGCCGCGAAGTCGGAACGCAGGAGGGGCGCTTGATCCGAGTCCAGCTGGATGAACAGAGGGAGTCCACAAGCGGCTGCAGATGTCGGAGAAGATCTGGGCATTGGGCCCACGAACAACATCTTCAAAACATCACAGACGGTGGTATTGCACATACTTACTCCCATCGCTCCCGCTGAGCGCTGAGCATGTAAGGCGGAATAAGTAAGTAAGTGTCCCTGGGTGCATCTTTGCCCGTATTCTTATTCTCCCAGTGCACAAATTTGATGGAAAGCGGAGAGCAATGAGCATTTGGATCGTAAAAGCCGAAGCCAGGTTTCAGCCATGCTATGTAAATCGGCGGGCCTTTATCCGGATCCCTCCCGTGCCAGTCAGCTCCAATTCGAACTCCAAAACACAGATTGATTGATTGCCCTCCAAAGCTCAGGAGTGGGGTGGAGATTGCTCAGGCTACTCGTCGCCACTGGGAGCAGACGTGCGTCGCGTGGAGAGAAGTGCCAGCGACAGACTAAAGTGTTCCAGTCAGAGGAGGCACGGCAGGGTAAGCGGATAAAAACCGGATGACGATACTCGTTGGGCAAGGACAGGACAGGAGTAGGAGTCGAGTCGCTGCTGTATCACGGTTAACCGTCCGATCAGCTGGGTGCACTTAACGCACATAACACACAGCCACTCGGAGCACATAATCCGAGGCAGTAGATTTTGCATTTCTCCACAACTTTAAACCGTAGAAATATTTGTCAAGTCAGTTTGAATAGCATAGATCATCTTTATCTGAAAAAAACACGGAATTCTCTTATATTGTGGAAGCGTAGCAAGACTTGAAGTTGCCCGCCAAAAGTTATGCGCACTGATGTGACTGTCACGTCACATTATGGGAAATTGGGCCGACACCCGGACCTTCCTTTTTAGGACATCCGGCAATTACGGTTAACTTGATAGCCGAATGAACGCAAGAATTGCCCAAGTCAACTTATCGACGAAAATAAGGTGTGGGCTTCCAGTTGCACACAGGCAAACTCATCTCAATTAGAAAGAAGCTATATTGTATAGTATTTTATCACTAGGCTGTATCTTAATTACAATCTCGACCAATGCACCGGGTGGCAAGTCCTTATTAATCGGTGGCAAGACATCACATCGCAGTAGATTGGCAGTAGAGGTGAAGAGCCACGTGAAGCGGGCATGGACATCGTAGGGGGAGAAAGCGGGGGCATCGGACCATTTGAAGGACTCACCAAAGGTTATCAGTGTAACATCTCCTCCCAAATATCCAACAGCCTGAGGGAGGTGGCCAAGCGTCGATATTGGCGTGTGACCACACCAGTGATGCCTTACAAGGTGAAGCTGTGTTCTGACCAAGTGATTCAGAGGGAGCTTAAAAGGATGAAATAGGCGGGGAATGTCGAAGACAGGCAGAGGAGGTCGTCGTAGAAGGTAAAGGCGAGTTTGCCTCTGCTTGCGATCAATGATGCGGCATCGGCAGGAAGAATTGCCGGCGTTCCCAAAAAGGAAGGTCCGGGTGTTGGCCCAAATTTCCACATTATGTGCATTGTCGCTGCCTTTTTCCTTCGTGCGCGTCGCACACCGTGTATTCAGGCACGATCTTCTTCTGGTAGCTACCTACTTGTGCTCGACACGTTTTGCCACGCTAAAACACGGAAAAAACACGTCCAATTCCTCAGCAATACCCCGCAAGTCTCAAACCATTTATGCCACCAACTACTGTCAATCCACCCAAGCGGGGCCGGCTCAAATGCTCAAAAGATAGGCTATGTCCTCTCAGATGGTCCCCCTTGGGGCCATCTGTCTTCTGAGGCCTTGTTGGAGAAGGTACAGGGCACAGGTACGGCATGAATTGTTGGATCAATATTAATTTCTCAGTTGCAGACGATGTCAAAGCAGCAAAGGTGCGGGTAGGATATTCAAGTATCCAGTTTTTTACACTATTTCTTACAAAACATACAAGCAGCTAAGAGGTCAGGGAGCTGATGATGGAAATTTCCGAAAAGCATGCACTTACAGCAAAGACTACGCAACAAAAAGTGTAAAAAAGAGTGCCTGGGAGATGTAAATGTGTATAGTGCATATAATGTTCATATTCTTGGTACAATCTTCGTTCAATTCCGAATTTACATGATTTCCTTGAAATTCTCCCTTTCTTTCCCTTTTCGCATTCTTTTTTTTCCTTTTTCCCCTTTCAGCTACCCAGTACAATGTGCGGAAAACCTATCACGGTTAACCGTCCGATCAGCTGGGTGCACTTAACGCACATAACACACAGCCACTCGGAGCACATAATCCGAGGCAGTAGATTTTGCATTTCTCCACAACTTTAAACCGTAGAAATATTTGTCAAGTCAGTTTGAATAGCATAGATCATCTTTATCTGAAAAAAACACGGAATTCTCTTATATTGTGGAAGCGTAGCAAGACTTGAAGTTGCCCGCCAAAAGTTATGCGCACTGATGTGACTGTCACGTCACATTATGGGAAATTGGGCCGACACCCGGACCTTCCTTTTTAGGACATCCGGCAATTACGGTTAACTTGATAGCCGAATGAACGCAAGAATTGCCCAAGTCAACTTATCGACGAAAATAAGGTGTGGGCTTCCAGTTGCACACAGGCAAACTCATCTCAATTAGAAAGAAGCTATATTGTATAGTATTTTATCACTAGGCTGTATCTTAATTACAATCTCGACCAATGCACCGGGTGGCAAGTCCTTATTAATCGGTGGCAAGACATCACATCGCAGTAGATTGGCAGTAGAGGTGAAGAGCCACGTGAAGCGGGCATGGACATCGTAGGGGGAGAAAGCGGGGGCATCGGACCATTTGAAGGACTCACCAAAGGTTATCAGTGTAACATCTCCTCCCAAATATCCAACAGCCTGAGGGAGGTGGCCAAGCGTCGATATTGGCGTGTGACCACACCAGTGATGCCTTACAAGGTGAAGCTGTGTTCTGACCAAGTGATTCAGAGGGAGCTTAAAAGGATGAAATAGGCGGGGAATGTCGAAGACAGGCAGAGGAGGTCGTCGTAGAAGGTAAAGGCGAGTTTGCCTCTGCTTGCGATCAATGATGCGGCATCGGCAGGAAGAATTGCCGGCGTTCCCAAAAAGGAAGGTCCGGGTGTTGGCCCAAATTTCCACATTATGTGCATTGTCGCTGCCTTTTTCCTTCGTGCGCGTCGCACACCGTGTATTCAGGCACGATCTTCTTCTGGTAGCTACCTACTTGTGCTCGACACGTTTTGCCACGCTAAAACACGGAAAAAACACGTCCAATTCCTCAGCAATACCCCGCAAGTGTCACAATCAAGCCTCGCGCCCCAGGTCTAAGACAAGGGGTTGGGTGGTGCGGTATTAGCTCGAGAAAATAACTGAATAAAAGGACTAGGGTACAAGGGCGAATAAACTACTCTACTTATACTGTCTACTGAACCGTGTGAACTATTAACTACATGCGTACTCTGAGTGTCAAGCGTGTGGGAAACATGTGTTCTATGGAACGTTCTTCATCCTGTCGTCATCCATGAGGCTTCCTCCCTCCTATGGCATGGCAAACATGTGGCTCCCATGTTGTTGCAGGAGAACGGTGGTGAACGATGGGAAGGGCGCATTGTCCTCATGGTTTATACCTGTGACGTGGCAGTGAGTGAACGATAGATAGTGTGTGTGATCATGTGTGTGGGCGACGGTCATGGTGTCAGGCCTGATGAAAAAGAAGGGCGAGGGCGGTGGATAAGATTAAGGTGTTGTCGCGATAAGATTGTCATTCAATCGTGACATTACCCCCCTTCTAGGGTCGACGTCCTCGTTGACCGTGGTGAAGTCGTTTGATTCGGGATTATATAATTTCTTTGTTGAATATTGTTGTGACTCCTCCTTCGCATGGTATCTCTTGATCAGGTAATCCCAGGATCCGGCCGGTAGAACAGGTAATTCGCGTATTTTGATGCCGTGTTCCTTCTGATATTTCTCCAGAATTTTCTTGGCACCCGGTAAGAGATGGCGAACCGGTTCCCACGTGCGTTCCCCCAATGGATAATCTTTCCATTTGATCAGATACTGATAGCCGCGTCCCTTTTTGCGGTGTTTCAGAATCCCTTCCACTTCGTATCGGACTTCTCCACTGATGATTTTGGGTTCGGGTCGTTTCTCCCTTCGATTGGCAGGTGGTGCAATGTATGGTGTTAGGAGAGCCTCATTGAAAACCGGATGTGACTGGTCCGTTTCTGGTAATCTCAATTTGTATGCGGAAGCACCCACTTTCTCCAGGATTTCGTAAGGCCCTAGCCTCTTATCATCTAGTTTTTTAGATGGTCTGTCCGTCGCTATCTCTGTTGCCTCGACCCACACTTTATCTCCAATGTTAAATACTGGGGCATCCTTTCTTTTTGCGTCATAGTATTTTTTCATTGTTTTTTGGGTTTTCTCAAGAGCCGCTGATGCTTCATCACGGATCTTCTTCATTTTCCCGGCAAAGTCCTCCGCAGCCTCGTTCCGCGTCTCCACTGCATTTTCTATCCCTTTCCAAGGGTGGTATCCGGTGTTCAGATAGAATGGCGATGATTTTGTCGATGAGCTTGCTTTATCATTATAGCAGAACTCTGCCAGCGACAGCCATTCGGCCCAGTCTGATTGCCGATAGTTTACGAAGATCCGGAGATATTTTTCAATTTCCTGGTTCATGCGCTCCGTCTGGCCATCTGTGATCGGATGGTGTGACGTGCTCGGGTTCATTTCAATTCCCAGGATCTTGTTCAACTCCCTCATGTAGCCTGACACATATCTGGTATCCCGATCTGATATGATTTTCCTGGGAATCCCGTGATAGCGAATGACGCGATCTCGTGTCAACCGTGCCATTCCTTCAGAATTGAGCTCGGTATTTGTAGGCTCCACATGGATCATCTTCGTGAAGGTGTCAACCCACACCTGGATTGCGTTGTAGCCGTTGCTAACCGGCAGTGGTCCGATCAGATCCTCTGAAATGATCTGCCAGGGTCCTTCCGCAATCTTGTGCGGGTTGAGCTTGCCCTGTTTGTATCGTTTGACCGTTGTACGCTGGCACGGTTCACACTCTTTTATGTATTTCGCAATCCAGTCACCCGTCCTTGGCCACCAGTAGTTGCGTTCAACAATCTCCCTGGTTCGGTTCCCTCCGGGATGTCCGATTAAAGCCGAATCATGGTGCAATCCAATGATCTTGTTGCGGAGATCGTCATCTCGCGGGACGTAAATGAGGCCATTATAATAGATAACATCCTCCACCTTCTCCCATCCAGGGAGCTTCTTCTCAAGCGCCAGCTTCACACTTTTATCTATTGTTTTCGTGTTTTTGATCTGCTCCAAAATCTCCTTCTCTACTCCCTCCACCACAATCTCCTGTGCTCGGAAGTACTCGGGTTTCAAGAGAGTGACATTCTCATTGTCGCCTTTTCCTTGATCATGATCCGCCCGGCGGGATAGTAGGTCGGCCTGCCGGTTAAGGGCTCCTGGTCGATGCCGTAAGGCAAAGTCGTATTGTGACAGTTCGACAATCCAGCGTGCCTGACGTCTGTTGAGCTTCTGTGGTTTCCGGAAATATTGCAGATTCTGGTGATCTGTAAGTATTTCAAACGTCTGCCTCGCTCCTAACAGCATCTGTCGGTATTCCTCCAAGGCGAGCATTATTGCGAGCATCTCTTTGTCATAGATTTCGTAATTTCGCTCCGTCTCGTTAAGTCCATGAGACATGAAGGCCACCGGTCTCCACACACCCTCTTGATCCTGGCTGAGCACTGCTCCTGTTGCTCCATCTGACGCATCCGCCTCGAGCCGGAACTTGCCGTCGTCTGTTGGTAATGCTAAGACAACGTCTTCGGCAATGCGATCCTTAAGTTTTTGGAAAGCTGCCGCCTGTTCCGGGCCCCACGTCCATCCGCTTTTCCCCGTTAACTTAGTCAACGGCTTGGCAACCTCACTGAAGCCGCGCACAAACCGCCGGTAGAAGTTTACGAATCCGAGGAATGCCTGCACTTGTTTGACATTCTTTGGTTCCGGCCATTCCATGATTCCCTTGATTTTCACCGGGTCCATCTTCATGGAGTTGTGCGAGATTATCACCCCAAGGTACTCAATTTCTGTTTTTTCAAAATCGCATTTTTCTGGTTTTAAATACAGCTTATGTTTTTGCAGAGTTTCCAGAACCCTTCTGACGATTTTGCGATGTTCCTCCAGGGTGTTTGTGAATATCAAAATGTCGTCCAGGTAGACAATCACATGGCCCTCATTGATGAGATCCCTCAGGATATCGTTCATCATGGTTTGGAATGTAGCCGGTGAGTTTGTCAGCCCGAAGAACATTACGAGCGGTTCGAACAACCCTCGATTTGTGCGGAATGCCGCCTTCCACTCATCCCCTTCCTTGATCCGGACATTATTGTATCCCCATCGTATGTCCAATTTGGAGAAGTATTTTGCGCCTCGAAGCTTATTGACCAACTCCGAGATAAGTGGCAAAGGGTATCGATTTTTTACTGTCATTTCATTGAGTTTTCGATAATCCTGCACTGGTCGTAGAGATCCGTCCTTTTTCTTCACAAAGAAGAACGCGGAAGCCATCGGAGACTTTGATGGTCTGATCCGTCCGCTTTTTAAGTTCTCCTCTAAGAAGTCGTTGAGTTTCTCTTGTTCGCTCAATGAAAGGGGATAGATCTTGCAATCTACTGCCTTGGAGCCAGGCTTTAATTCGATTGCATGATCCCACGGTCTCTTTTCTGGTAATGAATCAAACGACTCTTTCGCAAAGACTTTCACAAATTCCCGATATTGTTCAGGGATTTTGTCCTCTGTCAACTTCTCCTTTTCTGCCGCCGCCGCCTCCGCCATCACCTGTGCCGATGTTCCTTTGGCACGTAATTCAATGGCTGGTGCGAAGTCTACCAGCAGAATCGATTCTCCCTCCTCCACAGCTTCCTCTTTCCCGACACCAGTCCGGGTCTCCTCTCCGCTCATATTGCATTCAGTTGGACATCGGCTAAACGTGATTTTCTGGTCTCTCCAGTCCACCTCTGGGTTATGTTTAAAGAGCCAGTCATATCCAATGAATACACGAGCTTTTCCGAGTCCGGTGATCAGGAATCGTTGGCGTTCTGTGTGAGGTCCGATGGTCATGATCATCTCTACGTAATGAGTGATCTTTCCCTTGGTGTTCTCGGTACCGTCAGCATTGCGCGCTACGATGTGTGCTTCCAGTTCCTTCTGCTCGAAACCTTCAGCTTTGGCATAGTCCCGATCCATGCAAGTGGCAGTGCATCCGTTATCAAGGAGTGCTCGGATAGAACGTCTCTTTCCGGTGTCCAGGGTCTCCAGCCCTATTGGGACAAGCATCTCATGATGGATTCGCTGCCTTTGGAACTCTCTGAGTTCTTCTCGCAGGCGGTTCTCAGAAATTCCCATCGCCTTTCTTGCAAGCCACCGAGTAGCCTCCTGTTTCTTGAGACCAAACGGCACCCGCGTGTGCTTTGGCGCTTCCTCCCCTTTTGCAGAGCAGCACTCGAACTGTTGCGCTGGGGATAGAGCCACCGAGCCGTCATTGGCTCCCTTTTCCTTTTCACTATTTTTATCACTGGTTGAGATTCCAGGGGCCTTTTTAAATGCGCTCCAGCGCTTGTTCGCTTCATCCATCCTTCGGTTTTTAATATGACGTTTACGGTTCTGATTCTCCAAGATACGTATTTTTTGTGTGTTTTCTGTAGCTGTAAGGGGTTCGTGTTCGTCCTTAGACAGGCTACTATTTTCTATATAATTTATAGCTAGAGAGTCCGATGTTTTTGTGTTTTCAATTTTCTCGTCTGCATCAAGCAGGGTGAAGCGTCCATATTTCGTATCAATTGGGGGCGCCGGTTTGGCCACAACCGGGGGCCCCTTTAAAAACCCTTCTCTCGGAGTATCTTTGCGAGAGCTTCCAAATCATCCTGTGTATAGTCATCGGTCTTGATCGACCGGATATTAAACTTCTTCTTGGGCGGCTCCGGACATTCGCGCTTCATGTGGCCCTCCTGACCACAATTGTAGCACTTGAAGGGCGTGACTTTCGCCTGTGCCCTGTCAACGTCCATGGGTGCTGTTTCTCCTGGCGCCAATTTCTTGGCCAGGTTTGGAGCCGTTCCCTGGGATGATTTCCCTTGGTTGGGGGCGGAGAAATTGGTGCGCACGGGAGCCCAAAACATCCCGCCGCCTTGGCCCCACTGGTTCTTCAGGAGCTTCTCTCGCTCCATAATTCCGCTGATGGTCATCAGACGTTTCTTGAGTTCCTCATATTTCCCAGGAATCTCAATCCCTCCAGCATATAGCTGATGTCTGACCTCATCTGCGATAAGGGCTTCCAAGGTTTGACACAGGAACGTGTCGTGAACTGCTTCTCCAGGAATATATCCTGCTTCCTGAGCCGTGAGTTCATACGACTGCAGGAAGTCGGCCAGGGCAGTCTTTCCCTGCCTGGTTCTCAAGAGGCGCAAGAAGGCCGTCTCGCTGACGTTCTTGTCCTTGAATGTTTTCTCAAGCTCTTCAATGAGCTTTTCGAATGTGTCTCCGCTGGAGAGGCTGCCTGTGCGCAAGTGTACGCGCTTCCAGTTCCGTGACCAGTTCGAAGCTGGGCAGGCTGAGCCGTCGGAGGCTCTCAGCAGAGAGAGCGTAAAGAATATTTTCTTCTTCTCGGTGTCGAAGTCCGAGTCGTATGCTCCCATGTAGGTGGTGAGAGCATCAAAGAAGATTTCCCACTTGGTCTTGTCTTGGCCATCGAAGGAATGGGGTGTTTGGGCGAGGACAATTTTAGATGCAGGAGGCCTGGGAGGAAGGGCTTGGAACATCTGCATGAATTGCTGTTGTTGTGTCATGGGGGAGGTGGAAAAGTATGCGGCATGCGGTGCCGGGGAGGGTTGTCGAGGCAAGGGACGAGGGGATCCCTGCATGGAGATGGGTTGGGATTGGTGGGTAGGTGAGTTGTGGTAAGAGTGGGTCATGATGGGAGCGGTGTGAAAGGTGTGATGGGTAGTGGTGGAAATGGCGAGTAGTTGGTCAGCAACTTCTGACGCGTCCCGGGAAGATGAGGATGATAAGGGTGAGGGTGCTCGGAACGTGGTTGCAATAGGGATTACGTATTCTTTATAGTGGCAGTATCGACCACTGAATGCGGGTTGTTGGTAAAAGGACCACGAAGGTCAGGGTGAGGTCACTGTGATTTCTTGCTAGCAGAACTGCCCGGGGTCTTCTACGACACTCCCCACGACAGCAAGATAGTCCTCTCCGAAGATCCGACTAGTGCTTCTGCGACTGCTGTATGGCTTGGGACGGACTCAACGTTTCCCGTGGCCTAGCGTCTGTCTGCTTGAGTGAACCACAAGTGATTGGCGTTTATTTAGACTCGTTGGGTAACGAGGTAGAAGTCGATGGGTAGAGCAATGGGTCTTGATGAAAAGATGTAGAGGTCGAACAGGATCCAAGTAGTGGATAGAGGAGGGGAGATAGGGAAAGGAGGTCGAAGGGTAGATGGTACGATGGTAAGATGGTAGTCCTTTTATTATGTCACAATCAAGCCTCGCGCCCCAGGTCTAAGACAAGGGGTTGGGTGGTGCGGTATTAGCTCGAGAAAATAACTGAATAAAAGGACTAGGGTACAAGGGCGAATAAACTACTCTACTTATACTGTCTACTGAACCGTGTGAACTATTAACTACATGCGTACTCTGAGTGTCAAGCGTGTGGGAAACATGTGTTCTATGGAACGTTCTTCATCCTGTCGTCATCCATGAGGCTTCCTCCCTCCTATGGCATGGCAAACATGTGGCTCCCATGTTGTTGCAGGAGAACGGTGGTGAACGATGGGAAGGGCGCATTGTCCTCATGGTTTATACCTGTGACGTGGCAGTGAGTGAACGATAGATAGTGTGTGTGATCATGTGTGTGGGCGACGGTCATGGTGTCAGGCCTGATGAAAAAGAAGGGCGAGGGCGGTGGATAAGATTAAGGTGTTGTCGCGATAAGATTGTCATTCAATCGTGACAGCAAGTCTCAAACCATTTATGCCACCAACTACTGTCAATCCACCCAAGCGGGGCCGGCTCAAATGCTCAAAAGATAGGCTATGTCCTCTCAGATGGTCCCCCTTGGGGCCATCTGTCTTCTGAGGCCTTGTTGGAGAAGGTACAGGGCACAGGTACGGCATGAATTGTTGGATCAATATTAATTTCTCAGTTGCAGACGATGTCAAAGCAGCAAAGGTGCGGGTAGGATATTCAAGTATCCAGTTTTTTACACTATTTCTTACAAAACATACAAGCAGCTAAGAGGTCAGGGAGCTGATGATGGAAATTTCCGAAAAGCATGCACTTACAGCAAAGACTACGCAACAAAAAGTGTAAAAAAGAGTGCCTGGGAGATGTAAATGTGTATAGTGCATATAATGTTCATATTCTTGGTACAATCTTCGTTCAATTCCGAATTTACATGATTTCCTTGAAATTCTCCCTTTCTTTCCCTTTTCGCATTCTTTTTTTTCCTTTTTCCCCTTTCAGCTACCCAGTACAATGTGCGGAAAACCTATCACGGTTAACCGTCCGATCAGCTGGGTGCACTTAACGCACATAACACACAGCCACTCGGAGCACATAATCCGAGGCAGTAGATTTTGCATTTCTCCACAACTTTAAACCGTAGAAATATTTGTCAAGTCAGTTTGAATAGCATAGATCATCTTTATCTGAAAAAAACACGGAATTCTCTTATATTGTGGAAGCGTAGCAAGACTTGAAGTTGCCCGCCAAAAGTTATGCGCACTGATGTGACTGTCACGTCACATTATGGGAAATTGGGCCGACACCCGGACCTTCCTTTTTAGGACATCCGGCAATTACGGTTAACTTGATAGCCGAATGAACGCAAGAATTGCCCAAGTCAACTTATCGACGAAAATAAGGTGTGGGCTTCCAGTTGCACACAGGCAAACTCATCTCAATTAGAAAGAAGCTATATTGTATAGTATTTTATCACTAGGCTGTATCTTAATTACAATCTCGACCAATGCACCGGGTGGCAAGTCCTTATTAATCGGTGGCAAGACATCACATCGCAGTAGATTGGCAGTAGAGGTGAAGAGCCACGTGAAGCGGGCATGGACATCGTAGGGGGAGAAAGCGGGGGCATCGGACCATTTGAAGGACTCACCAAAGGTTATCAGTGTAACATCTCCTCCCAAATATCCAACAGCCTGAGGGAGGTGGCCAAGCGTCGATATTGGCGTGTGACCACACCAGTGATGCCTTACAAGGTGAAGCTGTGTTCTGACCAAGTGATTCAGAGGGAGCTTAAAAGGATGAAATAGGCGGGGAATGTCGAAGACAGGCAGAGGAGGTCGTCGTAGAAGGTAAAGGCGAGTTTGCCTCTGCTTGCGATCAATGATGCGGCATCGGCAGGAAGAATTGCCGGCGTTCCCAAAAAGGAAGGTCCGGGTGTTGGCCCAAATTTCCACATTATGTGCATTGTCGCTGCCTTTTTCCTTCGTGCGCGTCGCACACCGTGTATTCAGGCACGATCTTCTTCTGGTAGCTACCTACTTGTGCTCGACACGTTTTGCCACGCTAAAACACGGAAAAAACACGTCCAATTCCTCAGCAATACCCCGCAAGTCTCAAACCATTTATGCCACCAACTACTGTCAATCCACCCAAGCGGGGCCGGCTCAAATGCTCAAAAGATAGGCTATGTCCTCTCAGATGGTCCCCCTTGGGGCCATCTGTCTTCTGAGGCCTTGTTGGAGAAGGTACAGGGCACAGGTACGGCATGAATTGTTGGATCAATATTAATTTCTCAGTTGCAGACGATGTCAAAGCAGCAAAGGTGCGGGTAGGATATTCAAGTATCCAGTTTTTTACACTATTTCTTACAAAACATACAAGCAGCTAAGAGGTCAGGGAGCTGATGATGGAAATTTCCGAAAAGCATGCACTTACAGCAAAGACTACGCAACAAAAAGTGTAAAAAAGAGTGCCTGGGAGATGTAAATGTGTATAGTGCATATAATGTTCATATTCTTGGTACAATCTTCGTTCAATTCCGAATTTACATGATTTCCTTGAAATTCTCCCTTTCTTTCCCTTTTCGCATTCTTTTTTTTCCTTTTTCCCCTTTCAGCTACCCAGTACAATGTGCGGAAAACCTGTATCACGGCTCGTTCTCGTTGTAGGTCCTCAATGCACCGCTCCAGATGTAGGACTTTGGCGTCAATGTCCCCGGTCGGCTGCGAGGGAGCTGAGCATGTTGTGCAAGTTGAACGTTGAACGTTGAACTTGGAGGGTCTCAATCACTGGCACGCTACGGCAAGCTAAGCCAATGATGGGCACCGAAAAAAAATGGCGACATTGGTTCCTCTTGTTCTGCGACCCTCTTCGCAAGTCTCTCGGGCAGATTTCGACACCATTACAGTTGTCTCTATTTTGGACATGTTACAAAAATTTTCAGATCAGTATTTTTTCGAAAACGCATGTTCGCCCTTCGCTATGCTATTCATACAAGTCCAATTGCAATACAAGTACTACTTACGCCTTGGTGGATTGCGACTCAGGTATTACGGACAACGGTACCAACGGCACGAGCTGGAACACACGCTGACGACCCATGATATTCATCACTGCTTGTATTCGCACTAATTCTTCCTTTTCCTTACGCTGACCGTCAACCGAAACTCGCCCACGACCATCCCACAGACAACGTATGTCTTGTCCAGGAATAATCTGCACAAGCCGCCCCGTCCCCAAGTCACGAACTTCGATGAAATCGGCATCGAACAAGAGAAGGTAGGGTGCTTGAAGGACAGCTCGTTGTACATTTCCTGCGGACATTTCCAAGTTTAGCAAGTGAAAGACAAGCTCGAGCCAGCTCACCCTCCCATTCGACAGTGCACACTGATCTTGTGGGGCTTGGATCACCGTGTTTGGTCACATATAAGCCGAATTCTAAAGAGTAGTATTATTGCATCAGAATATCACTTATCCACTGAACGGAAGTAACAATAAACTCACCGTTGAAGCACAGAAGGAATTCCTCGCCGTCTCTGACTCGGAACGCTCCTACAGGACGACAAGTCTTCATCCGCTTGACGAGCTGCTTGTCTAACTGTTCTCGAGGCGGAATGGTCACGCTTTTGAAACTACGGGCTCAAAGTCAGAGCTGGGCGTGTCACCAAACAAAGCTATATACACCTACTCCGACAAATCCATGACCTCAAAGCCCGATGTGGTCGTTATGACAATCCTCGCTTTCAGAAAGACGAGATCGAAGGATTCGGCTTCCAAGAAAAAGTCCCTGTAAACGCGGAACCATTCTGATATCGGCGACTCAGAGGGGCTGCCTCTAACAGTCGAGGTTTTGGGTTGCTGATTGATTTTGTCGGGAATCGGTTCCACCATACGAAAGATCGAGTCGTTCTAGATTGGATCGATGTGAGCGGTACATTCGACGGCAGAGAATGAAAACTGAGACGAACAGCTTTCTTCTTCATGAATGCCACCAAGATGCGGCCGTGCAAGTTGCCCACGACGAAGAACTGCGCCTTGTTTCCCAACTTTTGTGGTGTCAGGTCGAGATTCACTTTTGGGGGCGACGACGGAGCCAGCGCTTCGATGTGGTAGGCAAATAGTGTCTGATAATGGCGTTCAGAACCTGTTTTGGGATGATGTTGCAAAGAAAGTGTATCTATCTACCTCATTGGCCAGGACAATAAAAACCCCAAAGTCCTCGACGACCGCGAGCTGTGTGACGAATTGCAAGTCAAGAACTCGTTTCACAGCTGGGACCCATCATTCAGAAACATCCAGTTAGCATAGTGAACACTCACAATGCAGTCCAGGGCGGGAACCGACCCACACGCCGTCCGTGCCCCCAATAGCCATGAGCGCTCGCCCGTCCGGAGTGTCTATAAACCAAATTATTGCCCGTCAAGCAAAGCTGCAGGTATTGCAATGCAATATTAATACGCACTGAATGGCACCGAACAAGTAATCTTCCCCGTCAAGGACTTATCTAACGTATCGGAATTGAGCATCTCAACCTCAAACACCTTGTTGGACTCCTGCACGACACGGCGCAGACTCAAAGCCTCCACCAGTTTCCGCTGCCACTCTGTCCGAACCTGGGCCGTATCGGCATACATCACATACGAGCCTCCAGCACGCGCGTTGTGGCGTATCATGCAGGGAAAACCATCCGTCGGCGCTTCGGCAGCTGCCCCACCACGCAATTTATTGAGAAGACCCGGATTGCCTCGTTGCACAGGCGGATCGGTGAAATTCACGAGCGTCAATAATTCCAATGGAACGGGTCTTTTGACGACATGGTATTGGGTAGTGCCGTCTGTTTCTCTCAATCCGGTGATCACCACTGCGATTCCATGAGACTTGTGGCCAAATCAAAGATAAAAGTACCCTTACAGTAGTTATCGAACAATAAGACAAAGACTTCGGACCACGTCCGGCTCCGAAGTTGCATGGAAAGTGTGCCGGTATGCAGCAGCGAACGATTATCGTTCAACAGGTCGAGGTCCTGTGTGAAGATTGACTGGGACAGATCCTCAGTCTCGCGGTTGAGATACATACGATGAACTCGCCGGATTTGAAAACAATATTCGAATGATAGCGCTGCAGTTCGACAAGCTTCTCTGGCGGGGAACTCATTTTGCGTGAAAAGCCAGAGAGTCAAGGGCGAACGAGAAGAAAGACGATAAAGGATGAATTGAGCAAGGCACTTCAAGAAGTACAAGATATCAGAACGCCCGGTGCACAGCAATGCGCGCTGCAGCGCCTTTCCAGACAGGTTGGGGACGAATGACCGATGTATTCATTCGCGTTAATAATAAGAGTCTGCACTGCACCTTCACACGTCATTACCCGTCTCCTTCACTTGTTGAAGCAGGGCACTAAGATTCTGAAGAAGCTGCAGAGCCACTTGGAAGCCATCCCGGCATCGGACCAACGCCCTTGACTTCGACCCTACTGAAAAAGCGAGGCTCAAGCAATCCCTTCTCGTTTCCAGGTGTAAGAACCACATCGTTACTCGACAGGTAAAAAGCGAGGCCGGCGTCGATGGCGCGCGCAACGTCGATAAAAATGTACACTTCAGACGATGCACGCATGCCTGGCAGAGCTCCGGGTAAGCGACCCGGGAAATGTACACAAGGGAGGAGATACACTTACCGCTTATAACTTCACCCGTTATACTCTGGGCGAAGTGAATATGGTCCCGGGACATACGCGATAGACCTTGCTTGGCTAAACGAAATTAGTTTCAATGAGAGCACTGAAGGAAGGAGACGAACAGATGATATTCCACGCATTCATTGTGGTGCCATGGACAGCCATGGTAATTTGCCGGGCTGCATGAAGGCGGGTCAGACCGCCTAGCACATGCTAAAACGCGGTTCAGGATTGGAACTGGAATGAATGAACAACATCAAGACCAACGGGTATGGAATGTCCCTGGTTTGCGCGAACAAACCATACTTGCTTCCCATTGCACGGTCGTTTCGAAAGCCGATAACGTTTCTTGGGATCGTTACGCACAATCGTTTCAAGCTTGTCAAAGTCCAGTCCTTGAAGCGAGCGATGCTTTAACTAGCTGCAACTTCGGTAACCGTGAAGAAGAATAGAAGAAAAAGCAAGCTTTACCAGAGCCTCAAGCTCGACGTAACCGTCACTGCGAATACGCAAGCCAGCCTTTGTTGCGCCGTGTCGCAAGAGATAGGACAGTTCCCGCGATAGCCATATCATTTCCGTGCCTCGTTCTGGACTAGGTCTTCCAGGCCATGGCAGATGGGGTGCAGAAGGTACCTTCCTCGAGTACGATTTAGATAGAATTGAGAGTTGCAGCCGACATGATGATGGTGGTCGGAAGTGTTGAAGCATATACGTAAACACTAGTTTGAGGGACCATGGCATTGTGCGTCAGATTCCCTCGAAAGCAGTCGTTCTCGTGTCCAATTAGTACATCGATAAGTTACAATGTCATTTAACAAGTAAGTAGCTACGCAAACCACCGCCGATGGTTCGTCAAAGCCGCCGTCAACGAACTCGGCTTCAACCACCGATTCGTCCCGCCCCCTCCCACCTTGGGGGCGATCCCATACTGCGCACGCTCCTTCGGATTCCACTCAAAGATCGGGAGGGGGTGCGCCTCGGTGTTGAAGACGTATTTGTCTAAGGGTATTATGTCTTGCTCGACGAACATCAAGTAGAGGTATTTTAGCCTGCAGGAGGTCAGGTTAGTGAGAGCCAGAATGAAAGAGGGGAAGAGGGACGAACGTCTCCGCGAGGAAGAAACTGTGGAACGATGAGTGAGCGTCCAGCGAGTCAAGTCAAGGAAAAAAGAAATCGAACCTGGGCATCTCGTCGAGATGCGACACGGGGACCTTGTCGACGTTGGCGACGCTTGCATAGCCATTCTCTAGTCGAGCATGCTTTTCGATTGCTTCGAATACCGCCCTGTGAACACGTAATTGAGGTCTGTGGGTACCGGCCAAACGGGATCACCCACCAGCCTCGCTCCCTCCAAATTTCAGCGCCAGTCGTTCGCCAAAGAATGTAAAAGCTCTCCACCGTCTAAATGTCGGACATGAGTCACAAACAGCCACTGGGCAGGAACAAACCAACCTCCGGCCGAAGCAAATACGTCGTCTTAATCGCATGATACTCCCGCGCCGCCAAATTCCTCTCCGGCTTATGATCCCCAAGCCCAGGAGTCACACCACTCCTTCCAGACGCCTCCCACTGCTCCAACTGATTAACCCACTTCCCGCTCGTGCTGTCCCCGCGCGCCATCATCATCTCATCTGGACCAAGCCCACTCGCCTGGTCAGCATAACTCAGCCAACACGTCGTGGCGATCCCCTCTGCGGCCCACGCGTGGCGCTCTTTTTGCGCGGCAGGGAGGCCGTCGAGGGTGTGTGCGCCGAGCGCGAGAAGGCCAGGGAGGAAGCACGAAAGGTGTTCGAATTTGTGGCTCGGGGAGCCGTTGGTGGCGTCTGTGACGTAGACTAGGTGGCGATTCGGGGTGACATATAGCAGAGTGTCGATCATGGAGTCGACGACTTTGAGGTCTAGAGCAACTCTAAGAAAAAAAACATGTTTACGCAAGGGAGAGTACACACATAGCTCTTTGGCTTTAGGTTCTGATTGAGCAGTGAGAAGCCATTGCTTCAACAGATATTCATGAGCACTGTCGGCGTATGCTCCAACAGAAAATTGGACTGAACAAATTATCAGAGGTCTCGACGATGAGCAAACGGAAAAAGATACGGTTAGTGGGTTTCCCTGTGTTTTGATCCCATTGTGTAGGAAGCTGTCCGTCGGTGACAGTTGCATTATACATTATATCCATTATCCTTTCTGTCTGGAATCATGAGCAAACGATTGCGGGGCGAGATGAATGAACTCACTACTTCAAAATACTCCGCACGGTTCGTCAGATGAGCGAGATATTTACTGTTAGCAAGGGTCAGCACGATGCGAACGGCCCCGAATCTGGGACGCACTATTCCATTTGGTTACTGAGTGCCTCAGACAGCAGCACTGAGCCTGTCCATCCCCCTCGAGTCGTGCCACTGGTCAAATCCATTGGCAAGATCCCAGATAAAATGAAGGAGAGCTCACGTCATCGGATTCACTGCGTACATCGGGAGACCAGAAGGAGTTTTGAATGCGGGTAGGAGTGAGGCCCCGAGTTCGTCCGCCTTTTTCAGCAGTATTGGCTCCCCAGATAAAGCATAAGCGGACAAGAGGCCCCCCAGATAGCGAATAATTGTCTCAAAGAAGGGGACATAGTCCTTCGGAGAGACATAGAAGGTGGCTTTCTCCACAATTTCAAGACCTTCGTGGAAGAATTCGTGTAGGCCCATGATCCACATGGTGTCCAGGGAATCAAAGATACTGACGCCCCAGCCGTTGAAGCTACGAATATTCAGCACCGCGAATAAGGTGCGTCGGGAATACTTACTTGTTGTCCTTTCCCCCAGAAAGAGGCTTGAGCTCATCCCACTCCCAAGCGTCCTTCTTGTAGCTTGAATACGCGTGAACATAGGCATCCCGAACCTTTTGAGCGCGGTACGACAGCACTTCGGCAAGTGGCAATTTATTATCATCAAGAGGGAGAGTGGGAGTCGGCAGAGAGTCGCGGCCGTAGCTGAAGAGGAAGGGCGTAAAGAGATAGAGGGTGAGAATCAGTCCGAACAAGTAAGGCAGCCAGCGCAAGACAGGTCTACTGTAGAGCAATTGGAGGGATTGCACGGAAAAGACCGTCCGTTTGGGTGGGAAGCTCGCGTTAGACTGGCGAGTATGGAAGGGGAGCATAGCAAGCTTCAGATAGAATAGTGAATATTGTCCGGATTTTCCTTGCAAGCCAGAAACGACGAGGGAAACGCGCGGTTTCGACTGATAGGAACTGTCGTCTTTGGAATTCGCGACGAGACAAAGCGCAGTTGAGCCCCGCGCTTGAAAGCTTCCAGAAGGCCGAGACGAACGAAGCTTGCAGCGACTAAACCGTAGGTGGCAGTCTCGACGTCGAGGCGTACGATGACCAGGCTCAGAAATCAGTGGCGGTGTGCGGGGGTCCTTGGCCGCGGTAACGATATCGGATAAGTAACTTGTCATCTTCCCTGCACTCAACTACTTATCGATTTGTATACGATATGGGCGATTGTACGAAACGACGCTCAGAGTGGCTGGCATGACAGTGAATGAATATTGAATACTATTGTAGGTGTCTCCGTGTAGAGATAACTAAAGAATGAAACGAGGCAGTATGTGCATGGCCCTCAAACACGCTCAGTGGTTCTGAGGTACTCCTTTCCGTGAACTACCGATGAGTTAGAACTCGTGTCGACGACGACAGCAGCAGAGGCGGGGCCGTTACGGCGATGCAGGGCCAGGATGTCATAGAACTCGCGACGGTCCTGGGGAACCACTTTAGGCAGAAACAAGTTTGAGAAACTGCACCAGAAAGAGGAGCAAACGAAGCGCATACCTCGGTCAGAGTCGTAGAACATAAATTCGTAGAAGAGATATGCGAGGATTGTGGCGGGAATATTGGTAAGCGCTGCAATCGCGGCATATCCGGACCTTCCAGCAGCTACATTATTATCAGTTTTCGTGCTTCACAGGTAAACCAGAGACGGCAGCTCACCATCGCGGCCCCAGATTGTCATAGCTGCAAATCGTCCTCCCAGGTCGCGCGCACTGTTAGCGGCAAGGCCGTTGGGCGTGAAACCCCAGATGACGGCGGCACTGCGAGTCAGATCAGTCTAATATATGGTTGGAAAAAAAAGGAGGGAGGGAACATACTAAGCCATAGCGATGAGGACAGGCGCCATGGATGGGGGTACAAGAGCGTTGCTGGGGTCGAGGCAACCGAAGATGACCGTTGCAATGAAGAAGTCCTGCATTGAGCGTGATTCTTCACTTTTGTGGACGGAACAAGAGGCAGAACGTACGGAAACAAATTCGTTGAGGAATGCTAGGCCAAGGCTTGCGGTAGGGGAAACGTAGAACGCAAAAATTCCGGCAGGGCCTTGAGGCGTGTATTGAATAGCTGCGAGGGTAGGAGGTGGAAGGGCGGTCTCGACAGCCTTGATGAGGGTGCTCCACTGAGCATAAACGAGCAGGCATGCTATGTAAGCACCAAGGATTTGCGAGACTATAAACCTTGTGGACATTGAGTATTTCACATACTGAGATGGGAGAAACTAACCGAGCGCCTTTGAGCGGGGGAAAGCCCTTGAAGAGCATCTCGACAATTGTGATACATGGATTGAAATGTCCACCAGACGTCCCGGTACAGATGGTGATAGCGAGCATGATGCCCGCCGCATATCCCAGACCAATTTGAAGAACAGCTACGGGCATGTTGGAATGTGGTTGAAACGCGAGAATGAATCGACGCACAAGACAAACCCTCCTCTTGTGTGAGGGACCCAATCACAAAGGAAGCCGTGGAACCAATACCAGGGTAGCAGCTGAGATGGTATCAGCGTACAGACCGAAAACGAAGTACATACTACCAGGACTACGCACTACATGAACACGCCCATCTAGCACAGTGTTAGCAGATTGAACGACGAAATCTTCAGTAAAGGCATACCGCTTCAGCCGCGCACTCGGCAAGCCAATGAATCTTTTTGTTCTTCAAACGCTCCCAGCCTGCCAGATATCTCGGACGAGGGACCACATCGGAAACATAAACAACACGTTTTGCGTTGGAGCTTGAAAAAGGTATTTTGCTAGCCATTGTGTTGAAGAAGAGAAGGTTAAAGCACTGTATTTTGCCTTCATTGCGTTCACTGTGTTATTTATAAGCACGCCGCTTCATGGACAATCACCCGAGCGTGTAAAGGTTAACCGAGCCGTGGAAAGGATTTGCGCTCGCCAAGACGTGTATTACTATAATGGGTAGGGGTTCGTACTTGCATCCAATCCAGTCGATTCCTCGACCATTCTTTGTACGATAAACCAGTCCAAGTGAAAGAGGCTACGAAGACGTTCACATGAGATTTCCCGTGCAAATCAAGGTCACGTACATACCTATATGCACATCGTTGCCCATCATGAATGATTCTTCGAGGTGGCACCTGGTGGCACTTGCAATGCTCATCCGGAAGTGGGGCCGGAAACGCGCAGCAGATTGCGGGATCACGAGTCGTGACCGGAGTGAATCCGTAGCATCAAGGGAGGCACGCCCCAATTTCTTCAGTCGCGCAATGAAACCAATGCGGTGCGCCATACAATCAGAAACGCTTAGTTCAATATCGGAGGGACAACGCGCCACTCCCATGAATTAAAGCAGCGAAAATCCTCCGAAAGGCGGAATATTCTGGGGATACATCGAGTAAACACCTCCGAAGTGCGGGTAGTCGGCCGACGAAGCATATGAGGCGAGGCATGCAGCACCGCCGAATACCAGCACAGCGTCCACAACGAAAGCCCGCACCTGGACCACTGCTGCGCCTTTTCTCAAGTAGCGAGCGGATTTTGCCATTGTAGTTCCGAGAAACCTGACCAGAACAAGAGGCATTTCACATACAACAGAAACCGCGGCCGATTGCTGCTGTGGAGCTGTCTCCCTAGCCTCTCCCTCGACCTCCGTATCACACGCTTGGAAGTTCCGAGAGTCCTGAAGAGAGCGAGCTGGAAGACGCTATTTGACATGAGACTCAAGAGTATGTTGCGTAACGTTCAGGGATGGTGCACTGAGCAAGAACCTTGGAGATGGCTCAACATGCGGAAATGCCAGGGAGTGGACTGAGTAAAGGCTTTGGGAGGAAACCTGAGGAAACGAGCAAGTGTGACATTGCGTCACGAAAGTCACTCGAATCACGCTTGCTACACTTGCTTGATTTAGGAGTGATTTCGATCTGCGTTTATGTGGAGTTCCCGAATCCCCACCGCTGCGGACCGGCGGTGCTGACAATTTTCTGATGCGGCGCGTTCAGTGTATATCTCTCATCTAGAGGCAATCTTGATATTCTGGAATTTCGGTTGCCATCCAAACATCAGGGCCCAAAAATGCCGACTCAGTACTAAGTACTCTGCCCCCTCATTGCCTGGACGCCTCTCCCTCCACGAGGGCCTCTACTAATAGATTCAAAAAAAATTGATAAACTTTTGGGGTTCTGTGCGGTCCTCATCTGCACATTAGTATCCTGTACAGTAACGATTCCTGTTACTGTGTGTTCGTGAGCTCGAAATCAATTATTCAAACTTCAGTCGACCTGCAGAACAGTTAGACATTGACATCGGCCGTCTAGCTCAGTTGGTTAGAGCGTCGTGCTAATATTGAGTTAACGCGAAGGTCTTGGGTTCGACCCCCACGATGGCCATCCATTTGTACGATCCTCTCTTTTTGCCTGCTTGCTAAGTATTCGTCAAGCCCAACGTTCCCTCTGTTCTGCTTCCTCAGACCAGCCAATGCACACCTGATGTGCTCCATCTCAACCCGCTTTTCATTTAGCACTACACAGTGTTACATGAAGTCAATTGCACGTTTTCGTCCCTTCACACCTTGAGCCTCGCCCTGAGGCAAGTCCGTTACATCAGAAATCGCAAGGTGCTTCACTACCTCCGGTGGCGGCTTCTCCACCCACATACTCTCTTCATCATCAACAACCTCTTTCTCTTTCTTCTCTTTCCGCCTCTTCTTTTTCGGCCGGTCTTTAACTGAAATCTGCAACGCCCCGTCCTCCTCACCCTCCTGGAACGAAACAAGCGCCTTCTCCTTCTTTTTCTTTTCCTTCTTCTCTTTGGCGCGATCGGAATCTTTCTTTGCTTTTCCTTCACGCGGTATGAAGGTGGGTTTGAAAGTTCCGACGTCGACGACAGCGGCGTCGGGCATAGCGACTTCAGGAGCAGTCGATGGATCAGACGGCGCCAGCGTAGTTGACGCAGATGGCACAACGGACAATGATGGCGGCGGCGGCGGCTCGACGTCGTTATCTTTGTCATCATCCCCGTCAGCCTTGCCTTCATCCTCGCTATCCTCATCGTCACTGGCAAAAATAGCTTTGAACACATTCATCGCAGGACGCTGATAGGTAAGCGTATCGCGTCCCTGCGCCTCATCCTCACCCAACCCAATATTCGCCAAATCTCGGGGGCCCCCACTACCGGTCGTCGAAGCTCCCAGACCGTCGCCAGACGAAGATGGTGCAGTAAACTGCTCCCAGTTCGATCCTGTGGTGGCACTCGCCGGTTCGAAAGCAGCAGCCTGAGAAGGACCATCGGCTGGCATCTCTGCTGGCGGGTTGGGGTCTTTGACTTTGAACCGTTTACACAGGAGCCTCGCAGGCTGCCAAGGCTGCGTCTCCCGCGTCATAGGCCCGTACATGCCCATCCGCGCCGCATGCACTTTCGGGGTGACCTTTTCCTCCTCGGCTTTCTGCAGTTCAGCCTCTTTCTTGGCGATGTCCTCAGCTGTGGGTGTGTACAGCCCTTCGTTCAACTGCGGCCCGTGTTCCACGATAGAGGCAGATGTGAAGCGACCAGCCATGGCGCCTGAGAGGGGTTTGAATATTAGGGCTGCTTTTGCGTAGTCTTCCAATTCTTTGTTATACTCGTCGATGTTTTGCCCAGGCAAGGGTTTAGGTGGCGGAGGAGGAGAGTCAGAGCCAGCTTGTGATTCCAGGTAGGCTGTATATCGCGCTTGCTTTTCGGGATTTGTGGCGAAGGGTACGAAACCGCCGCGGAGAGCAGCAAGGGCGATGTGGGGTTCCGTGCGAGGAGTGCTGATGGCAGCAGGGGAACGAGAGGTGGAGGCAGTCGCGTCTTCGGGCCCGCGGGCGGCAATATTTTGAAGACGTTCGCGGTCTTTATGTGACATATAATCAAAGACCGAACGAGGAGCATGGGGCAGCGGTGTTTCGCCCAATAGCGAACCGCGCTGGGTGGAGTGTTAGGACTGTTCTAATATTCGAGAAATATGAAGGACTTACCTCGTCGGCTGAGATACCAGTTCTACTCCATTTTTCAGATTTAGGTGGCGGCGGTTGGGTTTCGGGTTGTTGAGAGTTCTCTTTGCCCCAAACGCGCTTCGGATCAGGCGACCAGCCTTTAGGAATGTCGGCCAAAGGGAACCTACAGAGATATAAGTTGAAATCCTACGACTCAAGGGGAAACAGACCATCTGTCTTCAGCGACTGGCTTATCGGAAAGCACAAATCCTGCAAGCACGGGCTTTCCGTCGTGGAATATTTGTGTCGATGTCGACACCTTGATTATATGTCAATGAGCCGGGGGAACGTAAGCGAACATAGAATACGCACAATGTTGGATTGGGTGCGAGAACGAGCTTTGCCTCCGATTGAGATCTTGTCGTCCTCTTCCCGGTCAATTATGTCGTAGGCAGTACGATTCCGATTCTGGGTGACGCCTCCGTCATACACATCCAAATCATCCTCGTCCGCGTCGTTCAGAGCGCCGAGACCGAAACCAGCTAGCAAACAATTAGTAAGATACCAGTATCACAGAATGAGATTTCATACCTGACAGCTTTGGCCCAGACGCAGCAGCACTTCTGCTGCTGCCAACACTTTCGTTCAGTCCCATACCAGGGCGATAGCCCAAGCCATGTGAATTGTCCTTCCGGTCGACAACAAGAATCGGAGTATCTCGGGGTGCGTAGGTATGCTTGGTGGCTTCCTCATCGTCCGGGATGATTATATCTGCTTCGGTGACTCTACGTCCAGACGCTTGTAAATCTTGAAGCTTTCGCTGGCGCAGCGTTACACGGGGCCCAATGCCTTGACCGATACGCCAGCCCATCTTCTTCAAAATTCGCGCTCCAGCAGAGTCCTTTGCGGCGGGCAGCATGGATGCTTCTAACGCACGAGCGACGGAACTAGGTTGGGTTAGACGCGCGAGAGCAGTTGAGGGTGAACGCACTCTTGTTCCTCGTCATCTCCGTGTCCCATAGCCGCCTCTCTCGCAAGATCCATCTCGTCAGTTGTATCCACGACATTCCGAGAATCTTTCAATTCTTGTAGATCCTCTTCATCCATGAAGTCCTCCGGACGCAACGCTTTCTTTTGTGCTCGATCGGAACGGGACGATACGAACGTAGAAGGCGTCCATCCTGCAGAAAAGTGAGAGGAGATAGCCAAAAGAGATATAAAACGTACATGCCTTCCTTGGAACCTACGGTGTTGAAGTAGCCTGCGGAGAAGCCACCTGTGAACGCTCCGTGAAGCCTCCGCCGTCCCTTTTCGTCTCGGACCTATACGAACGTTAGCAGTGCCACCTGGAATACTATAGACAATTGTTGTGTTACATCTTGCTTCCAGAGTGGAACGAACTCGCCGGTATCCTTCGACTTTTCAAGAGGTGGCAAGGGAGTTCCGATCTAGTGAATACAGTCAATATACACTCGAAAAGGCATTATTTTCCGGGCTACCAGACAGAAGGATTCATTAGCGCGAGCACTTGAAGGGTCTACACCGAGATTTCCCAATTTCTTCTTCAGTCGAGAACTCATAGAATTGGTTGTTGAAGAGTGTCGACTTTTCGTGACGTAACGTTCACGCCCATCTTTCTCTCAACCATATTATCCCGCGTCAACCCGTAGCCGCTGTAGGAAATCCCGCAGCGCGCCGCAATTGAATCTATTGGCTCTATAAACATCCCAAACGCCTCGGCGACCCCCTAGGTCAAAAATTCCCAGAAACCGCTTGCTATAATATTGCAACGTGGCTGGGTCATCTGTTGAACGCTGAAGGGCCTGCAACAAATTCTCCCGACTGTTCGCTGGGCTGATGCATCGGAAACTAGCAACAAATCGAGTGCGTTATCTAGACCGATTTTCGTCCAACCGTTGCGTTTCTGCAGGTCGAGATACATCCATTGGACCTATTCTCAGAGTCATTGACATCAGATTCAATTGCTGCCATCATGTTATCGCTGTTCGAAACGTTAACAATTTATGAGCAAAAAATTCGGCCTTCTCTGCAGTCAATTCCTTGGCCCCCTCTCACACCTTGATTCTGAAAATCCCGGAGCGTTTCTCCCCGTAATTCGCGTGTGGGATTACGAAGCTTTCTGTACACAGTCCAGCTCGAGCCGTCGCGTATTGCATCGCATTGCTGCTTGGCGAGAACCAGCATCAGAGTTGAGAAATCACGAATCAATACATCCCGATTAGCAGCGACGTCCGATGTAACTACTTGAAGCCTTCGGAAGCAAATTCGTGATGTGCGCGCCTTTCCCTTCCCCTTCGACGCCTCCCCTTCGCCTTTTTTGTTCTTTTCCTCTTCCCTTTTCTTTTCACCATGGACAAAAAGTGGCGGGCCAGCAAGTCCTCTCAAGAGATCGTCGAGACCGTGGCTTGCGACGATCGCTATGACTTTGACTTTCACGATCTGGATCGCGTACAACGGCGGCTGAAACAGAGACATGTGCAAATGTAAGTGAAAGTCCAAGGCATCGATCCTTCAGACTATGAAATACAAACAGGATTGCTGTAAACCCTTTCGCGCTTGACTCTTAGCCGATATCAACGATTCAATTCTTGTGCTAGGTCGCTGGCACCATCGGAACAGGTCTCTTTCTTGGTTCCGGAAATGCACTTCAAGTGGCGGGTCCTCTGGGAGCGCTGATAGCATATGCATTGGTCGCCACAGTTGCCTATTCGTGCGCAATATTGACTTCTTCATCCAAATAAAATGCTGAAACTTACGATGCCAGGTCGTTGTGCTGTATCGCCGAAATGACCACTTGGGCCGTATGTAGAAATTTTGAAGCCACGGAACACTCATTGACACACCCAATCTGCACACAGCCAATATCAGGCACCTTCCCGCATTATGGTGCGTAACACAACTCTGTCGCATATGTGATTTAATTTCTGTAGCATCTCGATGGGTGGATCCAGCTTTGGGCTTCGCTGTTGGCTGGGTAAACACACCAGTTTGATCTTGTGTGTGCCCTGTGCTAATGTTTTGCACAAGAATTATTTCTACGCCAACGCGTACGTTCTAAATTCCAATTCCAATAGCTGAACTAATGTCCGCTCCAGCGTAACTGTGCCTGTAGAGATATCTGCCTCCGTGATTCTGATGACCTTTTGGGACGAGAATGTGAGTGGCCAGGCAACTGCTGTTACAATAGTCTCAATCGCCGACTATTTTCAGAAAAATCACGCAGCTATATATACAGCAGTGCGTAAATTCCTCCCATGCTTGCTTAAACAGGGCGCGAATCGCTTTGCCACGATCTAGATTATTGTCGTGTTCGTTTGTGCGATCAATATCTTTGGTGTCCAGTCAGAAATTTTGATTTATTCCCTATCATATCTTTCTCATATGAATTCTAGATACTTTGGAGAATGTGAGAGGACAATGCACCTGCCAACTTGGTATTAATCCCTTGAACAGCCGAATTCTTCTTCTCCATCGTCAAACGTACGTGTCGTAACCTGCTCTCTTAGACAGTGTCGTGTAATTTGCTTTAGTCGTTCTCATCATTGTCCTCCTTCTTACGGGCCTCATCGTGGACCTCGGCGGCTCACCTGATCGTGAAGTCATAGGCTTCAAGGTTAGTGCCCCGGAGTAATCCGTTCCCCATCCATCATCTGAGTTTGCTCTAGTTTTGGGCGAACCCTGGAGCAGTCAACCGCGCTAATTTGGTTGGGGACCTCGGCGCGGACCGCTTCCTTGCGATCTTGAACGTCGTCATTCAAGCGGCCTTCTCGTTCAAGGGCATGGAACTTGTATGTATCGCCGCGTCCGAGACTGAGAAGTGAGTGTCTCATGTGGACTGTCGAATGCAACTCACTGATCATGACTCTTCTCGCAAGTCCACGTCGCAACATCGCCAAGGCTGTGCGTAGAGTATTCTACAGGATCTTGGTGTTTTATGTGAGTTATAGACATATCTCGTCCAAGTACACAATACATAACATCTCTGTCCAGATGCTCGGCATCTTGATGATTGGTATGCTTGTCCCTTTCAATGACCCTGCCCTTCTCTCCAGTACGTCCATCCGTTCATTTCTTTGCATTTGGCACAACTATCGCTCCAGGGGTTGGCACGGCCGCTCAGTCTCCCTTCGTCATCGCCTTGAACAGAGCCGGCGTTAAGGGTATATGATCTACTGTACGCCTGACTTCCGATGCTCATGCTCCCTCCAGCGTTCCCCCACCTCATCAATGCCGGAATCCTTGCCAGTGCGCTCTCGTCCGCAAGCAGCTTCTTGTTCGCCAGCTCCCGCGTTTTGTACGGCCTCTCTATTCGAGGACAAGCTCCTAAATGGATGGCACATACGACGAAGAAAGGCCTGCCGATCGCTGCAGTCCTCACGTCGGTACGCGCCGTAACGCTCTATCCTAACGATCATCTCACTTTCACAGTCTGCATTTGCTTTGATGTCTTTCATGACCGTGTCTGCTGGAGTGGAAACAGTATGCCTTTTCAAATGTTGAGATCTCTTGTCTGACCAGAATCTATTCAGGTTTTCAACTGGTTTGTAAACGTCGTCACGACGGGAGGCTTCATCGGTTGGTTCTCGATCAATCTCACCTATGTGTACTTTCGTACGTGAAGTTTCCCTCAGACTTTTGTCGACTTGATCTTTACCCACTTGTTAGACCGCGGGATGGTTGCGCAAGGTTACAATCTGAAGAAGAATATTTATAACAACCCTCTACAGTGAGTAGCCGCAGCTTACGATTTCAAGTGCTAATCATACAAATTAATACAAGGCCCTACTTGGCGTATTGGTGAGTGGCGATCATCTCCTCCTTCCGCTTTTTCCTCAAGCGAAGATTAGGGGCATGGGCTGGACTCTCTTTTTCGTTCTCATGAATGGTTACGCTGTGTTCTTCAAGTTTGAAACATCGTTGTTCCTAACAGCCTGTACGTTCCCTAACCTCCAGTTTTCGCTGAACTCACGACATCTCCCCAGATATCAACATCCCAATCTTTGCTGTTCTGTACTTTGGTTACAAGTGGAAATATAGCACAAGAATCTGGAAACCGCTGGAGATGGATTTTGTTACCGTGGGTGTTCGGAGCCATCAATCCATTCGTTTTTGATCGAAACTGTTCATTCAGGGCATCCCGACAGTTGAAGAGACGGAACTACCACCGGATCCTCCCGTCACTTTCTTCGAGAAAGTCGGAGCCGTCTTGTTCTAAAGTCACTTTTTTGATCTTCATCGGGTTTCTGGGATTTGTAGCAACGCACTGTATCAACAAGCTCGCATGACATTCATTATGTATGTGTTTTACTCGAATAGTTGAACGACTATGTACATTCCTTCCATTATTATTGTATACCAATTGTACGAACGCTTTTTTTGCTGTCTCCTAAACAGACTTGGCGGTTGGCTTGAACCAATTAGACAGATTCGCCTGAACCTTTTGGGGTTTGGCTCCTGGCGCGGATTTGGCGGCAGGAGGGAGATTGGTCGACTGGCTGGTCAACGGGAGCGACTTGACGCTGCCGGATTTTGGGAGGGTTTGCTGGCTCGTGCTAGCCGCCTGTAAACAATAGAGATGAGTTGGCGAACTCCTGATCGTATACAGCTAAACGGCACCTCTGGAATGGGCTCTAACTTGGGCATAGGCATTTCGCCTCGCAGGCGTTTCTTTGCCGTCTCAGCGTCATATAATCCAGACTCGTCCGCCTCCACCTCTTGAAACTTCCGCTTCGTCCCAGAGCCAGAGCCAGAAGCAAGTTCTTTCGCCACGACTTCCCTGAGCAGTAACTTGGTCAAAAATTCCTCGTCTTCGTCCAGCGCTGAGGCGCTTTCAGAATCAGAAGCAGGTTCTTTCGCCACGAGCTCGCGGAGAAGTAACTCGGCAAGGTACTCCTCGTCCCCATCAAGCGCTGCCTGAGCAGACTTAGAGGCACCTCCAGCGCTAGAAACAAGCTTGAGTTCTTTCGCCACAAACTCTTGGAGAAGTAATTCGGCAAGATATTCCTCGTCCTCGTTGAGCGCTGCCTGAGCAGCAGACTTAGGAACAGTGCGCCGCGCCGGGGCAGCTTTCTTCTTCGGGGCCGGTTTCTTCGCTGCGCCCTTCCTGGAGTGTTCCTTTTCGTGCTCGTCCAAAATAGCCTGCATCACGATGCCCATACCAGAGTACCCGCTCCGCGCCGTCGCAGCCGCAGAGGTTGACGCGGACGCGGAATCGGAGGCAGAAGGCTCGACATCGCCCCTCCTACTACGCGCAGCAGCTGCGATCCTCGCCTTGGTCTCCTCTTCCTGTCTGGCAACGACCGCCTGCAACGGCGCGCTGCTGAATCCCTGGTTAACACCCATGCCCCGTCCCTCCGCAATGGCGGTATCTCTCTCCTTTCTGCGCGCCTTCTGGCGCTTCTTCTTGTCGCGACACTTTTCGCATGTGAGCAAGGTTTGCGTTTTCGGGACCGGAGCTTGGCATTGGGTGCATGGACGTGTGGTGGAATTGGGATTTAGGTTGCCCATCATCATGGCAAGCTCGAGGTTCGATGCGCGACTGCGGTAACTCATGGTGGACGGAGACGCGTTGGTAACGGTGTGACAGTACGCGTATGCGTGACTTATACTTCGCGTTATTTACCAATGTTTACGACTAGTGTTTATTGCTACGATACATCAGAATCTTCTAAAAACTGCCCAACTTTGAGAACCATATCATCGCACCCCCATTGTCCTACAACACTAATACCAACGGGCCAAGCTTGCCCATTTTTGTTGGGCAGAGGGACGCTGAGAGCAGGCAGACCCGCGAGAGAAGCCGGCACAGTAAGAACATCTTGCACGTAAGTGTCTAGTCCATCCGTGCTCGCAGCAGCGTCGTCGTCTTCCAAAAGAGGAGCAGTGCGTATCGCAGAAGGGTGGAGTAACACGTCTACGCCGTCAACTGGAGTAGCAACAGCATTCGACGCGGACAAGACATCAGGTACACGGAAGACGCGATTGAAGTCCTCTCGGACAAGACGCCGGATTCGCTGGGCTTGGAGGAAGTAGTTGTCGAATGCACTGAGAGATTTCAGCAGATTTTCAAGAACGCGGAGCGGAAACACTCACTCAGCCGTCAATGCATAGGTCCCGAGAAGGATCCGCTTTTGAACTTCGGAGCCGAAGCCAACGCTGCGTGTACGCGCATACATGCTCGCAGAGTTGGTGAGGTTACTTCCGGGAGGCAGTGGGACGTGCAGCCCTGAGTTGGCTGTGTCAGCGACAAGATTTACTCATGAGAGTTCATATACCGTATTGAACACCGTCATACCGCGCCATATTACTGCTCGCCTCCGCACTGGATATGACATAGTACGCGCTGAGTGCATAGGGCGTGGAGGGCAACGAAACAGGAACGATGGTCGCGCCGCGAGATTTGAGGTTCTCGATAGCTGCCCGAACAGGACTCAGCACTTCATCGGACAGCTCCGATGGGAAGTATTCATGTGGTATCCCTATCCTCAGGTCCTTCAGAGCTGATGTTGGCCATACCCTCCTGGCTTCTTCAAGCGCCGCCGCTCTTGCATGCGGGGTAACGGATGTGGGGTCCCTTGTATCGTGAACGTTCAATATGTCTGCACGAACATGAGACGGCTACGACGCTAAATGTGCTTGAGACTGACCAAAAACGTGTCGCGTTGAAGCCACCGTTGTAGCCATGACGCCAACACAATCAAGACTGTCCGCGAAGGATATAACACCCCATCTGTTCAGAAGGTCTGAACATGAGAGCCAACAAATTGACTAGAATTCGACGAGTACCTGCTCAGAAGCCCATACGACGGCTTGAGTCCAACAATTCCACAATAAGAGGCAGGTAAACGCGTCGATCCTCCCGTGTCTGTTGACAGTGCGCTGTATTCGTTGAGACAACTCCGAGTGATCAAGAGAAAACCATTTACGCATAGCACATCCCTGTAACCACAGCAGCAGCACTACCACCTGAACTTCCGCCCGCAGAGCGTTTTTCGCGTTGAACCCAAGAGGTAGACGACGATGAGAGTTGGAACGGGTTGATAACCGGCCCATGAACTGAATGGGTATTTAACGAACTGGTTCTTAGTTGGAAATGAGACAGAGATGGATGCACCTACCCCATGCCAAACTCGTCGCAGTTGACTTTCCCGATAATGTCTGCTCCTGCTTCGCGGAGCAGGGTTACAACGGTAGCGTCGAAAGGTGAGGTAAAATCTGCCATCGTTTAGGCAACAATTGCATACACCGAAAAACAAACCTTTCAGCATGGCGGAGGAGCTGGTTGTTGACATATCAGCGGTACAGATCATATCCTTCACTGCGACAGCGTAATTATGCAGCAGGAGGTCATCTGAACCAGATGGTTGACTCGGAAGTTGAGAGGTGCATACAAAAGCATTGACGCTGTGATTCTTTTCTTGAATGACCCGCCTCCAGGAGGATAGTCCGCGCGTTCCAAAGCGCGTTACATTGACGCGCATCCCGCTTGGGTTTCGAAACTTGGTTCCGAACCTTCCTTCGCGTGCTCGCCGCTTATTTTGATACTGTATTCAGCAGACAGCTCGAATTCCAGACCGGAGAGATTAGAGCGACTCTCGACACCGGAATCGATGCCCTTAGGCTGGGAGCTGGAACAGTGGACTTGGGAGGATTCGAAAAAGGGAGAGTCCAGGTAAGCGCGGGAAAATGGACTTGGCTAAATACTTTCACTCAACTTTCCCTTCAACAAAAATGGCAAAACACGCCTCGGCAACAAAGACTTCAGAAAGACCAGCCAAAAAGCCTAGAATTGACCCGCCAAAACTCTCTGCTAGCCGCGTCAAAGGCTCCCCCGTCCCTCAGAAAAAATCCGGGCATATTGCAACAAAACCGAGTGCCAAAGGAAAAGAAAAAGAAAAAGCAAAGGCCGTAGATGCACCAGCGGCGAGGAAACGAAAGCCAGTACCCGAAACCGCGCCCCTACCCAAGAGGTTCAAAATTGTTGCTGGCTCTTACGAAAAACTTCTCTACGGACTGGAAGGATCCGTTTCATTTAATTCCGAAGCCGATTCAGAGGAGCAGCTTTCGTTCCAACTAAAACCAGTCTTCATCTTTCCCGCACACGTCTCGTGTATAAAAGCCGTCGCAGCATCCCCGCATGGCGGAAAATGGCTGGCTACTGGCAGCGCAGACGAGATCGTAAAAGTATGGGATCTGCGAAGACGGAAAGAAGTTGGCGGGCTAATGCACCATGAGGGTTGGTCGTTTGTTTGATTCACTCATGTACTCGAGTCTGATTGTAAATATCTAGGCTCCATCACGCACCTAACCTTCCCCTCACGCTCCCATCTACTCTCTGCATCAGAAGACGGCACTCTCTGCCTATTTCGCGCACGCGACTGGTCGGTGCTACGCGCCCTACGCGGACACAAAGGCCGCGTCAACTCCGTTGCAGTACATCCTTCCGGAAAAGTTGCCCTCAGTGTTGGCAAAGACCGGACTTTGCGTATGTGGGATCTAATGCGAGGGAAGGGGTCTGCAAGCACCAAGCTTGGTAAAGGTACGTGCAAGATAACTCTTTCTGTACATCACACGAAAGTATTTACGCGCCCTGACAGAGGCTGAACTCGTCCGATGGTCAACAGACGGCTCTTTATTCGTAGTTCAGGAGGCATCTACAATCGACGTCTACACCACGGTAAAATCTCCGCACAACTTTTTTGTTTTCCAGACTCACACTTCCTTTCTTTCTCCGCAGGATATGAACCTAATCCACACCATCACCCACCCTTCCCGCTTACAAGACCTCAAATTCTGCAAACGCGTCAACGGCGAAGGCGACATTCTCCTCGCCGGCGCCGAAAACAAAAAACTCTCCATATACGAAATATCCAATGACCCAGAAAAACCTCCCCGGATAATCGCAGAGATGACCGGGCACGAGAATCGGTATGTACTTCCTCCTTCATCCTGCTTCAATTGAAAAACAATTAATTCTAACCCGAATTTCTTTTCGCAGCGTAAAAGCAATCGACACACTCCCCATCGCCCTCCCCCCCTCCTCCAGCCGTCCCTCCACCACCATCGTCTGCACCATCTCATCAGACGGCAAGATTCGTCTCTACGACCTCGCCATGCTGCCCGCAACGACCAAGCCCGGGGACACAGTCCTAGAAATATCCCCTGTGACGGAGTACGACTCGAAGGGCACGCGGCTGACGTGCGTGACGCTTGCGGATGGGGATGGCGAGGCAACAGGTGCGGGGACGACGGTGAATGGGAATGGGAAGCGGAAACTCGAGGATGCGGGTGGTGAGGAAGAGGAGGAGGAAGATGATGAAGAGTGGGGCGGCGTCGAAGGCGAGGGCGGCGAGGATGATGATGATTCAGGCTGGGAAGATGAGGCTGAGGGGGAAGGGGAAGAGGAAATGGAGAGCGATTAGATATAGACATTTCACGCAGAGTACGGGAACATGCAAAATGTTCTGTCGCGCAAGTATACATTGAAACCCATTCCCTGGAAACCGTGTATGTCTACCATGAAAAACCCGGGCAAGAAAACAAAAAACTAAGCTACTTTCTAAGTTACAACAACAATGCAATGCTTGGATCCAATACATATAATATACACTTCGCAATTTCCTTTCTTCTTGTCTTCGCCTATGCTATGCTGGTATGTTTTATTGGCTCTGTAAGAGTCCCTGTCGTCAATCATTGTTCAAGTCACACTCGAGTCTTCTTCAGGCATCATCTCGAACGCTTCCCCCAACGCTACTCTCGCTCGCAAGAGTCACAGCGTAATCGTCCCCGTGCCCCCAACTGCGCCGGAATCGATTTCCACGATCAAACGAGCGCGTCGAGGACGAGCGACGGACGTCCCCTGCTCCGAAACCGTAAGTGAAGTTGGAGGCCGGAGGTAGAACTGGGGAGCGCAGTGAAGGATTACTGCAGCAGACAACATTCATTAGCATACAGAGGTAGGTAAACAAGAGGAATAAATAGCGTACTTGGCAGCAAGTGTCGGCCCAACCGCCAGCCTCGCAAAATTACTCGGGAAGATAGGATTACCAGGCGCACGGTCCGCAACAGGGTCGTACGGACCCTCACGATCGCGATCAACGGACGAAAACGAGCGTACGCTGCCAAACGAGCCCGAGCGGTGCAAACTGTGACTCGAGTGCGAGCGCACAAACGTAGGCGAGTGGGGCCGTGAGTTGCTGTCGCGCGCGGAGAAGGACGGGGAGCGGAGGGGCGCGCCGGTCGTGGCGGAGCGGATGCTGGGGGAGTACGGGAGCATGGGCGTCGCGGGGGTGGATATGCGCAGTCCGTGAACCTGAAGTGGCTCGCTCTCCACAGGTTCCTCCGCCTTTTGTGGGGAGGGGGAAGCGCCTTCTTCCTCTTCGTCCTCCTCTTCCTCGCCGATGTCTCCCAGTCCGCTGGCGTCGCTGGAAAGCGACACGGGGAGGGACAGTGGCGGCGGGTGGGGCGGTGAGAGGACGGATTCGGAGGTGGCGACTACAGGTTCGATGATGATACCACTCGGACTGGAGTTGAGTTCGAGTGCGCCAGGAGAGTACGTGAAATACGTGTCATTGGTCGGTGTTGGCGTCGGCAGCTGGGTGAGAATGGTGGGGGTATTAGACGAAGTAGAGGTGCGGCTAGAGCCCTGCTGCCCTGCGGTCGAACCAGCAGAAGAATCGGGATCGACAGAATCCTGAGATGCATCGCGTTCGTCGCAGTTTTGGCTTGCTTGCTTGCTCTTAGACTCGAAAACACCATCGCTCTCATCATCAGACTCGAAAACATCATGGTACTCAGCCTCAGTGTATTCGACATCGAGCTCTGGAGGCACGCCGAGAGCACCTTTGAGGCGTTCCCAGATGAGCTCCGAGCGTTTCAGAATGCAGCGACGCGCCGTCTGAACCCAGAACGAGTCAGACGCTTCATCACGCGTGGTCTCGTTTAGCCAATGGCTAAGATCCGCAAACGTCCAGTCGGCAGTGTCTAATGGCAGGGCATCAGACTCTCTTGGCGGCACGTTTTTTGGGAACGTCTGCGCCAAAAGCGCGAACAGTTTTGCCGTAGGTGGGGAGGAGAGAAGTGCCTTTACTTCTGCAGGGCGATCGAGGAACGGAAGGTACACATCTGCAGGAAGGGGCGTGAATGTGGCTGGGGCAACCGTTGGGGAATTGGGCAGCTGAGGAGAGTTGGAACGAGGATGAAGGATGGGCGAATAATTTACTGCAGATGGCGTGGCGGCAGGCGACGGGACAACGTAACGAGGATTGGTAGCCTCTCTAGCGACCTCAAGCAGTTGCTCCGGAGACAGCCGCTTATTTGCGAACGCTGAAGAAGACCCCGCACGGTGAGGAGAAGCAGGACGCAATCGTGGAGAGCCACCAGACCCGCCCGAATTATTTTGTTGATGGGGGGCTCCAAAAGACGAAAACGCGAAGCTAAGACGGCCAGCAGGAGGTTCCGCGGAAGTTGGACTGGGCAGCGGAGAGCTGGGATTACTACCGATTCGTCTATGAAGGCGTCTAGGGGATGGAGGACGTTCTGGAGGATTCGTAGGCTGAGAAGGCGGCGCCACAGGCGGAGTCGAAACTTTGACTATAGTCAAGATACTGGAGGATTCGCGGATTAAATGGGCATTCTTCGCATACGGATCTGGGGCAGTCGTCGAGCCCCGACGGCTGGAGAGTCTGCGAGTAACAGTGGTGCTCATGGTGGGGAAAGACAAGCAGGAGAAGCGAGAAAAATTCAGAAAACTGAATGAAATCAAGGCTTCTCGGAAGATACCGGGGTCGCAACACGTACAGCGCGTCGCAGGTTACACGCTGTCCACAAACACACGCTGCTCACTGCACGCCTTGGCCGTCGCTGGGAACCACTGGCACCATCAGCGCCGACACTGAGCCAGTTATGACCTACTTGTTGACTTGTGACCTGTTGCGCCAAACAACCGCCGAAGTCCAAATTAGGCAAAATTGCTTCCTGTGATGGTACTCTCGTAAATCAGAGTAACGTCAGATCATGATGGGAGTGATGGTTTGTCTGTCCTTAGACCAACCTTAGAGTCTTAGACCACGACCTTGTCTGTTCAGTCTCTCTCAAGGGCGACGCGCTCCTCGTCTTGTATTTGCATTCCACGTGTGATAACCCATGATATACCCAACAAATCGACGCGTCAACCACGCTCTCAGACCCCTCTTCAGTCGTCAATCGCGTCAAGACTCAATGGCTAGATGCTCTTCCCCGGCCCCGTTACCCTCGTCAAACGCGACTTGTGCCATGATTCATCCTTCGTGTGAAGCTTGAGAGCATTGCTACATGGATGGGTGTGTGATGGCAAGAAAAAAAAATCACAAGAAATGGGTACAGGTACATTATGTATTCACGACTCAAGACGCTCGGTTATCCTACGCAAGTGACGACGCGTAGAGGCCATACGACGCTCAACCTGCTCCTTCTCCTCCTCCACCTGCGATTTTCTGCGATCAAGAGCAACACTCTCCAGTTCGAGCTCGCGAACCTCGTTCGTCAGGGCAGCCATTTGCATCACAACTGCTTGCCGTTCTTTTTCGAGGGCCAAATGGTAGTTCTTGGAATGCGGCGTAGCAGACTGTTGGGTACGTGGCTTGACGGTCGAGTCGCTTTCGTTTCCCGGATGTCGTTTGGTATTTTTAATGGCCTGGTAGTCGAGAATTCGGGATCTGTGTCACTTGAAAATTCATGGCAACATACGTTTCCGCCTCGTAGATCTGCAATCGTAACCACACGCCTCAAACCCAGCTCTGACCGCCGCTTGCCTTCGGTAAGCTATCGACGCCATCAAGACCAACAAGACAGAGATGGCGGCAAAGATACCCTTCCGCCAAAAACTTCTGTTCTTTCGACCGCGCGTTCTTTGCGAGGTGTCGATGGCGCAGAATGATACTTTTCGCTGGGCTTCTTGTGGTCGAGTCCGAGGAAAAAAGTACGGATGGACGAAAACTCACTCTCGCTCGCTCACTAAGCTCACTGGCAGCCGTGTCCACCGTCACCCGCTGCGTGCGCGTACTGCGAATCGAGAGCCGACTATCCGAAACCTTTGCTCGGATCTTCCATTCGCTGCGGTCGGTCGTAGAGATTTCCTTTTGTCTGCGTGAATTCGATCGTGAGTCGGGCATCCTCCAGCAGAGGAAGCAGCTTCAAGTCCAGCCGTTTGTTCAAAAAGACTAGGTGGTGGTGGGCAGAAATGGGAAGGGCTGCACCGTCAATTACACATACTTAATAAAATCGGTCGTGGACATCGGAGGAAGCCATCGTCGGATACCGACTCTTCTTTTACAAAAAAATTTAACCTTCTCCGGTGCCGAATCGAGAATGGTTGCTTCCATTAGTGCCTGAACAGAAAATTCAACAGAACCGCAGGTTGAATTTTGGGCTGAGTGTATTCGAATGCGAGAGAGTGAGATAGAGCAAAGATTGTTGGTTGTGGCTGCAAGTTCGCCGCGGCGTGCCACTGCCAACTCTTTCCTTCCTCATCACCACCATTCAGCCTGAACTCATTCCGAGGCAGACTCCCGAGCCATTGGACCATTGCTCCCGCCAGGCTACCATCTCCCATGCTGCTCTCAAATTTGCTGTTACATCCGCCGGCGATGGATTGATACCTGCTGCCCCAACTTCATCTTCAAGCTGTGTGCGCGGCTGTTGGCAATCATACCAAATTTAACTGTTTGCAAGAGTAGACTGGCTTCCCAGGTGTCAATGAGTACGTCTGGTCCAAGCGCAGGGACCTATATTCAGATCCTTCCGGGCTCGCGGCGAATAAGCGCAAGACTTGGCAGGTCATAATATGAATACCACGACCCACGAAACTGATACCGAGCGCTTCTCTATGATTCTTGTCTGCTGAAGAGGTCCAACAAGTACACTCTGGAGCTTGACGAGCTTGAGACACCAGAGCACTATCTGACATCTTAGACTCCAACAGCACTCAGGTTGATCATCACGAAGATCGTTCTTCAAAAATACTCACTCTCACTCCTCTGTGGAAGAAAAAACGCCACCGGGACGTCCTAGGATCTAGCCGAGTGCGATACTACAAGGACAGACAGCTCATCATATTCATATTTCGAGTCTGAGCGACTGCCATGATGATCATCTGCTGACTGCTGTCTCTCGAGTCTTGACTACTCTCGTCTCAGCGTGCTCCAAGCCCTGTCACTGCCCAGCGACACCTCAGCCTCCTTCAGGCCCAGGCGGCCCTTCTACACTGTCTTTTCTCTGAACCAGAGCCACTGTTGCAGTTGAACGCTCCAGACTGCCCAAGATGCCGATGCTCAACGTCACGATCGACGACGCTAGTCCGTTGATCACTTATGATGGTGCTTGGAACCAATCCTTTTCTGACGAGTGCGTCCTTGTCCAACGACTACGATATATTCTGTCTTCTCATCTGCTGGGATATAAACAGATCATACGCCGGCGGTTATATGTCCACCTTCACTCAGCATGCCACCGCCACCTTTGAATTTTGGGGAACTGGAGTACAGGTCAATGGATCGAAAAACAACAACCATGGGAATTACACTGTGTCGTTGAATAAGAAGCCGCATCCTCAAGACGGTTACTTGCCGTATCCTGACGAGGAGTGGAATACTTCATTATTTACCGTTCATAACCTGACGGAGGGACTCTGGACGCTGGAGATTTCGAACGATGGATGGGACACGTTAGACATTGACTCCGTGCGTTTGCTACGCTATTCCGTTCCAGTCACACCTCACAACATCTCTATAGATAACCTGGTGGTGTAATTTGGGCCAGCCCAACGACACCAACTTGTCGCTGGCAGCGACCACCGTTCCCGGCACGGATGACGCCTTTACGTGGTCTGGATCCTGGGCGAAAAAGTCGCCCAACGACGTCGGGCCTACTGGTGCACCTGGGCAGTACGTGCTTGATCTCTTTCTCTTCATCGCCTATTTACCGTGTATTGACAGTTTCACCTCAGAAGAAAACGCCTCTGTTAATTACACTTTCTCTGTCAGTTCAGTCTTCATCCTCCTCTCGTACACCTGTTAAACGTCTCTTTAGGGTACCTGCGTTCATCGCATCATTCCGGTCAGCTCATTCTCACTCCACTTCCAGGCGAGGCTGTCGCTATCTATGGTATGGCTGGACCTGGGTATTCGCGCTACACCGTCCAGCCATCCGATCAACCTGAACAAGATTTCGACGCCTCTCGGAATGCATTCTCTTCTCAAGTCCTTCTCTACTTCGGTCATGGCTTCGAACCGGGGGCTAACAATACTATAACCTTAATCAATAACGGCCCGGGGCTTTTTCAAGTCGATCATGCTGTTGTGCATAATGCTCTGTCTTCGAGCACCACGTTCGTGACGGCCTGACTCGTGCCACGCGTAGACCCTGACTTCACTTCTAGTATCTCCCCGATTGGTATATCCCCAGGCTCAGTCCCGCCTACCGGCACTCCAACCATCCCTACCGACACAGATTCTGCGCGTCATGGTCTCTCGTGAGTCGCGTTCGAACATGGGTCTTCATTCTCTTTTCTCAAGCTGTCCTAGCGCTGGTATTATCACTGCTATCATTACAACTTCAGTCGTTTTTCTTATGCTTCTTGCTGCTCTGATAGTATGAAGACCATTCATCTGCACTTACATCTCTCACTGATTTGAAATCGTAGTTGCTTTTACAACGAAACAAAACACTCTGGTACCGCCTCCAGCGCGGTTACAAGGTTCAGTCCCAATTCGACGTTGGATCGCCCCCGAACGGCTTCGTGACACCCTTACCATATTCCTCGCCACCGCTCATGCGACATCACAAGACACCCTCGCGGCCAGACCCTGATAACACCCTGGATCCGGAATCGCAACCGTTGAACCGAGCGGCTACGAGTCTCAGTGCTGCATCGACACTTGTTGCTGAGGTCGGCTCTAGAGGAAATCGTCCCTGGTCGTTGAAGGCATGTTCTCCTCCATTTTCCTCTGCTCCTTATTCAATATTTGTGGTAGTCCCTCCATCTCGCTTCAAGATGGGGTCCTAACACTCCGACCTCCGCTTCCACGCCTTCCATGCGGCATTCGGGTCTCAAACCGTTGTCACTGTCGCTCACGCCATCGCAACAGCTGTTTCGCTCACCTTCGACACGACATCTACTTCAGGAAGAGTCACAGTATGATCCTGATGCTGCTGCCGCACCAGAAAATACCCGGGAGCAGAGTGTTGAGGATGTTTTGCAGCATCCGATACGTCGTAACGAGCCATCTATATCAATGTATCATTGGCAGTCGAGGCTTCCTTGATTCTGGTTTTTTTTTTTGTGATTTTGGACACTGTAGGATAGAATATACGCCTGGGCGTGAAATTGGAAGTGAGGTGCTTCGTTGAGGATGAAGACAGGACTGGGGTGGGAAAAAAAATCGATGGAGATCGAATGAAAAAAGCTCAGACTAGGAGGGAATGATTAAATACCAGAAGCAAAAGAGAATTCTTCTGGGGTATGGCCATCGTGGGGATCGAACCCAAGACCTTCGCGTTAACTTATATTAGCACGACGCTCTAACCAACTGAGCTAGACGGCCGATATATTGGTTTTATTTTTGACGGAGTAATGGCTACTTCCACAAATGGCTGATATAGTTGTCAAGTGCTATACTGTATTTTGTCCCAAGCTCCCGCTCGAAACAAGCCAGACGAATGTCGTCGCAGTGACGGTAGAGCGCCAAGCAACGAATGATTTACTAATGTTGTGCATGGCTCAACTTTCCGAATGACGGGCAAAAAGTGCTACAGTGGGTCTACATACAGTGATAAGATACAGCGACGCATAAATACAATGAGCGTTATGAGTGTGAGCGATACGCCGTCATGGGTCGTAATTGAGGGGAATGCGGTGGTGAGGAAGAACTAAAGTATGTCGTGGTGGACGGACTTGCTAATGAGCCCGGTAGATAAAGCGGAATCGTCGGTATGAGCTCGAATACATGTTGAGCGACAGCACGAGGAGCTGGTCGACCAGGTTGAGACGGAGGGTCGGCGTTCATTACACCATGTACTCGTGCTTCTTGTAGAACGCCGTTTCGATGGTCTGCCAAATTTTGTTCGTTGCTGTTGTATGCTTGACCTCGACCGTCCCACAGGCAGTGCATATCGTTTCCGGGAATGATCTGTGCGAGACGACCCGTCTCAACGTCACGAACCTCGATGAATCGAGTGTCAAACAGAAGGATGTAAGGGGCATGGAAAGCAACTCGTTCCGCAGTTCCTGTGAACGGTCTGGGCAACAAAGACCACGAGCGAAAGCAAGGGAACTCACCTTCCCATTCAATGGTGCCCAACGGTCTCGAGGGGCTTGGATCACCATGTTTGTTCACGTACAGACCAAATTCTAAAAGAAATAAATCTGACTGAATGGTGTTGCACAGCTAACTCACCGTTGAAACACAGAAGAAATTCCTCGTCTGTGGATCGGAACATTCCCATTGGACGACATGCCTCACAGCGCTTGGCAAGAGCGGCGAGCCGTGGATCTTCCCGCTGAGGAATAGTGACACTCTTGAAACTTCCAAAGAGTTAGAGCAGGCTTTTCAAAAATATCTAGACAGCACGCACTCCAACAAGTCCATGATCTCGAAGCCCTTCGCACACATGATGCCAATCCTTGCCTTCAAGAACATGACATCGTATGATTCAGAAGGCAAGTAGAAGTCCCTGTAGCTGCGGAACCAATCTGCCTTGGGCTGTCGGAAACCTAAGCGACTTCCTAAACCAGCCGGAGCTTTGGGCCTCTCGTTGATCTTGTCGATAATGGGCTCAACGACATGGAAAATGCTACCATCCATCTTGATGAGTGTGAGCTATACAAACGGCGGTAAAATAGATGGATAATATACTGACGTTTTTGCGCTTCATGAACACTACTAAAGTACGTCCAAGCAACGTGCCGACACTGAAGAACTGCACATTTCCATTCAGCTTCTGGGGAGTCTGGGTGGCATTCACGCTCTGAGGCGACGATGGAACCAAGGCTTCGATGTGGTAAGCGAACAGTGACTGTAGAAAATGATAAGGACATTGACTCGAATCGACGGGAAGAAAGCTCGCCTTGTCAGCCAAGACGAGGAAGATCCCAAAGTCCTCAAGCATTGCGCACTGTGTAACCATTTTCAGGTGAAGCACCCTTCGCATGGCTAGAACCTGTTAGCCAGACCAGGGTTGGCAGGGCACGATACACTCACACCGCGAATCATGACGGAATCCGATCCATACACCCTCTGCGCAACCAATAGCCACAAGCCCTCGCCCATCAGCCGTATCTACGAACAAACATTAACCCTTTGAGCAATCAGAAAAAAAGAAAACCCTCACTGAATGGCACAGAACAGGTGACCTTCCCGGTCAAAGAGTTTTCGTGGTACGCAGGCTGCGTCGCAGGAGTCGCCAATGACGGAATCAAGAACGTATCAGTACTGAGCATCTCCACCTCAAACACCTTATTCGACTCCTGCACGACACGGCGCAGACCAAGCGCCTCCTCCAGCTTTTGCTGCCACTCCGCCCGAGCCTGCGCCGACTCCGCATACAAGATATGCGACCCTCCAACACGCGCATTATGGTGTATCGTGCAAGGGAAAACAGACCGCGAATCCGTCGGACCTTCAGCAACACCACCGTTCTCCCCGCCCGCATACCTTTCGCCCCGTAAATTGCGAAGCAGACCCGTACTGCGCTGCGCCGGAGGGTCGGTGAAATTTACCAGTGTCAACAAATCCAGCGGTATCGGTCTTTTCACGACGTGATGCTTTGTAACACCATCTTTTTCTTTGGGCTTGGTCATCACCACTGCGGTTTTCATGAGATACTACCAACAGGAAAAGGGAAGAAGGGCCCTGACGATAATTATCAAACAACAAGACGAAGAGTTCATTCCACGTCCGACCGCTCTCAGGTTGCCGCAACAATTTACCGGCATAAATCAGCGAACGATTCTCGTCCAAGAGATCCATGTCCTGTATGTAAGGTCAGTATACACACTCCTTCAGCCTACCATCATAAAACATACAATAGACTCGCCGGGCTTGAAGACAATATTGGAGTTATACCGCCATAGCTCGACCTTTTGCTTCGCCGATCCCACTCCTGGTTCACTTTCCTTACCCAGCGACTTGATAATATCAAGTAACTGAGGGATAGTATACCGATCACTATGATCCGGCGGCGTCTCCTCCAAAATCCCCTTCAGCAGCAGCTCATACCTTAACAATCTCGGAATAGGCCGATTAATGAAACTCTTCATATCAAGGCGATGAGCATCCGCATGGCGCACAGACATCTCCACAAACGCCTTGAAAGACGGGTTATTCGCCATCTCGTCGTCGATGCGGTATGCAGCAATGGGGTAGTTGGGGATGTAGTCCAGATACGCTTCGCGGAAGTTGAGCGCCGCGTCGAGCACGGGCTCGGTGATGCTACGGATCCGAGGATGCTGCTCCCGCTGCACTTCATGCAGTTTCTCCACCAGAGCACGATGATGTGCGTGTAGATGCGCGAAGTTGTGAAACACGTCTTTAATGAACTGATCCAACCGCTCGGTGGGAACGATTGGCGGGTCCGCAGTTCGCAAAGGGCGAATGTACATCTGAGACAAAGATGAGAAAATCACGATTGACTCGATTATTCATTCCACCTACGAGCTCGATGTTTTCCAGATCCTTCACATACGCCATCTCACCCTTAATCAACTCAAAGATGATCCTGACAGCAAACACGCCTCGTCGTCAGAGACAAACCTCACAAAAAAGAAAAGAAAATGTCGACATACGACTGCCGCTTCGCCTCCTCCTTCCGCATACTCTGCCTTATATCCGCCGACACCAGATCATGCCACTCCCACCTCCCCGGGTTCCCCTTCCCCATAGCGTTCTGGAACGTCCTCAACTGCGCAACGCTCTGCAGATTCTTGATCGCCGCAATCGCCTCGAGCAAAAAATCCGCGTCCGGGTTCCCCACCGCCGTCTCGTGGTATATCGCCTCCAACAGTACAGGGTATTTTTGCAGATGCTCCGAAGGCCGGTTCAGGAAATGTTTGAGATCCATACGCGCGCCGGTGCGATGTCGTGAGCACCTCTAATAAATGCAAAAGAATATTTGAGTTGAGATGAGATGAGAAGGAATGCGAAGAACAAGTTGCAGCGCGAACGGCGCACCTCGACAAAAAGCCGAAACTGTGGGTTCTCATCCAACTCTTCCTTCATCCGCTTCTCAGCAAGAGGGTGGTGCCCAACATAAATCGGATACGCAAGCCGAAACTCTGTCGCACCATCCAAGAAAATATCGCCAATCCGTTGAATGACGGGTGCTTGTTCCCGCTGCCGCACATATATAACCTCGAGCAGCCGCCGATTGCATTCCCGCAGGTCAAGAATGTTGCCGAAAACCTCGTCGATGAAGTCCTCTAGCTTTTCAGGAGGGATGACGGGCGGGTTCGCTGTGCGTAATTGCTTGATGAAGACCGACTCGACGAGGTCGAGATCTTGAAGGTATTGTTCCTCCTTGCTGATCAGTTTGTGAATGATGCTATGTAGTATTCGCTCAGGGATGAATGTTGAGTTTACAGAGACGAAAACTCACGTCTGCCGATTGATCTCGCTATCGGGCAACGACACAATAACCTCTTGTGGAACAGTCTTAATCCACGCCTCCCTCTGCGACCCAACAGGCGCATCCGCCGGCCCAGGTATCTGCATAATAATCGAGTTGCCCTTGAAAATGATTGCGCATGAGTATCAACCAAGTTGCCTTTGGCTGGCATCCAATACTGCACTCACCCGACTCGGACAAGCAAACGAATAACACGGCAGCCCCTCCCCACAACTCGGAGAATAGCACTTCGTCAACATCGTAATCACCGCCGTGGGCAACTCCTCCCTATCAGGCGCAGCATCCGACGGGCCCTCCAGATCATCCAAAAACATGTAAACGTCCTCCACCCCGTCTTGCAATATCCTCCCACCCCACTCCACCTCGTAGAAAAACAGCTGGCTCTGCAGGCTCCGCGCGACTTGTAACGCCGCCCGTCGGTCGTTCGTAGAGATACCGTGGTTGATCGCCAAGTCGCGTTGTATTTGGGATTGAATTGTGGTCTGTATTAATAACAATAACACATCAGGTGGGGTGGAAGGAAGGACCGAGGTAACGAAAACGCACGCACCACAACATCTTTCCCAGTGAACGCCCTCGGATACGGGATACTCCCCTTCACATGTGTCCCCCTCGGCACCTTATCGCGGAACTGCACCGCAACATGCGAAAGCAGTGAAAAATTGATAAACCGCGACTCGTCGTCCTCGTCCTCTTCCTCGTCCCAATACCCGTCCTCGTCCTCGGCGGCGGCGCCGTCGTCGTAATGCAGATTCAGGTTGTTGGGGCGTGAGTTTTCGTTGTAGCTGGAGATGACTTGGAGGAGGCCGGTGGGGCTGCGGGAGATGTTGCTGGGGCCGGCGACGTTGTTGGGGGATTCGCCGAAGGAAAAGAAAGGGTCGGCGCGGGGGTCTTCCTGGTATGCGTAGGCGTCGTCCTCGTAGGCATTGAAATGGTTATTATTATGAGTGCTGGGTCCAGCATAGGCGTCTGTGTTGTGATAGCCATTTGGCGTGCCGTTGGGTCGTTGATCGGCGTCTGCAAGGCGTTGAGAGTGATACAATAATTAGAGAGAGAAAAAGGCGCACATGAAGACCTCACGCTTTCTTCTGTGTAGGACGAATTGGTGGCATCTGCACGTCGTTGAGAATGACACGGAAATAAGTATATGAAAAAGTACACACATGAGGAGGATCTTGTGCTGTCTTCTACGTAGGACGGATTGGCATCTGTACACCGTTGAACACGACAAAATATCTGGAAACAAAAAAGACGCACACGAAGACCTCGCGCTCTCTATGTACGGCGGCCCCATGTCCGTGGCGCTGTGCGGCGCCATCGCACCCGGCGGCAAGAGAGACGAAAGCGGACGCGCATAGCCCAGCTCACTCTCAACGGGGGATTGCATATATTCCAGAGGACTAGAACCATCCGTAGCTGACATCGGACTAAGTAATCCAGTCGGATATGGCGAGAGATGGGTGTCGGGAGTGGGAGGAGGAGGGACGTCGGCGTAGCCATCGGTGCTGTAGGGCTTCGGTGGGAGAGGGGGCGCTTCGAGCTTTTCGGGAACAGGAAGTGTGGCTGGTGGAGCGGATGCTGGGACGCTTGGCGGGCGCGGAAGAGGTCTGCGGAGAGGGCGGGGACCTGTTGAGCTTGGTGATGGGGTTGTAATTGCAGTATTCGTCGACGCAGTCGAGCTCGTGGATGTTGTTCTGGAGGGTACCGCTGGATCTCGGTCAGCGTTAATCCAATGACTGCGAAAGAATGATTTACAAGTTGGAGACTTTGCTGACATGACCATAGCCGGAAGACTACCATGGGTATCTAATTATCCGTCAGCGTTAGACACAATCTGCGAAATACAAGCGCGTACACGTCGAAAATGTCGAGTATTCGTCTGGCAGCATAGGCGAATCTAGCGTCGCCGTCATAGGCACATCTTCCGAGGTAATGTGGCTGCCGTTGGGACTGACTGGCCCGGTAAATCCAGCCCATACTTCCTGGTACAGATCGTCCAGCTCGCCATCGCTCATGGCGGACGCGCAGAGGGAGATTGAGGTGGTGGGAGGCGTGAGTTTGACGTGACCTCCTTCCTATTCAGGAATCATGCACTCCGGGCCGCCTATTCGGGTATCATGGGCGGCCATTTCGGGGAACATCACGGTGATGCCTGTGCTCTCCGCTGGTTGCCCGAAACAGCGTTCTTGAGAGTTGATGGATATTCTTTCGCTGGTTGGAATGATACATGTCGAATTTTTGAAGCGCTCGAAGTTTCAAGTCTGCGTCTGGAATAGAACTGGAACTTTGCGGCAGTCGCGCGCCACTCGAAATTCTAGCTGGCTGTAAATTTGGGATTGAACAATGTCTGGATTGCGAGGAACTCGGCGGAGTCAGTGACATGTCGACAAAGGAGTTTGACAGACCGCTCGAGGTCACTCACAAGTTGCTGATACGAGCTGAGTTTGCAATTAATCGTAAATTTATGATGTGGCTCCCGGCTTGCAGACTAGCGTTGCATAGTGAACATTCGGGTAATTTCCGTGAGCGAGACCCTGCTGTTTCCTGAAAACAAAGAAAGCCACGATCTGACCCGACATTTGGATGGAAGGCTGGTGCGGGCGGCAATTGCCACGGTTCTTGCAACTGGCGCCAAGTGATTGACGTAGTGGCCTGAATAGTACGCTGCGTTGAATCCCATCGAGTCTCAGTAGCTCGCAAGCTCGCGTGGGCTCAACTCGCAATTTGCGAGATACTGTAAGCTAAGCGTTCGATCCGTACGCGTGTAGAAAGGCCACGGTATCCGCAGCTCTTCCGCTGGAGCTGCGAAAGGAGGGAGACGCGTCGCGGGCTCCAAAGGGGTCTGCGCGTCGTGGAGGCAGCAAGTAAGCAGCTTCGAGCGGGAGAGGAGAGTGGCTCTGGGCGAGTGGCTGAGCGTAAGAGAGGCAGCAAGGAGGCTGGAAGAGCACGCGAGGCGCCAACCAACTCAACCACGCACTAACGACTATGCAAAGGGGTAAGCGGATGGGTGGGCGAAAGAAACGGCGGGAGAGTTGGGACGTGGCCGAGAGCAAACGCGAAAGTGACGAGTCACACTCGCGTCACGTCTTCCCGACTCTCCCTCTATCTTAGCTTATCCTCTGACAACTTTGACGCGAGGCACGAGCGGCTCAAAGTTGTCTCAGATCATCCCAAGTGCAAGCCAATTGAACCGCGACGCGTTTGTGTGCGCTTGTGTACGTATTCTGTTACGTATTATGTGATTTCCCATCTGATGCGCCGTATCCACCTTTCTCTCGAGTCTCAACAACGATGGACCAGCAAGCAAGCGCCAGCACCTCCAACACAAAGCAAACGTCCTCAGTCCACGACATCGCCGCAGAAAAACCCCCATTCGGCTCCAGGTACAATACTCGTTCCTCCCAGATTTCCTCGATAATTCTTTGGAATCGATTTTCATCCCGTCCCACTGGCAGATTCCTAACCAACGAATCCGCCATCTGGTCCCAAAACGCCTGGGACCACGTCCCACCCCCAGACGATCAAGACGAAATCATCGCAGCCTCCTTGCTAAAACAACGAAGCGCGCCGGTCGCCGAAGAAGACAAGCACAAGTACAACGAGCGTCCCGCAAGGCATTGGTTTGTCCGGCAAATCTACAGCAAGTGAACGATGTATAATCTAGTTGCTTTGCGTTGCAGGGACAATTTCTACCGCATGATGTCCAGCAACTTCTTCCGCGATCGCAAATGGTTTGTACAAATCCCATTCACCCATCAATAGGGAAGTCAAAGTCCCCCAGCAGAGGTCGATCATCGACTCGACTTTAAGTCGATTTTGAGCCCCGATTTTACCCGAATCTTATCATTTGAGTCTCTCGAGTCGATTGTTGCGGAGTTGCGAATCGCGAGTCTGGACTCGAAATAGTGGATTCGACTCGATTCTGACTCGATTATGTCTTTTGGTCGATTTTCGGAGCGAGAATCGAAGTCATAATCGACATGAGAATCGACTCTGGAAGAGGACTTTGACTTCCCTGATATTTGTGGTTCCCCGCTCTGAACCTCAATCAGGCTTCACAATGAATTCCCCGAACTCATGACGGCGACCGAACCAGACGTATGAACTTCCCAACCTATTATCTTCTTCCTAGCTGACCGATATCAGGCTGGTCCTATAACAATCCTCGAAGTCGGCTGCGGTACGTATGTTGTCCTCCCTCCAACCACACACACATGGCTTGACCCTCCGCATCTCAATCTCAAGGCACCGGCGCCGCCATGTTCCCCCTCCTCTCCTCAAACAAAAATCCCCATCTCACCCTCCGCGCATATGACTACTCCAAGAACGCCATCAAAATCTTCCAGGTATCCTCCCCTCAAAATAAATAAATAATGCATCTCGAAATTCACGTTTGTCTGTCGCAAGGAAAACCCCCTCTACACCTCACCACCCCTCGGCACCATCACCGCCTCCGTCTGGGACCTCACCTCCCCCGCCCTCCCACCCGGCATCCACCCCGGCACCGCCGACATCGTCATCATGGTCTTCGTCTTCAGCGCCTTGCATCCCGACGAGTGGCGCCAAGCTGTCAGAAACGTGCACAAGGTTGGTCTCCTCCTCACTTGCTCCTCACTCGTACTTCCTGTAAAATACCCACCTGCGAAACAGATCCTAAAACCTTCCGGCCTCCTCCTCCTCCGCGACTACGGCCGCTACGACATGACCCAACTCCGCTTCAAATCCGGCCGTTTGCTAGACGAGAATTTCTATATAAGGGGAGACAAGACGAGGGTGTTCTTTTTCTCTCTGGGCAAGACTTCCCTCTGTTGATTGCGGACATATATCTCACCCTCACCCTCACTATGTAGATGAATTAGCCCTGCTATTCACCGGCGCTCGAGCGCAAGCTCGATCCACCGCTGAGCCGCCCATCGTCACGCAAATCATTGAGGACGAATCAGACGAGCGGGGTACATCACCGCCGCCCACACCTGAATCCAAAGAACCAGTACCCTCACCCGCAGTAGATCCAGACGACCAGGCACCCCCACCTCCTTCATCCGAAGTAATCACACCCTCAGTAGAGTCAGAGTCACCCACTCCCCAACAACATCAAATCCACCCCACCCTCCTCTCCAACCCCCCACCCCCCTTATTCACCGCCAACCAACTCGGCGTAGACAGACGCCTGCTCCTGAATCGGAAGCGCCAAGTAAAGATGTATCGCGTCTGGATGCAGGGCAAATTCCGCAAACTCGACAACAACACGGACCCCGATCTTGGCTTGTAGTTTATCCCACTGCCTGTAGAACTACCTACTTATATGTACTTGCAACTTCTTGATTGGCATACAGCATACAGCGAATAACACACATAGTTGTATTATCATCCAGAAAGATCAATCAAGACAACGAACGACAAACGACAAACGAGAAAGCAAAGCAACCTCAGAAAGCACCGACGTGCGCGCCGCCCGCCGGGGCTGGAAGGTAGTATGGCTAGCGTGAACTGTGGTCTGCAAACAGAAAATCAGTTACATCACCGGGGGCACCTACATCGACAACGAAGGCGAAGGAAGGGAGACGCGGGACCGCCTACACAAATGAAACGAACACAAATAATGTAAATCCACGGGAACTCACCTTTGGCTCGTGCTCATGCTGGTGGGGGCGGCGGCGGCGGTGCCGCACCATCTGGAGCTGGTGCTGTCGGAGGTGGAGGCGGCGGCTGCTGGGCGCCAGACGGGTCACCACCTTGCCCTTGCTGCGCATAATATTGGCTGTACTGCTGCTGCTGCGAGGCCGCCCATTCTTTGAATTGCTCAGAGTTGACGTCGTAGCCGTATGCAGCCCTAAACACAAAACGTTATTAGCGAGGTGGAAAGAAAGTGGTGGGGAAGGAAGAAGTATATATACCAATAAGCAGCATAGGCATCTGCATCGCCGGCAGATGGAGGGGCGCCGGCTTCCCCACCGGGTGGCGGGGGAGGTTGCTCGCCTGGCGGGGGCGGTGGGGCACCGGAGGGCGGGGGCGGCGCAGGATAACCACCCTACAATACAATACAAAGTCAATCTCAATCTCAACTCTTCTATGAAATCCGGAAGCGTAATTACGCACCGAAGCCATAGCGCTATACGCAGCATACTGCATCTGAGCCTGCCGCAGCTCCATCTGCTCCTGCTGAGCAGCGATCGCCACCTTTGCGTGCTCAGACCGGACAACTAGGAGGAGGTCTTCTGTCAGGACTTTTGCTCGTGCGACTTGACCTTCTTCGGGACCACTGGAAGTCACCGTGAGCTAGATATAATAAGGAGAAGAGGGAAGCCAAGTACGTTATGTGGATGTATAGAGGCTCGTCGCTCTCCCGACCCGTTTCTTGATCGATGAAACCTGACCCTATGCCTTTGATTTGTACACGGGTTTGCGTTTCTTGTTGTATGTATTTGACGAACGAGCCCTGCAAACCCGTTAGCTGCAGTGTGAAGGAACTGTACAATTTACGCACACTGGGTCCAACCACCTTAGCCCGGATGTTAAAGTTGCGAATACTTTCTAGACCAACCGGGAGCTTCTCCTCTGGCCATTTTCGCTGCAACACAACAATTAGAACGTGAAACTTTTACGCCTGGGATAAAGGGACCGCACCTTTTCCTTCTTCTTATCCTCAACCAGACTGCCCATGTCGATAGCTATATATTCGTTGATGGTGTCAAGCGTCTTTTTGAGGATTTCGGACGATCGAGCGGTGACATGTAGGTACAGAGCGGGATCCTTGTCGGTTGCTTTCGTCCGGTCAGGATACCATACACCCTTGGTGCTAACTGAACCTCCAGCCTCCTCTTTAATCTGTTGTACCAACGCAAACACAAGTTAGTCGAACATTATTATGATTCACATCCAACTGGCAATAAGCAACGAAGAGGAGTAGCGCACCTGCTGCTGAGTCGAAGCCTTGGTGAGCATGTACCGATTCCTGACATCATTTATGTCGACATCCTGGCTGAAAGCCTCTTCCGCACCCAGTTCGCCGAATTGAGCTGCGATTTTTGAGGCAATGGCAGCAGCGCGCGCCGCCGCTTCCTGGGCATCTATACTCAGCTCCTGCTTCTTCGGGGATGGCTCTTCACTGGCAGTCTCAGCTGCGTCCGGGGCGGCCTGGTCCCATTTGCGTTTGGAGGACATGGTGGTGAGGAAGGAAGGGCGGAGAGTGACAGACTATGTGTGACACATCACGCTTCTCTCTGCCTCCCCAACTATGTCCTTCAAACGACACAGGGCGCAATCCGAAGCGTCCTCGTCGTCTTCGACGTCGCTCAACAACACCGAACCAACCTTGAAGGCCCAACGGACGGCTCAAATTTCCTCGTCCGCCAACCCTCCCTTTCTGTGCACCCTCCCTCCGACTTGTCACCAGCAACCCACACCGATAGGCAGCTCCAACGATCTCGAATCACACTACGCCACCTACCACGCCCACGTCTGCGAACAACCCAGCTGCAGCTGCGTCTTTCCCGACGCGCGTCTGTTGGAACTCGTGAGTCTCCGCACATCGAGTGGCTTAACAATGCCGACCACGCACACCACCACCTGCTTAGCACCAAACAGAATGCCACGACCCGATCGCTGCTGTGCGCAAGGACAAGGGAGAGAAGATCGTGCGTGTTTCTTTCATGTTGCTCTCTTGTCGATTGCGGCTTTACTCGGCTTTACCGACAGTTTGCGTGCCATCTCGCGTCTTGCAACAAGCTGTTCCTTACGCCGAAAGCAAGACGACTGCATCTCATTCAGGGTCATGGATACCCAAAGGAATACTTTTTCGCCGTAACTAACAAGGGTGTCGGCGGTCTGCTCAAACGATGGGGCGAAGGCGCGAGTCTCGTGCGCGGCCAGTGGAAGTCTCGAGAACCTCCAGCTACGTCGGACCCAAACCAACCCACCAATCGATCCTCAGTCCTGATTGAAGAGGACGACGACGATGACGAAGAAGATAATTCCGAAGCAAACGAAACGGCCGTTCAGACGCATCCTCCCGCTCCTGCAGCTGTCGATTCACTGGCAGAATCTCTACACGCTCTATCCCTCGTCCCTCCATCGATCCGCTTCGGCCGTGGAGGAAAAAATGGCGGATTTTCAAACGAGCAGCCGGCGCGCGGGGGAAGATCTCATCGTGGCAGGGGCGGCCATCGACACGACACGACCAATGAGATGGACGTGAATGTACCTCGGCAGAATGGACGCGGAAGAGGACGCGGCGGCCCAGGTGTGAATGGGCATGCTCCAGCACAGAACGGTCGTGGAGGAGGAGTACCTGGCCATGTAAGCAATAACAATCCGCCCTCGGATCCCAGTGTTCTGGCATACGTCCCGCGTGGTGTGCGTGCGCGAGGAGGGATGCTGCACATCCGCGGGGGCACGCGCGGGCGAGGTGTATGAAAAAGACAACTTCCAAAACCTTTGTAGCATTGCTTACCATCTGTTCTTCTACATCCAGCTCTCATCTGTATTGCGAATGTTTTGTGTAATGTACAAATCGTTGCCGTTGTATATCCCTCCAGTGACCCTGAAATCTCCGTTTTGCAATCCAAAACCAAACCGAAAAAAATAAAACAAAAGGTTTGTGACCGGCTCGTGTCACAGCGCGTCTGACGACCTGCCCTTGTCTCCGAAGACTAACTCGGCGAGTCCTGCAGGTTGCACAATTGCTTGCCTGGCCTGACAAGGACGGATTATTCCGAATTCGGGCCGTGCTTTTCAGCGCGGGGAATTGCGAAAACCAAGTTTTCTGGAGGGGACGGTCTTGAACCAGCGCACTCGTAAGTGATACCGATGAAATTGACCAATCACATTCCCGGTTTAGGGCCATTACAACCACTCTACCATTGAACAGTGATCGGAGTGAGAAATTGATGCGTTATAGCGGCTTTTTGAGCTCTTGAAGTCCTCTCACATGTCCACGATCTCCACCTCGTCCGAGTCACCTCGCAACTTACTCGCAACCTTGCTCCTCAACAACTTCGACGTTCTCTGGCGGAAACTCTCTCAAAGCTTCTCTGGAGGGCTGGTCCTCCGTACTAGTAGCTACCGCGCTCGAAGAAATCGCTTTTGTGCTCAGCTTGGGGTTGGACTCGTTCTTGGAAGGGGAGGGTGAATGGGATGCGGACGATGTAAACGAATAACGGTGCGTTCGTCGAATTTTAGCAAAGTAACGTCTCACAAATGTGTCTTATCAAGATTCTCTATGTATATCTAGCTCTATCTACTCTCAAGCTACCAGTACTCCATATGCCTACAATTGCAATTCTACGCCTCCGTCTGTGTTCAATATGAATGTCCAGTTCACCATTCAACAAAACACTCACCCCCATCTACTGGCCGCCTTCCTCCTGCTCAAACTTCGGATCCTTTGGGTCATTTCCGCGAAGTATTTGCCCCATATGCGTGAGCGTGAACCCTTGGCCCTTCCTTCGCGCCCCCACCAAATCTCTGAAAAACGGAAGCGGCGATTCAACGAATGTGCAGTCCGACAGTCCCAGCATCCTGCGAGCGCCTGGGTCCTTGACGAATCCTGTGGAATCCACCTTACCCTGCAGCTCCTCGACGTCGCCAACCGACTGCATATGCAGACCGAGAATGCGGCACACCTCGTTCATCGACCGTTTATCAGCGCAGAACAACTGGCCAGCGAATAGGTTCAGCTCGTGCAGCAACTGCGGATTCACCGGGACGCTACGTTCAGCGGGAACAGTGAACGAATCTAGCTTGTCTAGCGGCCAAAACGTATTTCGGGAGGTGCGCGGGGAATACAGATGGAGGAAGACAAGTTTAGAGCGACGAATTTCCGGAAGCCACTTGTTTGCTTCGAAAGGGCTGACGAGGATCAATACATCTCGCGACTTCGCAGTCGACATGACCCATTGCACAGGCCGAAGGTAATTGTCAGTCGCCGTATTGTTGTTCGGAACGACGATCGTGTCACGGAAATCCCGAGTAGCGTACAATCCGGTGCCGCCGCGGAAGAGGTGCCCCTGTGGAAGAAGGCCGCGACGGATCCAAGTCGTATCTTTCAGACAGTCGACTAGAAAAACGAAGGTTGACGATGGCCTAATGGTCCCTGTTTTGATGAAATACTCCAGGTCCCGATCGCGATGCTCGCAAGCCTTGGCTTCAGGAATCCGCTCAACCTCGCGTTCGTCCTCTTTCTCGTGAGCTAATTCCCGCTCTTGTTCTTCAGAGAGTGCGCTATTGGATGGCGTAACCCCCAGCTCTTGACATCTCCTGTGAATGTCGCGCTGCAACTCACTCAACGGCTCGCTCACACCGGCTTCCCCACCTGCTACACCGTAAAGCTCTTCAAGTGTACGAGACTCCCGCTCAAGCAGGACGTTAACGGTGCTCGAGTACGATTCCGACGACTGGTCATACTGCTGCATGGCCGTGTGTCGCTGGTCAAAGTTGACACCCTGATTTGCCCATAGCGATCCATTCTCTTCGATCTGTCTGCACGTCCCTTGAATGGCCCAGTTCAAGACGTGATTGGACTCGATCATGTCGGGCTGAGCATTGGTTGCCGCCGTAATCTTGTCGCGAATTTCGGCGGAGGCGAAGAACACAACAGAATGGTCTTTGCCTAGTCTTCTCATGCGCATGCAGCCTATCGAACGTCAGTCTTCGTGGTCAACTTCGACCGACGGCGCAGCTTACCCTGTACCAATTTATCCTTCGTCAACCTTGGACCAAGCGTAACAACCGCGCGAGTTCCTCCTGGAAGCTTGAAATCCGTCCCGCGCGTGTGAGCCTCGTCAAGATAAAGCAGTGTTTTCCCCAGCTGCTTTCTATATAACGAGCTTGCAAACGCCTGATCACGACCATCTCGCAAAACGACTCGGATTTCATCTGTGCTTGGATGGAAATAGATTGCCGCTTCGACTTGGGGATCGGTCTCGAGTTCGAGCCACTCTTTAGCAACCTCCACATTCTGCAGTTCCAGAACCTGCGCTCCGACATCGAGTAATACTCGCACGGGTGGATTCTGCCCAACCACACGACGTAAGAGGCCCATGGCGTCCTCAGATTCAGTGCAGACGACCTGGCGGTTTTCCGGTCGCAGTAGATGATGGAGGACCAGTGCATTGGTGTGGAGCTGAGATGCCTGGTCGCACTGCTCGATCGACAGAGGGAGTAGATATCTGTTGTCGTTCGTCCCGCTAAAACCGGTGGTGAGGCGCGGTCTGGTACGAGCCAAGTCCCAGGCATTGGTTGTAAGCTTGTGGGGAAATTCCCGTGCTGCCTTGGGAAATACACATTCCGCGAGGTAGAAGTCGATTACAGCCTTGTTGAGGCGAAGCAGGGGGAAAATATAGTTGATCTTTTGATCCAGATCATCGAGATTGAGGCCGCGTAGAGTGGATAGAGAAGGGGGGAGATCGTTTATTGCTTTGACCCAATATTCGTATTGTGCGTCGGGATTGTCGGAATTGAGGATGAGTTTAAAGCAGGTGTTCAACTGCTCGTCCGTCAAACCGCCGTAGTAGTACGATAAACATGTGAGAACGATGATCATGTCCGGATGCCCGAACTCTGCTCGCATGGCGGGACTGTCTTTAGCTCGGTATGGCACAGCAAGCATTGTGCGTCTTGGGTCGAGCCCATAGTCCACGCGCCAACGCTTCTCGCGAAAGCTGAGATTCAGAATGCCATGTGCAAAGAGGCCACGCAGAAGGAGAAGGTGAGCAAAGCGTTCGCCCGATACTGCCCGCAATGACTGGTCTTCAGCCGCGATGATCTCCATATTTTGTAGAAATCGCGAAACAAGTTGCTTTTCGGCGGTGGAGTAGTTCCGGAAGGAGATCCATTCTTGCAATGCATCATCAAAGACGATTTTGTGCACGACAGAATCCAGCAAATTTGTGGAGCCAGCTGTCGTGCCAGCGAGAATTCGGATGACAGGGAACTGGCATGGCCTCGTAGTAGGTCCTATTACGAGACCGTGCGGAGAGGCATTTGCAGCGGCTTGGAGCAAAGAGAACACCACTTGTGTAATTTGCCACCGCCAGGGGCGGCCATCTGGTGCGGTGGATGCTCCAACAGTGTAGATCAGCTGGTATCGAACACTGAGGATTTCATCGCTCTCGTCCAAAACATCGCGCGCGGCATCATTAAGCCAATCTCGAGCCTCCTTCAACAAACGTGTTTCTTCACTATCTTTTGAGATGCACAAGGCGTGAAGTCCCATGAGTTCAAAGGAGAGAATGTGCTCAGGCTGACAAAGCAAGATGCCGCCATTTTCCGCACATTCTCTGAATAGAGCAAAAATCTTCTGAACTTTTGCTGCGTCCAGAACAATATCCCTGCTGAATGGTAGATAGTATAGTCGTCTGTTAACCAAGCCGCCGACCCGTTGTTTGAGAAGTTGAAACATTTGCGCTGCCAAGGGCTTGAGAACAACAACTCGCACAAGCTGCTGGCCATCAGCCAGGGCGGATGAGATGATGGGCACAATGACCTGAAAGCACGAGTTGAATTTATCGTCCAAAGTAAAATAAGACTGCAACACTCACACTCGATTTACCCTCGCCCATGTTGAGTTGCATCAAAGCATTGCGAAGACCATCTGGAGAAATCATTTGCTGAGCGATATTTGCCTGGACTGGGCGAATGAAGATGTCAGCATCCAACTGAACTAGAAGCCAGTCTGCATATTCGATTGGATCCCAGCCTTCGCCGCCGACCGTGCCCCCTTCTCGGATGCATTCCTCGACTTGATTGAAGTTGCGAAAGACTGTGATACGCCGGCGCTGCTGATGGATAGAAAGCTGCTCCGCAAAACGGCACAATGTGACCTTCCAGCTGACCGGTATGATATCTCTTTGCTCGCGGGATAGTTGCTGGAGTAGAGTTCGCGGACCGAGCGAAGGCCATCGTCCTGCGAGGCACATCCAGAGTTCAGGCAGCGACTGGGGACCAAGAATCCTGAGCAAGTCGTGTTGCGCAGAGTTGCCTATGGCATGGCTCTCGAAAGCATCGACACAGTCAGACAAATCTTTGATATAGCGAGACTTGGGCCCGCGGATTTGCATGCCTTCCAGATCGGAAATGAGTCGGCGGAGAAGGCTGTCTTGGGATGCAGACTGAGTGCAAGGGGGTGACCTGAACAATCAAGGACTCTGATTCAGAGTTTCGCACACACGCAAATGATGTGGAAAATTTTCATACCTTTCGGGGTCCGCGAACAACGAATGCAGTGTGACCGGAGTGTACTTGGCTTGAGGCATTGTTGAAGAAGGAACCAAAGGATGCAGTGCATCGACGAGACTGTTTGATGCGCCGTTCGCACATGCAACGTTCAAGATGCTTTGCAGCTCAGTACAACGTTCGAAGAGCCGACGATTACGCAACCTAGTGCCGAAGAGAGCTTCCACAGCCATCCGAAGGTCCGAGAACTTGACAACTGGATGAACACTGAGCAAGGTATCCGGCAGCATGACTCGGACATCCCCTGAGGATAGGTCGGAGAATTCCGTATTGGGAGTTGGCCAACGACTAAAGATGGAATCCGAGATTGTTTTGCATGATTGCTCTCTTTCTTGACGGAAGGCAGTTTCTCGTCTCCGCTCCCAATCATAGAATTCTTCCAGGTGCCGCCGTTCCGGCCACGAAGGATCCGGGTGACTTGAGTGACTGTGCTGGCTGACTGTATTAGAAACATCGACCCGAGTCAATTGACGCCCTTCATTGAGCTGGAAATGATCGAGAGGGATCCGACTGGTAGCCTTTCGAAGGCAGGTATTGGTCGCGTTGGTTGCGATGGCCAGAAGGGAGAGGGTGAGGTCAGGGTCAATGTCGTGGCGATACGATAGGATAGCAAGAGCCACGAGTAGTCGATGTTCGTCTTGGTCTTTGTTGAACACATCTCTGCACAGGTGAAAGAGTCGGAACCAAACGCTACTCGGGCTGTCTTTGAGCCAAAAGGAATAGTTGTCGAGTTTATCGTGTCGTGATGGACTCGACGAAAATGTGTCCCAACGTTCTAGATGATCCCACAGCTTGAATCCAGAACTGAAATCCACACGCATTGGCCATTGGCGAACAAGAGCAGTTATCCGAGCTACACTGTATTCCTTTTCAACAGATTCATTATTTTCGAGGCAGCGGCTGTGTGATACCACATCGTCGCATGCATCGTGTCGAACTAAACTTTCATCAATTCGAGTAATAGGCTGTGAGGAAATTTGGAACGAACCATCAGATACAAAGCCAGAGGTACGAAAGTCTGCTCGCTCCCAAAGATCGATCTTTCCGTCCCATGATGGAGCAGTTACCGGTCGTTCGGATGGGTAAAACAGCATTTGCCGTTCGGCGTAATTGAAGATAGCTTGTACTAATGGCACGAAGCGTGCACATTGGACGAGCATCGAAAGATTTTTATGCCAATCTACCGTTTCCATAGAGGTTAGGTGCGTCGGATAATATTTGCGTACGGGGACAAGATATAGTATGTGCTGAAGAACTTCTTGGTCCGGACGCTCGAGTCTCATGAACGCAAAGGCCTGCGCAGATTCCAGCATGTCTTGCGCTTGGCATACCCCCGTACAATGTGTAAGGGGATCAGGAAGATAGGAGGTTGTTGCTGCGTGAAGGTACGCTAACTGATACCAGCTAACAAGAGATCCGTCGGAGCACACAATACGGCCAAGTAGTGTGTCGATCTCAAAGCTGAAAAAGTCTATATGGCCGCTGGGGTTGACAGAGGGCGAGATGGAGACCTGAGGATGCAACTCCCCCTTTGTGATGGCAACGCTACCGTGTGGGACCAAGACCCGGGTCATTTCACCGTAAGACGACTCGAGAACGAGCTTGTTCGACAGACCAACAAGTGTCCCGGCAAACTGTACAGGTGAAACGAAGTAACCGGGAAGGTCACTGCTTTCCAGGCAGCGCCCACCGCAATCAGTAGAAAACTCCAGGTCGTAGCGAGGCAGCATAACGTGCAATTTCTTCGATCGAGATAGAACGGTCAGATTGGTTGCAAGAGCTTCCAAAGGTCGAAAGACGCTCGACAGCTTTTGAACGACAGACGACACAGGGTTCAGCACATAGTCGCGTTCCGAAGAGTCGCTGATGCTGTGAAGGCAACGTGAAGGTGAAGCGATGTCTAGCGACCAAGCAGGTTTATCATCTGGCCGCCATCCGCGCGCTGTCGGGTAGAACTGAAGGGACTGGGTCTGCTCGTGGAAGATATGGATCATGCCCGAGATCAAACTCGAGGGTATATCGCCTTCCAACTGGTTCGGTGGAATGAATTCTGACACCGACCGTCCGTTTCTGATGCGTACAAGTAAACCCTTTCCATCGAGCCTGAAGTGGACCTAAAATGAGGTTGTGAGTGTTTTGTTACCGGTGGACGATATCGATGCAGACAAACAAACCTCGAAATGCTCCATATTATCGCGCGACTGATACTCCATTCCTTTCATTGTCGAGGGAACCACGTCCCAGTTGGCCTAGAAATGCCATGTCACAAGTGTGCTTAAATTCGCAAACTGATCGCACAAACCCGTGTTGGAAATAGCAACCGAAAGAATGAGTGGCCAATTATCTCTTTCGGCAGGCTTCCCTGCGTATGTCCGTTGACAAGGAGGCGACCTGAAAGCAGATCAAGATGCACAAATAACGCTTGCGCATCCGCCGACTCGCAAGAGGTCACACAACCTATCCACCGTGGGCCAATCATCTGCCACGGAACGCTGCCGCGAGAAAACCCCTGCCAGATGGCATGAACGGCATCGTCGAGACCTTCGCTGCTCAGAGAAAATGCCTCAAGTTCAAGGGTATGGACGGCAAGAGCCACATCCCTGTCCAACAAGCAACGAACGGCTGAAGGAAGAGCGGCAGTTGCTGGAGGCGTATTTATGTGCAGATGAACCGCACACTGGAGGAACATTGATAGAGCTTCACGCTCGCTTAGAATCTCTTTCAAATATTCCACAGCGTAAGTTTGACGGCAAGACGCAGCCAGTTGTAGAACCCTGTTGACCAACGTGGATCGATGATGTGCCGATTCAGGAGAGGATTCCGACAACTTGCTCAGTTGATCCAGTACTTCGTTCATCCAAACAAAGAGTTGTTGTCTAAGTTGAAGCAAAAGATCGCGTGCAGCTTGCTTGACTGTTTCATGAGGAGTCAAGGAGAGCACACGACTAGCAAGCACGACGAGTGTAGCGGCCGTCCAGCTTTCTTTCCAATTACCAGCTACGGATTCGAGACGTTTGCCGAGCACACGAACAATGTCGATCCCGAAATCTTCCTGAGATAAGTCAAGATGCGCCTCGCGAAAACGGCCAAGGGTTTCATGTTCCAGGGCGCACTCTGATTGCCATGCAGCCTGTTGTATCAATAAATGAACCCCGGGATGGGCAAGGTCAACCACTCCGTTGATCAGCTGAGGAATCATGTTGCGCCATTGGAGTCGAGTCCCCGCTCGAAGATGACCGAAAGACTCCCATTCGTGATAAGAAAGCTCCCTGGGACACTTGGACTGCTGGGCAAGGACTTGGTTCGGAGCGTGGGTCGTCGCTTCCATAGTCCACCGAATGGATTGATATGGTGAGGGCAATTCCGGGGTGCAAGCTGACCGGATGTCGATGACGGGGAATGCAGAAGGCAGCCATTTAGCCCCGACTCGGTCGTAAAGCCTGTATGTGAGTGGATGGTGTTTGACTACATTGCTGTCAGTGCAAGGAAATCTTTGTTGGCTGTAATGGCTTTGTAAGAAAGACTTGGCAGTCGACGCCAAAGTGATGCGTTGCTGTCGATAGGGGACAAAGTACTGGCGAAGGGAGGAATACTTTTCTAAAACAACCTCAGCTTGCCCGCATTCTTTCTCGACGCATGGTGCAGCATGGCTTTGAGCTAGGCAGAAAGTGGTATCGCGCCATATACCAAAAGCCTCAGGTGCGCGTAGCTCAAAAACCACATGCTGACCGGAAACGTTTTGCTCTGGGAGCGGCCACTCGAACAATGTTATGCGCATGTCCTTGGCTTGTCTCTCCGTTGCACAACGAGTGCAACTAGGGCACATGCGTCGGCTGCTAACACATCCCCATGGATCAGTTACGGTATAGCAGTCGTGCTCGCGTCTCTCGACCTCTTGCAGGAGAGAATCATACTGAGCACTCCTCCTCGCACGCTCATTAAGTTTCTGCTGCTTTTGCTCGGATCCCTGTCTTTCGATCGTGCTCTTCAATGTCTGCAGGTCACTGCTGATGGCAAAGTAGCGCGCAGGGAGAGAATGTGGGCTGAAATCGTGGGAGAACACTGAAAGATCGGGATAGGTAGCCCGAGCATGGCGAGATTTGACATAGACTTCGATGTTGTGCAGTCGCTGCATTTGAACCAGCTCAGGCAGGAGAAGGGGTTCGAAAGACGTGATGGACAACTCGGGGGAGTAATCCAAAAGTAGAGAAAATTGATTGGTGGCGACTTTGTCGAGCGCAACCCAAAGCTCTAGAACAAGAAGGAAGAGGCGCGAAAAAATCTCTGGATTGCGACCTTTGAATGACGACGCCATCTCGTTGTAGTAAATGATTGAATCGCTGAGATAGGGCAGTGATGCCAAATCAGGGGACGACGATGATACCTTGCGCTCCATCTCGCCAACAAGAAACCAGAGATTCGTTGATGAGACGCCGTAATTGCACTTCTCTTCCCTGCGACTGTCCGCTTCCAGCTTCTCTTCGAATGCAGCCCGGTCAAAACTGTTGGTCGAGTTGCTGAGAGTCTCCGACCTTCCTCGAACTGTTTCAAGATACGATGAGGAGTGAGGTAGAGTCATCTTCTTTGCATCCTCAATCTCAGCCGCAGACGGGCCAATCCCTTCCTCATCCTGGACGAGTAATACACCCATCACTACCAAAGTCACTGGCGGCCACCAGTGGCCGCCGTTGGCTGTTGGCGGCCGTCGATTGATGATGTGAGTCAGTGCCGGCACTTGAATTCCAGTGGTCATCAGCGGCATTCAATACGGCAGAGTCCAGTGGGAAACAATGGAAATTGGTGGGTTCCGAGCCCAGAAAAGGCTTGGAATAAGCCAGTAAGTCTTCGTTCTCTGTTGCTTTACTAATTATCATCCAGAGATTACTTGCATGCAAATGGCATCATTCAGTACACATCAGTGAACCTCAAAGACAATTCAAACACTTCAACCATCTCGGAAGATTCAACCGTTGTTCAACAGTGTATTCTCTGTGAAGCAGAATAACTCGAGTAGTCACCTACGCTAATCAAATTCCACCTAGATGTCTCTCAAGCCTTTTGATTCAATTCCCGTCCTGTTCAATGCAGTCAACTCAGTCAAGTCATTTACACATACCGGTGAGTGTTTTGAAAAGGTTTGAGTGATATACTCGGGTATCTACTGGAAGGGTATAATTTGGAAGGGATCACTCAGCATCAGGATACTTGTCCGTCGCCCAAGTCGACCTTGAAGTCACCGTGAAATGCCGTTCGAGGCCCAACAGAATCAATTCACCAGCGCAATCTTTCTCGCGGGATCGCCGAAAAAAAATCATAATAATGGATTCCATCGAAAGCCACTGGATCACAGCGGCGCACGGTGGAACTCAAACCAACGGAAGCCACTGGAATTCAACGGCTCTCAACAGAAGCCATTTACGACTCACTGGAGACCACCGGCTGATACCGATCAGCAATGCCGACCAGTGCCGATGAGCCGTTTGACACCTCCGCGTGTATTACTGTCCTGGACGTGCTTCCAAGAGCGATTCAGATCCGCAGCTACGGATTGGATGACGTTGGATATCGAAGCGATGGGGAAAGGAGGGCTCGGCTCAACGTGGAGAGATGAACGAAGCTTCCACATGCGGCCAGCAATCTTTGCGTTCAAAATGAAGAGAACCTCTTTATCGATGCCCATACCCTCGTTCCCGCGAAAATTTTGGGCCAACTGGAGGGTAGTCGCGAGGATGAAGGTAACGAATGCCTTGTACCCGTAGATCTCCGGCAGATCCCAGCCAGCGAGTGTAGTCTGCAGCGCGACACGGAGAATAAGCCACTTAGGCGAGCGCCGCCATGGAAGGAGAGCTGATTTCCACAAGACATGGTCGTTGATGCGTTTTGTCACGTAAACTGTGCTCGCCGCGATCTCCTCAGCTTTATCGGCAGGAGTGAGGGAGCGAACGATGCCGCCAACGAGCTCCGACACGTAGCGGATGTCGGCTACCTCTCGTATTTCTTCTTGATCATTCCCGGCTTTCTTCGTCTTGGGAATGGCGTCGGGCATCGAGGTTGAATCAAGGTCAGCCAGCAAGGTCGAAAGAGCTTGAATGCAAGCAGCATCCGGTGGAATGGAGAGCCGTGGACGGAAAGGGTATTGCACGACGAGTTTTCCTTTCGTTTTTGTCACCATACTCGCGGGGGAGGACGCTTGGAAGAATTCCACTAAAATCTCCTCGTCTCTGCGCCGTAAGATGATGCCTGCATTCTGGGCGCGGACGTGAAAACACAAGACATCTAATTATTATGAGCTTTTGGTGGAATTCACGACCTGTCAGGAGCGAACTTACCTTCCACCTGCATTTCGGTGATCGCTATCTGCAGGGCCGTATGGGACAAGGAACCGCTGCGATGGATCGCGACGAATTGGTCAAACATGCGCTGCACCGATTTCCAGCGAGAGAGGACTTCAATGTCAACGTTCTCGTCTCCCAATCCTTGAACGAAAAGCCTTCCGCAATCGGCTATGTGCTCGAGAAAACCTAGGAGCACATTCGGGTCGCCACCGTCGTCTTCTTGGGGCAGTTTTGGCGGCACAAAAAGATGATGTATGGCGTACTCGAGGGTAGGCTGGTCCATTTCCTGAAAATCGATCAGTGTCCATCTCACCACAGAATGCAAACGACTCGCAAAAAAATTCAGGTAAGATATCGAACGAGCAAAGATGAGAGTTGTAACGAGGCCCTCAGCGCTTAATGCCTCATTGTCAGGGTTGGAGTGTATAGACGCCGTTAACGCCGGCGGCACGCCATGCAGGGGTGTTGTTGACAAGTTTAGAACCAGGAAGCCTTATTTGGCACATTGGTCCTCGGTTGGAATATTCCTGGCGCCAAAAGGGAGCACATCGAGGAGAATCGAGCCATTTACGCCTTCTTTCGAAAGTTTACGACACGTTTGCAGCGCCATTGCTGAATTAACAAGAAACCTTGTTGGAAGTTTGCGTCGGAAGTAATTGGGGAGACAATCAAGGAGCCCAGCGGCAGTTCGAACTCGAAGCTATGACTCGAAAAGCCGGCGCTAGCAATTTTGGACCGCCGTACATTGGCCGTACAAGAGATTTTCAGTAAGGCTTGGTTCTACGATCGAGGTGTGAGTTCGGCGCCAAACTCAGCAAAGTTCACGGTGCCTTCGGATAAGGTGAGATTTGTTGACAGTCTACGAGAATGGAACGGCGCGATGGATGGACAGAGCATTGACACCACTCGGTGAGTGGTGAGGGATGGAAAGGTTGCGCGCCAGCTGGTGCAAGGGTTAGGGTTTGTACTTCGCCGGCATAGCCACTGATCCCATCGAATGGACGCGGCGGGCCGACTCCGTTCTCAAGATTCCTCTTCCTCGCCTCCAGCTCAGCTTTTGCCCACCCACCCACTGCCTTTTCTGTTGTTTACGCTTTGGTGGCTGCGGGTTTCCTTCATCCATCGGTGGTCTTTGCGTACGGTTTCGACCGTGCACGTCTTGGTTTTCCAGTTGACCGTGACGGCGGACACTCGGGCAAGACCTTGTCTTCCCCTCTTTTCTTCTTTAGAGCTCCAAGTCGAAGACCTAGCTTTAATTGTCCAACTATCGTACACTTTTCCTGATGCATGCTATGTGAACATTTTCAAGCACCCAACTGCACGAGTAATATTACACCGGCGGGCCAAAGATTTTCTTGAGGCTTGCTGGCATCGGACAGACGACAGCTGAAGGAAGAACTACAAGACCCGCCAGCACCAACAACAGCAAATCGGATTGAACAGCAGCAGCACTCGTCGTTGATGAGCAGCAAATTTAGCCACTGGGGTGACGGAGCAAAACGCATACGAGGGGCTAAGCAGGGACCGTACTGCGAGCCGTGCAGAGATATGCGCAATGCAGTATCGACGACGCCTCGGTGCTTGCGAAACGATCATCTCCATGAGATGCTTTTGGACGCCGCCATATTCGCAAGGTCGGCTTTTTGTGAGCCTGTCCTGCAGCGGCGCCTTCCATGAAAATAGAGAAAGTAAGATACCAGTTGCGGTGATATGGATATAAATCAATTCCCGGTGCGCAATCATTCAAGATCTTACTTGGAAAGCCCATTAGCCACAATAAGATCCAACACGGTTTTTCACTCACTGAACTTTCATTACAACAATACAGTGGCATACACAAGGCAGAGACACATCGTAATTGAGCTTGGGAGCCGACAGCACGAACGCAACATAGAAAACGCGACCAAGGAAGAGACAGACCTCAGCCGTCGACTTGAGGGTGAGTCGTCTCGTTGTTCTCAAGTCTTGTTACTGAAGTGAACGCCGATGGTGCAGCACATCGGACGACGAAGACGAAAGAAATTGGAACGACCATAATATACGGGATAGTAATACAACCAGTACAAATCCAGGTCATAATCATAGGATGCGATGGATGGTGAGATACATGTATAATACAATGTGCATCTTTTTATCTGTCAATAAAGTCAGAATGGGTGGCAGTGTCAAAAGAACGAGCGCGACTGACACTTCTTGCGAGTTGGATCCCTTGCCCTCTGAAGATAACGTCGAGTGAGTAAAGTTCGGGGGAGTAGAGACAACGACATACTCTTCGTGCCGGCAGGCAATAGGGACTGTTCGATGTGTGGGACGACACCACCTTGTGAGATGACGACGGAGCCGAGGAGCTTCATAGTCATGAGCACGAGCACCAAGCAAGACACGAACAACACATACTTTGCCCAACTCCTCATCGTTGCGAATAGCGAGTTGCAGGTGACGGGGTACAATACGGTGCTTCTTGTTGTCGCGCGCGGCATTGCCAGCGAGCTCAAGAATCTCGGCAGCAAGGTATTCGAGGACAGCAGCGAGGTACACTGACGAGCACAAGACGCGTCAAGAAGGGATCTTCCCACCGACGAACACAAGCAGAACTCACCAGGAGCACCTGCACCGACACGCTGCGCGTAGTTGCCCTTCTTGAGGAGACGGTGGATACGACCGACTGGGAATTGGAGACCAGCTTTGGACGAGCGCGATTGGGCTTTGGAGGAGTCCCCGCTGCCTGCTGCTTTGCCCGACTTGGATTTGCCGCTAACTTTGCCAGACATTGGTTATAAGGGCAAGTGTGAGGTGGTGAAGAAGTGGTTGAGGGTCTTGAGGGGGCGAGGAGCACTGGGGATGGTGGGGGTAAAGGAAAGACTGAGATCGCGGCATGGCTGCCTTATATATTAGTCTGCTTTGTTGATCAACACACGCTACAATTCAGTAAACAATAACAACGCGCCCACGTCAACAACTTAAGCGACATCGTCATGGTTGATGACGCGATCAACTGGGATGCTATCTGTCCACCGCCACTGGTCAGATAGCTATAGCATTCTCGCCCTTCGTGGCATGTTCTGGCGCCGAGAATTCTTGAAAATATTTGGGAATCCACACCATGGGTAGCTAAACTATTCTATGTGTTTACTTTCTTTCAATCCTCTCTGTGAGTCTCGAGTTCGCAGTTGTTCGCAGTGGCCAGATAGCAGTGTGACTTGTCCAGATAGCAGTCACAATGTGACTCACTTCTTTTGTTCTCGACGACGTCTCTTCCGCTCTGCTTCGCCGCCCTCCGCCGCTACATTCGCCTACCAGCTTACGGGGTCACAACTTCTAGCACCACTCACCCATAACCTACTGTCAAGGCTGCCTAAATGACGTTCAAATTCTTCGGCCACCAAGTTTCCGTGCATCCTTCTAAGCTTCAAAGTTTTTGCAATTTCCGGCTGTTTTGTAGTTCTTGGTTCTTCAAAATACAGCGGCAGCGCTAGCAAAGGAACTCAAACGCTCTCTGGGCGCCATACATGCCTCTCCATGCCTTTAGCTCTTTTGCCTTCATTACTTTCTTCGAAATGCTCATTGATGACTCGATCAAGACCTGCTAAGGTGAGCCGATGCAGTGAAACATGAGAGCTATAGCATATGCCATAGATTGGGCTCGTCGTGCGTGTCTTTTCTTCTCTATTTCTTGCAGATTCTGATTGATTGGCCACTAGTATCTTTTATAAGGTTTCTTTCCGCAATTCAAATTCAGATGGAGTCCCGAGCAGGTGCGGGTACTCCTTTTTGCTTCGTTTGATGTCCCTTTGTCTGTCTGTGGATGCTTTGGCCGCCCCGAGCGCAGCCAGTGCTGTCAGATTCCCTTATTCGTATCAGCCTAGATAGTAGCTTGTTCCTTGCTTTATTAGCGAGTCTTGAGTCCTAGGTGTAATTCTACCACACTGAACCAAAATACATCTTATCTCGCTGCTGCAAATACTGAGTGCTTGACATCAAACAATTTCTAATAAAAAAAACCATCGTCATCGATCGTTGGTCACGCACTCAATGTCCTTCCAACATTGAAATTCTACACAACTACAGATCCTATAGTACTGATTATTCTACAGATACAACAACAATTAAATCATCCCAGGTCTGCCAATCTGGAACCTATCCTGAGCTTGTTTTACAGCTTCGTACACATAGAATGTCCGGACATGAGTCAATTCTATCCTAGAATAAGGCGGAACAATGCTCGATACCACTGAAGAACGGTCTTTACCACGGCTCCCCCTACTCCGCGACTTCCGCGGTCGGTCTGGGGCGGTAGAAGAGCCAGCAGCCGCCTGTCCGCTGCTCTCTCCCGCATTGGCCCGTTGAGGCGGCGGTGTGGGACCACGGGTAGGAGTTGCCGATTCCTGAACGGGTTTCCGCACCGGCTTCGGAGGCTCTGAGGGAACTTCGAATCTCCCAGTCAACTCACTGCGTATGCGTTTGTCAATCATACAATACATCGAGCAAATTACTCACGTCTGGTATTCCCGCATGGCGTCAAGCGCCTCCGTTCCGACCGAGCTAACTGAGAATATCGAGCTGGCATCGCCAACCGATGAGGAGGCATCCGACATGGCCCTCGAGTGGTCCTCAGGGGGAGGATTAAATCGCTCTCGGAGAAAGCTAGTAAAACAGTCAAAACCGAATATCGGCTTGGTCTCAGTCAAGACAACGCACTTTTGATACTCCCACAAAGTCTCCATCGCCGCCTCACTCTGCGTCTCCCCCTCCCCCTGGTCCGCAATCTCAGCCGCATAGTCAATAAGCGACCCCTTGCACGACAACAGCACGCGCATATGCCTCGTCACATGCGCCTCCAACTCCGGCAACGGCATCGGTATGAACGTCGAAGGCCACAAAATCAACCCCGGACAATGCCCTAGCGCATCATCCGGATTTACCCCAGCCGTCGCCGCCACCTGCGCCCGCTCAAACCTCCCCGTCCTCGGCCTACTACCAATCGACGCAGGCCGTTGATTCGGAATCCCCCCTGCCCCATCCCCCTGCTCCGGCGGCGCAAGCGTCAGATGCAGCGAACTCATCTCCTTCACACCACCAAACACCCGCATGAGCATGTCACCCACAAAATCCGACGGGCGAAGGTGAATCCCATACTTCACGTTCATCATATGCTCGAAAAGCGCCTCGAGCTCCCGCGCGGACGCAGCCTGCTCATGCCATCCCTCGGGATCGGCTTGCGCTCCATATATAGAGGCAGTCGATCGGGAAGAGCGCGACGACGAGCGCGTATGCGGCATTGGTGTCTCGAGTTGTCGACCAGACGCCACAGTGTCCGTGTCCGATGCCTCATCCTCCTCCTCTACGCCATACAAGTCATATATCTGACTATCCGTATCGTCCCTGACCGACGGATTGACCACATCATTCAGACTCATCCGCGAGAACACTGTGGACGGAATCATAGTGTCGAGCGTTGGCACGGGGGACGACATCTGCGAGCGCGGAGTCAAGACGGGCGGCTTGCCGTACGGGAAGAAGATGTGGTCGTCGATGAACTCCAACCGCCCGCCGACCGCAAGTACTCGCCAAACTTGATCCAAGACAAATTCCCAGCTCTCATGCGGGATGCAGAGCGCCAAACTCGCCATTCTGACGAGCTGGAACGAGCCGTCGGGAAACGGAAGCGGCTGCTTTATGCTTTTTATAAAAAACCAATTCAGCTCCTGCCAATCGGAAGGTATAAAACACGTACAAATTCCCCCGCACGAACTGCAGGTTATTTGCGATGCCTTGCCGTTGCGCCGCAGGCCACATCCCCTTCGTCGTATCCACCATATCAAACCCAACAATTTGCGTCCCACTATTCCGCCACGCCATGGCCGCGTCGAGCATCCAATGCCCAGCCCCGCATCCCAGGTCGAGAACATGACGCGGCGGCCTTCCACCATAGTTGTGAAAGCTGGGTGTATTGGTTGCATTGATCTTGCGCAAAAGCTCCCACGTCTGAAGGTCGCTGTTCGACTTGTCAGCAGAGGTTTCGAGTGGATACATAAGAGATCCTCACCCGTCAATGAGCCCAGCATCGTACGCGTCAAGCGGATATGTCCCAACCTTCGTGACGATCTGCGGAGACGGCGGTTCTGCAAGCATACTGTCCCGGTACGTCGAATCCATATCCAACCCATCATCATCATACGAACCGCGAGGATCCTCCGCCTGCATCGCATACTGCTCCTCATCCACAGGCTGCATCAACAAGGTCCGTTGCAGCGGCGAGGGTTGGCGTTCAGGCGGAGGCACCCACGGCACAGGACCGGAAACACTTGGCATCGTCGCCTTCTTATTCTTCAGCCCAAGCTTGAAAAATTTCGGCTTCGTCGCTTTCCCGAGAGCAAATTGCGTCGGCGATTTTGGATGCGCGCGCGTCCGTGAGGAGGGGAAGTAGAATGTAGGTGGGACGGCAACTACGCTACTCGATCCAGATGACCCGGAGCTCGTTGACATCGTCTGCCCCATACGCAGATTCTGGGGCGGTCGCGGTAGATTAAGTGGCGGTCGAGGTGTCGGTGTGGGGGTCGGCTGGGCTGTGAAGATGCCCTCAGAGGGAATCGGCGTTCCTGGTGCTATGACTTGAACATTGCCGAGCGACCCTTTGGGTTTCCGCCGCCCACGAAATTTGAACCCAGAAACACCTGGCGTAGCAGTGCTGGGTCGGGCGCGGGAGCGAGAAGAGGGGAAAACGAAAGGAGAATGGGGAGACAATGTGGTTGGGGTCGGAACAGTCGCACTCGTCGGCGAAGGGTCTGATCTCGCTGAGCGGCCCGAGGACGACGTCGATACAGACTGCGTCGATTCCATGGCCGGATTCCCCGGCCGCGCGACGCGCACGAGCGAGTTGCCCGATGTCGAACCCGACGAGCCGGAAAGGCTAGAGGCATTCCGATGTAACTGCCTGCTGGTGGAGATAGGAGGGAGGGAGGCTAGAGAGGTGGAAGGCGAGGAAAATGAACTTGTCTGCGGACTGGGATAGGCGGTTTCAAGGGAATGTCTAGGCGTTCGACTTTTCTCTGGAAGCGAGCTGGGTCCAGGGCCGATGGGCAAGCGAATGTTAACTGGGGCTAACCGAGGAGAGGAAGGGGGAGAGTAATGAGGAGGTTGAGAGCCGCGCCGAGCTCTATCGGACGGTTCCGGCGGCGGGAGTCTTGAAGATGATGCAACGGACTCAGATCGCAGACGAGTGCCCTGTACTTCGAAAGAAGGTGGTGGGGACGGGTAGGGGTTCGTCCGGCGCTGCGCGAAACCATCGGGATAGCTCGGGGGGACAGCTCGAGCCGAGGAAGCTTTCGCATCCGAAAGAGCTGCCCAACCCGTATCAACGGGTGGTGGATTCGGATACGGAGGCAAAGCGCGCGGTCTGTAGACTCGCGAGTCGCTTTCCGTTTCCGAGTCTGAAGCAAGATTGGAAGAGAGTGTGCGATAGGATGGGGCGGGAGCAAGAGAACCAGCGAGAGATTGCGAGTCGGCCGATCGTTCGGCCGACGGATTGCTTGTCTGGAATTGCATCAACTTTGCTTTCCGCAACGCTGGCGGCTGGTAGGTCTCAGGTCGCGAGGGTAAGGGGAACGGGGTCACGAAGTCGGGATTTGAAGGCGACTGCATGTTGTCGCGTGATGGCAGCGACGAGGACGGGAATTGGCGGGGACTTAGATATCCAGACGATGAGGAAAGGATTGAGGCCGACGGAGAAGAGGAAGTCGAGGGATTTGGTGCACGAAACACCCAGGGGGAGCTGTTAGGGACTATGTTGTGGCGATTAAAATCATTGGGCTGTACTGTAGACTCGGGGAGGGTCGACAGCGAGGGAGAAGCTATTTGAGCAGGACGTAACCTTTTACGACCCGATGCTGCTCTTGATGACATTGTCGGCCACTGAATGGCACCGCCAATGGATAGTCTCTACAGCCCGACGATGCACACGTCGCCTATCACAGGAATAAACGCGCACAAGGCGCGAAGCTCACTTGTAGCGTGGTACGAGACGAATGGGGAGAAACCTTGTAACAAGTGAATGGTCGGCATCTTATATCGGACAAGAATTCTAAAATGACCGTTCTCACCTAGTGTTCGGCTTGCACTTGGCTTCCACCCAAGTCGCGATAACACTAGAAAACCACGCGGGGTTATACTCACGACGTCAGTTTGTGCCAAATCCGCGAAATCACATCAGTGTGTCGATTGAGAACTTGAATGCCAGGCGCCTGGAACTCGACGTAAACCTCCGGTGTCCTGTCCGACCTTCTTCGTATAGGTCTTTTTCTACTCTTCTTGAAGGCTCTGACTTGCGCTATGATAGGCCTTGGCTTGCCAGATAGTCCACGAGCCGATGCCATGCGTGATCAGTCACACGAAGAAACCGATAGGCAATTCGGAATCGTCTTGTCCTGGGACTCGGACGGTGACTGCCAATTCATATCACCCGCGACGTCGACATGAGGTACAAACAGCTCTTGTCTTGCCCGTCAGCGTTAGACCAATGTCTGTTAGCGTATGCAGATACAGACGCCGCGATAAGGCAATCCCCGTTTTTCCGAAATCGTAGACACACCAACAGATGCGATGCAAGTCATCCGAGCTGTTAGCTGATGCGCCTTATGATTTCTTTGCCCAGCCGTTGTGCGCCATTAAGCGCCATTGCTTCGAAGTGGTGAAGAGTCGCAGTTGAAGAAAACGAACGTGATATCAGGCCTTGCGCACCTGCCTTTTTTGGACACCAACTCATTTTCGTTGTTTTCTCTTGGTTCTCTCATTGCGCATGGTTCAAGTTCTTATTTCGGGGCCAGGGAAAAGAGATCTCGTAAAATCTTCTCACATACAGTTTTTTTTACCGACCAAAAATAACCTTCCGACATCAGTGGCGGGCACCTAATAGACGTGTATTTGCTATGCAGGACCATACCAGACCCGAACACTGTCAGACACATCTGGGATGTTGGATCGGCAATCTTCTCAGCAACAAAAGATTTTGAATTGTTGCAATTTTCTCCGTTCTATGGAGAAGAACACACAATATTCGCGACTCCCGGGGCCAACGAGCAAGAAAGCCGAAGTCGGCACTGGGCAGATGAACCCTTTCCCGAGCGGATGTACGTGTTCAGAAGCACATAAATATCAGAAACGAACCTGGGCCCACAAAACCATCAAGTCACGAAGAGCGGGGACTTCAACAGCGGGCTATTGAGGCTTGAGTTTTAATCAGAACTTGAAGATGGATGGATTATACTGTACGCAAGAATGGCCGCAGAAGTACAAAGACACCACCGCGAGCAACGGATGTGGATGGAGCGAAATCAGCATAAGAGATACGGCGGAAATATCTGGCAGGTATAATGGAGTGTTCAAGTTATTTTTTCGTAAAGACGCCGCTCGCGTAGAAGAATCAGAGGCGGCAGAAAGATCGCTTGAGAATGTTGTAATTGCAGACTTGAATATCTATCGTGATTGCAACCGACAGTAGACGGAGAGGTCGGAGAACTTGATGCGTAGAAGTACAAGGAAATGCGTATTTGCGGGTTTCAACACTCGGATATTGCAGTGACTTTTGCTGGCCGTGACATGCCAGAGCTCCAGCCCAAAGCTTGAAGATGAACAAACACTTGAGCGTAACACCCGAACCAATAAAATCCATCAAAATAATCGGGAGAAAGAGAACCAAGATTTTGTGGCTTCAATAAGTGGAGTATCAAGAAAGCTCCCGAGACCGAGTTGCGGTAGTTGGACAATTCGTATTTGGATCGCAAAACCAGAATGAACGAGAAACTGCGAAGATCCGATACCGGTGACCCAGATAACTTGATATGCGTTGTACCAGTCGTAAGCCAGGCATCCTGGACGAGATACGACCGACCCTCTTGCGTTGTGTTTTTCTGTCAGTCGGGAACTGGTGGGAATCTCCGAGCGCAGGAACAGAATCCAGATCCAAGAGCGGGAGACCCACGTCGCGACGTTCTATTTGTCGGTCTTTCTAGTCTCTGAAGTCCAAAGCTACGGCCGCCGTGAGGCCAGGCCAAGGGAGACGGGCCGGCTTTGAAGTCAGGAAAGCACACACGATGAGAACGCTCGTTACACGATTAATTGCCCCGTACAATATCAATCCTCGTCGGTGTTAGGATGAACGGTTCACGGACCTGCGTCAAGGAGAGGTTGACGCAGAAGAGACAGAGTGCAGTCTGTTCTGCGCGTCCGTCAGCTCGAAAGCAGCGACGTAGTTGACAGTTCCTTGTGATTATTCTGTCAAGATGAGCAAAGCCCGAGCTATCTTTGTTATCTCGGCTAACGGAGAGGTAGTTTGAATTTTAGACTCTCATGAATAGATTACTCACAAGACTCGCGTGGATCGGGGCCCCATTGATTGGGGGTTGCCTTCGAGTGAGAAAATTCTTAGCTGTTATGTACGCACGAGGACGGGCGTTGCGAACTGCGGCGGAGTGAATGGAATGTGTAGGTACAGTACCTGGCGAACCCTGGACCTGAATGCAGATGAGATTGGCACTGAATACAGAAAAGCAGGAGACATGTGTACTTCTTCCGATAATCAGAGTTGTGTTGATGAAAAAGGGTCGTTGGTATACCTTTTATGGAGTGCCCGCTCCGCGCAACCGCAGAAACAGTTCTCAGTGAAATACGTCTGTGGTCACTGAGATTCCCAGACAAGAAGCTTCGGATGAGTATCTTGTGCGCCCCAGAGATGCACCAGAATCAAGGAAACTGCATGAACTTGGCAGATTGAGAACAAGGGACGACATCGGATTTAACTGACTTCAAGTATTTGGACGACGAATGACGGATTGGCGCCGCTCGAGAGATCTGTCTACGCATGACGGTTGACTGTGAATGTAACTGTTGGTACCAGACTACATACCTGTAGTAAGATTGGCTGGAAGGACTCACAAGCTTCGAATCTAGCTAAAGCTAGCTAAAAAGAAGTCGGAACACCAGACGAGTGCGGTGGGATAGACTGCGATAAGAAAGATAAGTATATGCAACCTAGAAACTCACCGCTGACAATGTAACGACGCAGAAGCAGTAGAACAGACGTCGAGTAACGCTGATGGCAATGAGTGTGGCTTTGGTGTGGCTCAGCAGTGGCGGTTAATTTGGAAAATATGTGAAGGGACACATGTTTTGTGTGCTCGCTCTTGAAGCGCTGGGAGCGGAAACTCGGGATCCATTTATTCAATTGAAGTGCATGGAGGGATTTGTAGAGAGGTTTCAACTTTCGACAATATTTATGTGTTAAAGTTTACGGTGCACGTGAGTATTCGAAGCGAGTCTCAACTTGCCTTTTACAGTCACTTGCTTCACGCGTCGCCCAAGAACTCTGGCCAACATACACAGGTATCGTAGGGATTTTACCCTATGGTCTGGCCTCTGTCCCGACTCCCAAGGAGGCTAACGGTACGTCCTGTCAAAAAAGCACTACGTAGATATCAATTTGATCCCTCTCATCGTATGTATTTAGAAGCGAAAGCCTTATCTATCCCACACCCTTAATTCCTTCTTCCCTTCTTCGTTCACCAATCCAGGATGGCCAATCTCACCTACGACGACTGTCAGTCTTGCTGCAAATCCTTTCTGAATTTTTTCAACCGCAGAGAGCTCATATTTCTTGTGTTTCTAGCGGGTGACCTGATAGCCACCGCTGAAGATGGAACCGTCCATGTTTACAATAATGGGGACATTGCTTGGGTGCTCGCCTCCACTGCCTTGGTGTGGATTATGGTTCCCGGCGTCGGTTTCTTCTACTCGGGCCTTTTACGGTACGCTAGACCCTCAAGCGTTTCAAAAATTCATATACAAATCGCTCTGTTCAGGCGAAAAAATGCTCTCTCAATGATATACCTCAGCATGATGACCATTGCTGTGGTTTCATTTCAGGTAGGCAATATTCAGGTCAGTCTTCTAACGATACTAATTCACTCGAATCAAGTGGTTTTTCTGGGGGTTTTCATTGACCTTCAGCGAAGGAGCTAACATGTTCATCGGTGATTTAAGTACGGCAGTCCGCCTGAATCATAGCTCTGCGCACTAACGCCTAATTGTCAGAACACTTCGCTCTTCGGGGCGTGCTCGACCAGCCCTCAATAGGAAGTGCCAAAATTCCTTCAATCGTGTTTTGCGTATACCAGCTCATGTTCGCCGCAATAACGTAGGTTTACTGCCGCTTTCTCGTATGGCTCTCACACCGTTGCCCTCAGACCGATGTTGGCAGTCGGTGGATTCGCCGAACGTGCGCATCTAGGACCGCTCCTTGTTTTCGTTTTCGTCTGGTCCACAATCGTTTATGATCCTATTGCCTGCTGGACGTGGAACTCGAACGGATGGAGTTTCGTCCATGGCTCCTATGACTTCGCCGGTGGAACACCAGTGCACATCTCGTCTGGCTCTGCCGCCCTCGCCATCTCTGTATACCTCGGCAAACGACGCGGATATGGAACTGAGGCTCTCGCTTACAAACCCCATAACACGACCTACGTTATCCTCGGCACAATTTTCCTGTGGTTTGGCTGGTTTGGTTTCAACGGCGGCAGTGCTCTTTCGGCAAACATCCGTGCAGCAAGCGCGTGCATCGTAACAAATTTAGCTGCCAGTGTCGGTGGTCTCACATGGATGGCCTGGGTACGAACTTCGCTTGCGTTCTTCGAAAATCCCTCAACTGATAAAGTGCCTAATTAGGACTATCGCATTGAGCGGAAATGGTCCGCGGTTGGCTTCTGTTCAGGTGCTATCGCAGGCCTCGTCGCGATTACACCGGGCTCCGGGTTCGTTGGTTCTCGTGGGTGCATTCCTCCCCTTGCCAGGAACTAGCTATCCTAATTTCAATGGACAGCTGCCTCCGTCCTATTCGGTTTCATGGCAGGTACGGTCTGCAATTTTGCGACGCAGATCAAATTCTTCGCAGGCTATGATGACTCTCTTGACGTGCGTTTTCATTCTGTGCGTCAATCCAGCGATAGAGCTGATTTTGTCTCTATCAGGTCTTCGCCTCACACGCTGTGGGAGGGATCGTCGGTAACTTGCTAACCGCGCTTTTCGCACAGGCCAGCGTCGCACACTACGACGGATTCACCGTCATTCCTGGTGGATGGCTCGACCACCACTACATTCAGCTGGCCTGGCATGTCGCCGATTCCGTCGCCGGACTTGCCTACTCCTTCGTCGTCACGGTGAGTCTTATTCTCTTGGTCTCGTCTTATTATATCCGAACCGTTATCTCTAGACAATCATCCTCTGGGTCATGCACTACATTCCCGGCCTCCGTCTTCGCGTCTCGGAAGAGACGGAGGAGATTGGTATTGATGAGGCTGACATGGGCGAATTTGCCTACGATTATGTCGGCCTCGAATCCGACATGCGGCCACTCATTGGTCATGCTACCGCAACCGCGATGAACATGGATCCTCATAGTGAAAACCACTATATGAAGGAGCGGAACAGTCAAAATAGTACATTGCAACGACCGTACTAGCCCGCTGCATTGTGATAGATATTTATGGACATTGTATGCTTTGTGTGTAGAGTAGTACCCTAATGTCGTCTTGCATAGCTCCTAGCATTCAAATAGGTCATATCTGGGTTTCAGGCGAGACCAACTCTCGAAAATTGGGAATTATCGGATTTCAGCAGATTTTGAAGGCGTTACGCGTGTGACTCGCCGATCTTTGTGCTTCCCACCACCACCAGTGACCAAGCACTACGGGGAACCTGGCCTCAGACCGTGTCTCGGAGGATGAATATACCACCCACAAATCGACAGGATCTCTGTGAGGCCATGAATCCCTTCAAACGAATTCCGGACGCGAGGCTCGAAACTTTGAACAAGTCTAACGAATCGCCGGAAGAATCTGAATTGGGACTCATTCACTCAGTAATCTCGTGTGCAGATGCTCGGATTGCATTCCTCGACAACGAGATACCGAAAATTAGAGCCAAACTGATGAAATTCGAGGAAGAACGCGCCTCGTTGATTGACCATCGGCAGCGCAACCAAGCTATACTTTCGCCCCTCAGGCGGCTGCCTCCCGAGCTTCTTGGGGACATATTTTCATGGACTTTCAGCCCGTTGGCAGAATCTTGGGGACGCCACGAGTCCATGGCGGACACTCCATGGGTCTTATCGCACGTCTGCAGACGTTGGAGGGATATCTGTCTGTCCACCCCGTCGCTGTGGGCATGCATTCTCATCGACTACACCGCATCCAGCCCACGTATTCCTACGTTGCCTCTAGTCAATACTCGCCTTCAACGCGCTCAGAGGTTGAAGATTCATTTCTACGCATCCGACAAATCCGAGCATCTGCCTCAAGTCGAAATGTTGCAGCTATTGTTAGAGCACTCCTCGCGCTGGGAAGAGCTCAGTCTCAGACTCAGTCCTTCGATTGTGCCGCTCTTGACAACACACTCCATTCCATTTCCTTCCTTGAAGCGGCTATGGCTGGAATGGGACTCGGCGGTGACTTGGGCTGCAATGCCACCATTGAACTGTTTTCAGGCCGCCCCATGCCTGGCGGACTGTAGCATCATCAACGACGAGGGTTTTGTGCCGATGGTGCTTCCCTTGCATCAGTTCACGCGTTGTGAACTAACTCGTCCATGGGATGAACATGGAGATTTATTGCAGCTGGGCGTAAACCTCGTTGAACTCCGCATCTTCGAGGGCGAGTTGTGGCGCGCTCATGATGTAATCATTCAACTTCCCCTCCTTCAGCGCTTGTCGGTCAGCCGTCTGGAAACCTTGGCACACTTCAAGACTCCTTCCTTAGACGGACTTTCAGTTTACATTTTCGAGCAAGACGTCCCCGAGGTGGATCTATTAAAATCATTCCTTCACCGTTCGGAATGTCGTTTACGCAGTTTCGTGGTGAACGGCTGGTTCAGCAGTGACATCGGCGTCAAAGTACTGCAGATGCTTCCATCCATCTCCGAATTGGTGATCATCACTGTGGGCCACAAAGAGCCAGACGAAACGACCCATCCACTTATCACGGTCCTCACTGTCTCTTCACGTTTACTGGTTCCACAACTACGTTCTATCTCCTTGGGATGGACCAGAGGCGGAGGCATGGACTACAGAACGTTCTACCAAATGCTAGCTTCGCGCTGGAGAGGGGGGACCTCGGCGTTGAGAGCCGCAACATTGGTTACGGGGGAACACGACCCAGATTCCGCGACGCTGGCTGATCTCGATGAACTTTGTCGAGAAGGATTAGATCTGGGCGTGTCGGTGTACGGACGTGACGCTCGGTATGCGTGCATGACGCGTTGGAGGTATGGCTCGACTTGGAATCTATGACATTCAGGCACGCTCTGGACGCCTGACTGGCTGGGCGAAAAATGAGATTGAATGGGTAATGCGCGCACTATCCCGCTGTATGTTGTCTGTATTGTATACTGCACGTCTACTTCATTTGATTTTGACGGTCTACAGTAGGGCTCTGTGAATAGAGCGTCAGGCACTCTAAATGGGCCAGCGCGATCTCCACTGGATGGACATCACATAACAGTGGTTCGTCGCTGAGATTGAAGTCACATTATGTAGGGCACATTCAGCAGGATAGAGGCGTAGTTATGTGGGGATACAGCGTACAGCTTGCCATTGAGGGACGTCAGCTGTGCCCAGAGCAACGCAGGGAGCACGCTGCCAAGTTTTGGGAGGGCAATGTTTCGCAAAAGCGCGGCGTCCTGCAGCGTAAACGGTATACTTGAATTCTCTGACAAAGGGTACGCTGCGTACGCAGATATGTCCAGACTGCGGAGTTGAGGGGTTGGGGCTTCGAAAATACGCGGCCATTTGGATATATGATCTAGTTTTGTATGCTCCCAACGGCGATGAGGAACGAGGATGGTATTGATTCGCTTGAGTTCCTTGGTTTTGACGGAGAGAGCGTAACCGCCGGCCCTGTGCATCCACAGAGTGGCCAAAGCCGCCGTTTCTTCTACTCGGGCATGTGAGACTGTCAGATCGATCGCCCTCCATAACCCAGGCGTCGCAAGAGCAATTTCTCGCCAGTGGCGGCAGATATGAGTGAGAGATGTTGGAGAAAGCAATCCCGTATAGGAAGGTATAGGAGGTAGGCTGGGCACGGCGGAAGGTGTTTCTCTCGAAAGTGCTGGAGTCGAGGCTGGTCGAGGAGCGTTGAACGTAACGCAGAACAACGAAAGAACAACGCTCGGTCACGACCGCGTCTCTCCGAGTCCAAGCCTGCATTCGACGCCAACAAAGTTCGTGCGGTAGGGTCCGGGACAGGTCTCAAGGGTGTGAGGTGTAGTGCTTGAGCCACTTGGTGAACAAGACGTGCGCAAAGACGACGGCTGAGCCTTGAGCGACTGGTGTGGCCGAGGAAGAGCAAACACCTACGTCACGGTGCTGTATCGGGGCTTGAGGCGACCCGAGCACGACAAATTCTCCAAGTTTGACTGAGATATCTCTCCATTTATTTAAGAAGGAACCAGAGGTATGTATAAAGAATAATAGCTATGTAGCACTGTCCATTTTTCCAGGTGTATACAGAACGCTGAACACAAAAGAACTAAGACACTCGAGCTATCTTCCCCTCCAGCAGCTCCACCATGAATTCCTTGAACTTCCGGGGCCGAAAGTCAGGGTAAAGTTCAGTCGCGTCGAGGTACCCGAGGTATTTGGCGTAAGCAGGAGTGTTGTCACCGCGGAAGTATTTGCTGTAGTCGTATTGCGCAAAATCGTACTTCAGATGCGCCTGTTCATTATTGGGATCAGCCTTCAGCGCAGCCTCGAGGGCGGCACGGGAAGCGGCGTTTTCTTCGGCTGAGATCTAAAGCAACGCATGAGCGACAAAAATCATGTGTATAGAGATCGACGCACGTATGTCCTCTCGACTTTCTCACCAGACATTTCCTCCGTGAGGGCAAAAATTTCGTTCTCCGTCAGCACGTCGCTGTACGTGCACACGTACCGGTTGAGCGTCCGCTCGTCCTTGAGTATCAGCGCTACCCACGGACCGATATCTCGTAGGTCTGTCATCATTGTCGATGTTCCGCCATTTCCGTGCAGACTGGGCGAGACGAAACAAGCGTAATCGACGCGACCGGAAGGGACGCGCGGGAAGGATAGCTGGTGCCAGAAGCCGACGTCGATGATGGTGTACGGGAGGTGTGCTTTGAAAATTTCGAGGTAGGTTTCTTGTTTCTGAGAGGAAAAAAAAATCGAGTCAATTGAAGGTAGGTAAAGTAAAGACAATCGCTCACGCTATCTCGAGCATCCATGACTCCGGGGGGAACAACGGTGATCCACGCGCACGGAACGAATCGCTTCACGCCCGCCGCCTTAGAAGCCTGAACGAGACGCAGCTGCGCCTCCTGGCTCCTCTGGTCGATGGCGCTGATGAATATATCAAAGCCCGTCAAGACTTTGACCAATTCATCCATTGACGCATTGATGATATCCACAATGAGAACAGGTACGCCGAGCTCGTCTTTGATTTTCTGGACTGCTGGTTTGGAGGCAGAAGAGGGGCGAACGAGAACGGAGACTTGCTGTCAACGAGAATTTCGAGGCGTGAGTACAGACAGGTTTGTACTTCCGGCGAAGAATACGAACGTATGAGTCTCTATCGTTCAACAAGCCTAGTAAGATAGAGTTTCCCGTGTATCCGGTTGGGCCCAGAAGGAGAACTTTATGCGGTTTGCTCATTGTGCAGGATGTTGTACGAGGACAAGACAACCAGGAGGACGTAGAAGGGCTGGTTTATGTAGTGCAAGGGCTCCGTGGATTATTAAGAATTTCCGGTGGTGTCGGCAAAGAGTATATGGTGCAGGGCGGCGCGCAGCGCGCCTCAGTGACGGTCTTCATCGGCAGCCGCCATTATTGATTCTGTCGTTCAGCATCACGTCCAACGTGCTCAACATACGATCAACACGCTCCAGATGACTAGCAAGATTGCGAAAACTCGAAGCAAAGAGATACGACCGCGACTTGGGTGTTGATTGAACTAGATTCTTGAGAATCGGTAAGTAGCACTGTCTTCTAAGTTCTCATGGCCCAAACACTTTCGAATTGACTGAAATCCCGGATACACACTATCTTGGACGGCTTCTCTGCTCTTGATATCCTTGAAATCCAGCGCATTAGTAAGTAGCTGGAGGCAAGTTGTGTGAAGGAGAGTGTGACAGTTTGTGACATGACATTCAAACTCAATGCAAACTACTATCTCAATCTCATCGAGTTGACGATTAGATTCCATGGTCTCTTCTGTCTGCTCAAAATGCGGTACACTGCTCTCATCCCCAGCAACGAGCTCGCTCGATCTGTCTGTGGACCCTGGATCTCGGCAGTACATGCTTATGCACTCAAATGAGCCTCCCGGGGACTCTGAAAAAGCGTTCATTCGCTCGAATGTTTCGCGTGCAGATGAACGCATGGCATGCGTTGACGAAGAAATTTCGAGTCTTCGGCAAAGACTGAAGCAACTGGAAGAAGAACGTGTCTGCGTGGATGAATACCGAACGCGGAACAAAGCGATACTATTACCGCTCAGGTGGATGCCCGCTGAGCTGCTCGCAGAGATATTTCTGTGTACCCCCAAGTCGCACCTACCTTTTCTGCCATATGCAACCGATATTCCCTGGGTAGCCTCGCACGTCAGCAGAGGTTGGAGAGCCGTCTCCCTCTCAACTCCTTCGCTGTGGTCACCAATCACCATTGACTATGGGAGAGGTTATCATCCCGACTCCCCTCTTCAGCTGGAGGCTCAGATCCAACGCGCGCACCCACTAGGCCTCCGGATACATTTTTTCGGTCGCATGGGTCCCAAACCCGATCACCAAATTCAGATGTTAGAGCTCCTGTTGGAACACTCGTCCCGCTGGCAAGAACTCAGCATTTGCCTTACTTCAAAAGTCGCCTCCTTTTTGGATGCTCTGCGTGATGGGATCCAAATTTCTTCTCTCAAACGACTCTGGATCGAATGGGATATTACCGATAGCCCAGATGGGGTCATATCCATGGATTGTTTCTCCTCTGTAGCCTCGTTGACGCATGTCGGCCTCAACAACGTGCTCCACCTCGTAAAATTTGACCTCCCTACAAATCTCACGCATTATGATGTCAATGGCCCATGGCATATGCATACGAAGCTCTTGAAACTGACTCCTTTTGTTGTCCAAGCCTATATTGTCCTCGAGTCCGACGATAATTCTCCGCCGGGGTCCGTGCAAAGCTGCATTGTTCTGGAACATCTCCAACGGTTATATACATCGAGTTCGGAAGTCTTGAACTGTATCAACGCCCCCAATCTAATCGGGCTCACATTCCAGATAGCAGACAGCGACAGCGACGCAGCTGTGTTGACATCCGTCAGAACTCTCGTCCAGCACTCGGCCTGTGTCTTACGCAGGCTCTGCATGATTGGCTTGCCGCGAGACAATTCTACGACGCTGAAGATCCTGGACGAACTGACCGCAGTCACTGACCTCCTGATCGGTGTCCACAGCCCCGACACACTGGTGCGCCTTGAGTCCTTGGTGTCATCGCTCACTGTGTCCGAAGTCAATTGCTTCACCGTCGTCGCTCCCCGCATACGTTCCTTGTCCATCGGTCATAACTACCATAATAGTCCTATCCAATACCAGGACTATTTCGACATGATACAATCTCGATGGGACGCTGAAAATTGCGACCTAGCCATGGCCACGCTCGCTCTTGGTACAAACTCTACTCCAGACTCTGAGACCTTCTCTGCGCTAGATGCAATCCGTCGACAAGGTTTCAGATTCACGTTCCTCAAACACCTGGCTGCGCTTGACGAGATGGACTCGTGGGAATACACATCGACTTGGGGGTTTACGGCGTTCTTCAACTGAACTTGTATCGTAGTCATAACATGAATGGAGCGTATAATTCCTACTCAGCTCAACCATCGACTGTTCGGGGGGACACATTGGACAATTTCCTTATTTGGGGTCTAGCGGTTGTTTTCGATTGTTAGGCAAATTACAAAAATCCTCCAACCTGAATGAGGTCTGACTTCGTAAATGGTATATATACATCTAGAATTTAACATCACCACAAACCCTTGAGTAAATCTTATTTCTACACATAAAATACCAGAGCCCGCATCTCGATTGATTCACGCAACGGTGCGTCCTTGGGTGTCGAGGGATCCGCGAATCCAGTATGCGCGTTGAAAGTCGTCACTTTCTCATCCTTGATCGAGTCGAAGCTGCAGTGGATGTCAATGGATACACCTCAATCAACGGTATGCAGAAAAAGAATTCACCACTTGAACAGTACACACTCGTCCGGTTCCATCCCCCTCAGATACTTCCACCTGTGGTTCGGGTTGTGCTTGACCCCATACGTCTCCCCAGGCCCTCCAGGGAACTTGAGTGTCATGGGTAGCAGGTCAGTCTCGGGAGTGACGGAGCTACTATCGCAGAATCCCAACGGCCAGTCCCAAGCGGCGTGCGAGATAGGGCGCCACAGGTTCAGGATCTGGAACCGGTACTTGAGCAGTTCGCGGGCCTCGTCTTCAGGTAGGTGGCGGAATACTCGGGCAACAGCTAGTTCGTTTAGCGTGAGTTTGAGTTGGCCGAAAGCCTGAACGCAAACCTGATTGGGGAGTCTGGTCGCAATGGACATTGTAGACCTGTTAGTCGGAATGAGCTGATTGTATGTATAAGGTTCGAATGTCAATGGCCTACCGGCTGCCTCTTCTCAGGAGATTCTTCAGGATCATCTGGTCGATGACGGCGGACAGCTGTAGAATGAGCACTCCCATGAATAGATGAGCGGCAAGATCATACAAATTCATACTATGGTCAAAGAGCACGACCTTTGTCGCTCCAGTCCACTCCTTAATGAGATCAATGACCTCCGGATAATAGACGTTCACAATATCATCGGGGTTGGAAAAATCCTTGAGCTTTGACGGGCGCGTGTAATATTGGAACCCAGCGACGTCCAGAACCGCTGACGACTCTTTGCCGCGAATGTTCTCCACAACGACGGGCTTCCAGTCGGCAGTATAGTTCTTGTCGTTCCTGTCATTGATATTCTTGTACATGCGCACGCCGTCGGGCGGGGGAATGTAGTACATGACCGTGCCGATAGTGCTCGGCGCATGCTTGGAGTTGTCGTCCATAATGCGGGTGCGTCGTCGAGTAGATTATAGACTCCAGTACTGCTCCTTCGCGTTATGTATACCTTCTCAATCAGGTCGGCTTCCAATAAGTGCGGTCCGGTCAGGTCAGATGGAAGCCAAGCCCGTGTCAATGCATTGGGCGGCTAGATCGTGAGTGTTCCTACCCATATTCGTCCGCCTGAAGCCGCCCTCCTGAAAAGGTGATTTTGTGAGTACAACTTTGGAATGATGCTTGATTCTTGATTTTTTTCTCGAGTGATAGCCCCAGATGCGCTCAAACCTCAGATCCCAATCCTCCCAGAAATTGCTGCCGACAGACCGCGCGCGTTGTATCAGAATCCGTAACTCAGCCCAAGCCTATCAGGTCGCGGTATCACTGGAAGTTTGGTTACTTCCATCTCATGCACAAGGTGCGTATTTGCATGCATCTCTGGATCCTTGATACATTGGCAGGGGGGCCGCCGCGGCCGGTGCTTGATCTTCCGACATCGACCAGGTCCACTTCTTTGCAGTTGAATTGCCAGGGTGATACAGCCTGAGTATGAGAACTTCAAAAAATCCCAGGCGGTGGTTGGCTGGTTTGCAACGAAAAGTGGCAGTTGGTGGCACAAGAGAGAAGGAAGATGGACGTCGTCGACGGCTGTATCTTTATATTCACAGAACTTGCTGGGACTGAGACGTCGACATTGGCCTTCGCTGCTAAGTTAAAGTGTCTGCCAGCTGTGGTGATACAGGTAACAGCCGAGCGTCATGCAGCGGCCAGCCAGATTTGGATCCTATTCCAGGGATCAGAGCGACATAGAATCTATCGACAGATTGTTCCTGCAGGCCAGTACAAAACTTTCGCCGGTAGCGTTGTTCTTCGAAGAGGGACCAACAAGCGATGCGGTCGAGTCACGGTCGGGTCAGCCTGAGTGGTGCGGAGCGGCTCGGCGGCCGGCGGCCGTCAAACGACTGAATTTTTTTTTGTTGCTGAGATTCAGAAAGCTACACGAGGCTGAACTGTGATACGTAGACTAGTGACCGATGCCTACACCCCATCTCAAACGGCCTTATTTGAATTGTTTTTGTGAACGAAGCAATTTAATTTACAGTTTCTCGGTTTGTAGGAAAACAATGTCTATGTTGTCTGTCTGTCTATCTATACCCACTGCCCCTTGCCTTTGCGTTTAATATACAGAATTCGCGATATCAGTACAAATGTGGCGCCGACAGCCACCATAATCTGCAGAGAAGTCAAAACTCAAAATTTTTGATAAGAGGAATAGGCCACGCACCCCATTGTATATGATCGGTCGTTCCCAAGTGAAACTCCCAGTCGGTCCCAGGAGAGCACCAGAGATTGGGTTCCCTGGCGAGGAAGGATGAGTATCAAAGCGAGCAAACTTAGAATAAATACGATTCAGAAACGTACCTGTCAAGATGGCCGGAGCTACGACCGAGAATGCAATGGCCAGTCGAAGAGCGTACTCCCCAGGGTGGTTACTGAAACCGACGAAGTTTGCGGGCATGAGGGAGGCGTCTGATTCATAGCCGATAAGCCCCCGACGACTGGTCGAGAGGAGAGAAAACGTACATGCTCCGGAGGTGAATCCGTACAGGACTGCAAAGACAGCCAAGCCCGCGAAGGTTTTGATTTTGAGCATCACAAAGATTAGGACGGCGCATGCGTAGAGAGAGCCAAAGACGAGATTGAATGAGCCGATGCGAGGGGCGAGGGAGTTGTTGACGAGGCGGCCGAAGATACTTCCTCCGTTTAGCAGAGTCAGCTGCATTCACATACATCAGAATGAGCAATGCTGAGAACAGGTACTGTTCCTTACAAGATAAAACGCAAGTTGTTCATCGACGCCGTTGGTGACTGCGTACAGCTGCAAGTAAAAGACTACAGAATAATCAGACAAGACAGATTGTATCATGCTTTCACGTACATGGATAGAACAATCCCAAGCTCGTGAAGAAAGCCCTGAACTCGGATTGAGCGGAAATCCACCACAAGAGGAATGAAAATAACCCAGCAAGTGACGCAAGGTAGCCCAAATCGGTGAATATGCCCTTCCAATCCGTCGAGAGTTGATCAACGCTCTCAGCCGTCTTGGGTTGCTTCGGCGCAGGTTTCGTCTTCATCGTTAAATTCGCAAAAAGCAGCATGGCCCCGATGATACCGCCCGAAACCCGGATTCCAGTCGTGAATTTGGTGTGTTGTCCGAGTTGATTCAGCATGATTGGGAAGATGACGCCGCCGCAAGCCGCCCCGGAGGTAACGATGCCCATGGCGAGGGCACGACGGCGCTTGAAGTGGTGGCTGACGATGGTGAAGGACTTGAAACAATCTGAGAGGTGGACTATGAACGGTGCAGGCATGACTCACGGGGAGGAACATCAGGGCCGGGAAGACTCCCATTCCGACGGCCTGTGCGAGGAAGACCTGTAACGGGGTTGACATGATGAAAACATGGAACGAAAGAATAGACCTACTTGGTAGAACTGGCCCACTTGAGTCAATGAAAGCAGAAAAATGCAAAGGACGTAGAAAGTCGAGCCGATGAACATCATGTGGTGGCTGCATTTTGTCAATCGCAAGGACGTTAAGTCAAGAAGAGATGCTCACAAATATCCCGCATCAAACGCACGACCGACGAAGACCCCCAAGGCATACTGTATCGCGAGTTGAAAGCTGCCGACCCAACTGCGAGGGTGTTAGCATCTGAAGCAAAGAGAAAGAAAGACCACAAACCTGATGTCGGCCGCAGTTTTGTTGATGAGGAACTCGCGAGTATAGTAATCTAAGCGGTTGAATGAGATGCGAAGGCCTTAGAAGGTGGAGTCATTTTACCTTGGTAAACCCCAAAAGCATTGATGTATCTGTTATTGCGTTATGGAGTACTAGACTCAAGAAACGTCAAAACAACCTACCCGAACGTGCAGAACTGAACCATCCACCTTATGACAAGTCAACATTTTATCATGAATCCTCAGTGTGTACTTACGCGCCGGCCATAGTCATCCAAGCCTCGCGCCCCCCTTCCGGGAGCTCATACTCGACGCTATGGATGGATAGCTTTTCTGGATCCGTCTTCGCAATGACATCTGTTTGAGCAAGATTCACAGTCGAAGGAGCGGAGCTGGCAACGGTGGACTCGGCCATGGCTGGTTGAAGGAGTGAAAGGCAGAGAGTTGCGGAAGCCTATGGCTGAAAAGCAAACTCGAGCCGGAGTCCGCGTGTTGCCTTTTGTTGACGAGATCATCTTGCGCCAGATAAGTTTACCTTCGAGTCAATCAAATGGAACCCTGCATTGCAGCATACCGGCCTTGATTCTTGAGATGGAGAGAATTAAAGCTGTGTGGGCGGTTCTCGGCAAATCAACGGATATTGCTGGTGGGCACAGATGGCCTCCGGAGCTTGTATAGACCGCTGGTAGACGTCTCCCAAGTCCTATTGAGTGTATTCTAAGTATACTGAGGATTTACGACGCGTTTGAAGGTCTCGAAACGGGCGAGATGAGCCAAATAGACTTTTTGACATAAAAGTCAAGAGAGAAAAAGTTAGCCGAAGTGTCACAGTGACTTGACCCCGATCTGATCACAACAACCTGAACTTGAACATCTTCAACATATGTCTGCCCAAGTCTGTCCCTGTCTCCTCTTACGTCGGGCCCATTAGATGCTGCATACTTGTTATCTTTTGTGTTATCACCATCCGTCTGGGGAGACAGCTTTCTATCCAAAGATCCGGCGTCCGCCGACATTCAATTCATGAGCGGTGACGGCGCTTCTTCAACTGGCAGTTTGCTTCTTTGTCGCGTTCACCGCGCCTCGCAAATCAGACAGCGCCAGGGCTTCATCTGACCGGAGTCACCCCAAGATTGATACGATCTACCGGAGGTTACTGTTCACAGAGTCAAGAGCTCAATTGTATACTTACTCTTTTGAGCCGACTACCTCCTCGTGTCTTGTGCGGTATCACCGTTGGATCACCGTCATGGTGCCTTGGATGGGTCTACAACTGTGCCCTAACTGTACCCGTTGATGCATCTTGAGAACGTAGCGCCTGCCGTTATCTGTAGAGCAGGAAGTAAAGTTCCCATATATACGCGGTTCCGCATTCCCATCAGCGAACTTGGACTTTGGCTCATCCCTCGCTCTCCCGTGCAACCTCCTCCTTCACTATGTCCGACGCAGTCGTTCCCCCCTCCGCCAACTGGCCCGGCATCGACATGACGGAGGTTTTTGCCCCGTTGTTCCTGGGTGTGTTCAATATAGAGGTTCAAGTCGACTTGGCGCGCTAAATATTTCTAGGCACTGTTGTCTCTTTAATGTAAGTAATGTTCTTCACGGCTCGGACATCCTTCAATGTTTTTCAAGTCTTTCTGGAATTACGATCATGCAAGTAAGTAGTTTTGTGCTGGTTGCGTCAAAATGTTGATCTGCGCAAGGCCTACATCTTCTTCCCAAGCAAAGATAGGTTTTTCATCCAGATCGCTGTAAGTTCTTTCATTCAATGCCTCGCCAATACGCACTGAATAATTATTATTATCAGGCTGCGATCATGATGTGAGTGTAGACGCAAGAAAGAAGACTACCGGCGGGTTGAACTTATGTTTCTGCAGTGTTATGGACCTCGTTTCCACCGGGCTTATCGCTCAGGGTCTCTATTCCTACATTGTGAATTCTATCACCTTTTCTCTTGCCCGAAATAACCGGCCTCAGGTTCCCAACTTCGGTTCCCTTCTTCCCCTCGGTAATTTAAATCCGTAAGTGAAGCTTAGAATCGTTCAATTCTTGGGACTCAGAAGTTTAATAGGTCATTGGCTGCAGAGTGCTGCATGTCGGTTGTGATTGTATATTTGTATGAAGTCTACTCGTGCCCCCCACGAAAACAAACTCAACCTTCTCAAGCTCCCACCTTTTCTTCGCATATCAGATATTCAGTGGTATGTGTCGAATACTAATATCATGAGCACCATCTAAAATGATCTTGTAGTGGTTCCGAACGGTAACGGGAAGTATTATGTGTCGGGGCTCGTCGTTCGTATTTTATCCTTGCTACACACGGCTGCAATAACACAACCCCCACAGGGATTTTTCGGAACAGTGTCTTTCGGTAAAGACCTCAATACCTGTACAAAGTGTAGCGCTAATGGTCTTCGCCATGACCAGCTGGAGCAATCGGTTGCGTGGTGGTGATGTTCAGGGAGAGCCACAACATTCTCACTAACCGAAGCTATAACTTCTCTGTCAGTTCTGCTAATGCTTCTTGAATTAAAATACCCTAATCATGAATTCTAAAACAGGTCTTTGTCGGTATTGCCAAGGGTTCCGCTGCTCTTGCGGACATCATTGCTACCGTCGCTCTCTGCTTCTACATCAACTCAGCACAGTCCAGCTCCGGATTTGCCAAGTATATATTATCTGCCTATTCGTTCATTGACCTTAAACGCTGAACCTATGATGTTCAGGACTAATAACATGATCAAGCGCTTGGTCGGATACATCTTGCAGCGTGGTATTCTCGTCACGCTCATCCAGTTGACGTTCTTGGTCATCTTCTACACCACATCCACCAAATTTGCATGGTGCGTCAAGGTGTTTTTGCGTGCCGTTAATACCCATTCATTGCGATGCCATAGGCTTGCGCTTCACGTCAATGTTACCCGGATATACGCGAACACGTTCTGTGAGTCCTTCCTCCAGTCTCACTATCATGGATGCTAATCCATGTTCAACCCCCTCCAGTTGCTATGTTCGTCGATAGAAATCGGATTCTCTGCGCTGAGTGTTCTAAATATTATTCTGCAGGTTGAACGGCCGCAACAGCTTGAAGCAGAACAACACCTACAGCTTTACCTCGTCCAACACCAAGGGTGGAACATATCACGGCTCTGGCGTCGAAACCAAAGAACTCCAATTTGTCGCCGCCCCCAATGCGTCTTTCGATGTTTGTTCACAACTTCAGACTTCTACTTCTCTTCTCATTAATTTATCTAGCGCACGACTCACGGCGTTATCTCCATCCAAAAGACCACCGAATACATGGAAGACTGACGGACTAAATCAATCTCCTCCCCCTCCTCGTACATATGAGCCATCCCCGTTCTTTTACTGTAACATCTGCCGTTCTTTTTTTCTTTCGCCCTGCTGCCGGTTCTTCCTCTCCCGCAGATTTGCGTCTTTCATTTATATTTATTATGGTTAAACAATTGGACGGGCAACGACGCAATTCAATTTGTTAACAATATTCGCGAGTTTGTGGCTCGCCGCTTTTCGTCTTCGTTGAGAGCGAAAGCTTGAATTTCTTGAAATGAAATGGCTTGGTATGTGAATTTTTCAAACTTTTTGAGCCACAGACAACACCGTGGTCAAGGCGTGGTGGACATCCCGGGCCGGTCACATGGAACCGTCCTTACGTAACGCCAATCCTATTGAACTCTGAGTCTTACCGTCATAGGCGGATCTATCATCAGTTCACTTCTCTGGCAATGTCCCTTGACGAGCTCTCTGCCTCATGCTCAGCACCTGCGAAGCACCCCATTTGACTGTCGTTGTCACCAGTCAGAAGCTAGCAGCACCCTTGCCAGTGGGTCGCTCCCTAATTCTGCTATCGAAAGCAGCCAACTCTTCGATCAAAGCCTCTCATCTCGTATGTATTGTTTAATCTTGTCAATGGTCCTAGGACCTGAGCGCTTTCTTGGGCAGGAACGACCGCGAGCTCCCCGCGCTGTACGTATCCTGATACATGAAAAGGTTCCATGGCGTTCAATGATATGAAACGATCATTGTTTACCGCGTCCCGCGGGCGCAAAGGGCTCAGCGTGACTTTACGTGCGCCGCGCAGCATCAAGGCGGGTGCACTAGAGTTCAATAGAGTCTGAGATTCAGAACGGATGCGTGGAAACGGACCCTCCAGATTTCGTCCCAAGTAACATCATTGCGCGGACTCGGGGGTGCTTCAAGTTGGAGGCTATCTGCCTGGGGTTCCCGAAATTGTCGGTCGACCGGCATGGGTCCCAAATACTTGAGCTGAATTACAACATACAAAGGAACGGCCGCCGTCGGAGATATTCGAATTTCTATCCACCAAGCCAAGGTTTGTCCGTCGCTCTGCGCGGAGATTTCTTGCCCGACGATAAAATCATTGATGTTCGAAGACATACGCGTACGATCTCTGAGACCTCTCATGCGGTTTGACGTCACTATTTAACACGAAAATCTCGGATGAAGGAATTCTACTGGCCATCTGCAAGTCCCCAACGGCAACGGCTGGTAACGGTGCCTTGCGGTAACGTCTCATTCCAGAAAATCCAGTAAAGGACCAGTGGGCGGATCCAAAGGCTCCGAGTTGAAAGGTTTGTATCATTGATATTAGAAGTTTCCTGGGTACCATTCAGGTTCTATCACTCCTCATCTGATCTCGCCATTCAACACACTTTCAATTTGGTCCTCCTTGCAAAATGAGAGAGATACTCGCACTAGCTTTTCCGGTGCTTCCAGGCCCACGAACATCTACACCGCCCGGTACCTTGCGGTACCGTCTCATCCTGAAAAATCCAGGAAAAGACCCGAAAACACGCGCACGGAGACTCGACACATTCTTGATTGAAAGTCGAGAGTCCTGTCTCTTCACACAATTTTCAGATCTGTCGTGTCACTGTCCAGCATGTTACCGGTCGCAGCACATCTCTGGGTCATGCCCGGTTTCCTGTATTCGATTCTCTTTTGGATCCCAAACATCTTATACCGTGACTGGGTTGAATCTGTCTTGGATGTAAATACAAGGATAAAAGTCTGACGCTTTCTTGGAACGGAACTCAAATCGCCTCCCAACCTTCGCCTCCACCTTAGTATTCAACCAGTTTTCATCTGTAAAATATGCCTATCGTGGAGCTTACTACGAACGTTCAAGTATGTTACCTCTGAACGCGATACCGAGGTAATCTCGTCGATTTTGACCGTCAACTTTCGTTAGGTGGCGGACCCGAAGGCGTTTTCTTTAGATTTGAACAAGGTTAGAGGGCCGCTGCACAACAGTTTCAACATGGATGATAATAAGGCAGGCTGCTGCTGCTGCCTTGGGAATGGACGGCTATGTCACAGTCAGCTATAACTATAACGAAACTTTGACTTTCGCTGGCACCCACGATCCTGCTTTCATTTTGCGCGTGGTACGGCGAGATCATATTTTCATGCGGGTTCACCTAAATACCATGCAGACTACTCTTGGCAATGGTACCGACAAGAACGACTTGTTCAGCAAAGCTCTATCAGGCTTCCTGGAAGAGAGCTTGAAGGCGCCTTCGGATCGGGGGTACATGTCTGTATTATTTCTTTGGCATTGGCGCTGTTTTCAATCTCATCGCCTCCCAGCATTTTCAATGATCCTGGTCATATCAACCTAGGGTACGAGAAATTGTTGACTCTGCTCTGCGCTGAACAGCACGTTGATCGACCTTTAGACACAAAGGAACGACGTTCGCTACATTGTTCAAGTGATTCAGACACACCCGATGTCCCAAAACGTTCCTCTTGTACACTATCTTGTCTATACAAAGCGAAATATCTATTCACTGAATTCGTAAAAAAAAATCGTCATCAGTTCAAGATGGGAGAGCCGACAAGGCGCCCTCGAAGTCCGCCAAGATGTCACTAAGATCCTCAATACCAACAGAAACCTGGCACGACAAGCGAATAAGAAATTCTGAAAGAGCCTTTAATAGGTGCTGTACTTACCCGGATCGTGTCTGTCGATATGTCGGGGACATCATCGGATGTTCGAACAGCAGTCTTGCCGGTGGGGAGGACAGCCAAAGTTCGGGTATCTCCAAGATTAGCCAAGTGACTTGTTAATTTGAGGTTGTTAACCACAGTGTGGGCCCCACACTCGCCGCCCCGAGGCCCAAAAGTCAAGACCCCGCCGTACATCCCAGCTCGAACATAATTTTTGGCACGAACATGGCACGGGTGAGACTCTAAACCTAGATAAGAAACCCAGGCAACTTTCGGATGTTTTTCCATCCACCTGTGAAGGAGAAAGTTGGAATAATCGAATTAGGGAATAAACAGTTCTGTACTCACTGCGCTAGAGCAAGAGCATTCTTGCAATGGCGCTCTGCTCTAAGACTTAGAGTTTCCAAGCCTGTCAATAGAGAGAATGCGGCGAAGGGATCCATTAAGGAACCGAGGTCTCTTCGTGTCTTTGAGAACAATCATGATCCGCCGGAATGTTGAACAGTCGATCTCACCTCAAATCGAACTTTGGCAGCAAATGCCGCGGAACCAAATTCTTCTACAAAAACTACGTCCCGAAAGCTCTCCGAAGGCTCGGTCAACATGGGAAACTTGCCGGACAATTTCCAGTCAAATTTTCCTGTATCCTTCATCAGAAGTTGACGGGATGAGCAAATTAAAATCCACGAAACCGGAGTCGACAATGATACCTCCCAGAGTACGGCCATGTCCACCTATCCATTTCGTTGCACTTTCCACTGCACAGGATATAGTTCAACGGTTACCGAAGGAGATAGTTGAACGTTCATTACCTACAATATCCGCACCATGATCGATCGGACGAACAAGATACCCTGGAGATGGGTCAGATATTTATTCTCATTCCCAGCAACGCAAATTACCTCCCATTCCAACCGTATTATCAACGATCAAAGGGATTCGTGCATTATGCGCAACCTACGCAACCATGAATGGAGACATAAGTGAGGAATCAAGGCAAGACCTACCTCGGAAAGCTCTTTGATCGGGTTGAACACCAACTTTGGGTTCGAGATGGTTTCAACGAAAAAAGCCTTGGTTTTTTCGTCAACAGCAGCAGCCCAGTCCGCGGGATCGAGAGTGTCAATAAATTTAACCTGAATTCCGAGCCGTTTGAATGCAACTATGTCCACGATGATTCAAACTTAATTCTTCCGAAGATGGTGATGGTTGTTTAACTCTCACATTGGAACTGTGTGCGCGTCTGATTGCAGCAGATCAGCTAACAGAGACAATAGTTTCGGAGAACACGTACCCCGCCGTATAAAAAGGATCTGGACGGAAGGCCGTTAGAGTTGATCCACAAATAAGTAATGACTTACGAAGAGATTATATTGTCTCCCGCTCCAGCGATCGTAAATATCGCCATAAACTGAGCAGCGAGCCCACAACTTGCAGCGACAGCCGCTACTCCACCTTCGAGCACGGTCATCCGCTCTTCAAAGACTTCCTACACGGAGTTGCAGACAAGTAAACATTTAGAAGGCAAGGTGAACATACGACAGTCGGGTTCGAAATTCTTGAGTAGCAATAGCCAGCGGTCCTAAACCAATTCACACGCCGTAGTGAGCAAAGCTAAACAGTGACTTACTTCCCATGCTGGACATTCGCAGCATGCTAAATGATGCAGCAAGTCAAAACAGGCAAAGCCTCGATGGAAAATCATGACGCACGTCAGCATTATCAAACACAAAGCTTTGGGAACTAATAAGTAAATGGCGTAGACATTCGTAAAGTTGAAACTGAAGGACCTGGTAGAGGCGTAGATCGGAGGATTGGATGCACGAGTTGTAGGATCAATTCTATGGCCAGCATGTATTTGGGCCGTGGCGAAATGAAGCGAATCAGACAAGCTGTTTGGAGGGTGAGCCGAGTAATAGTAATTATCGAGCGGCAGAGCCCAACCATTGTGAAGAGGCGCTCATGGTTTGCAGCGCGGGGCGAAGACGTCGTAAAACGCATAAAATAAACCCTTGAGTGCCTTTAAATTTCTAGCCACTATCAGCCGTCGTTAATCATCAAGTAGTTGGCAATCGCCCACAGCTGAGTTGTTAGCTCTTTCGGAATCAGAATGTCCGCTTGTCAACTTCACACCATATGCATGAGCGTGGCGCCGGGGGCCATGTACAGCCAAGAGATCGGGCACAACCAACCAACGAGGACTGTCGGAATCGGCGTAAATGATAGTCCCTCTCCAGAACGCATTTGATGAGCGCATGCGGTGACTCCCAAAAACACTTCCCGAACTGCGGTCGCAATGCCGGAGATTCGGAAGATGTACGGTGATCTACGCTGATCAGCGGAACATATTCATTGGTTTCGAAGAAAGACCTTGAGAAGATTCTTCTACAAGTATGCCTTGTCGAGCGGATCGAGCTCGTTCCTGGCAATATCAGATGCACATTCAGTTGATGATCAACGCCGGTGGCCAGCCGCTTTTCTAGAACTTTATTCTTTGAAAATAAACGCTGGCGGGTTTTCGTTGAACTTTTCAGCCAACATCAAGAACAGTCTAAGTGACAGACTTGTCCAAATTGTAACAGAGAGTGACACGGGAATAAAATAGCTTACCATTTCGGAAACTGCTTGATACAACAGACAGTGGAAGTTGCCTTGTCTTTCAACAGCGCAGCATAGGAGCTGATGTGATTGCTGGACGTCGCCTTCGCGAGTGGCCGTTGAGGTTGTGAAGGAATCCAACTTGGATGGTGTCTTGAAGTAATATGTTGTGTACTTATGGTTGACTTCCGAACCGCCCGCTCCATTTTCTCTACCGCAGAAAGCTATGTTGCGACTGAGCTGATGTGGGGAAGTTTTAGAAAAGGACTTGTCACGGTCGGCTAGCGTGCGACACCCTCCGCTATGACGATGTTGATTGGTGGAAGTTCAGTGGGAAACGAAAGACGCAGAGAAGAGACAAGTGATTGAAAGTGCACATGCCAGGGAAGGTGTATCTTATGGAGATTTAAAGCATGGCTTGCGAGAGAGGAGCAGCAAGACGCATTCATTGCGGCCAGAGACAACAGTAGCTCGAAAGCCTGAGGGGTAATCTTCAAGTTGGTTTCGGCTCACGCATAGCCGTTGTGAGCGTATAAGAAATACAAAGTAATGCTGCGCTAATTTCCTGGAAGCTTGAATGCAGAGAAGGGCAGCGGACAATGGCTTGAAAATGGTTGAGATGAAGGAGCGGAGGTTGCCGAGCACTTTCTAAGGTTAGGGTTGGCCTTATGAGATCCGCTCGCTGCGGCCAACTGCGCCTCAGTTCTCCACCTCTAGCGCCCACGACGGACGCTCCCTGAATCATACACCATGTCAGATAGCGTCTGCTCCATTGCATGCGTAGCGTGTCTGGACATCTGGGCCGGATTTTGCATCGACTTTACATCTCTCCGTGTGTCACTTCAATTCCTCTCAACTTCGCGTCATTGAATCCTCGATGTATGGGCAGGTCATGCATTCACGGAAAACCTTTGCGGCTGTTCTTGCTGTCGCCGCTGTTGTCCTCGTTCTGACGACGACGAAGACTTAGACCATGAAACGGGGGAACGAGAACCGTTGATTAGCGGCGGGCCAAAACCAAAACCAAAACTACGACTGCATACAGCAGAAATGCCATCTCAACCTCCCATGGAGGCTCAACGATGATGAGCGCCCGCATCGCCAGTAGAGACACGGGATACAGAAAGAGCGAATACAACGCGCTGGGTAGCGAGCGTACAACCGGCCCAGTATTTATTGTACGATAGGTTTGTACCACCACCACCATGTATGTATTCGTGCTGCCTGAAGGGCAAGAACACAATCCGATTCTGCGCATTTTGCCTGCGCTTCACCTTTCCGAAAGAGCAAGCACCTCGAGAGCACCTTACTGAAACCTCTTCCAAGCGTGCTTTTCGTATTCGATGATACGATGTTTCCTCCTCTTCGGTCTGTTGACGTGGAGTAAGGTTGGTGAAATAAGGGAAGTAAGAGAAAAGAAACATACATAACAGGAACCCGAGGTTCAATGAGCGCTCGGTGTTGTAGACTCGTGAAACGGTCTCGGAATAAGTTCCCTTCGGGCTAGACGCGATGTCAACGCGATCAAGGAAAGGATATACGGATGAGACTATACCTTCAAAGCCCTGAGACTCTCACTCAGATCTTCGCCCAGCTGCACGTCCACTTCCTCTTCGGGAACCTTATGCTTCCCTAGCCGCTGCCCAGCCAATCCGTGCTTTAACTTCGCCTCCAACGCAGCACGCCGAGCAGCATGCGCCTGTTCCCGGGTGACCAGCATTTTGTTAGCGGCGCGCCGAAGGAGCTTGACGCTGCCGATGACAGCGAGCTGGTTCTTTCTGCGAGTCTTCTCCGCCAGAGCGTGTTTCTGCATAAACGTTTAGCGGTTGCGAGCAAACAATCGAGGGTACGCACTTGCGCCAAAAGCTTAGCCGCTTTGTTTCGCTGCGCCTTGGTCTTGCGTTCTGGCATTTTCTTCGGTATTGCCTCCGCGGCGTCTCCATCCTCCTCTTCTATCGGCGCAGACTCGTCCATCTTCATGCCAGCTGGGACCCCAGGCGTCTCGTCTTCGGCATACACAGTTGCTTGTTCCATTTTTGCCTTTGTCTCTGCGAGTTTGGCGGCCTTCTCGACGCGCTTCTCTTCCTGCTGATGCGCTTTAAACAGAAGTTCCTGGTGAGCTTCGGCAGGGGGGTTGTAGGATGTGCCTTGATGAGGTTCGAGAATCGCAGGAACTTGAATTTGGTCGCGCGGATGGCTGTGGACGGGGGCCTGCAAGCAGACGTAGATTAAAAGATTGTCTACCGGAAAACATAGAGTAAACGCACCTTGATTTTCTTTGGTTGTACCGTCTCCAATCCGTCTTTGATCTCTTCTACCTCCTCCGCCGGCGCCCACGCATCGTAACCGCCGCTCTGTTTGACCGCCTCACTCAACTCCATCGTAGCACTCCCTGCACCCAACTCCGTAGGATCCACAACAGAATTGAAGGGACCCTTTCGCGGTCGTTTACTTATTCTCAAGAGCCGGTTCTTGTCTTCGGAGCTCAGCGGAGATTTTCGTTTCCGCGAAACGACGGCGGGGACCGCAGAACGTTGGGACAGTATTTTTGTCGATGTCAATTCTGTTGTTTTGAATTTTGGGAGGGCCTTTCGAACTAATTCATTGGTCAAAACGAGTACTCGACGACTGAAACGGAATGCAGCGCACTTTTATCATCGCCCTTCACATCAATCACGAAGAGGGCGTCGTCTTTCTGCTTATGCAGATACGTGCTGTTAAATATTCAGTCGAGTCAACAGAAGCGAAGGCAAGGATCCATACCCAGCAGCTCTCTCCTCCGCTCGCAGCTCCTCGATTCCCTCCTCTACTTCTTGTATGTCGACATTTTTCCTCCAGGCTTTTTTGCCTTTTCGACTGGATTGATTGTGCTGGGATGGGGCGCCGAGAGTGGAGCGGGCTGATTTTTTGGTCGTCTTCTCGTCGGGCTTGGTGGAGGGCATGGCAAGGGGCAAGCGAGGCAAAAGGAAAGAACGTTTAGTCAAGAGCCCGGATAATGACACTTTTTTTTTTTTCGGGAAACAGCCTGATTTGGAACGGAAAAATCGGTCTGATGCGAGAATCCTGACGTTTTTGACAAAATTTCGGGGCAAGGGTGTGTATAGACTAGGCGTCCGACTCGTACGCGTGTATGCGTATATCGTTGGTGCGGGAGAAGGGAGGTGGGTGGGCGATTCGGCGAAAGAAACGGCGGGAGAGTTGGGTTGTCCAGGACCTCCCAGGACGTGACGAGTCACGCTCGCGTCACGTCCTGCCACAGCTTCCCTCGTCTTCCACGATTTTGTTATTTCAGAAATTCTATGGCACGCGTCGCGGCGTAACCGATGGCTTTCTCGTCTGCACATGCATCACTGCTGTGCCTCCCTACAGAGCTTCAGCTGTCAGTGGCGAGGACGCAAGTGCCGATTTTGGCCGCTTCCGGATCAGACCTTTATCGGCATATGCCACTTACGGACTCCTCCAACCCACGATTTGTGCATCTCCCTGCTGAGCTTCTACTCCTCATCGTTAGTTTTCTGTGCCATGCAAATGAAAAATCCAAGTCGTCAAAGTACCATATCCTTCCCTTGTCCGTGGTCTGTCGACGAACGCGCCACTTCTGCTTCACGCCTCTGTTTTCACGTTTGAGCATAAAGCACTCGGACCGACTTCGGCTCATGCAGGAGAAATGCACTGAAGACCCCCAGTTTTCTCGTTTGATCAAGTCTGTATATGCTATCCCACAAATGTGGCATCACCTACTGACCAGCTTTTTTTCTTTGGCAGGGAGCTCGATCTACGATATGTCGACTGTCCAGAGGAATACCGCGGAACATATCACTACGGACCTGACATTCTTCCTGCTCTCCTTCCTGCTCTACTCTCTCTCGAACGACTCCACTTGCCCAGCGAACAGCTCAGCTTCAAACTTCTTGCTACCTTTAACTCGCATCCGACTCTTCTGGTCGTGGAGACCAGCGACCCCTACCTCAATGCCCTCAGGGGAATGGCATCGGAGACAACTGAGTCCATGTCTAAAATCCAGGTCGTTTCCGCAACTTTGGACCTTGTGTTTGGATTCGATGACCCTGCCTTTCACTCACTCATGAGTAGAAGTCCTCGACTGGTTCATCTCGAGTTGAGAGACGAGATTAATATAACATCTGGACCCGGCACGGTCGTAATACCAGGTCTCGAGACGCTCGGGATTCAAGTATGCACCTCTATCATCCTCCGAATGACTCTTCGGGCGGCTAAGTTGTTCGTACATTTTGTGAGCCTCACTCTCTTGTTTCGGTGCTCTATTCTCACAAGAAACCATGTAGGACGATTTGGTTTCCTCACTCAGCGTTTTCCCGTCGTTGCAAAAATTAGAGCTGCACCATCTTTATCGCCGTCTTGTCAAAGAAGAGATCCCCAAGGCTTTTTCAGTGCAACGCTCATATAATATGTCGGGATGTGTGGACGCCCTAGTGGCTTTGCGATCGCTCTCAGCGTGCATCGCCAATCGCGCGCCTTCTCTGGCCGTCATTAATGTTACCGATGATGGATTTGACTCAGAACCGGGCTACGGCACCCACAACTGGCGCCTCAATGTCACTTATAAAGTCACGGCAAATCGCGAAATCGAGTTCGACCGTAAGACCCGGTTTGACATGGTAGGGCTATATCGTCCTTCCGATGAGATAGCCAGCCGTCTGTGTATGACTGAAAGGAATACTTGCTACCATCCTCCATACGGGCCTATACGCGCACCACCGCAGCGTGGCAGGGCAACCAGTAAGCTTTCATTCATGTTTGTGTGCTTCGCGTTGCTTAGCATTTTTCCCAACCCAAAGCAGCCACTCGTCGCTGAAGATGTTGAAACGACCTGGTCGTGAGGTGCAGAGCTCGCGCGTTCTTCAAAGTCGGAACGACGTTGGGCTTGGACAGTGCGGGACCAGAATTTTTCCGTCGATGGATATCTATTTCTTGACAACGGACGTCGCTGCTTTCCCTCAATTATCACTGCGTCGAAGACTTCGCAGTGTGTCGAGCAGATCCTGTCCCGAACGCAGCCATGGAATGGTGTTCTCCGAACGTATGACATTAGCACCACTCCTCAACCTTCTGGCGCTGGCGGTCAAGAACGTCGACGATGCTTCGACGAAGCATGTAGATCCGCATACCTTGTCCGTACATACCGCCAGATCGCTCAATCCTCCTCAAGCGTGATGGTACATGCTTCCCTGTTGTGCAAGACGCGTCGTTCTTCACGTCGAAGACTTTCCGTGGCCGCGAGAGCATTCAATCCCTTTGCGACTCGGGAAGTAGAGTCGGCATTAAGAGCTCCTGGTGGTAGATAATCTGATATCGTTATAAGTGGTTGTTCTATTCATCCTCATGGCGCAAGCTGTTTCGAATTTGCGCAACAGTTACCAAGATAAACCCCGTAGAGTACTATCGTGTAGCGCCTTCGAACCAGGTATGATATAGTAACCCTATTGCACACAGTATTACGCGGCTTTTGATACACACAAACGCACGGTGGGATAGTGTGCGCATTACCCATCTACTCATTTTTTCGCGCAGCCAGTCAGGCGTCCAGTCATAGATTCCAAGTCGATCCATACCTCCAACGGTGCATGCACGCATACTGCGCGTCGCGTCCGCATACGGATACCCCCAGATCTAATCCTTCTCGACAGAGTTCATCGAGATCAGCCAGCGTCGCGGGATCTGGGTCGTGTTCCCCCGTTACCAGCGTTGCCGTTTTCAACGCGGCAGTTCCCCCTCTCCAGCGCGACGCTAGCATTTGGTAGTACGTCCTGTAGTTCATACCACCGCCTCTTGTCCATCCAAAGGAGATAGAACGTAGTTGTGGGACGAGTGAGCGTGGAGAGACAGTGAGGACCGTGATGAGTGGATGGGTCGTTTGTTCTGGGTCTGGCTCATTGTACCCAACGGCGATGATCGCCAATTCGGAGATGGACGGAAGCATCTGCAGTAGTTTGACGCCGATGTCAGTGCTGAGCCAGCCGTTCACCGCGAAACTGTGTAGACGACATTCCGAGCGATCAAGGAATGGCTTGAAATAATCCAAATCAGAAGTGACAAGCGTGCATACGCTGATTGCAAGTCCGTCTAGAGAGGGAGTCTTGAAGTGCGCCAAGGTTTCCAGACGACCGACCGACAAGCGCCGGAGGAGGGGGAGATGAATGATTTCACCATGGGCGGGCCACAATTCGTCCTCCAAGCAGATGTGGAGTTCGACCAGGTTTACACCCATCTGCAAGAAATCTGCACGTTCATCCCATGGGCGAGTTAGCTCGCAACGCGTGAACTGATGCAAGGGAAGCATCATCGGCACAAAACCGTCGTTGATGATGCTGCACTCAACCAGGCATGGGGCGGCCAGAAAACAGTCCAATGATGGTGTTGGACCCCAAATCACTGGCGAATCCCATTCCAGCCATAGCCGCTTCAAGGAAGTGAATGAAATGGAGTTTGTTATTAGAAGCGGCACAATTGAAGGACTGAGTCTGAGACTGAGCTCTTCCCAGCGCGAAGAGTGCTTTAACAATAGCCGCAACATTTGGATTTGAGGGAGATGGTCGGACTTTTCGGATGCATAGAAATGAATCTTCAACTTCTGAGCGCGTTGAAGGCGAGTCTTGACTAGAGGCAACGTAGGAACACGTGGGCTGAATGGGGTGTAGTTGATGAGAATGCGTGCCCACAGCGATGGCGTGGACAGACAGATATCCCTCCAACATCTACAGACGTGCGATAAGACCCATGGAGTGTCCGCCATGGACTCATGTCGTCCCCAAGATTCTGCCAAGGGGCGGAAAGTCCATGAAAATATGTCGCCAAGAAGCTCGGGAGGCATCCGCCTGAGGGGCGAAAGTATAGCTTGGTTGCGCTGCCGATGGTCAATCAACGAGGCGCGTTCTTCCTCGAATTTCATCAGTTTGGCCCTCGTTTTCAGTATCTCGTTGTCTAGGTATGCAATCTGAGCATCTGCACACGAGATTACTGAGTGAACGAGTTCCAATTCAGATTCTTCCGGCGATTCGTTCGAGTTCTTCAAAGTTTCGAGCCTCGCGTCCGAAGTCCAATTGAACGGGTTCATGGCCGCACCGAGACCCTGTCGATTTGTGGACGGTATATCCATCCCGCAAGACACGGGATAGGCCAGTTTCCCCCGTAGTTCTTTAGTTCTTCAAGCCTTCTTGGTCACCGATGGTTGAAAGCGCAAAGATAGTCAAGTCACGCGTGACGCCTTCCAGCTATCCAAAATGAAAATTTTAGGGTAAGTATGTACTACTCTATACACAAAGCATACAATGTCCATGAGTATCTATTACAATGCAGCGGGCCATACTCGTACGCTCAATACCAATCTCCTCCGTCTCTTTCGAGACGCGAAGACGGAGACCGGGTATCAAGTGCATGACTCGGATAAAATAAGAGGAAACCAAGAGAATAAGGCTCACCGTGACGAGGAAGGAGTGGGCAAGTCCGGCGACCGAATCAGCGACATGCCAGGCCAGCTGAATGTAGTGGTGGTCGAGCAACCCACCAGGAATGGCGGTGAACCCGTCGTATTGTGCTCGACTGGCCTGTGCGATTCAGTGCGAAAAGCGCGATTAGAAAATTCCCGACAATCCCTCCCACAGCGAGGCGAAGAACTGGTAGAAAACAAAATCAGGGCCGTCGCAGCACACAAAATTGAAGATCAAGCACACGTCGAGTTGTGAAGAATTTGATCTGCGTCACAAATTGCAGAAGGTAAGGGGCATATGCCGATAAAGGTCCGATCCGAAAGTGGCCAAAATCGGCACTTCCGTCCTCGCCATTTTGGACGAGATTCGTCCGCATAAGGATCGGGTGCTCCGTTTTTTTCCTGCATCCGTCCGCATAGTCGATGGGACCTTTGGCCCGGCACGCTGGTAGTCACCGTTCCCGACGACGAGATCGGTGAATATCTGGCAGATATTTAGCTCAACTCGGCCCTCAATCGGCCCTATGGCCGGCCATTGGCCGCTTGTTGGCCGCTGCAAGAATTTTTGTTCGCTCGTTTCGCCCATTCCCGTCCGCACATCGGATGAGACATCGGCGCCGACAGGTCACTTCCGGGTGCACATGGGATCGGACATGATGGCCTTTTTCACCCAATTTCGTCCGCATACGGATGAGACATAGACGGCTTTTTGAGACCATTTCCGTCCGCATAAGGATCGGACGTTACCCGGCATATGCCCCTTACCTATTGCAGACCATACGTGCCATAAAACCGAATCCAACAGAGGCAGCTGTCGATTGAGATTGGGACAGCTAGTTTCTGGCAACGGGAGAATGGACCCGCGAGAGCCCAACGAACCCGGCTCAACATCAATCACAAAAAGGTCCTCGTCTTTCTGCTGATGCAGATATGTGCTATCGAATATTCAGTTCAGTCAATGTACTGTAAAATGCAAGATAGACATACCCGGTAGCTCTCTGCCCCCCTCGCAAGTCCTCGATTCCCTCTTCTACTTGTTGTATGTCGAAATTCTTCCGCCAAGCTTTTTTTCCTTTTCGACTGGATTAATTGCGTTGGGATTGTGCGCCGAGAGGAGAGTGAGCTGATTTTTGGGGTGTCTTATCGGCAGGTTTGGTGGAAGGCATTGCGGAGGCCAATCGACTGTCGAGCATGTCAGAGCAAAAGGAAAGGTTTACATAATTTGGACTCGTTTGTTGCTCGTTTTGGCTTTTCAAACCTGCCCAAATTCAAGCCTCTCAGATTTACATATATTCGCAGCGTACAAAAGCAACACAAGTCTTCCTCGTCGTCTACACTATCGCTTCTTTCAATGTTCTGCATCATGATCAAGCGCCAGAGCTTTGGCGAACTTGGCCAACTCTTCGCAATCGCTCATTCCAGGGCAACGGTGTCCATCCACAGCCATGTCGAAGTCGATTATCTTAACTTCGCCGCTGGAGTCCTGGACAACATTGCAAGGTTCGAGGTCGTTGTGAACGATACCAGCTTGATGCAATCTTTCGGCCGTAGCTAACAACTTGTGGCGTCTGAATTTCCAGTAAGTGTGAGCTCGAGTTTCAAAAGGGGACGAGACTCATGCTCACTGTTCTCTCGACAATTTCTTGAAGCTGTTGAGCTTCTGCCCGCCGACTCCCAAAATGAGGACCACGGTCCCAAGGCCGTTATCGAATGCACCATAGTAGCGAGGAATTCCACTCAGAGCAGCCTTCGCAAGAAGCTCGTAGATAAATCCTTCGTGGCGAAGCAAGGTAACCGATTCTTCTGCTTCATCATCATTTTCGTCACCTCCCTTTTCCTCGACGATGGCAATCTTGGCCACAATTGGGATGGGGGATACATCGTCGGTGCCGTCTTCCAGAATCAGCTGGCCGGACCATACTGTGGGTCGATCCATCCTCTCATTGAGGCCATTCTCAATGAACACTCCGGCGCATTGGATCTTCGGGGGTGTCGTCTTCAACGGATCCACCTGAACATCGCCAACGGCAATTTTCTTGGTGTACGGAGAATAATTAGTCCTTTTCTTGGATAGTGGGGAGCTTTCTTTGGAACCGGTTGGGAAGCTGGAGGTAGTCGATGGGGTGGCTGGAGGTGAAGATGAGGCCGCCGTTGCGACTGTGCCACTGAGGGACGGTATCGAAGAAATCGACCTTACGCTACCCTTCGATGTGTCGCTGCGGTTAGTCACGGAACCAACTGAAGCCTTACGTCCATCCAGCCGAGGAGGGGATATTGCTGCAGCCTGGGGGCTTCCTCCGACACGGGAGATATTCGAGGACTTCATAGGCGGTGTGGTGGGACGCCCGTGCTCGAACGAAGCACCACGGTTGCGACTACCATCGACATCGAAGATATCTGCAAATCTGAGACCGGGGGCGGCGGTGACTGTTGGGGCCGATATCCGTTCATAGTAAGTGAAGCCATTCGTCCACAGTTTTTGTTGCGGTGCTCTGAAGGCCAGATGCAGTTCCTACATTGGCAAGTGAGTAAAACCATGTTGGCTGAATACAGGAATTGAAGCCATACCTGCACATCAATACTATCTGCATCTTGAGTGCCTCTTCCGGGTCTGCCTTGACGGCCTTTCCCTTTCCCTCGACTGGTACTGCGCTGCTGATCTGTATGACCTCCCTGCTCACCTCCTGACCCTCCTTGCTGTCCACGGCTCCCCTCACCGGCTCCTCCGCCACCGCCTCGGCGTCTGTTGCTGCCGCCACCTTGGCCGTTGTCGTTGTCGCCGTCGCTATCACCACTGGAATCTATGAGATCGAGCTCATCATCCGTACTTTCCTCGTTTGCTTCGGCGTCCTCCTCGTCCTCCGATTCAGCTTCGATATCTACGTGAGGAGGAGGAACACCGTCATCACCAGAGGTCTCCTGGCCTGTTCTGGCGTCCTGGTTGTCGTCGCTGTCGAGTACGATATTTCGGCCACGATGACGAGGACGAGGAGTAGGGGCATCATCCGAAGTCTCAACATCGCTGTCATTGACGGTAATTTTGCGGCGACGGCGGCCCACGACCTGGCGGTTTTCTGCATCTTCGTCGTCCTGGCTGTTGCCGTGATCACCAGGCCCAGGGAGTTGGCTCTGCCTTTTGTAACCTCTCAATCTCTTGGGTTGGGGCTCTTCCTCCGGGTCGTCGGCCGGCGGCTCTCCAGCAGCATTGTCCTCCTCGTCTCGTTCTTGTTTGGTCTGGCCACGGAAGGGATCCAACCACACTCTATGTTCCTCCGGCGTGCGGTCGAAACGCTCTACCGCATCCTTGTACGCACAAACCGTCAGTGCTGCTGACCGCAGGATTGGCCCGTCCGTGTTCTCAAGAACATTGGACACAACCAGTGTTTGCGTTGCTTTTTGTCGAACAAACACCATGTCATAATTATGACAGGATATGCGACCATACACGGCCTCATGTCGGTTCATATGTGCCACCAACTGGCGATATAAGTCAAACTCTTTGGTCAATCAATTCGTAGTCTGAAGCATACCTGAACAATGAAATATGCCCCTTGAACAACCCATTTCCGCAGTGCGATCTCTTGCTGCAAGGTGAAGCCCAACTCCACAGCTGCGAGACCCAAAGCGGAATCCAATCTTTCTTTGTAGATTCGCACATTGTCGACTCGGCCAGTTGCCATCTCGGTGAATTTCCGTTTCAACAGGGCTGTTCCGGTGACTCCTTCGTCATTTACATCTCCCTGTGCTTCATCCATCGCGAGCATTTCCGGGGGTATGTGCGGTCCGACCAATTCCGGGGGTATGTCGCATTTCTCTATGTGTTTTGCATCGAGTTTAAGCACGCGAAGTATTTCTTTACGCAGGGCCGGAAGATCTGTACCAACGAAAAGATCGGCGATAGATGGTCCATCTATTGGGTCAAACTCCAGGTTCTTCCTCGCATTCTGAAATTCATGCGACTTCCTGAACTTGTCGCAATCGTTGCATGGGTTACCTGGCCAGAAGTTACGCAGGTGGCCCCGAACACTGCACCAGATTATAATGAGGATGCCGAGGAAGGCGAGGGGCCTTGCAGCCAGAATGTTCTTGTATTCCTCTGGAAAGAGGACCTTGAAGAAGGGGTGTCGAATGTCGGTTGGCTCGGTGATTTTTTTCCACAAAGAACCCCATTTATGCTCATCGCCCTTGTAGCGGCATCCAACCAAACGATCGGCTTTGGTGTTGGTCTCTCCCGACGAAAACACATGGAAGGCGGACCGGTAGTTTAGCAGATCCCCCCTGTCGACCTTAAAGCAGCCCAAAGTCGCAAAATCACCTGCTATTGTCCCAATTCTGTCGGATAGTGTCGTCACAGTGGTCTCGTCCACCACTTCATCGGGGACTATATCTTGCAGTTGACGCGCTAACCCACTGAACAAGGGGTCCAGATCTTCTGGTTGCCACTGACCGACGCATTCTTCCAGCTTCTCAATGTAAGTCTCTTGAATTATTGTATGCAGTCTGGGGTTGAATCCGAAATTCTGAGGCTGCCGCCCATCTGGCAGGTGTTCGTCGTACTCAGAATGAGATCGAGTGTGGTCACTGCGAACATGCGTTGGCCCGAATTGAAGCGGGTCGAGCGGCCTGCCGAGATACTGAACTATTTTTTGAATGACTGGGTTTTCGTGTTCGTTCATGTGAGGGTAGATCGAGTCAGATAAGTAGTCGAGAAATGGAGAGGAACAAACTCCCCGTCACGCTTCATTGTGACAGTGGACACCCCAACCAACAAGCGTCTGTGATCAGGTGATCGCGTGAGAATGTGACATGTGTCACGAATGGCGCTCTCACCCAACCCACCGCTTTTGCACCTCCCAGCTGAGCTTTTGCTGCTCATCGTTCGTTGCTTATGCGAACCACGGAATGAAATCAAATCTATCAATGATAACATCCTCTCTCTATCGCGCGTTTGCCGCCGAATGCGCGACTTCTGCTTCGTACCTCTGTTTTCGCGTTTGAAGATAAAGCACACGGACCGACTTCGACTTCTGCAGAAAAAATGCACTGAGGACCTCGAATTTTCCCGCCTGATTGAGTGTGTATATGCTACTTACCGTGTCGCATCATTCATTGTCCTTCCAGAGAGCTTGATCTCAGAAATCTTCACTCACCACACGAACACCTCGGAATGAAGCTGTCTCAGGGTTCGGATGAACCTTACTGCTACGGGCACGAGATTCTTCCTGAACTTCTCCTTCATTTACCCTCTCTCGTGCGGCTCTACTTGCCCGAGGAGCAGCTCAATCCCAAGCTCCTTGCTGCTTTCAACTCACATCCGAAATTGGCGACTGTTGGGATCAACGACTCTTCCCTCGATGCCCTGAGGGAGTTGGCGTCTGGAACATCTTTGTCGATGTCTAAGATCCAGGTGGAATACGCAACTCTGGATATGTTGTTCGGTTTCCATCGTCCACGGTTTCACTCGTTGATGAGTCAAAAACCTCGAGTGCGGCATCTCATCATTCGGGACAAGCGCAACATAATGTCGGGTCCGGGCACTGTGGTGATTCCAGGCCTAGAGAATCTTGATATCGGGGTATACCGAATGCCAACCTCCTTGCTATCCTGGCTTCCCGCTTTTGTCAAGCGACACCCCAACTTGCAGCTCATCAGGATTTTTGACCACGAGTCTATATTGCTAGATGATTGGAAATCGTTCTGGTCACTGTCAATCCTCGATGCTTCTGTCAGACACACCTTGACTACTGCGGTCAAGGTTGTTGCTTTCTCGATATCTCCTACCAATGTGTCTGCCTCGCTGGATGACTGGCAGGTGACACAAGTAGAATTGGAGATTATCGAATCGATGGGTGTGTCTGCATTGGCGTTTGTCAGTATGTTGGCGCCCAGAGTGTCGTCTTTGGTGATCAGAATGCCAGCCAGAGCAATGTGTCCTGTTCACTTCGTGAGTTTTATTCTCTGCTCCCCTCTTGTGGCTAATACCTCCGATAGGATGAATTGGTTTCCTCGTTGTGCACTTTCTCGTCGCTGAAAAAACTACAGCTGGATAAATTTTATAGGCATCTCGTCAAAGACGAGATTCCCTGTACCTTACCTTCTCAGGCCAATGTTGGAACCTTCTCCGGTTGTGTTGACGCACAAGCCGCGCTGCTGTTACTCTCGGCGGACATCAGCGAACGTGCATCTTCATTGGCTCTCGTTCATGTCACCGATGAAGACTATGACTATGAGACAGCTTACGGGCGGTACAGCTGGACCCTCGACGTGACATACAACGTTAACACGAATCGTGAAATCGAATTTGTTAGCACTTCTCGATTCCACATGTCCGGGATCTTCCGTCCTCCCGATGAGCTAGCTCAACGTTTATTCATGACCGCAAAGAATACCCGTTACCATCCTCCCTTCAATACTCAACGCCCATGAGAATTGACTGGAAAGACGACAAGTAAGCTCTCAATTTTTTATACTACTGCAGCTGTGTAATGACCGTCATTCAGCAAACACTCCGAGGTGACATCTCAATGGAATCGCCCCCGTTGCAGACCCCTCTGTCAGGTCCTGGCTATACGACGCTGCAGGCCGTCACTGGTCAAGGACGAAGTTGCCGAACTACGGTGACGCGGATACCTCAGCATCACAATAGGGTGAGCCTTGGCGCCGCACGGGACACTGCAGATCCAAGTGAGTGGGATAGATGTTACTTGACACGAACAGGCAAAGATTTCTATGTACTCGTTACATGTGTAAAACCAGCTCAATTAGAAGGACATTGGTCTCTGGTGATTCTAAATTTCGTTTTGAGTAAAATGAGTACTCGTTACAGGCGCCACACCCGCGTGTCTCTGAGTCGCCATGCTACGCTGCACAGAACGAGTGCGTAGACGGAAAGGACAGCCATCGAGACTGATGCGCTCGCATATATAGTCTGCATAGACAGGTTGACGAGTCCTGTTACTACATTGGCCTGGATCGATGACCATCTCAGTCAGCAAACCAAATCTACGAAATCACATCGAAAGGAGACTGACGAAGAGGAACAACGGCAATGCGTTCTTGTTTATCGCCTCGAGAAGAGGGGGAGCACGGGCCGTTGCAGACGTTGGGCTGTTCTCTGTCGGCATAGATTTCCTTGACGTCGGAGGGGCAGGGAAGAACAGCATGTCGAGTACGAGGTAGCCAAAGATAGAACTCGTGTTGAAAGCCGAGATCCACAAGACGTACGGGAGGTTGGCCTATTCGTTGTCCTCGTTAGGCTCAGAGCACTCTGGGAGAGAAAAAGAACGTACGGTCTGCCTCGAGACGCCCTCATCGATAGAGACCAAACTCCCGAGACCAAGGAGCGCCCACCAGACCATCGCATAGCTCGCCAACTCGATGGCTCCTTTGTCATTTTGCCTCGCTGTCCCGAGCTGAGCTACGGTGACTCGTCCGGTGAGTAAGCGACGGAAAAAACTTGGGGACGGGGGGAGGATGAGCGTGCCAATGGAGAGGCCGAGAAGGTGGATTGCAAGGTAGCCTGGGTGAGACATGGTCAGCAAGAGAAACATGATGAAGAGAAGAGAAATTTTACCGGTAAGCGAGGTGAAGCCCTCTTTGTTAGCGCTGATTAAATTCAGACGCGGCGCGGTGCGGACGTATTCTTTCAGTCCGAAAACAGAAAGCGCGAGCTGCTGGACTGAGTATCGTAATTCGCCGAACAAACACAAAGGAGCAAGGAGACCTACGGATACCAACGCCGATTCCCAACACTGAGGCGGGCATTACGCGGATCAGGGGATGCAATAGTACTTGCAAAATGGGAAGGAGGGCCAGAGAGATGAAGAAATTCCAATGCACTCCGTACTCTGTTTCGTGTTCCTGACAACAATTAGGCAGTTATGGAGAAAAGGGAAAACAGGCGAACGCACTGGATAGTCGGTTCCTTTGACGAGTATGACACGGATAACACCGAGTGCGATTATGGGTATCGTTTTCCGCACGACCGCGCTCAATTTGGGAAGCAGAGGGGAGCTGAGATGGGAGGGATTCTTGAGGAGTGGGATTGCGGATACGACGCCGTTCGAAAACACAAAGGAACCAACACCAAGGTCCATCTAGAGTTCAATTAGTACGTGAACGTCATAACGAGCGAAAGAGGCGCAGATACGCACCAAGGAGACACCGTAGGATTCGCATTTCGCAAGGGCGCGTGGAAAAATGGTAAAGTCCACAGCGAGGATACCCAGCATAGTCATAAGCATCATGTGCGCACGATAAGTCGTAATTGCCGGTAGAAGAGGGAGCCTAGGCCGCTCTTTGACCTCCACCGAATACCCTTGCGATTGTGTGTACATTGGAGTCACGGACGGAGGAACTGGGCTTCTGTCCGACGCAGGAAGTGGGATAAATGAGCCTTCGGGAGCCGGCGTTGTAAACCATAGGAAAGCTGTCGGCACGAGTGAGAGACACGATAGCAGTCCAGGTTTGTTGGCGAACAGCGTCATTGACAAGAGAAGCGGCAGCAAGAGAACTATCCATGATATGAAGAAGGGGATAGCACGCGTTCGAAACACCCGTGTTTGAATCGCAGAATATAGAGCAATGGACGCCTGTAGTCGCGTTTTTCAAGCTTGCGGAGCAGTAGACAAGTTTTTAAGTGCTGACCAGAGCCACGGACGAGATGAGATTGATGTGGGTTACAGTAGATCCAGTCAGTCCAGAAACAAAGGACTCCTTGGCAGCCTTATAGTCATCCATGGAAGCTCTGGCCGCGTTAATAAGATCCCGCGACGCGCGCCGTATCCAACTAGAGCTGTAAGAGCGGTAAGAGGTATGTAAAGCCTGAGAAACCCAGTGCCAGTGTGACTTACGGCTCGTCACGAAAACTCACACTTTCGTCCTCCGATGTTCCCTTTTGTTTCCTGACCGCAGTGCCCTACAAGATAGGGTCAGTAAAATGATCCCGATATTGTTTCGAAGGAGCCCTCAATATGGTTTTGTCCGACTGTGCATTGGTCTAAGACTGTTGGGCTAGCCATACACACAACGTACTGCCGGATGGGAGAGAGAAAGACGGCAACATTGCTCTCCAATGGTTCGTTTTTTTACCTGGGATCCAATGCGAACGATCTCCTACTTACGCTGTTCGCGAAGGCTCTGTAAAGTATATATTCATCGTACTGTATCTACCAAATGCTCAATCTACCGAGTATTTCGGCCGGTCAATCAATCGTTCCTCCCGATCTCTGTCTCTATCGTCGCGTCAATCTCCAATCCGACTTTCGCAAACTAGGAATACATACTCACTTGCTTCAACTTGTGCCGCCGATGATGGTCTTGCTCCTCTTCAAATGTCGGGTCCCTAGGGTCAATTCCGCGAAGAATCTGCCCCATGTGCGTAAGGGTGAATCCTTGGCCCTTTCGTCTTGCCCCCACCAAATCTCTGAAAAACGGGAGCGGCGAAGAACCAAACGAGCACGCTGATAGTCCGAGTGTTGTTCGAGCCTTATTGTCTCGAACGAAGCCCGTAGAGTCGACCTTTCCTTGCAGTTCCTCGTCGCCGCTCACCGGCTGAAGGTGAAGACCAAGAATACCACATAACTCATCCATCGAGCGACGATCGGCACAGAACAACTGACCAGCGAATAAGTTCAGTTCATGGAGCAGTTGCGGATTGACTGGAACACTACGCTCGACGGGAACAGTGAATGAATTCAGCTTGTCCATCGGCCAGAATGTCTTCCGGGAGGTTCGCGGAGAGTACAAGTGGAGGTATACGACCTCCGAGCGACGAATCTCTGGGAGCCACTTGTTTGCTTCGGAAGGGCTGACGAGGATCAGTACGTTGGGAGATTTTGACGTCGACATAAGCCATTGAGCTGGGCGAAGGTAATTGTCCGTCGACGTCTTCCATTCCAGCGCGATTGTGTCACAGAAATCCCGGGTAGCACGCAATCCATTGCTGCCACGGAATGTTTCTCCTTGCGGCAAGAGGTGGATCCAGGAGGTGTGCCGCAGACAATCAGCGAGGGAAACGAGCTTGCTGGACTGGCTAATGGTTCCTGTTTGGACGAAATACTCCAGGTCTCGATCAAGGTGCTGACAAGGTTTGGCGTCAGGAATGCGCTCAACTTCTCGTTCATCCTCTTTCTCGTGAGCTAGTTCTCGTTCCTGTTCTTCGGACAATGCACTGGTGGATGGAGTGATACCAAGCTCCTTGCATTTCTCCCGGATCTGGTGTTCTAACTCGCTCGATGGCTTCACCCCGCTGTCTTTCGTCTCTGTCAGTCCATACAATTCTTCAAGGGTACGGGATTCTCGCTCGCGCAGGACATCAACAGCACTTGAGTATGATCGGAGTGACTGGTCATATTCCCGCATGGCTGTGTGGCGCTGATCGAAATTTGTGCCTTGGTTTGCCCAGAGTGAGCCATTCTCCTTGATTTGCTCGCATGTCTCTTTCATGGTCCACAGCAAGACATGTTCGGAATTGATCCTGTCGGGCTGAGCTCCAGTCGCTGTTGTAATCTTGTCACAAATTTCTCGTGGTGCAAAGAACAGCAGAGAGTGATCTTTGCCGAGTCGCCTCATGCGCATGCAGCCTATTGATTAATGTGAGTCCTGAGTTTTCAACTTCATCAGTAGGTGGTCTTACCTTGCACCAGTTTGTCTTTTGTTAGTCTCGGACCCAGTGTGACCACTGCACGAGTTGCTCCTGGGAGTTTGAAATCTGTCCCACGCGTGTGAGCCTCATCAAGGTACAATAATGTCTTTCCAAGCTGGTTTTTGTATAATGAGCTGGCAAATGGCTGGTTCCGACCATCTCGTGAAAGGACTCGAATCTCATCTGTGGTTGAATTGAAGTAGATGGCAGCCTCGATATTGGGATTGACATCAAGTTTGAGCCACTGTTCTGCTACCTCGCCATTTTGAAGCTCCAAAACCTGTGCTCCAACATCTAGCAGTACTTGCACATGTGGATCCTGTCCAATTACAAGACGCAATAGACCCATGGCATCCTCAGATTCAGTACAGATCACCTCACGGTTTTCAGGTCTCAATATGTGTCTGAGAACCAATGCATTAGTGTGATGCTGAGATTCCTGGTCACATTGCTTGATGGATAGCGGTAAGAGATATTTGTTGTCATTTGTTCCACTGAAACCAGTGGTGAGTCGAGGTCTTGTTTGAGCCAAGTCCCAAGCATTGGTAGTGAGCTTGTGAGGGAATTCGCGTGCTTCCTTTGGAAAGACACATTCTGCAAGATAGAAGTCGATGACTGCCTTGTTATGACGGAGGTAGGGGAAGATGTTGTGCGTCTTTTGTTCAAAGTCATCCAGATTGAGTCCACGCAAGTTGGCAAGGGAAGGAGGAAGGTCAATGATACAATGAATCCAATACTCATACTGTGTCTCAGGATTGTCAGATCCAAGAAGCAACCTGAAACTTGTGTCAAGCTGTTCGTCTGTCAAACCTCCATAGTAATACGAGAGACAGGTGAGAACAATGATCATATCTGGGTGCCCAAACTCAGCTCGCAGAGCGGGACTGTCTTTCGCTCGATAAGGCACTGCCAGCATAGTACGGCTGGGGTCCAGACCATAATCAACCCGCCATCTTTTTTGGTGGAGACTAAGGTTGAGTATTCCATGTGCAAAGAGACCACGCAAGAGGAGAAGCTGAGCAAAGTGCTCTCCAGATTTATCCTGCAAGATTTGGGCATTCACTGTGCTAATGTTGATCTTTTGCAAAAACTCCAACACAATTTCTTTTTCTTTGGTGGAATAATTCTGGAAAGATATCCATTCTTGCAGTCTGTCTTCAAATACAATTTCCTGGATGAGAGAACCTAGCAAATTATTTGTCCCAATCAGGGTAATGATTCTTATGATTGGAAATTGGCATGGCTGTGTAGTTGCTCCTATTTCAAGTCCTTCAGGGCGATGCTTTGCAACTGTTTCAAGTAATGTGAAGACAGCTTGTGTGATCTGCCACCGCCAAGGACGGCCATCTGGTGCAGTAGAGGTGCCAATGGTATAAATGAGCTGGTATCGAACATTGAGAATCTCATCACTCTCATCCAATATATCCCGAGCAGTGCTGTTCAGCCAATTCTGAGCCTCCCTCAATCTGTATGTTTCTTGCTTTGATTCAGATTTTGAGAAGGCATGGAGTCCCATGAGCTGAAAGGAAAGAATATGCTCGGGCTGGCACAATAAGATCCCTCCTGTTTGTGCACACTGTTTGAACAGAGAGAAAATTTGCTGAATCTTGGCTGCATCCAAGTCAATGTCTCTGTTGAATGGAAAGTAAAAAAGACGTCTGTTGACCAAGTTGGTGATCCGCTGCTTGAGTAGCTGAAACATCTGTGCTGCCAAAGGTTTCAAGACAATAACTCGTACCAGCTGCTGACCATCAGCCAAAGCAGATGAGATGATGGGTACAATGACCTAGGAGTCCAAATTATTATTTTGTATATAAAGTATGACAGCAAGGCTTACACTTGATTTTCCTTCACCCATGTTAAGTTGCATGAGTGCATTTTGACCGCTTGCTGGAGAAATCATTTGTTGTGCAATCACTGCTTGCACTGGCCGTATGTGTAGATCCGCATCTAACTGAACAAGAAGCCAGTCTGGGTATACATTTGCATCCCACTCCTGGCCACCAACTGCTTCAACTTCTTTGAGACTTTCCTCTGCTAGACCAAGACCTCGTTGTACTGTAATGCGCTGATGCTGCTGCCAGATAGCAAGGTCCTCTGCATAACGACATAATGCAAGCTTCCAACTGTCAGAAAGCATGTTCCTTTGTTCCAGAGATAATTTGCGGAGTAAAGATTGTGGACCAAATGAAGGCCATTGCCCTGTGAGACCCAACCATTGTTCAGAGATTGTTTGAGCACAAAGAACCAAAGGAATGCTATGAAACTCGTAATCGAGCTCAAGCACTTGTGAGGGGATAGTATTTGATGCTTCGGAAACTTCACCCTCAAGAGCAGTAATACAGCTAGATAACCCATCAATATACTGGATTTTGGGTCCGCTGATTGACATAGACTTGAGATCAGAAATGACCTGGCGAAGAGTAATGTTAACAAGAGGAGATCTGTGTAATTTGCAAGTTAGTACAGCTATCACAAGAGACAGCATTGAAAATGTCATACGGTGCTGTCTGCAAAGGAACTTGTATTCCAGAATGAAGATTGAATTTCTGACGAGGGGTGTATGCACGAGGGGCCACTCTGCATGTCATTGATTTAGAAAACAAAGAATAGTACAGTACTTATAGATTACCTTTTAGAAAGCAAAGACCCTAAAGTTATAGGACTATACTTGGGTGGCGGAACAGCTGGGGTAAATCCAAATGGAGAAAGTTTGTTGATCAATCCAGTTGTTGAGAGACCATTTCCACATGTAGTGTGGAGATGATGTTGAAGTCCTAATATGTACTCAAACAGTCCACGGTTGCGCAGTTTTGCTGTGAGCAATTTTTCAATTGCTTTACGTAGCTCTGAAAGCTTGATAATTGGATGGGTTCTTGATAGACTGTCTGGTAGTATGTTTCGAATACGACTGGAGGAAATTGTTGGTAAAATAGCTCCATGTGCCGGCCAATGGTCAAAGATGATGTTTGATACACTGTTGCATTGCTGCTCCTGTTGTGTGCTGAAAGTGTTTGCCTTTCTTTTTTTCCAGGCTTTAGCTGTTTCATGATATTGTCGTTCTATTCCACAGAGGCCCGGATTGATTGGGTGACAATTTTGCTTGACAACCTTCAATACCTCATTCAAGGTCATTTCGTGTCCTATGCTGAGATCAAACATATCCAGAGGCATTTGCCTGACCAAAGCAGCACTTCTTTCAGGATTTGTTGCCAAGGCCAGAAGAGAAAGAATAAGATCAAGTCCAAAGTCATCACGGTAGGACAAGATAGAGAGGGTTATCAACAGCTTGTGCTCTGTAAGAGTGTGACAGAGATGAAGGAGTTGAAAGTAGATTTTACTTGGAGTTCCCTCAAGAGGCAGATGATTGCTGTCAAATATAGAACTAGATGCCTTTGTTGAAAAGGTCCTCCAACAGTTCAAATGACTCCATAGCTGAAAACCCGTGCTGAACTTCACGTGCTTTGGCCACAGACGGACCAGAGTTGCTACTTGAGCTACAATATGCTCCTCTGTAACAGATTCTGGGTCTTTCAAGCAGCGGATAGGTGATGTGACAACATCAAATCCATCAAGTTGTGCTAAATATATTGTCAGTACAAGTTACTTGAACAGTGATACAAAAAAAAATCAAACCATTGTAGAAATAGCGAGAGATACGGTAATTTGCTCGCTCCCAAAGGTTTAAATCACCTTTGTATATAGTCGATGCAACTGGTTGCTGACTTTGGAATGTTTGGAATAATGCTTGCTGTTCAGCATAATCAAGGATTGCTTTTACCAAAGGGATAAATTGACTGCATTGAATTAAAACTGGAAGATTGCTCCGCCATTCAACTGTCTCCATAGTTGTAAGATGATGGGGGTAGTATTTGCGAACTGGGACCAAATCAATGATTTGCTGAAGAGTATTGCGATAATGGGGTTTGAACTCCATGAAAGCAAAAGCCTGTGCAGACTTTAACATCTCCTGTGCCTGACAGATCCCAGTGCAATGTAGCAGTGGGTCAGCAAAGTGTGAGGTTGTTACAGTATGGAGATACGCTAACTGGTACCAACTTTCAGATGATCCATCTGTGCAGACAATACGTCCAATCAAGTCATCCACTTCATAGCTGAAAAAGTTGATATGACCATCAGGTTGCACCAAAGGGCTGATAGAAGCTTGTGGATGACCAGTTGGCTTGTGGAGTGTGATTGTGACCTTTCCACTTGGGACAAATATCTTGGGCATTTCACCACTGACAGAATTCAGAATGAGCTTATTTTTTAGCCCTATAAGTGTTCCAACAGACTGGACAGGAGACACATAGAAACCAGGAAGGTCTTTGCTTTCTAGATGAAGTCCACCAGATATAGCATAAAACTCCAAATCATATCGAGGAAGCTTGATGCTAAGTCTGGAGGAATTGATTGAAACTGTCAAGTGGTGTCTGCAATCTTCAAGAGGTTGAAATCTGCTTGCAAGTTGTATAACAATTGGAGAAACTGGGTCCAACATATATATGCTGCTGTTGTGAGCATCGTTCATAACACGAGTTGCAATATCCAGATGCCAACTAGCTTGCAGGCCAGGTTGCCAACCATTGTCAACTGGATAGATATCCAAAGACTGTGTCTGCTCATGAAAAATATGGATGTTGTTGAGGACCAAATTTGCAGGAATATCCTCTTCAAATTGTTGAGATGGAATGAACTCTGAAACAGAAAGAGATCCATCCCTTGTGCGAACAAGCAAATTTGTCCCATCCAGCTTGAAATGCACCTAAGAATTGAATAAGACATAAATCCATAATGAACTGTATAAGCTTGCAGAGATACAGACCTGGAAACCCTCAATGTTATCTCGTGACTGGTAATTCATCCCTGTCATAGTTGATGGAACAATATCCCAGTGATACTAGTTGAAGCAGATCAGCATTAATTTTGTTATGATACATGTTATCCAATACGAACTCGGTTTGGAAACAATGTCTTGAAAAATGGGTGATTGATGATCTCTTTTGGCAAAGTTCCTTGTGTTTGGCCATCAACAAGGAAAGATCCAGAAAGAAGATCGAGATGCACAACCCGAGCTTGAGCATCAAGTGACGCAACAGAGGTCTGACACCTAACCCATCTTTGTCCAATCATGCACCATGGAGTGGAGTCTCGCAAATAGCCATGCCAAATACTAGCAATAGCATGGTCTAGACTTGCTGGGCTGTGTAAGATAGATTCAAGAAGGAGATTGAGTGCTTCTGCAGCGAGAGTGATGTCTCGATTCAATAGATATCGTAGTGTAGAGGATAAGCTGGAAATATTTGGAGGAGTATTTGTGTTTAATACAATTGCACATTGAATGAAAATGGAGAGGGTACTATGGTCCAAAAAGATGTCCCGTAGATGATGAATATCCACATTATAGGTTTGGCGACAAGATGCAGCAAGTTGCAAGACTCGGTGTATTAATTCTAACTTGTGTTGCACCAATTCAGAAGACTCTTGCCCAGAATATGTATTCAACTTGCTGAGGAGTTGTTTCATCCAGATAAATAGTTGCTCCCTGAGCTGAACCAAGAATACAAGAAGTTGATCCTTTACTGATTTGTTAGGGGTCAATGAGAGCAAACGGCAAGCAATTGTTGCAAGTGTAGTTGCTGTCCAGCCTTCTTTCCAATTTCCGGAAATGGATTGGAGACGTTGGTGAAGAATGCGAACAAGATGTTGGCCAAAAAGTTCCTGTGATAAATCAAAATGTGCTTCACGGTATTGTCCCAGAGATGGGTGGTCCAATGTCATCTCTGCCTGCCATGCAGCCTGGCAGAACAGAAGGTGAACTGCTGGACTGGCGAGATCAATTTCTCCAGTGATTAACTGGAGTGTCATGTTATGCCACTGAAGGTTTGCTCCAGCACGAAGGTGCCCAAAGCTTATCCATTCATGGTATGATAATTGTGAAGGACATTGAGACTGCTTTGCTATAACTTGATTTGAAGTATGTGTTGTTGCGATAAATGTCCACTTCAGGGACTGATATGAGCCAAGTGGCAGACTGAGAGTGCAAGAAAGTCGAATATCAATGACTGGAAATGTAGAGGGCAACCATTCATCTGCTGATTTCTCCCATTGGCGATATCGAAGAGGATGATTCTCAATTACATCATTATAGCCACAAGGGAAACCCCGCTCGCGGTAATGAGATTGCACAAAAGATTTAGCAGTGGATGCTAAAGTAATGTGCTGTTTACGATATGGAACAAAATACTTCTTGAGCAGGGTATAGTTTTCTAGAACAATGACAGGAGGGTCACTGTGTTCCTTGGCTACAGCAGTTGAATGACTTTTAGCTAGTTGATAAGTGCTCTCTCTCCAGATGCCAAAAGGCTCAGGCACTTGCAATTCAAAAACAACTTGATGATTAGCAGTATCATGCTCAGGCAATGGCCATTCAAATAGCTGGATCTTCATCCTGTGAGCTTGCTTCTCTTTAGTGCAGCGAGTGCAGCTTGAAGCATGATCCTGACTCTCAAATCCCCACTTGTCAACACGAGTGATATACAAGTGTTCAGACATCTCAATTTCTTCAACAAGTGCACTATGCTCTGCACTCATTCTTTTGAGTTCTTCGACTTTTTGTTGCCTCATCTGAACAGCCTCTGCCTCTATTGCACTTCTCAAGGCTTGCATTGATAGGTTGCTGTTACAATAGCGAGAAGGAAGAGAATCTGGGTCAATATTATGTGAAAACACAGAGAGGTGTGGATAATGGACATTCTGAAAGCGCCTTTCAAGATAGAGTTCCACATTTCGCAATCTCTGCATTTGACAGAGCTTGGGCAGTAGTAATGGCTCAAAGGCAGCAAGGGACAAATTAGGACAGTAGTCTGCCAAGAGAGGAAACTGAGATATAGTGCTTTGGTCCAGGGCTACCCAGAGTTCAAGTACGATAAGGAAAATCCTAGAAAAAACTTCTGGGTTTTCTTCCGCAAATGACAAGGCCATGTTGTTGAACTCTTCAATCCAATCACTCAGCTCTGACAATGAGCCTATCTCCAAAGAGGATGATACATGCTTCTCCATATCTGTTAGAAGAAAGCACAGGTCCGAGGTATAGGTCCCTGGAGTATATTCTGTTTGTGGAGCACTTGCGGCTTTCAGCTTCTTCTCGAACTGCTTGATGTTAAAACTTGCACTCTGTTTATTGAGAGCCTGGCTGCGTTTTCTGACTGTCTCCAGGAAAGATAAGCTGTGAGATAGTGAAAATTGTTTTGCACGTTCAATCTCAGCAAATGTTGGGAATACCCAGCTGGCTTCTGAAGCCTCTTGAGCTTGCACCATTTCCCAATGCTGGTGAAGATCTTCACCAACACAATTGATGACCTGGGAGATTGTGTCAACAGGAAAATTTGACACTTCAGTAACTTGTAGTTTCCACATCCGAATGGCAATCTTGGAATTCATGAGAAAACGGGTCTCGTTGTTTACATCCACTGTTTTGGTCTTTGCCAATTTCAGAGTTTCCGAGAGAATGAAGGTTATGAACATCTTGTATCCGTAAATCTCTGGCAATTTCCAGCCCGCTAAAGTAGTCTCAAGGGCAACACGGAGAATAAGCCACTTGGGTGAGCGCCGCCAGGGAAGAAGGGCAGATTTCCATAACACGTGGTCATTGATCCGTTTGGTGACATAGACTGTGCTTGCTCCAATCACTTCAGCTCTGTCAGTGGGAGTGAGAGAGCGAACAATGCCGCCAAAGAGCTCCGAGATGTAACGTATATCGGGCACCCCGCGAATTTCTGTTTGCTTCTTTCCCGCTTTGACAGTTGTCTGGACTGCATCGGGCATTGAAATAACATCAAGGTCTGCTAACAACCCCATAAGTTCCTGTATATATGCTTGATCAATGGGAATGGACAGTCGCGGGCAGCATGGATATTGAATGACAAGTTTCCCCTTAGTTCCAGCAACAAGAGCTGGGGGTGGAGATGCCTGAAAGTATTCTACAAGAATTTCCTCTGTTGCGCGTCGCAAGATTATGCCGGCATTCTGTGCTTGGACATGGAAGCACAACACGTCTAAGAGCTCATGAGCTTGAATTTGCAAAAGCCTGAGTGTCACTCACCATCAACCTGCATCTCACAAACAGCTGACTGCAAGGTGTTCTTGGATAACCCTCCGATGCGATGAAGATCAGCAAAGTTGCACAACATCCGCTGAATCAACCTCCAGCGGTTTTGAATGTCGGAATCAACATCGTCGCGCTCCAATCCATTGACAAATAACTGAGCACAATGTGAAATATGCTCGAGAAACTCGCGGAGCACCGTCCCGTTGTCACTGTCGTCTTGTTGCGGCAGCTTCGGCGGTAAAAACAGATGATTGATAGCATAGTCGAGTGTACGCTGCTGCATATCTTGGAATGACGAGATGTAGGAGCACGAACCAACATTGAGATCGAACAGACTTACTGCGAGAGGGGGAGAAACTTTCTGTGAGGATGTGGACTCTGAGTAAGGTGCACGGCGCCTAAGCCTCGTTGGTCAGGGCCGGAAAGCCGCAGTTGTACGAAGACGCCGCGTTCAATAAATATAGGTCATGAGTCTCTATCGATGATTACAGGCTGCGCCGGCGAAATGTGTAAACATGCCAGGAAGATCACACCATTGTCCCCTGATTTGTGTCGGTCTCGAGATTGCTTACGACCCGAGATACACAAGAAATTCCACTCTCAGACAGTGACCGCGTTGAAACCTAGATTCTACCAGAGGAGCACTACTCATTACATAAACTGAGAGCGTCAAGTGCGCACGAAGGACTTGGACTCCGAGCCAGCGGAGATGTGTAGGACGGGGAAAATAGGCATGAGAGCTTCCAGCCTTCAACGGGGTATGTGGGATCGAGAACGCTCGTGGCCAATGGTCGAGTAGTCTTCGATAAGAATTTGGGGTGCATATTCATGGATGTGAGAGGAGGTAGGTCGCAAATGAAAAGAAAGAAGAGCTCCGGGTTAACTTGGACCAACGTTGACAGCGGTGGCTCTGGCTAAGGTCGTTCGTCTTGTAAGGTTAGGGTTTCAATTCCTCACCACTGACAGCAACCACTACAACACTCTTTGGATTCCCGGTTGTCTTCGACTGTGTCTCCCTGTTCACCAAGCCGATTGTCCAGGCACAAATTTATTTCTCTGGAACATGCGACCCATCTTATGTAGCCGCAAAGATTCTGCTCCCAATTGACGAACCGCGCATCCCCGCCCATCGCCTCAATTACTGAGGCATGGTCCATGAAGGATTAGTACTGATCATTAGAGTTCAATATGTTACATAGGTTGAAATGAATAATTTAGGGCTGCAAATGTCTGTTCTCAAAGTCCATGCTGTCCAACAACAAACCCAACTCCTCAATCTTTAGACTGTTCCTTCTGCCCCTCCTCCTTGGTCTTCGCCTCCTCATTCTCCAGTTCCCTCAACGCCTCGTCAACCTCCTCACTACTCACACTGTCCGCCCTCACCTGCCCACTACTCATACTGCTTCCGCTCCGCGCCAACGCCATTCTCCCCTGGTTCCCCTTCTTCCCCGCCTTCTTCGTCATCTCCAACTTCTCCTTCTTCCTTTCCTCCTTCATCTTCTGCAAGTTCTCGTCAAACCCGTCCATTGTACAGACGTTCCCCAGACCGCCTAGCCGCCGTTGATCCGAGAGCCAGTCGTGCAGGACTGGGAGCAGCTCTTTCTTGGGGCGGTATGTGCCTGAGTCGTTGTCGATGACGAGCTCGTAGTCCTTGGGATTCCTGGAACCATGTGAATCCTCGTCGTCTTGCGTCTGTGGCGCGTCCGCCGCCGCAGCTGCTGAAGAAGAGGCGTGTCCATTCGGCTGCTGTTCTGTTGATGCATCGCCGTTTGCTTCGACTTTCTTGCCCTCCTGGTACTTTCGAACAAAGAACTCGCCCGAATATGCGATCTCCTTTGCCAGGTTCGCATGCATGGAGTGTTTACTCAGGAGGTCGATGCAGAATTCTGGGCCAGTTTCGGTGAACCGCCACTCTAGAAATCTGATCAGTACCGCGTTGACCCAAGCTTTAAATTTGACTTGAACGGCGAAACTCACCGCCATCGAGCGTGATCACATAAGTGAACAGCTTCCCGCCCTCGCCCCACGCAGTCATGTCAAGGAATTGGCGGGCAAGTGCCTCGGCAGCCTCTGGCGTCGCATCCCGAAGAACCGGCCCCTCCTTAATCTCCTTGTTCTCCTCACCCTGAGGCGTCGCCGCCTTACTGCTATTAGCCCCGCTGTCGTCAACCGTGCCCCAGACGGTGTTGGGGTTGCAAGCATACAGCATATGATATTGCTTGTGCAACCCGTAATTCAAGATGCGTCCCGCGATGCCCGAGTCGTCGAACATCCAGGAGATAAAGGGTTTGTACCCGACGTAGCGATGGCGGAGCTCGCGCGGGACGGGTCCGGTGAGTTGGAGCTTGTTCGCGATGAAGGTTGTGGCGGAGAGCTTGACGCCTTTGCCGTCTGTTTGTTCGCCGGAGGCGTTAGAATCCTTCTCGCTGGGTTTGTTGACTACTGAGCCTAAGAGAGGCGAGAAGTGGCGCGAGTATCTGTCTGGAATTCAAATCAGAGGCATCTCGCTCGACGAGAACAAAAAACCTACTGGGACCGAGAGTGTAAAGGCGAAGTTCTTGCACGTCCTCATCCTTTCGAAGCACGCGCATGGATACCACAACTCGATTGTGTCTCACGAGCTTCTGACCAGGACGAAGGGCAGATAGATAAGTGAGGATGTACGGATGAAGATCTCCTTTCCGCTTCTTCATTACATATTCTGTTTCGAGGCTCTCAAAGCCCTCTTTCATTTGTTCGGGACCAAAACGAGCGACTGCCTTCCCGAGCCTGGTAAAATTCAATTCGGGGGAGCCGGAGCGTAAAATTGGGGAAAGTTACCTGTCGGGGGATAACTTGGGTTTAGAACCTGCGTCTTCGTCGTACACCACCATCTTCAATTTGAATCCCTGTTCAGGGACGCCAGCGATGAACCATGTACAATTCCATGTTGGGTCGCGAGTTTGCTGTATAGTGGGCGTACGACATGTAAGAGCTTCCACATCGGGAACCTCCACGGATGCCAAGATATACGGATCGGAAGAGAGCGATGCCAAGTCCGCCACTGGGAGATTTTTGGCATCTTCGAGTCGGAAAGATCTGTTAGTCCACCTGCATTACTTTCAATAGTCATGAACTGCTCACAATCAAAGGTTATTTGAACGGTGTATGTAGGCGGCATTGCGGGCGCTGCAGACGAGATGGGAGTAAGATGCAAAAGAGTTCGATGAGTTCCGGTATTTTTGGTTGACCGCTCGCGATGACGTCGCTGCTGTAGATAAGATTAGATTTAGGCCGGCCGGGCTTAGCCGAACCGGTGACGACTTTGAGTTGACCTCTGCTGCAGGCTGCAGCTATGTGGCTTGACCTGCAGTGCTCGACGACGCCGCCGACGTCGACGACGAATTTTATCGCTCGTACTCTCGGCTGGAGTACGCTCAGATCCTACAGACAATCCAACCTCAGTTCGGTAGACCTCGGGACGATAGCTAAGGCTACTTAGAGTAGTACCGCCGCTCCACTCGGCTTTGGATCCGATATTTTTAGGCCTTGAGGCTTGAGGTTCTGGTACGGCTACGACCTGATCATCTAGGACAACCAGGAACCACGTCTCTGTCTGTCTGCCCGCGCATAGGAGTCTGAACGCACGATCGAGCTTTTTATTCGTCGTACCTCACCTTCTCCGTCCTCCCACTCACCGCGCAATATGCGCCAGTGGATCTCGTTTGCCGTTCTGCTTCACCTTGGGTTCGCAAATGCAGCCACAAACTCATCGCTCCAAGACTGCCTCAACAAAGTCTTTGCTTCCAACAAAGGAGCCGTCCATTACCCGCAGGACTTCCTCTACCAATCTCTCTACGTGAAACCGTACAACACCGCGATCCATGTCACCCCAGCAGCAGTTACGCGACCCTCCACGGCTCAAGACGTCGCTGGGATCGTACAGTGTGCTTCAGCGAGCTCGGTCAAGGTTCAGCCCCGAAGTGGTGGGCACAGCTACGGAAACTACGGTATTGGCGGCGAAGACGGCGCCGTCGTAGTCGACGTCGCGAATTTTCAGCAATTCAGCATGGACAATACGACTTGGAAAGCCACCATCGGCGCCGGCACGCTTCTTGCAGACGTGACGGATCGACTTCATAATGCAGGCGGAAGGGCCATAGCGCATGGGACTTGTCCGCAGGTTGGCATCGGCGGACATGCAACGATCGGTGGGCTCGGACCCATCTCGCGACAGTGGGGTTCTGCTTTGGACCATGTGTTGGAGGTGGAAATCGTGCTTGCGAATGGGACTATTACTCGCGCCAACGCGACGTATAATCCAGACATCTTATTCGTGCGTGGTTCAGTTGTGTCCACTCTCGTGCTGACAGAGACACAGGCAGTGAAAGGAGCGGCCGCGTCGTTTGGAATCGTTACCGAGTTTGTGTTCATGACTCGCCCAGAACCGTCGAGCGCCATCCTATATACGTACAAGCTCCAGTGCGTTTTTCTTTTCTTTCGCAAGCCGCTTGCTCATTTGTTCTCAGGCTCACTAAACACGCGGACCTCGCGCCTACGTTTGCTGCGTGGCAAGACATCGTCTCCGATCCCAACCTCGACCGCAAACTCGCGTCAGAAGTGATCGTATTCCAACTAGGCATGATTATCTCCGGCAAGTACACTAACTCCTCCAGTTGACTTGTGTATAACGCATCGTTCCCATCTAGGCACCTACTTCGGCACCCGAGACGAGTACAACGCGCTTAACTTCGAAGGCCGTTTGACCCAGAACGCGACGTCAAAGTCAGTATCAGTTTTGGATAGCTGGCTTGGTGTTGTGGGCAACTGGGCGGAAACTGAAGCTCTGAAGCTCATTGGAGGCGTTGTGCGTATTCCCAGTCAAGATAATTGGTTCAGATGTTAACGTGGAATCAGCCCGGCGCGTTCTACTCCAAGAGTCTTACTTTCAAGTCCACTACATTGATCCCAATGAGCGGGATTCAAACCTTGTTCAATTATTTCGACACGGCTGACAAGGGTACACTCGTCCGTCGCCTATCTCAGGACGAAATATATGGATCGCTCATTTCAATCTAGGTTTGGTTCGCCATCTTTGACGTTGAAGGGGGAGCGGTGAATGATGTGCCACAGAACGCTACCGCATACGCCCATCGCGATGCCCAGGTCAGTTCATGCGCGTCCCTCCTAATAACTCTTTCAATGACACTTTTGCGTAACAAAAAAAAACAGTTTTACATGCAGACCTACGCCGTCGACATCAACTTCTCCGGCACGCTGTCCAATTCTACTGCCGCGTTCGTCCAGAATATGAGCGACATCGTGACGAACTCGATGCCTGGGGTGGAGTTCGGTGCTTATGCAGGCTACGTCGAGTGAGTCTCCTCTCTCTCTATCTCTTCCATCTTGGACTCATACGAGATGCTAACGAATCAACCCATAGCCCGAAGTTACCGAATGGACAACAACAGTACTGGGGCACGAATCTTCCCCGGCTGGAGAGCATCAAGGCCTCGATCGACCCGCACGATCTCTTCCGTAACCCACAATCTGTGCGCCCTCAAGCCGGCGCGGGGTCCGGATCCACGCCACAGCAGAACGGGACGCAGCCGAGTACCTCTGGGTCTGGCGCACAAGGGCAGCCGTCGTCGCCGAGCACTGGTGGGGGAAGGAGACGTGTATTATCACGGGCGGATGTTGCGGGACTTGGAGGTTGGTTCTTGGGTGGTCATTTTGGCTTCGCTTTCTGGGTTATGATGATTGAATGGATGACTGGACCGAACTAATGCCATGATCAGACGAATGACTGTAGAGCATGTATTGTAGCCATGATTCGAGTGAAATTCTTGACAGCATAATTGTATTTTCTTCGAAGAGCTGAGCCGTCAACATAATGACCCTTGTGTCCTGCATCGGATATCGCTTTTGAAAAGCCTGAAAAAACCCTCCATCGCACAAGATCGCCTTGCATCGTGACTGTTTCAGCGAAGTCAGTGGATTGGATTCAACGAAATTCAGACAGCATTATAGAGCGATACTAATCAGGTCGTGGAGCTTTCTCTAAGTCTCTAATTGACTTGGTGTTGGGGCCATTGCTTCGCATGGCAGTACGAATCCGCTCCCGCTCCAATTTGATCCGTGAATAACGCAATGAAAGGGCACAAATTCGCATTTCTTTCTGAGTTGGAAGTTCAGGCATTCATACACATACATATATCATTCAGATGCAAGTCTAAGGTACTACTGATTATGTACGCAGAGCCTGCCGGGCTGAGACTACTATAGGCAGAGCACGAGATCGATTGAGCGACTCGGACACGAACAAACGGAAAACATGAAGTTCGGAACATCTTGCAGAAAACTTCTCCCTAGTTTCTTGGCTGCGGAGGCCATTTTAGAATCTTCTTTCTGTTTCTGAGGGTGAAAGTTTTGGCTTCGGCGCTTTCGAGTCATTCCCGATCAGTGACGACTGGGTTTGGATTGTACTCTGGGAGACGGGATTCGTGAGCTTGGGGAGACCGATCTTTGCCAGCTTGGAGATGGTTTTCAGGTTGGTCTTCACCGCCCAATTTTTGCATTGCGCTATATATTATACGAACGTGACGTGGAGGAGAAATCGTACTGTTTTTCCGCCGCCAGCATACTCACAACTTGACTTGCTTAGGTGATGACCTGGGCTGCGTTAGTGCCTTAAAGGGTTGAAATACAGCTACGACGCACAAGATGAAGGAAAATTCTATTTGGCACCCCCGGGTGCCGGAATACCCCGGGTGCTAAATAACATTTTTCTATTTGGCACCTCCGATTCCGGCCACGTGCCATTGCGGCAAGCCCTATGCCGACTTGATGCCGACGAGTGGCCGTCAAGTCCGTCACTGAAAAGGAGCATATAAAGCTCTCATATAAAATATGGATGAAAATTGAACAAGCTCAAATTAACGAGCGTGATTAGTATTGTGTATTACAACCATATGACTGGCGCTCCTGGGACTCTGCAGATTTGCCGGGACATGCCGTTTTATGGCCATCACAACCAGGAAATCTCGTCTTGTCCTCAGAGGCCAGCGCTCAGTACTCAGTGGTTCTAGTCACCTAATTCTCAAAATTATGCTGTCCATATGATTCTAAATTAATTGAAGCCGCAGATTATACGCCAACACCATTAATATTAGAATGGTCAGAGCCGAGATGAAAGTTATGAAACGACTTGAAACTTTCCTCGAGTAGAAGGTGACTTGGTTCGGATAGAAAAATGAGTATTGTATCTGGCAAGGGTTGCTGCTATACATATGCATTTACATTAATTCTCTGCTTCAGTGTGCCCATGCAAACTTCAAGTTAAACCAACACTAGACTCGAGGCTGGTGAACGGCTTGATGGCAGAATTGATGGGATCTGTAGCAAATTTACGTTGGGTCACCAAATTAGGGCGGGTTCAACGGGGTGCCAAATAGTACTACCCGGGGTACTGTCGAGGTACTCCAGCACCCCGGGGTGCCAAATAGAATTTTCCCAAGATGATAAGGCACTTTGTATCTTTTTCTCAGAGATCGTACTTACCTGGTGATGGGGAAGTGATAGAATGATCTTGAGGCTGAAGCACTCGCAGCAGACACCACTCGCAGCAGACACAGCAGACTCTGGATTCAAGTCAGCCTCTCCGACCAACTCCCGACGAGATTCTGGGACCACTGAGTGAGCAAACTACTTGAACAGTGCTGGCGCCTTCGTGTGACAAGGGTTCAGGGCCATCCTCGAGTATCTGCTTTTATGAGGTCGCGTTTCAAAAAATTGTTTTTTTTGAAGATTTTGCAAGCTGCGCGTGAAGAGCGCGGTATTGACTTCGTGAAACCTGAAGCGCGTTGTCTGGGTAGCTCAGTTGTGCTGAAGTCGAGGTCGGGTGTGCGGACGTCGTAGTGGAAGAGGACAAGAAAGTTGGTCACAACCGTCACAATGCGAAGATCCACACCAAAAAGTCGCGAAATCAATATATTGATGTCGACTACGGTCTACTACGGCACAAGATAGGTAGGGGTAGACAACCGAGTGCTCTCTACTACTATGTGAATTTCGTCCTTCGCAGAAAAGGTTTATTGTTTACTAAACTAAAATTTGCAATATTCAATTATATTGAACATAAAGCAGAAACTTGAACAATGAAAGTAGAATAGGAAAAACAAGCGAAATCGAATGCACGCACCCAAAAGTCCCGCCGCCTACGACCTCGAAAGTATACTCATTCAATGAATACGAACCGGTGCTTCGATGTTTGCAGCGCTTTGAACAGGGAGCTTGCCAACCAAACGGAAACGCAAAATAAAAATCGATTTCAAGTTTGCACTGACGACGGCGGCTGAGTGGGTAAGAAAGTGGGGAATGTCGAGAATATGATAGCGCGGCATCGGTAAGGAGCGACAAATGCGCTAAGAGGGCGGGATCCGGCGCAAAAGGTCGCACGTTGAGAGGGCGAAGAAGTTAGCACGATCGAGACAATGCGAGAAGGCGCGCGTGGAGCAGATGATTTACCGGATTTTCAATACTTCGAGGCGGCGAAATACTGGGTGGGATCCGAGTCGATGCTTTCGTGATGAAGGTTCCGAGGTCACAGCGAGTGTGTGCGGTGGGCAAGTAACACACCGTTACACACGTGGCGGCATTAGGACTTTGAATTGAAGCGCATGCCCGTCGGCGCTGTCGGATTTGTGAAGCAGCGGGTGTGGGGATAGGCGTTGTGGTGGTGCCGCTTGGCCCTGGCAGTGGAAGGCAAGAAAGTCGGTCACAATCTAACCCCCGAGTGCATACGAGGAACTCGCACTTTGATTCATCAAATTTGTTTTGAACAAGTCGAAAGCGCAATAGATAAAGGGTCTCGACATTAACAAAGTTAAGCACAAACTGCCAGAGTCACCGTTTGACAATGAAACCAGCGAGGGACCTCGAGCGAGCATATAATCCTCAGATTCTCTGTCCAGTGCCGAATACACTGGCATGACAGTACTGTACCTCCCTGTATGGAAGCAACCAGCAAGGGACCGTGACAAAACGGTTGCCTCATTTTCAGGCAACCGACCCGCCGTGAGCCGTGACCGTTGCCAAAGGAGGCAACCGTCTGGTTCAAAAAATTCGTGAAGAAGCCATCAAATCGTTGAATTCACTACAATTTTGAGGGATGTCGGCCAATAAGCAGCACAAAAGGTAAGCACAGACTCACCTGTGTATGTTCCCAGGCCAAAAACTTTTTTTTCGTGTTGTGTCACGATTTTTTCAAGGCAACGGCCTCAATCGTGACCGTGACCACCTCAAAAAGAGGCAACACAACCGACCCCACCGTTACCGTGACGGTTGCCTCCATACAGGGAGGTACAGTAGAGCAGTGAGAGAGGGGGCGGCGGTATCGGCGTGATACGAGTCGTTCAGCGAAAACAGACGAGGTGGTGGGGTGACCTTTATAAAATCCCGTGGAGACTGTAGCGGCGCGCGGCAGTAGCGAGTGGTGGTGGAACGAACGAATGTGGATGAGCAACGGTCTATGGTGACATCTTGATAAGCGTACTTGTTGCTGGACAGACGGAGAGAAGTGGCAGCGCGGGTGGGCGTCTGCGTCGTGGTTAGCGCCGTTGAGATGTTGGGCGGGTGGCGGGATAAGCGTACAGACCCTTCGCGCTGGGGTCATAATCATGCATGAGTCGAATGAGGAGCAAAAAAGTGAGGCGGGGGCGACACATCTTTGTGTTCCTGAGGTATAAAAATCTCTTTCGACTCTCTGATTTATTATGGAACTGACCTACGTTCACTAACGCCAATGGAGGGCGAGCGGTTGCCATTGGGTCTGAGGCAGCATGCAGGTATCAACGACGTGAAATGTACTTGAGTGAGTATGTGATTGATTTGATGGGTTGCAATGGAGGCAGTGGTGGCGTATTCCATACAGGGACTGTAAGAGCGAGAAAGTGAGCTTACAGGCCAAGCTGAGTAAATGGGACTGACCTCTAATACGAGCAACGGCATTTTCATCCCCAGCGCTCGCCGCGGCGTCGCGGGGAGAGTGAGAATGCCCGGAATTTTGAGATTGTCTTGAGCTAGCAAGACAAGTACGCGGGTGGCGGTTCGGCGTTGAATCGGGGCAGGAGGAGCCAGCTCACTTGCAGCTGGAAGGAGGAGAGGGCGTGAGAATTAGTAGTTGCTGAGTAGATGCAGTTTTTGTCCTCTATGTTGTCACCGGTGGACCATGGCAGGAGCGCGGGATTCGGGAGGTGAGAGTGGCGGGATGGACGGTGCAGAGGGTGTGGAGGCGTGCGTTTACACGAGCCAAGCACGGTAGTCGAGAGGGTGGTGTGAGGTCAGTGTTCAGTTTCCCGGTGTGACTTTTTTGGAATTTGCGAACGAGTGGGATGGGGAGATAGAGTTGAAGTGGGAGCGGAGAGGAGGGCAAAGGGTGCCGTGTCAGACTGCTTGCAAACAACTTGCAAAAGAGATATATGACTAGAAAGTGGTGAATTGGCAGAGCACGAGAGGAAGGCGTAGTAGACGCACTTCAATGAGCTTGGTCTCGCTGTAAGTCTCCACATCATAGAGAAAAGCGCGCGCACGTCGGTGTTAGTAGATGCGGCAGTATCTGCTGGCGGCTGGGAATCCCATCACTTGGATACGTGTCTCAGGACGGTTACGGAGGGACTACAGAGGGGATTCAGTAATTGCGAAGAAGAGGAGGAAGGGTCGAAGGATATGCACTTCACGAAGAGCTTCCGGCTTCCTTGAGCCCCGGTGCGAGCACGTCATATCATCAACTCTGGCTGTGACTTCTGCGCACATTTACAGGTCTAGGTGACGTCGGAAAAGCCCAATGCGACGCTCCCACGCGTATATGGCGCGTCTGAGACGCCAAACTACGAGTTTACGCGTCCAAAGACCAGGAATATCGATATCGAGATCTTGACGCAATGAATATAGGAAAGCGTGTTGGATTGGCGGAAGTGCATCGGAAAACATTCGAGATGAATATACAGATGCTGGGCGGGCAGACGGTAGTAGACGGGACGAAAAGCGGGAGATGGTGGTGGCGAAAGGAAAGAGAGATCGTCACACCCCCCATAGTCTCCTTCGCGTACTGATGAAATTATGACTTGTTTCTTGCGATGTTTCTTGCGACGATGAGGTTGAACTCGGGAGATTCAGAAACACCAAAGAACCTCAAAGACGAAGTTGAAGTCGACAGAGCTCGAGCAACCGACAGCAAGGTGCAGAAAATGGCCGGGGAACATTAAAGTCTTGGCACGCGTGTGAGAATATGGTCTGAGCAGAGAGCAGAAGAAGGTGATCAGCGAACGAGAACGGAGGAGGGGGGAGAGCAAGAGCAAGAGTAAAGTTTACAGCAACAGTAGTGGCCGACTTTGACTTTTGGACAAATTTCAGAAAAGGAAAATTAGAGATCATCAATGAGATCACAAAGAGACCTAGAGAGAAGCATCACCATATTTGGAGTTAGCGCAAGGACAGAAAAGGTGAAGGACCTGCCAAATGCGTCTACGTTTTGAATATATATTACTAAAGAAGGGAAAAGATAGACATCAAAGCTCGATAAGGAAAATGCAATTTCACGAATGAAATTCGAACAGGAAGGAGTATAGCCTTAAGGAGCATAACGGCACACACAACTGTTGATCTCCTACTATAAAAGGAAATGATGTGATTTTCCCAATGATTACATTGATGCGAAAACCTAGGTAAAGAAAACAAAGACGAACCTTCGTAAACTCAGGATTCGTAAAGCGATTTATACATGAAACGAGTACATTAGAGATATTTTCGTCCTTGTTTATGTAGTCATTCTTACAAGCTCGCGTGCGTCCTTGTTAGAATCGTTCTGCGACCCGCTCCTCCCATTCGTGCAGCTCGATTGTTGCGGAAGAGATGCATTCTATCAGCCACACGGCACATACGCCTCACACCAATGGAAGGGGGAGCGACGCATCTCGAAAACAGGCAGCCGCACGCCCACCGGAACGGTGGCAGTGATGCGGACACCTCTGGAGCAACGGCGGGTGCGAGCATGCAGAGAATCGAGATTTGTTGACGCGCTCAACAGCCTGCGATTCCAGCCAGGGCGTCGTACAAATGCTGTCGTTAAGGCATGGTCCCACCGAACGCTGTGGATGTGCAAGACTTCCTCCGTGCTTGTGAACCTAATATACAGAACAACGTGGTTCGCCGGTGAGGTCGTTGTTCCACGGATGGATTGAAGGGGCCAAATCTGCTAGCGCAGGTGACCGCGTCTGCTGGAGGAAATGTAGCGCAAGCGACGACGTAGTCCTGTAGAGACTTGAACACTTTGTGCGATTGAAATGTAAGCAGGGCGAGTTAGCCGTGCAGAATGCGACTTCGGATAACGGAGCACTTTTTTAGGACTTTGTGAGCGATACCTGTCTCAGGAGACAACTCCATGTTGAAAGCCAGCGTCGACGTCAGTTCAGCTTCAACTGCGAGACTTTCCTAACTCGAGGATAAGCAACCAGAAAGCAACAGAAATACGACCACTCACTCTTCTTCTTCTGGCTCTGCTCTGTGTCTACACCCACACAAGGAACAACATAGTATTCGGTGTTTTCCTCCGTGAGGGACAAAGACTGGGCTACGTCATCCGGAGGGCGGAAAATTTGGGGCATAGAAAATCGGGGGAACCCTTCAAATTCAATTTCGCCATTCGATCCAACTTTGTAAGTGGCATCGAGGGTCCAGGGGCGACGACGACAACCATCTTGAATGTCATTGTCGCCGTCGACGACGCGAATAATGGCCAGTGATGTTGCGCGTTTGTAAATACACGCCGATAATGAGCGAAGAACAGCATGGGCGTCAACACATCCCGAGATCTGGCTCGCGCAACTGCGCGACGGTAAACCACAGGGAATATCCTCCTTCGAAAGTTCCCTGTAGAGATGGGGCAGCTCGAGTTTTTGCAAGGACGGCAAGGCACAGAGGGAAGAGATCAGATCGTTCTACCAATGTCATTAGCAGGAGAAGGGGGGTACTGAGGAGTCAAGCTCACACAACGAACGGAAAAGCGGGTCGAAAGCTTCATTCGCAGAATCAGCGAGGTAAGGTGGGGGGCCAACAGACCGAGAAGGGGTAAGGCAGCGATGCCGGCAGGTTCTTTCACCTCCAGTTCGACCTGCCCCACCTGCCAGTCATCGAGGGAGGAAGCGGCTGACTTATTGAGAGGAGAGATCCAAAACGCAGCGAGTTTAGTCGTGCTAGTTAGAAGATGTCGCTCCGAGGCATCGAGTAGTGAAAATGGCCAAATAATCTTCCCCCAATCGTGCTGCCATATAGACCCGTAGTCAAAAATCTTGACGGTTTTCAACCTGCTGTGGCGTTCTACGAAGGCCGGCAGCCAGGAGAGCAGAGCCGCTGGCCTGGCACATAGATCAATGTCGACAGCCTGCAGACCTGGTATTACGATGATGTCGGGGCCAAATACTATATTGCTCTCGTCTCCGATGATGAGATGAGCCAGACGAAGATTTCGGCTAATTAAGGAGTGAAAGTCTGGAGATTCGCGATAGGATTTAGATCTGAACTCGAGATACGCCGTTAACGATGCGGAATCGACCTCGAGCTTGGACATGGACAAGAGTGTCTTCGACCATAGCTTCTTCAAGTGATCGAGAGCAGAATCACTGACCACAACCGTGGTTAGCTTCGGATGCGTGTTGAGAGTGGCGAGCAGGTTGGGATCGAGCTGGTACGCGGGCAAGTGAAGGCGCTTGAGAGAGAGCAGGGTAGAAATGAGTGTGGGGAGAATGTCGGGCCCATACAGGTAACGCGATCCCTCCGTTCTGGACCATTCATCTGGCGAGTGAACCCAGCTAAGGTCGAGCTCTCTAGAATGCGACTTAATGGGCATCAAGAGAGTTGTGCATTAAAACATACGTTATGAGACATGCGAACTCGATGTCTTCCGCACACTTCGCCCGGAGAAGGCGAAGCCGATCTGTATGCTTGATCCTCAGACGCGAGAACAGAGGCGCGAAGCAGAAGCGGCGCATGAGTCGGCAAACGCGCGACAGAGAGAGAATGTGATCATTGGGAGGTTTAGAGTTTTCTTCGCACAGAAAATGTACGATGAGGTGCAGAAGCTCAGCGGGAAATTGCACAAGTCGCGGCTTCGGGGAGAAAGCCATTGGTCACACCGTGACATTCAAACCGAACGCGATCACATGTCCGCGTGAATATCCATCGCGACAGGGTCTGAAAGGGTCATAGCGGGTCAATATCATCCTGACACTTATCCTGGTCGGGTCGGAGAGCTTTCTCTAAGTCTCTATGTAATCGAAGCGATTTATACATGAAACGAGTACATCAAAATATTTTCGTCCTTGTTTATGTAGTCATTCTTCCAAACTCGCGCGCGTCCTTGTTAGAGTCGTTCTGCGACCCATTACCTGATTCCTCCTCCCATTCGTGCAGCTCGATTGTTGCGGAAGATATGCATTCAATCAGCCACACGGGCTCGGTACACATACGCCTCACACCAATGGAAGATGGAACGACGCATCTCAAAATCAGGCAGCCGCCGCACGCCCACCTGAGCGGTGGGAGCAGGCAAAGAATCGAGATCTGTCGACGTCCTCAGCAGCCTGTGGTTCCAGCCAGTGCGTCGTTGAGGCATAAGCAAGACTTCCTCCGTGCCCGTGGACCTAATGTACACAACAGCGTACTTCGCCCGTGAGGCCGTTGTTCTCATGGACGGATCGAAGGGGGCTTGCTCGCGCAGATGATGACTGCGTCTGCTGGAGGGAACATAGTGCGAGCGACGAGGGAGTCCTGCGGAGAATCGAACAAGTTGTGCGAATGAATGCAAGCAGGACGAGTTAGCCGTGCCGAAGGCGACTTTTAACGGAGCGCTGTTTGAGGATTTTGGGAGCGATACCCGACGCGGAAGACGAGGTCTACGTCGACGGCCAGCCTCGACGGCAGCCCAGCCTCTTAACTGCGAGACTTTTCTAATTCAAAGATAAGCAACCGAAAGCGATAGAAACACGACAACTTACTCTTCTCCTTCGAATTGAACAATTTGTCTAAATCTAGATCCATACAGGGAGTGGAATAGTACTGGGTGTTCTCTTCCGTCAAGAACAGAGACCGAGCTAGTTCGTCCGGAGGGCGAAATGTCTTGGGTATAGAAAATCTTGGGGGCGTTTCAAACTTGATTTCGCGATTGGATCCAACTTGATAAGTGGCATCGAGAGTCCAAGAATGGTAGCCGCAACCCGCTCGAAAGTCGTCGCCTTTATCCACAACATGGATGACGGTCAGCGATGCTGCGCGTTTGGCGATACGGGCTGACAACGAGTGCAGAACGGCATGAGCGTCAACGCATCCAGATATCGCACTCGCGCTGCCCTGCGAAGGTAGAGCACAGGGAAGGTGCTCGTGCGAAAGTTCCTCGTATACATGCTGTAGCTCTAGTGTTTTTAGGGACTTCAGTGCGCCGAAAGAGGAGACCAGATCGTTCTATCAGCCTTGTGAGCAGGGAAAACAAGGTGCCAAAAAGTAAAAACTCACCGAACGAACGGAAAGGCGGGTCGGAAGTTTTATTCGCAGAATCAACGACGTGAGGTGAGTGGCCAACACACCGAGGAAGGGCAAGGCAGAGAAGCCCTCCGCCGCGTTCACCTCCAATTCAACCTGCGCCACCTGCCAGTCATCAAACGAAGAAGTCACCGGCGCGTTTGGAGAAATCCAAAACGCAGCGAGTTTGACCGTGCTAGTTAGAGTGTGTTGCTCTGCTGTATCCAAGAGTGACAATGGCCAGAACATGTCCCAGTGATGCAGCCAAATAGAGTAGTAGTCGAAAATCTTAACCGTCTTCAGGCTGCTGTGGCGTTCTACGAAAGCCGGCAGCCAGGAGAGTAGAGCCATTGCCAACGGTTTGGCGCAGAGGTAAATGTCAACGGCCTCGAGACCCGGTATTACAATGGTGTCAGGGCCAAAGATTATGTTCCTTTCTTTTCGGATTATGAGATGAGCCAACCGAAGCTTCCGACTCATCAAAGAGTGAAAGTCTGGATGTTGACTAGTCGCTCCACGGTAGGTATCAAGTTGCGACCCAAAGCACTTGTCAAACGACGCACAGTCGATCTTAAGCTTGGACATAGACAGCGTGGTGTCCGACCATAGCTTCCTGAGATCATCGAGGCCAGAATTATCGACGACAACCGTGGTTAGCTTCGGATGCGAGTTGAGAGTAGCAAGGAGATTGGGATCGAGCTGGCGCGCCGGCAAGTGAAGGCGCTCCAGAGAGATTAGGAGAGGAATGAGGGTGGGGAGAATGGCGGGCCCATACAGGTAGCGCGTTCTGGACCATTCATCTGGCGAGCGAACCGTACTGAGGTCGAGCTCTCTGGAACGCGATTCAGTAGCCATTGTAACATTTATGCGTCGAAACATACTTTATCAGACGCGCAAACTCGATGTCTTCCCCACACTTGGCCTGGAAGAGGCGAAGTCGGTCCGTGCGCTTGATCCTCACACGCGAGAACAGAGGCGCGTAGCAGAAGCAACGCATGAGGCGGCAAACGCGGGATAGAGAGAGAATGTACACCACCCCTTTCCAATGTTGAGCTGACGGATTGTAACGACTCATAGACATTATGGACTCTGGTCTTTCTTCGCACAAAAAATGGACGATGAGGAGCAGAAGCTCATCGGGAAGGTGAACAAGCTGATGTTTGGGGGAGAAAGCCATTGGTCACACTGTGACATTCAAAACCGAACGCGATCACATGTCCGCGTATTTTTTTTTGTATCAGCATTTCTATACCGCAACAAGTACTTACACTAACTACTAAGACGCGGTGCCACAAGGGCAATAAATAGTGAAGAGTAGCTCTAGAGGGGGATCGTCCGTAGTTGGTAGAGACATGTCCGAGCATGTCCGCGTACATATCCACCACGTTTCTGCCTTGCTGTGGTTGGTAGTTCATTCAGATGTATCCGTACACAGCTCATTACATACATTTATGCAACTTCACTTCCAAAGCAACTTATTCTGACACACTCGACGAATTGCCACTCCCCAGCCGCCCCGCTCAGCATGGCAGCAGAGAGGGCGGCTAACTGACCTGTTTGCGTAAGGGAACAGTCCCCCGATTCTGACCAGTGGCGCATCGCTGTCGATCTGGCGTGAAGAGCTGCCAATTTTGCGCCAACCCCTGCTTGATGTACCACCTATCCACTGACGATTGAGACCCTTCCCCGTTGCTCGCTGTCCCCATGAAACGCTTCGGAATAGGTGGATATTGGCAGACGACGTCCATATCGACGAACAGAAATTATGAAGCGAGTGAACGACAGGTTACGCACGCCCGACTTCGTTGGTTCGAAGACGGACGAAGAAAAGTAGCGAAGCACCAAAAACGGAACCACGCCGACTTAGCGGGAATCGATTGACGAAGAAGATTTACTGCAAGATGGTTTGGCCTGGACAAAGCTTTAATGATATGCGCCCCGAAAGAATGACGACTTACTTTTGACTTCGTCTTTCCTTGACGCTTACCCAAAACAGGGTGGTAGCGTGTGTTCTCTGATGTCATACACAACAAACGAGCCGTTTCTTTCGGTGGACGATATTTGCGCTCCATGTCGAAGCGAGGAGTCCCATAATACTCGATACTCCGATTGTACCCGACTTGATAACTGACTTCGAGTGTCCAGATGTAGCTGTCGGAACCTTTCCCATAGTCGAAACCATCGTCAGCAAACTGGATCACGTCCAGCGAGGGTGTGGTTTGGGCCAGCCGCGCTGAGAGCCAGCGTAACGCAGAATGAGCAACGACACATTCCGAGATGGGGCGGTCACTATCGGAAACGAGGGGGATAGGCCAAGGCGACTGTCCCGCATGAACAAGATGTCTATAGACATGATGGAATTCCAGTCTTCGCAGAGACGGGAAGAGACAGCACAATGAAATCAAATCATTCTGCCAGTTATGAGCATTGTGTGCAGACACTCAAGAAGGGAATAAGCTCACAGGGTCGACCGCATTTTGCTCGAAGCGACACATTCGTATGGTGAGGGATGAAGTTCGAGAAGCCAACATGCTCGCGATCTTCAATACCGAGATCCCTATGCCGACAAATTTCAGATCGAGATGGGTGACTGGCCATTCATCCAACGACGAGGGAAAACCTGAGCGGGATACGGAAAAAGCGAGGAGGTCTACTTTATGTGCCGGAGACTGGGCGCCGATCGCTCCTTGGAATCGAGATGGAAATGTAACGGTCGGATTCTGCATCCACTGAGACCCATGAAATGTGATGCTTCGCAAGCCAGAGTGGCTTTCGACAAAATTTGATAGCCAGAGAGGGGGCGGCTTCGAACCGTGAATTACAAGATTCTCCAGCCCTGATATCACTGATGCACCCGGACCGAGAGGGATATTGGATTCGTCACGCAAGATGAGCTGGGTCACGCGAAGACCTCGCTTCAGAAGCGAGTGGAAATCGGGACACTCGAATCCAAGAGAATAACCCGAGTAAGCTGCGAGAACGGAGATTTTTGACATGGACAGAGGTGTGGATGATGCTAGCAGCCGAAGAAAGCTAAGTTCCGGGTCATTTACAGCGACTGTGAGCAGCTTAGGGTGTGAGTCGATGACTGCAAGCAAGTTCGCGTCGATTTGGTTGGCTGCGACGTCGAGCCGCTCCAGCGATTTGAGAAGTGGCAAGAGAGTTGGAAGTAGATCTGGGCCATATAGATAACGCTGTTTCGAGCGATCCTTCATCCATTTATCCCAAGACTCCCGTTCCTCAGGAGATTTTACATGTGAGAGGTCGAGTTGTCTGAAAGTAAAGTTTTTTATGAAGGCATACTCGTGAGACAACAAACTCCACAAACTTGACAGCAGAAGCAAACGCGACATCCTCAGCGCACTGGGCTCCGAAAACTCGAAGCCTGTCGGTGTGGGTGATTTTGAGGCGAGAGAACAACGGCGCAAGGCAAAGTTGGCGTAGATGTCTGCAAGCTAGAGAGAGGGGGAGGAGGGAGCGGGTCCCAGACACTCTCTTACTACCGTCGTTGTCGCTGAGGATGAAATGGACGGTGATGAGCTGGAGCTCTGTCGGGAGAGAGAGTAGTGGTGATGCGGGCGAGAACGCCATTGGTCACATCTGTCACACGAGGACACGATCACATGCAAGAACAATGGTGCACTGGCACAGTACTGGTACTATTTATACTTGACTGGTGGCATAGATTCAATATACCACTACCACTACCATGGCCACGCTCATAGACCGAAAAGTGCAGGAAGTCATCGACGCCCTTACTCCCGACCTCCCCCCGCTCATCCCAGGGCCTCAAACCGTGCGAAGTGTCAGCACCAGAGGATTCACCGACTATGACCGCCATCTCCCCAAGTGGTTTCAACTGCGCAATATGCGACTGGATCCAGCACTGTTCCCAACACTCCAAAAAAGATATATAGAGGAGCTTAAAAAACGAAAATCGATCATCGACGGATCTCTGGATATTCAGGCAGTGATCAAGCTGAGTCCATTCGACCTCACGCTAATCGTACCACGCCCAGTAGATGTCGGAGGCGACCCTACTATCAGAAGTATGCACGAAGCATTCCACCGTATCACGGGAAAAGTCGCGACAGTTAGTTGTTTCGACTTCGATTCGTCGAGATCCCAGTTCAGGCCGGTTTTCGCGTCCAGGCCCTCACTTGCAACCACTAATACCATCGCGGACCAACTGGTGGGATGTGTGCCAGCCTTCGGCGACGATCCAAAGGATTGGAAGGAATTATGGCCACTCGTCACTGCCGACAGTTGCGACCTCCGACAGCCAGAATTCAGGACACTGTACTCAGAGGAGTACAAAAACCTCGCTGTCGGAGGTCGACGAGGAATCCTCGGCATCTTACTCCTGGTCTGGTCACTCTATAAAGGCCATCTCCGTACTGTGTGGCCGACGCTCATATGCAATGATGAGTGCCAGAGGTTTCAAAAATCTCACGCAGACCAGGACAAATCTAGAAAGACCAATCCCTTTCCGAGTCCCCTTGATGGCACATCTATCGTGAAACAACAAGAGGGCATGGACGCGATAAAAGAACAAGAGCTGCGGCAGACGATCATGAATTTTGTCGAGTTAGTGTATGGAGAGGAGCCGACGGAGGAGGAGGAGGAGGAGCAAACAGAAGTTGAAGAAGACGATGACTCGGCGGACGACATAACACCTATCCAGGGTCCCGCAGCGCAACAAGAAAGTCAGCCTACAAACCAGGCTAGAAAGAAACGAAACCGCGACGAGATTGACGATGATTCCGAGCCTGAAGATGACTTGCCACGTTCCAATACTTCCACTAAATACAATAAAATCTTGAATAACGCGTTCGCCAACACCGTCGAAGACTTGGATCTTTCGGACAGAGTCGCGAAGGATATACGACCACATGTCAAAACGGGGGCACGTATGGTCGTCCAGGTGAGACTCAAATTAATTGTGCTATGAAGATCCAAAACTCACCACCATCAGAAATATTCCCAGATGAACCATCACAACCTCTCGGCGGGCCTTCTCAGCAGTTTCAACGACGCTTTCGTTGTGTGGCGTCGCAGAGACACGCAGACTCTGACTATTTCCGCACCTTTGACCCACGAGGATACCCTTCTACGGCTGGTCGTCTTGACAGTATGCGCGTTCCACGATGTCATCGAGCGACGGGCTCTGGAAAAACAAGAGGGCATAGATCTGTGGCAGGACCGATATGTCAGCGAAACCCAGGCGTCTCAGGCGGCTGAGAAAGCGGCGAGGAAACGGCAAAAGTTGCGCGAGCAGAGCGACAACGACGAAGATGGGGCGGACGACACTCAAGACACCAATCAGAGCGACGACAACCCAATCACAGACCGCAGCCAAAGGGAACGTGCCCCATACCACATGGCCCTAAGGAAGCAAACCCGCAAGGAAACCACCAGTGAAGAAGAAGGAGACGGTGCCGATGACGACACTGGCAGTGGCAGTGGCCGGGGAGGGAAAGGTCGGGGGGGCGGGGGAAGTCATCGAAGAGGTGGAGGAGGCCGCGGGGGTCGGGGCGGTCGAGGAGGCGGAGGAGCCGGCGGTGGTCGAGGAGGCGGAGGGGCCGGCGGTGGGAACAGTAACCAAGGAGGCTCAAGAGGTGGAGCGCGAGGAGGCCAAGGCAGTCATAGCACGCGGCAGGGTGGAGGAAGCCGGGCTCGATCCACAGGAGGCACTCGGTCAAGCCGAAGAGCGAACGATGATATAAACTTGAGTGTATGTTTCGATTTCTGGTTTGGGGACGGGCAACGACATTGCTTATTGGACTTCATAGGACGTACATTTCGCATTCAATGCGCCGCAGCACCTGTTGTACTCGGAAGGCTTTGATCACTTGTGGCGGGTGGTTTACTCGACAGTTGCCACCAAATCCCTCCCAAAGATTTCCGATATGGACGGCAATCCCAGCGTTCAGCGGGTAGACGAGCATAGGGCCTCGATTGACTCCACTGGCGGTCGTAGCAATGCCTCTAGAGGCAGTGTTGGATCAATTTCCTCAGTACCATCGCTTAGCAGTGGACCAACTGCAGCCTCGTCCTCGGTTCCACCCAGCCCGCTGACGGATGATAGCTTCCCATCCGGCTCGACGCCCAGCTCCCCCACCCCATTGAGGACAGTTAGCCCAATCCACTCAGGAGACAACTCCCCCGCCCCGCTGACGAGGATCAACTTCCCAACCCACTCGAGAGAAAGCTCTCCCTCTCCTTTCTCCGATAAGTCGACTCTTGCGCCCCGGACCTTCCACGAGAAAAGCGCGACTGTGGAGATCCAAGTGGACCCACTCGAAAGATCTCCTTCCACCATTCGATACGCAGGGGTGATTCTTGAGGACCGTCTTCGCAAACGCACAGGTACCGCTGATGTCTGGTCTGGCCGCATTATTTTGGAGGACGGCACTGACGACGACTCGTCAATGCCGATCGTGGTGAAGATGGCCATCAGCGGCGAAAGTGCTGGAGAGAGTAAAGACAATGAAGAGTTGACAACGTTGCTTCGTAAGGAAGGGTCGATTTACGAAGGTCTTGCAAAGGCCGATTTGGATGGAATCACCCCTCGATACTACGGCACTTTCGAGAACGACCTTGGGACTGTGTTTCTGGTTTTGGAGGATGGCGGGGAGAAGGTTGACAAGTTAGAAAAACTTCCAGAGGAGCAGTGAGTTCATACCTTTCATTTCATCGTAGTCCAGACTTATTTACCCAAAATTCATCACCAGACGTCAGAAGCTGTTTGCAAAAGCCAAAGCCCTGCACCAAGTAGGCGTCATTCACAACGACCTCGAACGTCGCAACCTTGTTCAAGATCCCAGCGGGGAAGTCACGATCATCGACTTCGACATTGCCCGGGACCAACACCATTGCCCTGGGGAGAAGGAGTGCAAAGAGTTGGTCAACTTTGCGAAAGCCTTGAAACTTAAATCAGAGAAGTAACAGACACGAACTTGAATGCATACGTAGAGAACACTAAACGTGTGGCCAGTCGTTATTAGTAGATTTACTGAGTGTTGCGGTCAGTTACTTGCATCAATACGTATTTTGGTTTGCTTTGTGATGACCGTTCATCGGCCCGGGCAGCTCAACTCAGACTTAGACTTACTAACTAACTTTAAAGTAGCAAGTCATAGCGTCCGTCTTAGAGAGATCAACTTGCCAAAAGTCAGACTGCGTTTCTCTGCATTCTGCGCAACTATGAATTCGTTTTTTCGTCGATTCTGAATCTATTCCCGTTGATTCATTTTAGAGGGTCTCAACGAACTACACTGGACAGCAACCATTAACAATTGCACAACCACACAACCATCATCCTAGATTCCCTCATGCAACAGGTCGTACACTTTGAGGGTTGTGGAACACATCTTTGGGGTCGATAGCAGCCTTAATCTGCTGCAGTCGCGGCAGATTGGTGCCCCAGTATTGCTGCTGTCCGTCGGTCAATTGCGGGCTAAACACCAAAAATCAGCATTATTAGCGTAGAGAGAAAAGCAGGTCACGTACTCGACGTAGCCAGCATAGGCACCGAAGTCTACTCCGGGCATAGAATCAGTGATCTTCTTGGACATGCCGGTCACGAAGTCGATAGTCTTGGTGGAAAGGGAGCCAAGGCCGACGGCGTATGTTTGCAGATAGAACTAATCGTGATAGTGAGCGTGGACCTTCGTGCCATTCAACAAGGAAAACTGACGAGAGCATCTCGGTGAGCGTATGCCGTTGCGTTTTGGGGAACATCGTTAACAGCGCCGCCCTCAACATCGAAGATGGCGAACCAGATCTGTAACAGGTCAACGAAATTCCGGAGCATGGACAACAAGTTGAGCTTACAAGAGTGCCTTTATCAGTGTTGTCAAGGTAGTTGAAGAAGTCCTGGATGCCTTTCATGGGTATCAGGGTATCGGGCCGGAAGGTCAAGCTCTTAGAGTAGAAGGATCCAGACTGGAGAGCACCTCAATTCAAATTCATGGAGGGAAGCCCGAGGGGAGAAACATACCACGCCTCCGACGAGCTTGAGTGCCTCGGTTTCTGCCCAGTTTCCAACGGCGCCTAGCCAGTTGTCGAGGGTGTTAACCGATACAGTAGCATTCTGAGCAAGCCGCTTCTCAAAGTTGAGTGCGTCGTATTCCGCCTTTGTGCCGAAGTAGGTGCCTGGAATACGGCAACATCAGAGATCGACGCAAAATAATAAAGATGCACAGGATGCATGCTTACCAGAAATGATCATGCCGAGCTCGAATAAGACCACCTCAGTAGCGAGTTTGCGGTCAAGGTTAGGGTCCGCAACGATAGATTGCCAAGTAGCGAAAGTGTTAGCCATGTTAGCTTTTTTGCCAAACCTACAGCTAGCGGTGAGCCGGTAGAATTCAAAAAATGGACAAACGCACTCTAGGGTATACGAGTAACGAATGACGTTGGTGGGTTCGGGACGGGTTAAGAAAACAAATTCTGTGACCACTCCGAAGGAGGCTGCAGCTCCTTTCACAGCCTAGGGTAACGAAGCGTAAGAAAACAGCGGTACAGAAAACACGAAAAGACACTGACGAATAGAATTTCCGGGTTCTGGGTCGCGCTAGCCCGAGTGATTGTGCCGTTTGCCAGAACGATTTCGACCTCCAAGATGTGATCCAGCGCAGAGCCCCACTGCCGCGAGATGGGACCAAGACCGCCGATCGTTGCATGGCCACCAATTCCGACTGGTAATGTAAAGAACGGAACACGCGAAGATATTTGATGAACACAAACCTTGCGGGCAAGTTCCATGTGCAATTGCGCGTCCACCAGCGTCGTGCATACGTGTGGTCACATCGGCGAGGAGAGTACCTGCTCCAACGGTCGCTTGCCAATTCGAAGTGTCCATGCTGAATTTCTGGAAGTTGACCATGTCTACGACGACGGCGTTGTCCTCCCCTCCAAGACCTGGCAATATGCATGCGACGCATGAGTACGCGCAAGAAAAAAATCTCAAGTAACCCACCGTAATTGCCGTAGCTGTGACCACCGCTCCGTGCCTGCACTTTAACATTGCTGGCGACGGCGCATTGCACGATTTTGGAAATCTCCTGCGACGTTGTTGGGCGGGTAACAGCGGCGGGAACGACAGGAATGTGTTGGTTGTATGCCTTGACATTGGCGAGCTGGTAGAACACGCTCTGCGGGTATGCTACGTCGCCGGAGCTCGACGCGAAGACGTTGTTGAGACAGAGCTGGAGGGGGGAACCAGCTTGCGACGCGGGGGGAAGACTTTGCGTTTGACCCATGGTGAACCGAACAAGAACGGGGAACTAGGGAAGCGCGCGAGTGAACGCGTCGGTGTATTTGAGACGAGTCGATAAAACGCGGGGAATGCGGCTATCAGACTCGAAGAAAAACCTTATGGCGACGACACATGGGTGCCTATCGACGAGCAGAAGAACGATGTCATAAAAGGAATACCCGCTGAAGCTGGGCCTGGGGTCCGACGCATAAGATCAGATGTGCATGGGTCACAAGCAGGCCGACCGCGATCTCAATACGATGAAGCTTGGCGACAACAATTATCAAGTCGTACGATTTTGTTCTCCGATTCAAGGCCGCCAAACTCCAGACCCGCCCAAGAACGACCGTAGGTTGGACCAAGATTGGACTTGTGCCAGGGAATACTTCAGAGAGATCCTCAGCGATCACCACAAGGGTCTTCGCGGGTTGATTCTCGCCGGTGTAACCTGAAGATCGTCGTGATTTTCTTTGTGTTTTTTGCTGTTGATTTTCGGCGCCGATGATGGTGCGTCGACGTCGGGGGTCGGGGCCTAGTCGGGGCTTGACCATGGACAGTGGACACAGGCTCGCAGACGATTTCAGGGACGACGTGTTTTGCGTCAACAACAGAGTTGAAAACGGACCCTTTGCCGCGGCGAAAAACCTTCCTTTCCCCGCAAGTCAACCGCAAGTTCATTCTGCTGAATTTGAAAATTTGTAGTACCTCGAGCCCATGTCTTGAGATCAGCAGTGAGCGGCGGGAAATATCTTGGAGACACCCCCGGCACAATCCTGTCCTGGTAATCCCAATTCAGAGGCTCGGCAGGTCTACAAACCTCATTGCCCAGTAAATCTTTGATGCATCTCAAAATATTCAGAATGTCTTTCTCTCTAAAGCGCGTTCGACTGATACACCACTCGTCTACGAGTGCTACACGGGTCATGCAGTGCGCTATCTGCTTGATCTGACGACACAAGAATTCCCGTACTCCACGTCGAGTCCGAGTGCAGTAAGTATGCTACGATTGACCGTCCCGACAGTGGGCTTATATTGCGTGGTTGCGCGGAGTCAAAGTCACCATCAGTGAGCCCCGAGCAACAACAAATATCTCTTTGATACTCCTAGGCCATTCCTCGCCATCGAACCCATCCGCAAACTTCATCTCAAACGATTTGAATAAAGCGCAAAGCACCCCGAACATCTCGCGCATTGCAAATTTCTGCCCAGCGCAGTTGGCGGGACCCAGTGAGAAAGGGATGAATGCGGATGGCTCGTGCTTTTCGAGCTTGCTATCTGCAAGCCATCTCTCGGGAAGGAATCGGCTGGGATGGGAGAAGTAGTCGGGATTTCGGTGAATCGAGTGCGTCGCTACTGACACATTTGTCCCCGGCGGGAAATATCTGTCGAAGAAACTGAGCGATTGGATTCATACCAGGCATGCACTGTGCATTACCTCCCGGAAATGAACCTCCCAGGCTGCTCGAGTCGTACTTGTCTGGTGCCACCATTAGAAGGTAGAGCCGGATGAAGACGCAACGTCTCGTTTCTAGTCCAAAATAAGATCAATGGTAGTATCGGTGAAGTGACTGTTTTAACGAACATGCACCCTGACAAGTAATGCAACTCTCGATGCTTATTTGCATCAAATGGATCGTCTCCGTTCGCAATCACACTGTCGATCTCTTGCTGAACGCGCTGGTAACATGCCGGATTGGATAGCAAAAGCCATATGGCGCTGGTTAGGGTGTACGCGGTAGTGTCAGACGCAGCGATTACAGCTACGAAACTATCCGCGGCTGCAATCTGCAGCGTAGGTTTTTCTTGCTCAAGATCAGCCTCGTCGGCCTAAGTAGAGCATAACATCAAAAAGGTCTTTTTGCTATACTTGCGAGCTGGAACTCACGATATAATACCATAGGTCCTTCCTCCCAGCAGCGCCGTTCTTTGCCCGCTGGACAGCGAGGTCTTGCGCGAATTTATCAAATTCATTAACGGCCTGCCCAACGCCAGGGATAAGGCCCACTGGTTTCATTATCCACGGTATCTGAGCCAAAAGATTGCCCACCCTGTGGTACCGGTCTATCAATTGGTTCACGACAACTTGAGAAGCAAGAAAATTCACGCACGTCAAGAAGGCGCGAATTCGCTCTCCAACCCCGTTCGCATCTCTACCCTCCCGAAGCATTTCGAATCCTCCACCAAATCTGCGAAAGTGGATAACGCGACTGTGCACCAGGAGACGGAACTCCCTACGTAACGTCGCCCATAATGTCAAAACTGAAGTTCTTTCACTACAATGCTTGACTGAGGACAAAGTGGAGATACGCACGTTAACATATCAAGCCAACACCCGATATCAACTGTCCCATGCTCCTTCAGGCGCGACACGAATTGAGTAGCGCGTTTCGCAATCAACGGCTCATGATCATGCATGGCTGTCGGATTCAACGCCCTATTCCACACGCGGCGTTTAGCCGTATGGACCTCCCCAAGCGCATGTATAATCGAGGGCGGTATGTCGTTTTGTCTTACTCTTTCATAATCTAGTCGGATGAGGGGTTCAGACAAGGAAATCGGGAGGAAATTGTTTACATACATCGTCCCTTGTTCAGTCCACCGTGACGAAGAATCTGGGTCACAGCGTCGATATCAGTTATTGAGATCTCGTTTGGTCCTGACAGGAGCGATAGTGAATCCTTTCAATGAGATGGGCCTGGCAAACCAACCTGTTCGAACATACGGCCCATACATCTCATGCAGCCTGCTATGATAGAGATACTTGCGGCCCCCGTATGCCTTCCAGAGATCCCACAGACGCGTCGCTTTGCTGATCAAAGGGCCGGGGTATTGGGCCAAAGGATGAAACGGCGAGATTCGATACAAGACAATCGAGAGACTCAGTGACGATAGAAATATGACATAGGTATACAGGAATCGAGAGCCAGACCAAGAAATTGGAGCACCGAAGACAACTAGGAATACTGGGGGTTCGATGACAAGGAGAACGAACGGAAGGATGGCACTTTGAGGTTCATGTCGATTGAAATATAGATGGTTGACCTGCGAGACGAAATCAGTGACCTGACCTTGCTCGAGTGGCGGCAGTTGGACGGATACCAGTCCCAAGACGACCACCCAGAGCGAAATGGACTCCAAATGCATGCCAGTGGGCAGCAGAGAAGGGCAGACTGACAGTAGGCAAAGGTGGGATTGCCTGACCCCGACGGCGCTCATGGACTCCCTTATAATACATCTGCAGTCCATGTGAATGCGATCCCGAAGGGCTGAACTTAGTTTGGCACTGACGCGGTCAAGCCACCACCAGTCATTCAGCGAACAGAATATAAAAATAGGACACAGAACGGGCATTCGGTTATTCAATGAAGCCATAAGGTCGGTTTGAGCTAAATTAAAACGCGGCTGTTCAATGAATATCAATGAAAATTCGCGACACGAACGGAACTGATAAAATGGCCACAGTTCGAGCGCAAATACTGCGTCCGCCTACTCGTCCCCGCTCCTCCCTTTATTCCAGCACCACCCATTCACCACTCAAGCGCCCCAAATCGTCCCCCAGCTTCCCGTCTTGTAAGCAGGAACATGATAAATCGCCTCCAGGCTCCGAAATCCACCAGCCTAGCGATGAAAGCGAGTGGATCGTCTAGGGCGCGGAACGGACATGACAGCAGGATGGCGAGGGCGCGACTCATATGACCGAGAAAAGGTCGGTAGTCGAAACGAGCGGGAGGGCGGACAGGCTTGTCCCACGACCTCCGGGTGAGTCGTTCTTCGATGCCGTCTCGTCTCCACAACCCTGTGTATAGGGGAGAGCAATGGACGCGGACCTACGCGGACGTGAAAATCAGACAGCGGGAACACAGAAAGCTGAGGGGGGAGGAGAGTGTCGGAATGCGCGGTCGGTGAGGCACAGGTGTAAGGAAGGGTGCAAGTCATTCCGCGCCGCCTCCACACCTACAAGGCAGAGATAAATAATTTTGTAGTCGATTCACGACTGACTTGGGATGTGGAGACGAGCGCAATGTCATAAGCGCCGAAAGAGAATATGATAGGGCATTTGGTGGTCGCAGCAGAGAATTTACAGGTCGGTCACCACAGAAAGATCCGCTGTAGAATAAGGGAGATTTCAATCGCGCACTTTCTCTGTGAGCGAGAAATGAAAGAGCTATAGTCTACTGTGAAGTGCGGTCTTCGACCACTGGAAATTTGAGTCTGCTGAATTCCGTGGGGGGTGTAGGGCTTGCGGCGGATTCGCTGGACCAAATGCGAGGGGGGTGTAGGTAGCGAATCACCAAGCGTGAGGAGAAAGAGGAAAGGGATGGGTTTGGGGCTAAAAAAGCGGCTTGAACATGGCTACGATGCAGAGGAATGCGCGACGGCGGGAAAGTTGTCGGGATCAGAGAGTCACGCTTGAGTCACATCCCAGCGTGCTATCTAATCTGCCCCTATCTGCCGTGGGGTTGGTTTTGTTTTTGTTCGACAAAAAATTGCATAGTTCAAACGTTAACGCAGGAATGCGCGAGACCGAAACTTGACGATAGAACTTTTTCACTACTATTCTGCTTGGTTTGCCGACACAAGAATTCTCGTGGTCCACATTGAAGCCGCCGAGTGCAAACTACTTTCGTCTATCATTATACGAGGCCAAATGTGTTGAAGTCTGGCTATGAGAGTCTAGTCTATCATTGACCGTCCCCGACAGCGGGCTTATACTTGGTTCTCGTGGCTGCGGGGAGTCAAAGTCACCATCAATGGCCCCCGAGCGGCAATGTATATCTCTTTGATACTCTCAGGCCATTCCTCTCCATCGAACCCATCCGCAAACTTCATCTCAAACGATTTGAACAAAACGCAAAGCACCCCAAACATCTCGCGCATCGCAAATTTCTGCCCAGCGCAGTTGGCAGGACCCAGTGAGAAAGGGATGAATGCGGACGGCTCGTGCTTTTCAAGCTTGCTAGAGGCAAGCCATCTTTCGGGAAGGAATCGGTCGGGATGGGAGAAGTAGTCGAGGTTTCGGTGAATCGAGTGCGTCGCCACTGATATGCTTGTCCCCGGCGGGAAATATCTGTTGGAGAACTGAACAATGGGATCCATACAGGGCATGCGCTGTGCATTACCTCCCGGCAATGAATCTCCCAGGCTGCTCGAGTCGTACTTGTCTGGTGCCACCATTCGATGGTAAAGCCGGATGAAGACGTAACGTCTCATTTCTGGTCAAAAAAAAAGATTAATGGTCATCAAAACAGGAACATCCCCAGTACTGACATGCACCCCGACAAGTAATGCAACTCTCTATGCTTATTTGCATCAAATGGATCATCTCCGTTCGCAATCACACTGTCAATTTCTTGCTGAACGCGCTGATAACATTCCGGATTGGATAGCAAAAGCCATATGGCGCTGGTTAGGGTGTACGCGGTAGTGTCAGACGCAGCGATTACAGCTACGAAGCTATCCGCGGCGGCAATCTGCAGCGTAGGTTTTTCTTGCTCAACATCAGCCTCGTCGGCCTGGTAAGTAGAGCATATGTCATCGAAAAGTTTTACTATACTTATGAGCTCGAACTCACGATATGATACCATAGATCCTTCCCTCCGGCAGCACCGTTCTTTGCCCGCTGGATAGCGAGGTCTTGCGCGAATTTATCAAATTCTTTAGCGGCCTGCCCAACGTGGGGGATGAAGCCCACTGGTTTCATTATCCACGGGATCTGAGCCAACAGATTGCCCGCCCTGCGGTACCGGTCTATCGATTGATACGACAACTTGAGAAGCAAGAAGATTCACGCACGTCAAGAAGGCGCGAATTCGCTCTCCAACCCCGTTCACATCTCTACCCTCCCGAAGCATTTCGAATCCTCCACCAAATCTGCGAAATGAGTTTTAAACGCGACGGCGCATCAAGAGACGAAACTTCCTACGCGAGGTCGCCCATAATGTCGAAACTAAAATCCTTTCACTACGGAGCTTGATTCAAGACGAAATTCGAGATACGTACGTTAACATATCGATCCAACACCCAATATCGACTGTGCCATGCTCCTTCAGGCGCGACACGAGTTGAGTAGCGCGTTTCACAATCAACGGCTCATAATCGTGCATGGCTGTCGGATTCAACGCCCTATCCCACACGCGGCGTTTAGCCGTATGGACCTCCCCGAGCGCACTTATAATCGCGGGCGGTGTGTAGTCTTGTCCTATTCTTTCATAGACTACGTAGTTGGATATTAGAGCGCCCAGACAAGGAAAGTGCGGAGGAAGTTGCCCACATACATCGTCCCTTGCCCAATCCACCGTGGCGAAGAATCTGGGTTACAGCGTCGATATCAGTCACTGAGATCTCGTTTGGTCCTGAGAGGAGCGATGATGAGTCTTTTCAATGAGATGGGCCTGCTAACCAACCTGTTCGAACATACGGTCCATACATCTCATGTAGCCTGCTATGATAGAGATACTTGCGGCCCCCGTACGCATTCCAGAGATCCCACAGACGCGTCGCTTTGCTGATCAAGGGACCGGGGTATTGCGCCAAAGGATGAAACGGCGAGATTCGATACAAGATAATTGAGAGGCTGAGTGACGATAGAAATATGGCATAGGTATAGAGAAGCCGGAGACAGTTGAACGACGTTGAATTTGCACCGTCGATCAAAGCCATAAGTGCTGGGGGTTCGATGACGAGGAGAATAAAGGGGAGGATGGCGCTTTGAGGTTCGTGTTGATTGAAATACACATGGTTGACCTGCGAGACGAAAATCAATAGCCTGACCTTGCTTTGAGTCGCGGCAGTTAGACAAATACCAGTCCCGAGACGACCGCCCAGAGAAAAACGGATGAGTGCATGCCAGTGGAACAGCAGAGTAGAGCTGAGTAGAGCAGGAGTTAGGGCGCGAATTAAACGCTTCAACTTTTGCTCCAACGGCACACGACAGCCTTATACTTACACATGATACTGACCCGATATTAGATGATTCGTGTAAACCTGCCATCCCAATCGAGTCCATAATTGACACCAGAACCGAAGACTTGGACTTCCCCGACTTCCCGTAGTACACGACTTCTTGCGGGTGCGATTCGGAGGGAGGCGAATTTAATTTGACACTGCGCCATGGCCACTGTCAAGTATGAATGGAAGCTGCAAGACCAAAACCAATTCATGTAAGATAAAATCGAAGTGCAGTTCTTATAAGTAGCCTGAGGGCTCGAAGTTCGAACGGAGCGGAGAGATATAGCGCGAAGTTGGTTGTTTGAAAAAGAAGGGTGGCTACAGTAATGCAGCCGCAAGCGCAAGACCATTGTATGTGAGGTAAAATCGAGATGGAGAATTCGAACGGAGCGGAGAGGCTATAGCGCGAAGGTGGTGGTTGTTCGAGAGAAAGAAAGGTGCGCACACAGCCACAGCCCAAACGATGAGAGGATTCAGAACCAAAGCACAATTTCTTCATTCCAATTCACAAGATATTCATTACAATAGTGATACTGTATAAGTAAGCTATAACACAACAATCGATCGATACTGGATACAAAGTGAGGAGTAGTAGTATGATACAGAGATTCAGTTCAGGTATGTGAGGATGAGGCGTGAATGGATGAGGGAAGCAGGTGGGCGTGCGTGTGCGTGTGCGTGAAATGGGGTATAGCAGAGTCATTGCAATGGGATCAACCCAATGCAGCCAATCGTCAGTCTTGAAGTTTTTTTGAGTCGTCAGTCAGTCTCGTCAACCAGTCTTTTGAAAGTGTTGTCACGGTCGTCAAAGCATATTCAATCCCGTCTCCGGAAAAGCCCCTTCAACCCCTTCGCCTTCCCCCCGCTCGTCATGGCAGACGCCGCACTCATCCTCCGCGCGCGCGGGGCGCGGAACGACGACATCGACGGAGACACTAAGGAGGGAGGGAATACAGACGGCGGCGGGGCGAGGAGGGTTTGCTGCTGCAGAGGCGAAACAGGCGCGGGCACAAACGACGCCGCGAAGAAATCACTCTTCCCATCGTCGAGCCGCTTGAACTTCGGACTACTCGGCGCAGAAACGCTGAACGCGTCGTCGACGAGCAAGAGCCCGGGCTTGTTGAGGTGCTTCGCGAGGCGGTGCGGGCGCGCGGGGAGCGCGAGGAGGTTTTTGCCTGCGCGGCGGGGGACAGGGAAATAGTCATAAGCCATGCCCTCGTCCTCGGCGGGCTTCACCAGATACCGCATATCCAGATCGGAATCCTGCGTCGACACGCTCCCGCGGCGTTCCTCGTCCGCGTTCTCCTTGTTCTCGTTGTGGAACTGAACCCACTGCTCGCCATCCCCATCCAACAGCTTCTTATACTCCCACCGCTCCTCCTCATCCCACCACACCCCGCCCTTCCCGTCGCGGAAGACCTCACCCACGCCGACACCGGGCCCCGCGGCCTTGGCCTGCTGCGCCATGACGCGCTTCGCGTGGGAGTCGATGGAGCCGCCGCCCAGGAGCTGCATCAGCGCGAGCTCGTTCGCGAGGGGCATCGGTGCGGGGGCGGCGGTGGGCTTTTTGCGTTTGGCGAGGACGGGGACGGCGGGGAATTGGGGTTTGGTGGATTTAGTAGGAATGGTGGTGGGCATGGGGGGCACGGGGGGCATAGGCATAGGAGGGACGGGGACGGAGGCGGAGACGGATTTGGAGCGGGAGCGGGTGAGGGCGGAGAGGGAGCGGAAGTGTTTGAGGACGCGGGGTGCTTTGGGGGATGCGGGGACGGGGATGGGGGCGTTGGTGTTCTGGCGGAGGAAGGGGGAGGGGGTGGAGGGGGTGACGGGGAAGTGCACGAAGACGGAGGAGTAGCCGATTTGCGTCAAGTCGAATTTCAGGGAATCCTTCGGAGACGGAGTGGAGATGGAGGGGCGACGCGAGCAGACCGACGGGCGGCGTGAGCTGCTGGTGGATGGGCGGCGACGAGGGGAACGAGGAGGAGGAGATCCGGGTTGGACTTTTGCTGCCCAAGAGATGATGGCAGAGTTTGAACGGCGGCGGGTGGGGAGTACAACAGCACCAGAGGTATTATAAGTGGTTTGAGCGGACATCTTGTTCTTTTGTATGGGGATTAGATCTGGTCACAAAGCACTCCACAAATGCTTACCGTAAAAAAAGAGTGGCGGTTAATAAAAGATGGTGGACAAGACAAGACGACGATGAGGAGACGACGTTAGCAGACGTGAAATGAGACTAGCTCGGGGAACACACAACAATCTCACCACCTGAGACCCCCCTTATAATCCACAACCTGAACAAAAGAACGCCATAGTCCTCCCCAGGACAATAAAGCTACTTCACCCTGCTGTTTACCTCTCTTTGCACACCATCCCTATTGTTCGCGTGAATGCCGGCGTGCACAATGAAATGCGCCTGTTCGCTCCGTTGGGAACAAGAGTCCCTACGTACAACGCCGTATCCGCTTGGACCGAGGGCGGAGAAGCTTCCATTGCATGAGCATTGTGGTCGTGGTGGAGGACAACAAGAGTTTCCTTTTTGGGACCTGTTGGCGTTTTCGACGGTTTCCTTGAAGGTCCCACGAATATTCACGTCCCTCTCGCCTAGGTTGAGTCCCACTGAGCAGTCTGATAAGGGAAATCGCGAGTAGATAGCTCTTCTGTGAGAGTGAGGAGGAGGTATAGAGGGTGTATGTGTAGGTAGAGATAATGTTACAGCGGTCTGCGACCGCTGTATGTTAAGATGTGAGGGCGAGGTCTGAACGGCGGTTATGAGTGAGGAGGGTGTGCAGGTGGAGTTGGGCCGGAGGCCGATTCGCTATAACGAGCGCACCAAAAAAGATTGGGCGGTAAGCGAATCGGGCGGGAGGATGACGAGCGGCCCAAATCCAGTACGCACGGTTCAAGGGTCTTGGAAAAGGAAAGGACCGAAGCAACCAAGTGTGAGGAAAAGAAAAGGAGAGGGTGGGTGGGCAAAAATAAAGGCTCAGGAGGCGCGTATGAGGAGCGGGAAGGGGACGCGACGAACGCGTCTACAGACCAAAGTAGGTATGTCACATCAGGTCACATCACAGGTAACGCGTACTATCTAATCTCCTTTATCTTCCATACAGTAAACCCAGCCGCTCGCAAGCTCGCGTGGGTTTAGCTCGCACTAAGCGTGCGGCGTCGACGCAAGAAAACATCGCAAACCAAAACCTGGGTGCCGAAGCAAAATCGAATCAGGGCCGCCGCTTGTCCTCCTCCCGCCCTTGTTCTGTTCTTGTCCCCGCCCGTGGCCGACTATTCACATGCCCGTCTAGTCTGTACCTCTGCATTCCTCACGAAAGATCACAACTTCAATTCTTCACGCCTGAGAACCTCAAGGCAGCTGTTATTGTTCAATACAATGTACAGGCACGCGACAATTGAAGGCCTCCCTCGCTGTTGTTCTTGCTACTGCTACTGCTGCTGGAGGTCTTCTATGCCAGCTGTATTCCGACCTCGGCACTCCGTCGCTTCATTCCCGCCTTTTTGTTTCAAATTGTCTTGTCAAAAATCTATGGAGTTCTGGTGCAATACGAACTTGCTGCTACGTAGTACGAGCGCATTGCAGTACTGGCAACGCCCTAGGATCCCGGCATCATTCCAGAGACGGCCGCGCATCCGAGCCTATGTCGGTCGCCGAACGTTTGTTGTTCTCGGCGGCCAGCTCTTATTCCCTTCCCGTGCACATTCACATTCACATGCATCTTCCCCGTCCTACTAGCTCGATGAAGGGGTCCTTGTTCGACGTTCAGGTACTACCCTGGGAACGGTAGAAGAACAAAAACTACGAAAACAAAAGAACCGGCTGCAACGTGGTTCGCCGACGATCTGACCTACTACGTTCAAATTTATCATGGTGTACGTTGTCTACTCGAAACCAATTATTGGATGTCCTCTACCACCTGGGGACTCCGGCACACATTGAAATCGGGGGGGGAACGAGTTTGTAGACTTCGTAGCCATAGTCAAAAGAAGCAACACACGTACACTTAACTCTTTTCCCCTCAGGCTTTGTAGACGGCGCATCCGTGAAGGCATTGTGGTGCGTTGGGAGGCACGCTGGGTGACTCTGCCCTGCGCAAGTTTCTCCGGCGGCAGACGCGCCACAGACGCAAGACGACGAGGATCCACATCGTTCCAGGAATCCCAGGACTATTCGAGCTCGTCATCGACAATGACTGAGGCACATACTGCCCCAAGAAAGATTTAGGGCTGCTCCCAATCCTGCACAATTGAGAGCAGAGTCTTAGACTTTGCGGCTGAGATGGGTCGCGTATTCCAGAGAATTAAACTTATGGTATTGTAGGATGTCACAATATTAATGTATACCTACATAAGTCTGAGCTCGATTCAGTATAATTCCTCGGTCGGTCAGATACTTATGCGGAGGCGTACGCCAAGTGGACGTGGCCGCGCGCGGACATGTGATCGCGTTCACATCAGATTCAACGTCACTTCGTGACAAACGACGAAATTTCAAAGTCCCTTTCTTTCTACTCGCCATCCAAGTCTGTGGCCATTCGAGCTTAGCCTTCAGCTCAAGCCTTCTGACATGAAAGTCTCCAGAAATCTGAACGCCTCTCAGTGCGTTCCCCAAAAGCTTCACAAAAAAGGCTACATATAAAGCTACATATTCGATACATTGGAAAAGGCGCACAAAAACATCGCAGTGTGGCCAATTGCTTGAACCATCGCACTGTGGTCAACTTCCTATATGTCTACAATTGCGCCAGCTGCTGCCGCGACTCTTCCGTCAAGATTCCGCATCCAGCTTCAAAGCTCTGGCGAATTCGACCAACTCTTCGCACTCCTTCCCAGGGCAGCGGTGCCCCTTCGTAGCCATGTCGAAGTCGATTATCTTGACTTCGCCGCTCGAATCTTGGGCGACATTGCGAGGCTTGAGGTCGTTGTGAACGATGCCAGCTCGATGCATCGTTTCGGCCATAGTCAACAAATCCTGACGTCTGGCGATGATTTTCGGTAAGTTCCAGCTCGTCAAGGTTTCGAGGACAAATAAAGACTTACTGCTCCTTCGACAGTTCCTCGAAGCTGTCAATCGTCTCAGCGCCATCGTCCAGAATCAACATCACCGCTCCAAGGTCGCCCTCGAACGCCCCGTAGTAGCGAGGGGTGATTCCATGCAATTCAGCCTTTGCAAGAGCCTCGTAGATAACTCCTTCATGGCGAAGCAGATTAGCCGCTTCTTCACCGTCGCTTTCATCGCCCTCTTGGTACTCAACCACGGCCATTTTCACCACGATCGGGAGCGGGATTGTGGACTCGACGCAGTCGTCTTCCAGGATCAACTGGCCAGACCACACTGTGGGTCTACCCATCTTCTCTTGGATGACCTCCTCGATGAACACCCCGGCATATTTGATCTTCGGCAGTATCATCTGCAATGGATCTACCTGGCCTTCTCCAACGACAGTTTTTTCGGTATGGGAAGAATAAACAGTCTGCCTCTTGGCAAGGGGGGAGCTTTCTTTCGAGCCAGATGGAAAGCTGGAGGTAGTCGATGGGGTGGCTGGAGGGGAGTCGGACCCCGCTGTTGTTGATGTGCCGCTGAGGGACGGTACCGAAGAAATGGACCTTACGCTACCCTTCGATGTGTCGCTGCGAGAAGAGACGGAACCAATTGAAGCTTTACGCCCATCCAGCCGATGAGGGGATATTGCTGTAAGTTGCGGACTCCCATCGACATCGGAGATACTCGAGAACTTCGTGGGCGGTGTGGTGGGACGCTCCCCATCGACATCAGAGAGGTCTGCGAATCTGAAAGCGGGGGTGGTGGAAATGTTCGGGGATGGTATCCGTTCATAGTGTTCAAAGCCGTTCGACACCAAATTGCGTTCCGGTGCATTGAAGGCGACATGCAGTTCCTGCATCCACAGGTGAGTAATTTGTGTTCATTGAATCTGAGGGAAGACTTGAAACTTACCTGCAGATCTATGTTCGCCCCACTTCGAGTGCTTCCTCCAGGCCGGCTTTGGCGGCCTTTGCCCTTACCGGCACCGCCTTTCTTACTTGTACCACTGTGCCCCCCTGCGGATGGTCCTCCAGAGCCTCCTTGATCTCCATTGCTTCCCCCACCTGCTCCTGCGCCCCCTGCACCACCAGAAGGTCCTCCTGGCCCCTCTTCACCTCCCGGGCCTCTCGCACCGGATCCCCCGACGCCTCCGTTGTTCTGGGGTTTTTTGCGTCTCGTTTTACCGCGTCCTCGGTCATCGTCATCGTCGTCCTCATCGTCGTCCTCATCATCATCCTCGCTTTCGGAGGGCGAGAATGTGGCATCGCTGGCGTCGTCATCGCTCACCTCGCCATACGGAACGATTCTTCCGTCCTCGTTGGGGTCGAATGGATGAGGATGACCAATTATGTCAGTCTGGCCGTCGTCGTCGTCCGAGCGATAAGCAACGATTCTACCGTTGTCGTAGGCAGGGATTGGAGGGATTGGATTGTGATAAGGATCGAATCTGTGAGTCTGGCTGCCGTCCCCGACCGCGACGTGGTCGTCGCCCGCTGCGTTCTCGGCGGCATCCTCATCCGGGTTGGCGTCTTGTTCAACAGTGGCGTCGTCGGCATTCTGCTCAACTTCGGCGTCGTCTTGGCTAGGGTCGCTCTCCGTATGAGCGTCGTCCGAGGTTGAGTGGTCGTCGACATCATCGTCGTCCTGGCTAGCTTCGCTCTCTGCACGAACGTCGTCCTGGCCGGTGCTCTTCTCCGTACCAGGGTTGGTGCCGTCTTGACCGCGGTCGTTCTCCGTACCAGCGTCGTCCGGTCTCGGCTCATCCTCCGCATTGGTGTCGTTGGTGTTCTCGACACGAGCATCATCCTGGCTGACACCGCTACCCGCATGACCCTCGTCCTCGTCAATGCTGCTCGTCGTGTCACCGCGACTGGGCTCGTTCTCCATATCGACGTCCTCGCTGGTGTTGCTTCCGTGACCGATGACATCTTGGGTGGAACCGCTCTGCACGAGAACATCTTGGCTAGGCTCTTTGTTCTTGCCTGTCTTCGGCTTCTTGGATGGGCGCGTTTCCGACTGCTTTTTGGCGGGTGCCTTCCCGGCGAGCCTATCCTCGGCGTTTCTCTGTTGTTGGTTCTGGCCGCGATAGGGATCCACCGGTCGGCCTTGATGCTCCTTCGGCGTCCGTATCGCTCCAGTGCATCTTTCCAGGCGAACACGGTCAGGGCCGTTACTAGGAGGAGCGGTCTATCCTCGTTCTGCAGAATCTCCGACACAGTTAACGTTCTCGACTCTCTATTGAGGATAACGACCACTTTGTTGTTGTGGCAGCTAAAATAGCCAACCGTGGTCTCATCTACAGTCATTTGAGAGTATAACTGCGTAAAAATCAGCTTTGGCGGCGCGTCATAAAAAGCCCTCCGTACCTGGATGAGGAAATAGGCACCATGGGTGATCCACTTTCTGAGTTTGGGGTCTAACTCCAACACCTTCTGTGCCTTATCGAAAGCATCCATTAACTTGCTTTCGTACGCCACTTGACTGGCACGAGAACTATCTTCATCACTCGAAACTCTGCGTTTTCGTTTCTCCCCGCTTCCTCCTTCGCCTTTGTCATTCCCGTTCCCCTTATTTTCTTGGGACACCTGGTCCGTTTGCCCTGTCGTGATGAGCTTAATCATATCATCGGGGATGTTGCATTTCTTTGGGTATTGCTCTGCGAGGAGGAGACCACGAGCAATCTCCTTGCGGAGTTGAGCTTCGGTCGCGACGGCTCGTGCCTCGGCAGCAGTCTGCCCATCTATAGGACGAAGTTCCAACGGCCCGGCCGTCGAGCTCAGAGTCTGAGCTTCATGCGACTTTCTGTACTGATCGCACCCGCGACAGAGATTGTCTGGCCAGAAATGTTTGAGGTAACCTGTCTTGAGGAGCAACATTACGGTGTACATGGCGGCCAAAGCTAGTGGGTTACCCGCGAGTGGGTTTTTGAGCTCCACCACGAGCAGAGTTCTGAAAAAGTCCTGTCTCGGGTCTGGGTCTCTGGGGCTGGCGGTCATGGCCTCCCACAGAGAACCCCATTTCTCTGGTCCGTCGTCGAGCTCCTGCGATACACATCCAACCAAACCGTCGGCCTTGCTGTTGGGCTCCGCGGATGGAAAATGTGTGAACACCGATTTGAAAGTTCGTGGGTCACGCTGCAAGTCCTCCTTCTTCATATTGAAGCAAATCAAGGTCGCCAATAAACCTGTTTTTTTGAGCAGAGCGCCGTAAAGCAGCTTCACACTATCCTCATTAAGCACTTCCCCGCGCGGCGGGACAAGTTGGTCGAGATTACACTTCAGTCCGTCCATCCACCGGCTGATGTCTTCAGGTTGCCACCCGTCAGTGATGCATTTCTGTTGGTTGAGCTGTTTTATTAATTGCTTCTCCAGCATCGAAAAGATGTTCGGGTTGAATTCCAGCGTTCTGAGTTGTCGTGAACGTGGCTTGTGGTATTCAGATTGTATTGGGGGCCGCGTCTCCACGCTCTTAACATGGCCAGGTCCAATTTGAAGTGGGGGTAGCGTGAGGTTGAGAATTTCGTCGAAGAGAAACTGGAATAATGAGCGCTCGGGTTGAGCTGTAGGTTCGTTCATGATAGTAAGTAGTAGGGAATCAATGGAATGTGTACACCTATTGTGACATTGCGGCCACAGTGGCATTGGATTGGTCATGTGATCGTGGATGAGCGTGACGGCGTGACCAATGGCTTTCTTCCGCAAACATCGACTTGTTCACCTTCCCGATGAGCTTCTGCTCCTCATCGTACACTTTTTATGCGAAGAAAAGTCTAAACTATCCAATGATTACATTCTCTCTCTATCCCGCGTTTCTCGACTCATGCGCCGCTTCTGCTTCGCGCCTCTGTTCTCGCGTCTGAGAATCAAGCATACGGATCGCCTTCGCCGTCTTCAGGCAAAGTGCGCGGCAGACATCGAGTTTGCTCGTTTGATAAAGTACGTTTGAATACACATCTGTCTCAATGCCCATCAACATGCATTTCAGAGAGCTCGATCTCAGTTGGGTCCACTCACCTGAAGAAATCACCGGAAGGCAGGGATCGCCTTACCTCTACGGCCCAGATATTCTCCCCGACCTCATTCCTTCCCTAATATCTCTGGAGCGCCTTCGCTTGCCGGCGTGCCAGCTCGATCCCAACCTTCTTGCGACTCTCAACTCGCATGCGAAGCTCACCACGGTTGTGGTCGATGATTCTGGCCTCAATGATCTCAGGAAATTATGGTCGGACACCCCTTTGTCTATGGCCAAGCTTGAGATCGACTCTGCATCGTTTGATGATTGCTTTGGGTCTCAACTCAATCCCTATCGTGGATCGGCTAGTCAACACCCAGACTTTCGCTCTTTGATGAGTCGAAAACTTCGGTTGGCTCATCTCATAATCAGAGAAGAAAGCAACATAATATTTGGCCCAGACACCATTGTGATACCGGGTCTGGAGGCTGTTGACATCTACCTCTGCGCCAAACCATTGGCAATGGCTCTACTCTCCTGGCTGCCGGCTTTCGTAGAACGCCACAGCAGCCTGAAGACCGTTAAGATCTTTGACTACTACTCTATATGGCTGCATCACTGGGATATGTTCTGGTCGTTGTCACTCCTGGATGCGACAGAGCGACACACTCTAACTAGCACGGTCAAACTCGCTGCATTTTGGATTTCTCCCAAGAAGCCAGTGGCTTCCTCGTTTGATGACTGGCAGGTGGTGCAAGTCGATTTGGAGGTGAATGATGCGGACGGCGTCTCTGCCTTGCCCTCCCTCGGTGTGTTGGCCACTCACCTCACGTCATTGATCCTGCGAATAAAGCTTCCCACCTGCTTTTCCGTTCGTTCGGTGAGTCCTGCTCTTTCGCACCTTATCTTCCTTGCTCACAAGGCTGCTAGCACGATCTGGTCTCTTCTCTCTGCGCAATCAAGTCGTTGCAAAAACTAGAGCTGCAGCATGTATACAAAGAACTCTCGCACGAGCACCTTCCCTGTGCTCTACCCTCGCAGCGCAGCGCGAGTCCGATATCGGGATGTGTTGACGCTCATGCCGTCCTGCACTCGTTGACAGCCCGTATCGCCAAACGTGCAGCATCCCTGACCCTCATCCATATCGTGGAGGAAGGGGATGACTTCCGAGTGGGTTGTGGCTATCACTCTTGGACCTTCGATGCCACTTACAAAATTGGAATCGATCGCCAAATTGAGTTTGAAGGGCTCCCCCGATTTTCTATACCGAAGACATTTCGCCCGCCCGAAGAACTGGCTCGGTCTCTGTTCTTGACGAAAGAGAACACCGAGTACTATTCCAGCCCTTGCATGGATCTAGATTTAAACAAACTGTCGAGTTCGAAGAAGAAGAGTAAGTTGTCGTGTTTCTATTGCTTTCGGTTGCTTATCTTCGAGTTAGTAAAGTCCCGCAGTTAAGAGGCTGAGCTGCCGTCGATGCTGGCCCTCGACGTAGACCTCGTCTCCCGCGTCGGGCATCGCTCATAAAAACCCCAAAAAACATGTTCCGCCTTCCAAGATCGCCTTGACTGGTGACTGTTTTCCGCGAGCTTTGCTTCCCCGCCTTCGGCACAGCTCACTCGCCTGCCTACATTTCGTCACGCAGCGTGTTCGGTTCTCCGCAGAGCTCGCTCGCTCTGCATTCCCTCCAGCCGACGCACTCATATTCCCTTCAATCTGTCCACGAGAACAACGACTTCATTGCTGGAGCACGTTGTTGTGATTGGGTCGACGGGCACATAGCAAGTCTAGTCCCCTCATCAAGAGCGCTCATCCAGAGCGTGTCTCAACGTACAGGATTTGTACGATGCCCCGGCTGTGCGGCGCTACAGGCAGTCGAGGATATCGGCAAGTCATCAAGCTCGATGCATCTAGATATACACTTCCCCTCTACACACGAGGTTGCCTGTCATCGCTCAATTGTCCGCCAGAGCCTAGAGGGCGGGTTGCCTGAGATGCCTAGCTCTCCCTTCCGTCGGCGTGTATGTGGCAAACCCGTGTGGCTTGATTACATCGCCAGAATAAAGTATTAGAAATGGGGAGACAGGTCGCAGAATGACCGCGAAAACAGTCTTTCACGACTGCAGATTTATAGATGTCAGGTATAGATTTAACTAAAGGCAAGACGCAAGGCTTTGCGCCTTCACGAGTCGGCGTCGGGCCTCCCCTCTAGCTGCATATAGCGTCGCTGCTAGCAGCCCCATAGAGAGGATGAACTCATGCCGCTCAGTCTCCCGATCTTCACGTTTCCCCTCCCATACACACCTCTCTGATTGTTTAGGATACCGCGCGATTGTCTTTTCACAATACTTTTGTCTCTTGCTACTTTGAATTCGACTGATTCTTGCTATTTTCTTGCGCGAAACTCATGCAGATGACAACAAGAACAAAATCGAATATACCAACAAGAGCAATACAGCGGCAAAGTATGAACCAAGAAAGCAAAACGATAACCGCAAGTTTAACGTGCATTTGGCTTCGGCGCGCAAATGGTGGAGGAAGCCAAATGCGCGCGTACTAGAGCCCAGAGCCCACGTCAAGGGAGCACGAGGATGGAGATGAACTCGCACCCTTCTCTGAGAAAGAAACACCCACCTTGGACGCGGCAACTCACCGTGGACCCCAACCCGTCTTGGAGCGTTGACGGGCCCTTGAAATGCGACTTGCGGCGTTGAAGTTGAAGCGTTGACGCGCCAGCTTCCGAGACGCGGCTTGATGCGTTGACGCGCGTTTGAAGGCGCGGGTTGAGGCCTTGAGGTTGCAGCTTTGAGGCGTTGAGCGAGTCTTGTGATCTTGACGTTGAGGCGCTACGCGCATCTTGAAGGCGCGATTTGAGGTCTTGAAGTTTGTAGCCTTGACGCGCCGAATCTTGAAGCTTGAAGCGCGACTTACGGTCTTGATTGCGGCGTTGAGGCCTTGAGGTCGAGAACTTGTAGCCTTGAGGCTTGCGGTGGAAGCCTTGGCGCGTCGAGCCTGAGACACGGCTTGAGGTTTTGAAGCGTGTTGATCAGCCTCCCGCTGAGGTCTTGAACTTGAAGCTTGAGACGTCTTGCAGTCTTAAAGAGGCTTGAGGGCTTGAAGCGTCTTGAGGACTTGACGCGCGAAGTCTTGACAGCGACGAGGACGTAAGAGGAGTTGGGCGAGGAGCCTGAAGGGAGGTTAGTTTCACGGCGATCCGGGAGACGAGGAACTTGTGAGTATGTACCTGAGTTGTTGAGCGATGAGCACCAATACGAAACTAGGCGAGGCAAACAAGCGTTGAGAAGAGGCCATGAGCTTGAGGAAGAAGCCTGACGAAGACGATTCGGTGGAAGATGACGAGAGTAGAGGAGAGAGGGTGAGGGTTACCAGTGTCACAGGGGGCTGGCTTTTATATCCCTCCCTGCGGCAATTTCCGGACTTGAGTAGATTCTCTTCGGTCGTCCCAGTCTGAATGGAGGGGAGAGCATTTGGGAGTTGGAAATAACACGCGAAATGGGATGATCGCGGGCATGATCGGTGGCATTTCCCACGGATGCCATCATCAGGCCGGCGACCGGCACAAGGTTCCGAGTGCATAGCAGAGCCAAGCAACGCGTCGATTAAGTGTTTTTGACGCGTTCCAACGCGCCTCATAGGCTGGGAACGCGACCTAATCTGATTTTTGTATAACACAGACCTAACCTTCTATATTTTACGTATCAATACCGCAGGATCTATGAAATAACAAGTGAGTTGTCTCCTTGATGTCTAAGTTACTTAGTTAGAGGAGGGGAGAGAAGTCTTAAGAGATACGTGCTGGACTGGTATAGCGGAGGATACGTGCGTTAATCTGATGGCCTGACCAATTTTGAAGCTTGAAGGCTTCTGCGCGGGCATTGCACACAGGATACTTATATCAAGGAGTGATGGAGAGACCCTGTCTTGCTCGTGGTTGCCGGGGCCGGCACGCGCAATGAGGACCCCGGTAAATTTATGATGCATATAGTCTGTGACGGGCAAGGCTCAGGGCCATGCGCACCAGCGGGCGGGGAGGAGCGCGCTGTGTATCTTTGTTTGGTGGCCGCATCAGCAATTGTTGGCCTTTTTGATGCCGATGGGATTGATGGCGGCCTGAATCATGTCATTTCCAACTGCCGAATTTTGTGATGGAGGGATGGGATGTTTCGGAAAGGATTCTACACGGCCGTAATAAGTACTACGGTGCGAGTTGAGAAACAGCGCGTCAATCGCGCCAGTCCTGCTGTACAGCTGTACTACTACTTACATCACTGGCGAAAGCGCGCTAATTGTCGTCGACGATGAGATGAGTGCTGAGATGAATGAGTGACCACTGGCCTGTAAACGCGAAGGCGCAAAGAGGACGCGGGAGGAAAGGCGCGTTCGGCTCACCTGACCGTGATTCCAGAGTTCCCACCTTCGAGTTAGTGTTGCCGCGGCTCGGCTCACGTGACAGTCCGGCTTGAGCGCGGCTCAGCTTCTTCCGTTCTACATGATAGTCTTAGGGCAGATTTTTGGTTCGGGGAGTCTTCAATGGATACCTAGGTTTATTTTTCTCCGCACAAATTATACTCCAATATTTGTGCTTTGGCTGGTACGATGCAAAAGAGGCTCCGTGGCTCCGCGGCTCACTGTCACAGCTCGAGCCATTGAAGATGGCTTTTCAGGGAGCTGCATAGTCCGTTTCAACTAAAAGTAGGGAGCAAATATAGCAAATATTCATCACAAAAATGACCTCCGCTATTTATTTGGGCAGCCTGAGTCCTTGTTCGCATTCAGAAGGTCAAAAGTTGCTTTGTGACAGGCGTGACCGGCTCAAGCCGCGGCAACACTACTTCGAGTTCCCGTCATTTCCCGACATAACCCGACGCTACCCTTTGGCAATGTACTCAGTCCTACTACCGTTGACGAGCTTGCCATCGCCTCCATTGAATTTTAACGACAATATTGCCATTCCAACAGCTCCCAAAAAACAATCCTCGCAGCATCGGCGACCCCCAAGGTACTTACTCGTACTCGATTGAATCGGTCTGCGTCCAATCTGCGTCGGCTTGAATGCGTTGCGCCGCCACAAACCGCGAAAGCTACCGCCGACCACGCCGCCTTGTCTCAATGCGCGTCTATACTCACAGAGACTCCTTTGCAAACCCGACCATCTCATTCGAGAACGAATATCACGACTGCTGCACTCGAAGCTCGATTGGATCCGTCACGACACCGGACTCCTCTAGAGGATTGGGCAGCTGGCGCAGCTGCGGCCGGCCCATCGCCGATTCATGACCGCAAACTCTTTGGTGCAGAAATTCAAGCAAGAGGCTGATGGTATGGACTCAGACGTATGACTACCCCTCGTTCATGCACAAGAACGGTATCATTTCATCCCTTTCGTCTATTCTTCTTGATGTTTCGTACCGGGAAATATGATTTTACCGCGTTTCGTACACAACAGACGTTTGCGATACACGCAATTCTGTGCGGCAGTCTGAAAACACATTCGCAACTCGACTCTAATGAACTCTAATTCGAAGTAATGAGGGATACTGTAGGTAATCAAAGGTAGGGAAGATAGGAAGGAACTGTTTATGGCTACGAGAGACTGTCACTCGAAGTATGACAGTATTGCTACTGCGCACTTTCATTACTCGCTCTCCCCAGGCAAGATGGTACCGTTGTGAACAGCCGCGGCGTGTGCCCTGGCCATGAAGCCGTACTGGGGAAGATAGCTGTGGAACGTCGTTAGCGATGTGAATGGAGAATCAGAAAGCGCGAACGACTACATACGCGTCGAAGAAGGGAAACATCTCGGGCGAGCCTGAAAGGGAAATCAAAAGTGATGAAAGGGGCTCTTCGAGAAGACAGGGAGGTTCGTACCAGGTGTGTTCTTCCAGTCCCTCATCAACTCCCCAGCCACTGCAAATTGCGAAACCACGTGGACTCCAGCTTTAGGTTTATGCTCAGCGTTGACTCGGAGCCTTCAATATAACGCTTGAAACTGACCAGCGCGCATACGGTCATTGGCGTTCGCCGCCACCTGGGCATTGAACGTCCCCGACGCATCGGCATTGGCGAAAACGGTGTAACCTTCCTGGACGAGAGACAGCGCGAGGAATGTGGTGCAAACCTGTTTTGTTTGAATTCAGGAGCTGCAGCGAACAAAAACTCGTCAAAATGAACTCACGTCGGTGACGATTCCGGCCATGATGACTTGCTTTTTACCTGTGGCCTTGACGGCAGCCCTGCCAAAAGAATCAGACACATTTTTTCCCCCCGAATACCAGGTTATTCACCTGAAATCCGCATTGTCCCAAGCGTTGACTTCACCTACGAACCATGAAAACCACCGTCAGTCATTAGAATTGAGCCGCAAGCCATCGATCCTCCTACCTGCGCGCTTGATCAACGGCGCCTTTGGGTGCATCTCAAGGATCTCCCTGGGCAAAGGCCCATTCGGCCCCACCTCCGTACTCGTGGTGAGGATCGTCGGGAGGTTGAACACCTTCCCAAACGCCGCATGCGCCAGAATATTGTTGCGATACTCCTCTGGCCCGAAGTCGCGCACCATTTGGAAGAGTCCGAGCTGGTGGTCGACGACGAGCAACATGCTGTTATTTTTGTCGATTCTTTCGTAGGTGTATGCGGTGCCTACGAAAAGGAAAACATTTAGACAATGGACATGGGCGCGAACGGATTGACTCCAATGCGAAGAGAAATTTACTTACTGCACGTCACCAACGAAGCGAGTGCGACGAAGCCGAGGGTGAACTGCATGGTAAAGCTTGAAAGAAGTAATAGAAAATTGGATGTAGCGCTGGATGAGTAGCTGGAGAAACTAGTGAAATATAGGCAAGTTTTTATACCTTTCGGGAGACCGCACATAACATACAGAAATTGAATGTGCCCACATCGTAAAGAACCCATATATGGCTTTCTGGCTTGTACGTTCATCATTTACCGAGAGTTAGGGAGGGATGGCGGATCGATGACAGCCAACACAAGTGTTTTTTCTGTCTCGTTGGAGAATCAGGTTCGCATGGAATCTCACGGAAACCAGCTCTTTCCGACTGTGTTTCCGAGGCTGGAAGAAAGTACCCAAATATGGAAAAGACAGTTCGCGTTTTCGCTAATGCCGATCCTTCGTAGAATCAATGGAAGCATTGAAGGAATTGTTGAGAATGCACTGAGTTACGAGCTTCGTGTCTTGGCAAGCGCGGTGTCCCGAAGGGAGGGCCACATCGGAATGAGAGAGCGACTTGGCATTCGCCCAGATACCGAGGGCGGCCGATGGCAAATTTTTGAGCACGTTGTGTCTGGTTTGAACTCCATACCGTGATAAGTGCGAGAGTTGGAATGCCAAGTAGCAGAGACAAAGTCAGCAGAGTCGACGTCGGATTTTTTTGAAATCTGAGAGTTATATAGTGAGAGGGATAGTTGAAGGCGTACGTTTCATTGAACGGTGTTGATCGTCGTATAGTTGATTTATGAAAAGGGATGACGAAAAAAAGCTTCACCGCGAGCGACTCGGAAAGAAAACGGGCAAGTCAACTGTAAACCGCGAAATAAATTACTGCTGTGTATAATGCGAATGTATGTCTACGTACAATGATGCACACCGTCGAGTTGTCAAGAAAAGCATCGCAGCCAATTTCCTCATCTTCTCTCTTCAAAGCGTCTCGATAGCCCTCCTCACCTCCTCGGCCCTCACCTCAAACATCCCCAACTGCCTCTCCCCATCCCTCTTGAACCTCTCATACTCAATCCCCATCTGATACCTAATCCACTCCTCCACCGTCATATCCTGCTCCGCCTCGGTAAGCGACTCCAAATTGACGAATGGATCTCGTGCAAGTGGCGGAACGAACGAGAACCCTTCCGGGCTCGTTTGTTGCGCGTGCGTCATCGGGTGGTCGGTGTCACCATCAGCAGCGAAAGGGTTGGACGGGGGCGCAGGGGTTCGCGGGGGGGTGGCCGGCAAAGAATCGATCCCAGTTTCTAGCTGAACGGATTCTTCCACCTCCGCCATCTCCACGTCGTCATCGACTCCGTCTATTTCAGTCGCCTGGCTGGCGGGAGGTGGAGATGGCGATGGGTGTTTGGGAGCTGCAGCGACAGGAGGAACAGATTTTTCCTTCTCCGCCTCCTTTGCTTTCGCTTTCGCCTTACCCTTTCCCTTTCCTTTGGTCTTGGCAGGTGTTTTTGCCGCCCTCAGCTCATCATCGTCAGTCGAGATATCAACGATACGCAGATCCCCGCCAGGCTCCTCCTCGCTACCGCTACCATCGGCTTCTTCATCATCCAACGACCTCGCCACATCTTTCTGTTGAGCAGTCGATGGGGGTTTCTCAGGGGGAGGCGACACGGAAGGGACTGGTGCCTTGGGTTTCGAAGAGGATTGGGCACCACCGCGGGACGACGGAGGTTTGGATCTGGGTTTGGGATCCGATCGAGAAGGAGCAGCGCTGTGCTGATGCTCAGACTGGGGCATAAATACGTCTTCTTCCTCCGGCGGTTCGGCACTAGGAGCATCGCGTTTGTTGGCCACCTTTGCTGCCGTGCTCGTGCTGCGCGATACCGGTGGGACCGCTGAAGTCGACCGCGTTGAAGTCTTCCTAGTTCGTGTAGGCGGCATCCCAGTCCCATCCTCCGCCAAACGCTCTACCGGCTGAGGCTGATACTTCGATGGAAGCAGCGCAGGTTTCGTAGTCGTCGAATGCGAAGACGGCTTGCGTCCTCTGGGTGGCTTGGGTTCATCTGCGACCGATTCCACCCTCGAAGGCGGTTTGGAGCGTGATTTCGAAGGTTGAGCTTGTTCGGTGGACGCCGGGGGTAGATACTGCTCCATTTCCATCTCCATATCCATGTTAGCGTCCTCCTCCTGCGATGTATTGCCAGACGGTGGGGGTTTAGCTTTCGCGCGCGAAGAAGGCTTCTTGGACTTGGTCTCGTCTACTGAGGGTTTCGACCTTGAGCTAGATGGTTTGCGAGCCTCCGGTTCCGCAGTCGCTCTTGACGGTGGGCGATTAGTTTCCGTAGTCTCTGCTACCTGTTTCTTCTTCTGCTCCTTCCGCGACACAACATCAGGTTCAACGGTTTTCGCCTCAGGAGCTTTGCCTCTGGTAGACTTCGTCCGCGAGCGTGCTGGTGGCGGTGCAGGCTCTTCCGTATCCGTGTCTTTACCCCGCGGTCGGGACACCGACTTGGTTCGCGAACGCGCAGCAGGAGGCGCCGCAACTGACCCGACTTCCGAATCCGTCTCTACCGCTTTGCCTTTCGGCTTTGAGACGGATTTAGTGCGAGAATGAGCGGGGGGTGGGAAGGGGTCATCCACATCCGCAGCTTTCCCTTTGGCGCGCGAGGCGGGCTTCGTACTCGTGGTAGCGGGGGGCGGGGGTAGCGCAGCAACGAACCAACCGTCGTCGGAGGTGTCTCCGTCAGGGGGAGGTTCGGAGGGAGGATTGGTCTGTGAGCGAGAGGGTGGCCGCTTCGGGGCCTCCTTCTCCGCCTCAGTCACCTTTGCCTTCGCTCTAGACCGTGATGACTTTGGTGCGGCACTTTCTGCTGGCGGCTCCTCGTTGGCGTCCCGCGCCTTTGATCTGGACCGAGATACTTTGCGCGGTGGTCCAGGCGCATCGGGTTCGTTGACGTCGTCATCGTCGAAAAGGTCGGCAGCCGATGGTGCAGCGGATTTAGATCGCGACCGAGTCGCCGTCGTTGGTCTTCGTTTGCGAGTTGGTGCGGGCGATTCAACCCTTTCGTCTGGTTGCTCGTCCTCAGAAATTTTATGACGCGACTTGGATCGACCCGGTTTCTTCGGAGGCGGGGTCACATTTTCCTCTTCAGAGGAAGGATCCGGCCTCCTCGAGATAGTTTTAGAAACACTGCGCGTCACTGTACGAGGAGTTTTGGTGCCGGCCCTCGATGGGGGAGCTCGCACAGGGCCATCGTCGTCAGAACCGTCGTAAGTTTTTGTAGGCATCAACATATCGGTGTGGGCTAGTGGTTTGGGCTTCGGAACTCGTTTCGTCGACTTGGATTGTTTGGCCGCCGAGTCAGGAAATGCGAGAGTCAGGAAGGGGCAGGGATCGTCTGGTTTGTCTCTATCTTGGTGATGCTGCCTGCGAGGATAAGATCAGGGTCATGTTAATGCCACACACAATGATTTCACGTACATGGGGTCGTCACCCTCGTCCCAGTTTCCAAGCGCGACATGGCAATACAGACAAGCCCCAGTGTCATCACCGGGCTCCGCAGGAGTGAAGACAAAGCCCGCGTGCGCCATCTGCAACCGTATTAGAAGGCGTCAACCCTCGGCAGAGCGAGACAGGTAGCAACCTTTTTCGACGAAGCCAGATGTTTCTTATTTTTGTCGTGCTTCCATCCAAACATAGTGAAGGTCTCCAACCTTGCCTTCTCCATTGCTTTCGAGGTCGGTAAACGCGATTTATCTGGAAAAACAAATCTAAAACGCGTTTGTTTCGAATACAATCAACACAAATACTAGTACTCACTTGCCATGCGAATCGGCATCGCGCCTCAATCCACACCGCAGATTGGCCCAAGCACAGGTAGTTGCACATTTCTGAAAGTGCAAATCGAACGGATCGTCCTCCTCAGCCCACTCTGTGATCTGCTTGTCGCACATGAAGCAGGTTACATTGTCTGGATCTTCCGGACTAGGGTCAAAGTAGAAGCCGGCCTCTGCGAGATTATTTGGGGTTGCCTTCCATGTCTTTGGATGCGGCCATTTCAAAGATTTTCCGCGTTTTGTCTTCAAAAACGAGTTGAGTCGGTTCTGGAATACGTCCATGGTGTGGTGGGCTAAACGCGACCTGTCACGCGTGAGTCGTCACGCATCAACAATCGCTAGCACAGCCACACCCTGGCTTGACTTTGAACTATTTGAACCGTCTTCAGGCAATCTTCAGGCCCTCTATATTTCTGGCCACAAACCCCTCAAAAAATTTTGGGCTATGCTCTAGAAAACCGGAAAATTTTAGCTTGGTCCGATCTTGAGAGTGCTGGACGTCGTCCCTCTTCTTGTGCATCTCGCTCCCTTGGGATTTAATCCGCCAGTTTCGAATCGCCGGCCGTGCACGCTTACTACTCAAGCTTGATTTCTGAATCTGAAGTATGGGTCTGGGATTTTCCGCCCGGAGACTAACACGGCCAGTATCCTCTAACAGATCTCGCAATCCCGGCAGCCACCAAGATGGTGGGTACCTCATTGAGTCTCATTGCATCCCGTCCAGTGGAGCTTCGAGTACTTATAAACGGTAGAACACGAAATTTGCGGATCTCCGAGTCGCTCAATATCTCACATGTCCTTCAGAACCTGAGTAAGCGCATTGCGCTAGCAGTTGCCGACCACGATATGTTTTCCAACGGCGCGTCGGAGATCTACTCCGTTTCCATCGTGTGGTATCTCGGTAAGTATGTGTTTATGTGGGCTTCTTCATCTTCGTCATTCCTCGAGGACGATTGGATTCTCTTCCCAACCTTCGTCTTCTTTGGCAATGGAGCCCCGGGTATTACAGTGGCCAACCAACTCGACGAGAACTCGGAAAAGGCACCGACGAGTTACAACAAATGCGTGGCCTCCGCTGTCGAGGATAGGCCATTTATGGACGGTCGGAGTCCAAAGGCAGGTTTCGTCGACATTCTGGCCAATGTTCTTCTGTCCTGGATCACATTCGCGATGCAGGAAGACCTATGATGCCGCGGGAAGCAAACTGCAGCAACCGGACGCGGTTTAATATGTAACTGTCTTCGTGTCACGCTTCTCCGTTCTTTTCGTATGTTGAGGATTTTCGGGAGACCAGAATTCCACGAACAAAACACCGGATCACCTCGATCAAAGCGTGTATTTTGGCGATACATCCAACATGGGTGTTCTATCGGCGGTGTTCGAGTTAACATCCTCTTGCCTGATATGTTTGGACGTTCCAAATAATACTCAAGGTCCTATAGTTGCCCAGTTAAAATAATATGTCTCTAATCGAGCGAGAGTTCAACCCGCCTGTAGGTTACTAGGTACAGCGGCTGCTTTTCCCCCTCGCCACACTGATGGGCGACGCCGAGCAAATGGCGGTATCTCTGCAAGTTTGCAATTTCGCTTGGATGAATTAGTGCGATTCGATCGGCCCGACCACGCCGAGAGTCCGTTCCGTTCGTGCACCAATGTTTAACCCTTGGAAACAGTTATGCACCTCTGTGCTCGACTACCAGTCGGACCTAGGGTCTAGACCCCGGCTTGCTTCATAACAAGCTCGAGTTTCTTGGGCATGGATTTCTTTCCGAGACCCCCTGTTCGATATCTCGCTCGCGACTCGCATAGTCGAAACAAAGCACTTGTGCACCTTTCTCGGACCTGACGCCTTCTCCACGCTTCACGACGGCTCCTCATGAGCCTCCCTGTACTTCCAACCGACATATTCATCATCGTCTTCAAGTACATTGGTCTTAAGGAGGTGCTCACGCTCAGAACGGTACTGGTACATTCCGAGACTCGATTTCGCCACACTCACACAACTTCAGACATGCAAATACTTTCTACAAATCACTCAGTCAAAGGGCGTTTGGCGCGACCTGCTGAAGACGGAGGTCTTACAGAAGAATATCCCAATCCCTCGTCTCGGAGGACGTCACTTGGAGTCACTGACAACGAAGGAACTCGAACAATGCGTCTCGGATGCGCTGAGTTTAAGAAGAAACTGGACCTCAGGCTCCCCCGTACCCGTTCACAGACTGTCTCTCAGGACCGCTGACCAACTGCACACACAAATCGTGTCTCTCGCTTTCTTACCTTCTCCCGACCGCCGGTGGTTGATTTCCCTTTCCCTGCAATCGGGCGACGGGCAGAGAGTATTCACCTTACAATGTTGGGATATCGTCAACTCGGATTGCATCGCTCAACGCAGATTAGAAGACTTTCGTGGGTTTCGTATCAATACGATATCTTCGCCTGCAGCAGCTATAGCCCTCAGGTCATCCAAGTGAGTTGCAATCCAGTTTCTAGTAAAGACCACTCACTTAGAAACCACTAAATCAGCGGCCTCGAAATTTTGGGCATCGACTTTTCCGCTTCCGATCCTGGCTCAGGTTTCGTCACGAACCATATATTGGACGTCGACGAGAGCCTGCACATATTCAGCGCCTCAACACTGCTCACCAAAGGCGGCGATAACCGCCTGTTTCTGAGAACCATCGAAAATCCCACCTCCCCCGTGGAACTTCGAAATCCGATTCACATCGAGGTACCAACCAAGCCCTCTGTGATTTCGACAAAGAAATCTCTGACCGCCAATTCAGCACAAAGAACTCATCGACGCCCTCATCACCGACCAATACGTGGTAGTCGCGCGAACAACCGAGCTCGAATTCTACCCCCTCGCCCCATTTCGGGCAGGCTCCCTGATAAATGTCATCGAGCCCCTCACCTCACACACCTGGCAGTGGAGAGTTGACAGCGTGTCTATGGCTTTCCAGCCCTCCTGGGAAGGTTCTGCGTCACCCGCAATTAACATCCTGGTGCGGTACGCCAGTCTATTTCCATGGCCCGTGAACGCGCTGCACCACTATGTTCTACCGTGTGACGGAACCTACAACCCTAGCCGCGAGATCGACGCACTAAACAAGCCATACCTCCCCGACGCCGTCTCGATACGCACTTTCGCTTCGCCTATACGGTTATTTGCGCGGTGGGATATGGTGCTTGGGTCGTACGGTACGGCTTTATGGATCGACTCGCATACGGAGGAATACTTCGACCACTCCGCCGAGGGCCAGAGACTTGCTGGGACTCTCTTCACAACTGTCGATCAAGACGCAGCAGTGGCCCATGACCCGAATTTTACCTCGGCGTCTATGGTATATCAAGTCCGAGAAGACGACGGTTGGATTAGAATAGCGATTCAGGAGGAGGAAGGAAGAATTGCGCTTGGGACGTCCGCCGCGGAGATCGTGATTTTCCAATATATCTGATGCACGCGCTACAAGGAACACGAATCATTGCATTTCAGTAATATACATTGGGTTACATGCATTTCGACTGGGACGGCTCTGGGTCAAGGAGGGGTGGCAATCAGCACCTGTCGAAGAAGGCTTCAGTTGAGTGGCAGTTACGAATAAATGACCATGTTACCGCCGACGGGGTCAGTCCCAGTTCACGAAGGCTCTTGGAGAAATCTGCCCTCGAGAAGGCTTTCCTATGCGGGAGTGAGAAAGAGAAAAGGAAATGGAAGAGCAAACTCGCCTGGGGAAATGTTGAGCGAATGAGATTGTGTCGACATCAACTGTCAATGACTGTCCAGCCAGGAATTCGGCTACTTCGCGCAGGGCTGTAAACATTGTCAACGAGTCAGCAACGCATGTTAAGAAACGCCTGAAACGCACGAGCATCACTCGGAAGAGTGGTTGTATATGGTTGGCCACCGGTAGACATGCGAATCTGTAATCGAGTCTCTTTGAAATCCTTGCCAGCAACACCGCTGACAGGACCAGAAGACGTCGAAGCAGCGGGAGCCGCGGCCGGTGCATCAACAATCTGCTCGCCATGCCGGAGAGCCTTTTCTCTGGCAAACTTTTCTGCGCGGGCTTTCTTATCCGCCTCGATTTGGGCTTTGATTGCAGCCTTAGCTTTCGCGTCCTCAATCTTGTCTGCGGAACGGCATCAGCTATTCAGCGGCAGAAGACGAAGCAAGGTAGTACCCTTTTTCTTCTGTTCAGCATCCTTGAGGGCTTGTCTTTGTGCCATCTCTTCCTTCAACGCACCCATGTCCTGAAGCAGTTGAGTTTGCGTTACCAAAGACGTTGACCAAATCACCTTTCCAGTCTTCCTCCGAAGAGTTTCATTAGCTTTCGCCTCTTTGGCCTCTTCAACAGCCTTGGTTGCACGTTTGGCCGCCATCTTTTCGCGTAGTTCAGCAAGCCTTTCCTTCTTCTCTTCCTCTGTCAACGGTTTGATCTAGAAAGCGCGTCAAAGTCTTGTAAATACAACTTTAGATATGCGATGACCTCTTCCGTTGATTCTTCGAAACTTTGATGGCCACTCTTCTCGGCGTGGAATTGAGCTAGAGCAGTGTTTCTGAACACTGAAAACGCGTTCACTGTCAACGACATTTAACTTATAGAGAATCGGAACCCACCTTTCCCGCACTCAGAGCACTTGATGCTCTTCGCCTCTGCGTCAGTGGCAACTTTAACTCCCAAGCTCCTCAAAGCTTCAGCATCTTCTTCATCGTCGACATCCATCGCGTCTTGTGGTGGACGAGAGCTAGTAGACTCGGATACCGAGCTCAGATCTGGGATCTCTTTACCCTCGTTTTCGAAAAGGAAATCCATGGCAGGCTGAAGTCCCCGATTTCCAGTAGCTTTCAGAGCCCATTCTACACGCGCAACATCAAAGCCCATTCCAATGAGAGAGTCTTTGTCGTTTGCCATGGTGCAGAGAGATTAGAAACAGTCCAAGATGGAGTTCAGAGTTGTGGTCAAGACGGGTGGTCCAGATTACGCGCTCCCACAGCCACCGAGGGTGCAAGCAGGAGCAAGCACCACTACGCCAGAATCCATATAAGGCAATTTCTAGAACTGATGCCTCCTCGACTCGGAACACATGCGTATGACTCGGAGAGTATCGAGGGTACCTGAGGGTACGAACTAATTGTAGTATAATCAAACCACAGTAATTTAAAATACTTAAAATACTTATTGCGGAGCGGCCTTCTAGCGGATTCATCTTAGGCTCATCGGAGGCCGCTATGGAGAGAGATTCGAAACTCTATGTCGCACCATCCTCCCTCCATAGACATGATGGTTGAACGTGGAGAGTCCTCGCTAATTTAAAGCTGCGACTCACATTCACTACGCGTAAATACAGTCAAACATCACGACGCCAGAATCCATATGAGGCAATTTTCAGATTCATGTTGTTCAAAATGCGGCGCAGCGCCCAGAGCCATGAGTAAGACAATCGATGGCTTTGCCATAAAAAGATCCAAGAGAATGTAACTTCGAGCTTGTTGAATTTATAATAACACAAGAACAATCGTGGAAACGGCCGTTCCCGCTAACACAGCGTAACCCGTTTGATAAACGCCCCGTAAAGTCATGACTAGAGCAAGCACTATTTAGCCTGATAGCAAGAGAGAGAGAGATTCACATACATTTGCCAACATCCCAGAACAAGTGTCTGATCCCGTTCAATGCATGGAACGCAAGTGGCGCAGCAAGAATTGTTTTAGCTGTGTACTTAACATAATCAGGAAGCCCCGAAGCCAATTCGATCAAATAATCGCCGTCAAATGTTCCAGGGAAAAATAGGTAGGCAATGGACGATCCGTAGAGCACTTGATGCATGGAGTTGGTAGGTATTCCGATACCCGTAAAAGAACTAAGACACGTACGAACGCTCAGAGCGCCTCCTACCCCACGGTTCCCAATGGATAGCACTGATGTGAGTTGCGGTTTGTATATTGCCAAGTGAGGACTGGTTGGTCGGAGGAGTCTTTGCTTGTTAAGAATATCGACAGATGCAGACGGCGGAAGGGACTGCGTTCGAATAGACTTGGTACTCGCATGGCGTTTCTGCAGCAGCGGTGAGATTGAACGGCTCCCTGTTGCTGAAATCAGAGGCAACCTCGGGTCAGGTCTGCAGCCTGAATCACTGACCACCTTTGAGAGAATAAATTTTGGAATGAGACATGAGTCTGGAGGTTGTGCCAGTTGTGTATTTGAGCATCGGAAGGAGCGACGGAGGGCCCCGGGCCCGGTACACGCTTCGTTTAAATGAGTTTCAGATGCACGAAATCCATCGGCCGAAGACACATTTGCCGCTCTGAGCGCACTGTTGTGTAAAACGGTTTTGTTGGAAGACGGGCAGAGATCTCCTGTAGGTGGCGTGTGCGGACCGGGGAGTCTGATTATGAGCTTCATCTCTCTGGGCTTCGTCTGAACGTGAAGACCGAGTTGGAATAGCGGAAACAAGAATTTTGAGGATGAGAGCATCTGGCAGGTGAGATTACGACTTCAGATTCCAAGTCAAGCTTCAGCCGTAGACACAGAGGAAATTCAGGTGGCAAAACGTAGAAGGGAGTCTAGCCATGCTCCGTCGCGATTTTCTGAGGTGGTAGTTGCACCGATAGCGCCGAAGTTCGGTGTGAGATTAGATAGCACGGTGTGACGTGTGACCGGACTGTGACTTTGATCCCCGCCGTCGCGCTCGCTGCGTCGCGCATTCCTCTACATCGTAGCTAACCGTTTCTCCGCATTCGGTCTAGCAAATTTCCTGCAAGCGACTTACCTCCACCTGCACAACTCGCCCCACAGAATTCAGCAGACATTAATTTTCAGCGTTGAAAGGACGCGCAAAGTTCTTCACAGCGGAAATTTACCTTCAAGGCACTTTTAGCTCACAGGGAAAGCGCGCGATCGGAATCCTCCTTACTGTGCGGAAATTGTGACGGCGCGTCTTGCACACCCACAAGCCGATGATGCCCTCGACCTCGTTCCCTGCCAGGACCTACAGTCGCAAATCCTTCAAACGAAGCTCAGAATCAGTCAAGGAATGTACACCGGAAGTCAAGCGCAGAAAATTGGACGACCGGGAAGGGTCAACAGACGTAGAAGAGGACTCCTTGCCGCTGCGTCCTCCCAGTCGAACGCCGCGCGATCTGTCCCAAATATTTGAAGCCGTGACTTCTACTACTTCGTCTCCAGAGAAATCTCCGGGAAAACTCACCAAACGCATGCTTTCTCGGTCCAGAACAGAGTCCTCGATCGCGAGCGGAAGCGGGAGTGGTGGCGGAAGCAAGAATTCGAGTATGAGCAGCATCCTCTCTCGTACGCCCTCCTTGCCCGTAAGAGTCCAATCACAATCCCAAGCTCCGAGCCCCACGAAACCTTCGATATCGGAAGCGAAGCAATCTCCCATTCCTCGACCGAAAACCGGTCGAACATACGCTGGGAGTTCTCGATCATTCCTTATTCCCATACCAGTAAATCCTGCCTCTCTAGAGCAATTGCAAGAGGAGCTCGATGATGAGTTCGCCTCTCGAGAATCCTATTCGTCTCTCCGTACGCGCTGGGGAGTGGATGAATCCGAGGACGACCCTTATGCATATAGGTCACCCGTACGGTCTGCTTCCAGCGCTTCGACTCCAAACGCATCCCCTTCGAAGCGGGCCAAAGGCAAGGCGAAGGCTCATTCTGACCCTACACCGTTAGCCAACGGGATGCTGAATCCGTTGAAGAGCATTACCGAACTGCGCAACCAGGGTGAGAGCCGCCGATTTTTGGACGAAGTAGGCTATCTCTGGGAGGGTCTGGATACCTCCAATGGTCCAGGCCTGCGGCGTGTAAGGTATTTATGTGTTTCTTCGCGTGTTGTTGAACTGGGGACTAATGACAACTTGAGTGCTCTGGAAATCACTACGAAGTTATGCGATTCCGAATTCGCACGCAAGGCCAAAGCCGCTGATTTCATTGCGTCCACTTGGGATCTCCTCTGCAATGCAGGCGGTGCTCAGGGCAAAGACACGGTGAGTATTTGGGCTTCGTCAATTGACTCGCAACTCATACCTCATATCACGATAGATCATGGATATTCTGTTAGCTTTCTTCGCCGCCCTGGTGTCGCGAGATTCTGCGTCGCTTACAGATTTAGCTCAACGGCATTCCTCCTCCCTCATTTCTGCCCTGTTCAACCTTCTCGAGACTTCCTCGCCCTCTACCGACCCGTTAACATGTATATCGGATCCAATTCAGCTCCGAAAATTGGGATATTCTAAGAAGGATCAACATCTCGTTAGTTGTTCAGTTTTGTTCCATCGTATAGCTGCTCACGAACTCTCAGCTTACCACGATTCATACAGCAATCTCCGATTCATCCCTCTTTCCGGAAGCCACCCGACTGTCAATATCTCTTCTAACATCACACACTCTCATGTCCCTTCCGGCGTCCCTCCTTACTCCCACTCCCGTTACCATGCAAGCTCTCCTTTCGACTCTAAGATCTCACCTTTCCGCGCTTATCGAAGCACCAATTTCGGCGTTCACTGCGACCTCATTGCGCAACGATCTGCGCATCGCTTTTCTTCACGTACACAATATACTCTCGCTCCTTGACGCATACCTTCTTGGGAGTTGGGCACCTCAATCCGATGCTTTGACCTCAGCAATCCAAGAAATATTCGATGACGGCAGAGAGAGGTGGCTCTCCGATGGACTCGTTACCCTTGGTACTGCTCTGGAACTTGTAAATGCCGACCGCAAAGGAGGTCAAGACGAGGACAAAGGTTTGCAGTGTATTCCTTTCGTCTCAATTGTTCATTCATGTAGTTATTGCATTAGACAAGACCCAGGCAGCTTCACTGGTGACGCTTCGTCTCCTCGTCGGTGTGACGCATTCCGACAAAATGTGGTGTGCCAAGTTGACCGCGAACGACTCGTGTTTTGGGTTCATTCTTAGAACCGTCTTGGGCGGGCATGCTGCGCGGCTGGGGAAAGTCAAAGAGGAACCTGACGACAAGGCAACGGTCAAACGCGAGCTCTCAGCTAACGGAAAGCAAAATGGGAAAGCTGCCATGAAGGTCGAGGAAGATTCCGGTCAAGAGCCTTCGCGGACGACGGCCAAGCCCGACCGTGAAGAGGCGCTCGACGCTCTCTGTCTCGCGTTAGGGGTCTTGACAAATCTAGTTCAAGTAAACGACGAGGTGAAGGACACCTTGCGTTCCACCTGTACGTATTCTCGTTTCCCTTCCGATTTACCCTTATTGATCTTGTCTAGACGTCTCTACACATTGCACCCTTCCCCGGTGCCTCACCACCTGCAAGTGCACGCCCAGAATGACCGCTTTGGAAGCTTTGACTCACGTTTTTCGGCAACTTCTACCTCCACCCGTGGTGCCTAACATCAAACGCGAGTCTTCTCCGGAACCTCCAGATCCCAGCACCCTCTTGGCTGCAGCGGAGTCCCGCCTCCTACTCTCTCACCTGTCCCTCCTTTTCGGTCTGCTCATGATGGACAACACTGAAAACCAGACCGTTCTACTTCGCCTCCTACCCACGCCTTCCTCGCCTTCACGCTATGACGGCGACAAAGCCAAGGTCGATGTGCTCATCGGCCATGCGCGGGAGTTCGCCTATATCTACTCGAATGGGGAGGATGGGGCTACCGCTGAGGAAGGTGAGAATGTGCGAACTGTGTTGCGGTTTCTGGAGGATTTGAGGCAAGGGTGATATTGTTTTGAATTCCATTGTGACGACTTTGACGAACTTTCATGATAATTCCCTCGTAACTACTTATCGGTATCTATGTAAATGGTAGCTGTACTTTTCGTTCCGCGTAATTCGATTCGCTAGATTCTAGAGTGCTGGCCACGTTGATGCCGGAAAGAAATTCTATGCAAAAGGTTCAACTTCAACTTGCGAGCATGAGGCTGTGTTATTCCGTTGTAGTGTCTTTGTTCGCTTGCCTATTTTGGACTTGCACTTCAACATCTCAGTCTGAATAGTCAAATGCCAGCCGCACGTACGTCCAAGCGCGGAAAGAAGGCAGCGCCGAAGAAAAAGAGCCAACCAGAGGATGAGGAAGTTGCTATGGAAGAGACCGAGGACAACGTCGTTGCAGGCGAAGAAGAGCCCAGCGCACCAGCAGCTCCTCCCGTCCAGTCCACTTCATCAGAACCGGAGCCTTCTCCGCCCGACGATTCAATGACAGGAGTTGAGTCTGAGGTGGCAACGCCTTCTGCTCTCATCTCGCTAACAATGGACGAGCGGAAAGCCAAAATGGATGCACTCCGACAAAAACGCACGGCATCTTCCAAGGCCAACCGCGCTTCGCTGATAGAGGAATCCGCCAAAGCTCAAATCACCGCTCGGGATGCTGCACGGCTAGAAAAGCAACGCAAGCTTGCGGAGATGTTACGGACGAAAGCCGACGCGGAGGAACGGGGGGAGCCAGATGCGGTGGAGCGGGCCAAGAATTGGGAGTGGACGATTGAGGAGAACGATTATTGGGAGAAGAAGAAGGCGAGGAAGACGCGGAGGGCAGATTTCGAGTTTCATGACGATGCGCATGCTGCGAGGAGGCGGTATAAGAAGGATTTGGACTTGCTGAAGCCGGATATGGCCGCCTATAATCGGCAGAAGGAGCTGGCTATGGGGCTTGTACCGGGGAGTCTTACTGCGTTCAACCCGACGGCTTCGTCGTCACAGGTATTGAATTCGGAATCTCGTCTGTTGGGGGATTCGACTGACGAATGGTTTCAGATGATACCAACGGCGGAGGAACAACGATTGGCTGCGGAGAATCTGTACCGCGACGCCAATACGCTTATATATGGCGACAACAAGCCATCGGAAGATGCTATTGACAGGGTCGTGAGCAAGATTAACAAAGAGTGGGTACTCTCGCCGGCGGATCCCTTGCTTTTTTCTTATATTTTCTTGCGCAGTATCGACAAGAAGAGCAAGTTCTCGCGGAAGCGGACGAACGAGGACGAGGGCGATATCACGTATATCAACGAACACAATCGGGTGTTCAACAAGAAGGTAGATCTGTTTGCTTGGATGATCTTGGTTCTACTCTGACAAGTATCTCGCTAGATTGCTCGATACTACGACAAGTACACTGCGGAAATTCGTGCAAGTTTCGAGCGGGGGACAGCGTTATGAGGCTCTTTCTGTTGCATGTATACGTTTGTGTTAATTGGCTGTATGATATGATGCTGGAAGCTGGAAATTGTAGAAACTTGGAGACTTGTCAATGGTCTCGTCCGCGGACGCAAAGGAGCTCGTTGAAGCTGCTGTCTTGGACTCGGAGGCTTTGTAGTACTATATAGTCTATCTGGTCAAAGGATGAATCTGAGTGAAGCTCCTCTGTTGTTGTTTGATGTTGTGCTCTTGCTCTTTCCCCACACTCTACATCCACCCTGTCCTCGTCGCCTTCTGACATCAGATCCTCGAATGTCTGTGAAAACCCTTTGTGCTCGCATCGAGACACTCGACAAGCAGATTCAAGCCCAACGCGAACTGCTCAAAAACCTGGAATGCGAGAAAAGTCAGATTCAATACGAGCTCAACCTTATCCAGGACCCGATTTCACGTCTTCCAATCGAAATCTCTTCACAAATATTCATTTACGCCCTCGATGGCTTCGGGAAGCCAGGACTTGCTGACATTCCAACGCTCTTTCTCCATGTATGCAATTCCTGGAGCCGCATCGCACACGCCACGCCGGAGCTGTGGTCCGCCATCCATATTACCTTTCCCTGCGCCAAAATCTTTCCCGAGATTTGGATTTGGCTTGGTCGCGCACGAAAACGACCTCTATCCATAATACTGGACGGAGTACTCGACCCTGCCGTCGTAGATTCCATCTGGGAACGCGCACAACAGCTCAAACATCTGGAGATCTGGCTGCCGGAAGAGCCTGAGGACGGCGCTCCCGAGGTTGCGCTTTGGAGAAGTGCTAGTCCGCCCGGGCCGTTACTGTCACTGGAAACTTTCAAAATGAGCGACCGACACTTGCCGAAAGATTCAGATGCCTGGAGCGTCTCCCACACACACGTTGTGCAGCTGCTGCGACTAGCCCCAAACCTCATCGAGTGTGTGTTTGACGTGCAATATACGAATTATTCTGCTGTCCTGGACGATGGAGACCAGATCGCTCTCCCCAACGTCCGTCGGCTTGATTTTGAAAACAACAAGAGCCCACATTGTGACGATGAAATCATTCAATATCTTTCGTTGCCAAAGCTGGAATCCCTTTCTATCCCGCTACAGGAAGTGGGTCCCGACACGATACTTTCGTTCCTAACTACTCAATCGCCACCGCTCAAAGAGCTCATTTTGGGTGACGGTAGTACGCAACAGTCTGCTGACATTCTGCTTGATTGTCTTCGCGCTGTGCCAGAACTCGAGCTTTTTGACGCATGGATGACTCCCACGACGGCGACTTCGCTTTTCCTTGCGCTTTCCAAATCCCCCTCCTTGGTTCGTCGTCTGGCAACCCTAGTCTATCACTGTCCTCCCGTCTATATCGTTGGCCTCTATCAGCCTTTGTGGAATGCCACGTTGGATGTAACGACAGCTCGCCGCGAACAGTTCAAAGTCTTCCATATCGATCTATCTGAATCCAGGGGTAGCTCGTCGCACAAGAATCTGCCTGACGCAAACACTATTGCTGCGCTCAGGAAATTGGCGGATGCTGGCATGCAAATACACATCACGGACGTTCTTGAAAGCGCTGCATGAGATAATCGGGTTCTACAATGCCAGAACTCCGATCGTTGGTTGCTTGTGTCGCGGGATCCTGGGCAAGCTGGGAATTGTCGGAACTAGTTTCTCACACCTCCTCGATGAAGCAGCTGGAGGGTACAATTTAGGTGTACATGTCTCAGTTGATCAAGGCCAATTCGCTTGTCATGAAATCTTGACCAAATGCATACGGAGAGCCTTTCGGACGTGGTTCAAGTGAATACAAATTGTGTCCTTAACATCAATCCTTAGAGTTGTGGCTTCCTTTTCCTTGAGAACTTATTCGCAAGCTCGTTCATTAAAATCAAAACATGTCTTCAAGCTCCTGCGAGTGATGAGGTCAGATGAACATAGCACTTGAATTCCAACATCTCTGGATCAGCGCTACCAGCTACCGAGGGCGGTCGATCGAAATTATGGCGCCCAAGCAGCTCTAGTCAATCCCGAGCTCAACTTCCCCAGTCATCCCGACAACACCCTCGTCATTCACGGCCCAAAGAAAGGCTCTATGATCACCGTTCCAAACACCGTTGATAGTCATGCGCTGGTTAACGATGACTGGATTTCTGGCTCGATAATCGAATTGTGCCAATTTTGCGTTAGGTTTGTGAAGCATTGTGGTTTCGAGAAGCATCAACGCCGTCAGGGGCCCGTGTACGAGTCTCTCTGAATGAGCCTAGATGACTTTCAACCATACGAGGGCATGCGGGAACGACTGACCTGGGTAACCTTCCTTTGATTGGGCATAGTCCTTATCGAGATGGATATGGTGTCCATTGAAGGTAAGAGCGGAGAAGCGAAAGAGAGTTATTGGAGAAGGAGTAAAGGTGAAGGAGAAATCAGTCTTTGACGGAATGCCCTTGACTGATGAATGGTCAGGTTTCTGGCAGGGCAGGACACCCAGCAGTAGGCTTGCCATCTCGAGGGACTCTACTACCAACTGCAGTATCAGCAATATAAACGTGCGACCTTTCCTCCACCACCGAAGGCTCTCTTTGGCCCGACGCAGTGATTTCAATCCTTTGTTTGACGAACGCCATCGGCGTCCCCTTGTCAAATCCCTTCTTTTCAACAGATTGCACAGTGGAAGTAGACACTGCACTTTCTCCAATACGTAACGGGTTTCGTGAATTCCATGTCATGCGACCGCCAGCCCACATACGCCTCGTCAATGGTGGAGGTGGGCAAAAGTCGGCATCCGTCCCATCGGCGCGAAGCTTACTCTCTGAATTCCGAGGGTGGAAGAAGGTTAGATGGGAGCCGTATGGAAGGGGGGCGGATAGTTCGGGAGGATTGTAGACAGTTTTTGTACCATCCCGAGTAGGAAGCGTCAAGTATAGATCGGAAATACGTTCAATAGTGAACGAGTCGCTGAGAACAAGTTGCTTCGGAGGCGCGATCCATTCATCAAGAGCTCGAGCGTCAGACGAGTGTAGACTGGTGTATAGACGTCGGTTATAGATAGGGTGCAAAGTCTTTGAGCACCTGAATGACATAGTCATGGACGAAGTGAAGCAAGCTGGGACAAGTTCAAGTTGAGAGTTTTTCGGCTTTAACGGACTCTCAGCTTGCTCTCGGCTTTGGCTTCGATTTAGCTGGTGCCGCGGTCTTGTCCGCTACGGGGGAACGACTATCAATGCCCCATGGCCCAGTTGGTTAAGGCGCACGACTGTTAGTGACATCGTGAGATCGAGAGTTCGAGCCTCTCTGGGGCAGGTGTCCTCACTTTTTCGTGAATCCAGCTTCGCGTTTGGAAGTGGTGATATGCGAGCTGCCCACCAGTGGTGACAACAATTTTTATTGCTTTCTGTCGTTTTCCGTCAGCGTAGACTGGCAAAAATATTTCCAAGGTTCCGAAATTTCCATAAGAAATACAAACTACGAAGCGCATAAGGTATAGTGTACAGTATATCATTACATTCTCATCGCCAACTATTAGATCCAGAGGCTCGGACAGGTGATTGGGGTGGGGGCGAGTAGGACGAATTTTGACCGTAATACTGTGACTGGGAACCAGATAGCCCAGGGCGAGTGAAGTATTGCGACTGCGAAGCAGAGGGACCGGGTACTGGCTCCGGTAAGAATAATGGGATGGTTGGGATGAGTTCGAAGACGTGTTGGGCAGCAGCGCGAGACGTGCGAGCAGCGGAGGACATCAAGTCTCCATTCATGACGCCGTGCACTTGAGCCTCTTGCACCGTTGGCTCTCCATCGGGGTTTGGTGTTGCTACAATAGTAGAGCCGACACCCCGCCCGTCCCACAGGCAGCGTATGTCATTGCCCGGGATAATTTGGACCAGCCGCCCAGTTTCAATGTTCCGAATCTCGATGAAACGAGATCCGAAAAGAAGGATATACGGCTGGTGGAGGGCGACCTTTTCAGCGTTACCCTCCCATTCAATGGTAACTCCATTCCGTCGAGGTTCTCCGTGTTTGTCGACATAAACACCGAATTCTGAAGCCAGAGGTCAGTTTCTATGAGGGACAAATAAAAAGTATAACCAACCGTTGTAACACAACAGGAAACCGTCTTCATTTGAGCGGAACATTCCTATGGGTCGACAAGCATCGCATCGCTTGGACAAGTGCGAAAGATGCGCTTCATCTCGCAACGGGATTGTAACACTCGTGAAACTGCATACCTGGTCAGCGTAATACAAACATCGAACGATATTACGCACTGGTTGAGGTCCATGATCTCGAAGCCTTTGGTACACAAAATGACTACCTTGGCTTTCAAGAAGTACAAATCAAAAGACTCTGACGGTAGGAAAAAGTCCTACGGAAGAAACCATTAAATTAAAAAGTCGTCGGGCGGCTGAAAAAAAATACTAACCCTGTATACTCTGAACCATTCGGATTTAGTGGATCGAAAACCAAGACGCGAGCCCAATCCGGCAGGGGCCTTGACCCGCTCGTTGATTTTGTCAGCGACAGGCTCAAGGACGCGGAAAACACTCTCGAGCTAACGAAAGAGATAAGAAAAATTTGAAATAACGTGAACGATGCACATACCCCCTTCTTTTTCATATACGCTACTAGCGTCCGGTTATGCAGCGTCCCCACAGTGAAAAAATGCACGTCTTTCGTCCCATTCAGCTTTTGTGGGACCTGTGATGCGTGGCTGGCATGCGGTGAAGATGGTACTAACGCCTCGATGTGATAGGCGAACAAAGACTTGTCGGCCAAAACGAGGAAGATACCAAACTCGTCCAGCATCGCGCACTGCGTCACCATTTTGAGGTGAAGGACACGGCGCATCGCTAGCAAATGGGTTGAGTTTGGCATGACATGGAGAAAGCACAAACATACACCGAGGATCGTGCCGGAAGCCAATCCACACGCCTTCAGCGCACCCAATCGCAACCAGGCCACGGCCGTCAGCAGTATCTGAGGTAATGTGAGCATTCAGGGCCCGACGCTCTTATTAGACTCACTGAATGGCACCGAGCAAGTGACTTTGCCTGTGTACGAAGTGTCTTGATTCCATTGCGGCGACGGTGTACCGATCGCAACCGAGGGCACCAAGAACGTGTCCGCGCTCAACGTCTCGACCTCAAATACTCTGTTCGACTCCTGCACAACCTTGCGAATCCCCAGCGCCTCCTCCAACTTCTGTTTCCATTCCGAGCGAGCCTGTGCTGACTCGGAGAAGAGTATCTGTGCGCCGCCAAGACGACCATTATGGTGAATCGTCCATGGATACACCGCACGAGAGTCCCCGGCACTCTCGGGGGTCAAGTTACCAACGGCATTTTCTGGGCCTCCACGCTCTCCACGCAAGTTGCGAAGCAAACCGGTACCGCGTTGCGTTGGAGGGTCAGTGAAGTTCACAAGCGTTAGTAGATCTAAAGGAATTGGCTAGACATTGAGTCAGCGTCAATCTCCTCGAGTTCGACAAAGGAGCTTACTCGTCGATTAACATGGTACTTCGTCACTCCGTCCCTCTCCTTGGGTTTCGTCATTACCACTGGTGACAATATTGAGCGTTGAACGACGAAAGTCGACAGACTCACAATAATTATCAAACAGCACAACAAACAGCTCCGTCCATCCGCTCCATTCTATTGTGGGAATTGTATTGTCAGGTTGGCGAATGACTTTGCCCGCAAAAATTAGCGACCGGTTAGGATCAAGGAGGTCCATATCCTGTGAACCTGGATCAGCCATCGTTGATAGAGAATAAATCAGATTATACGTACGACGGCCTCTCCAGGTTTGAAAACGAAATTCGAATTATACCGCCAAAGCTCGACTTTCTGTTTGGCCGAAACAACACCCGGTTCGGTATCCTTCCCCAAGGCCTTGATCACTTCCAGAACCTGCGGAATCTCCTTACGATCATCATGGTTCTGAGCTGTCTCGTCCAAGATACCCTTGAGCAGCAGCTCATACCGAAGCAACCTCGGAATCGGGCGATTGATGAAGTTCTTCATGTCGAGTCGATGTGCGTCCGGATGCCGTACACAAGACTGCAGTTAAACCAGTGTCAGTGTGCAAGGAGGAGAAAATGGAGACAAGACGCACATCGACAAAACCTTTAAAATCAGGGTTGTTGGCCATTTCGTCATCTATCCTGTACGCTGCGATAGGATAGTTGGGAATATATTCCATGTATACGTCACGGAAATTCAAGGCAGCGTCGAACATCGCTGCAGTGACACTCCGTATGGTAGGGTGCTGCTCGCGTTGTATTTCATGAAACTTTTGAACAAGCTTGAGATGGTGTGCATGCAGATCCGCAAAATTGTGGAACACGTCTGATATGAACTGTTCGAGGCGGTCCGGAGCAATGATTGGTGGTCGGGCTGCTCGTAACCCCTCGACATACATCTAGTCCGAGTGGTTGGATTGGAATGCATTAGCGGGACACAGAGACTCACGACTCCAATGTTCTCCAAATCCTTTACGTAGGACATTTCACCCTTAATCAACTCAAAGATAATTCTGAAAGACGAGTCAGCCTTTGCTTGCGTACTCCCAGCTTATAACGCACGATTGCCGCTTCTGCTCCTCCTTCGGTAGCGCTTTGCGCACATCCTCTGCAACAAGGTCGTGCCACTCCCACTTTCCCGGGGTTCCCTTGCCCATCGCAGCCTGGAACGTCCGCAATTGCGCAACACTCTGCAAATTGCGTATCGCGCCAACGGCCTCCATGAGATAATCCGCGTCGGGATTCCCTTCCGCCGTCTCGTGGTATATCGCCTCGAGTAAAACAGGATACTTCTGCAGGTGTTCTGCGGGTCGATTAAGGAAGTGTTTCAAATCGAACCGCATTGTGTCGCCAGATCGAGAAGTTTGCCGCGAGCAGTGCTAGAAAATGCAGAAGAATATCATCAATTCAAACGAACATAATGTTGGGAGGGATTGTAAAGAGTACGCACCTCGAGGAACAACCGCAATTCCGGATTCCCATCCATCTCCTCCTTCATACGCTTCTCAGCCAGTGGATGATGCCCAATGTATATAGGATATGCCAGTCTGAATTCAGCGGCAGCTGAAAGGAACACATCGCCTGCAAACGAGTGTAAATTGTCGACTCCATCGCTATCATCAGACACGAACCTATACGCTGGATGACGGGTGATTGCTCGCGCTGCCGAACATACATAACCTCAAGCAGCCGCCGATTGCACTCTCGCAAGTCCAGGATGTTCCCAAAAACTTCGTCTATAAAGTCCTCCAGCCTTTCGAGTGGGATCACAGGCGGATTCGCCGCCCGAAGCGGCTTGAGGAAAACGCTTTCTACAGTGTCGAGATCCTGCACATACTGCGCCTCCTTGCTGATCAACTTGTGAATGATGCTTCGGAGAATGTGAGGTACGTATCATGCAAAAATGGTCAGATTACGCACGTCTGGCGATTAATCTCGCTCTCGGGGAGTTGAGTGAGCACCTCTTGAGGCACGGTATGTGACCAGTCCCCGGGCAGGGGAACGGCTGGACTCTCAGCAGGGCCAGGGGTCGCGGCGACGAACGAATTTCCCTAGAAAGCGTCAGAGTCGAGATGTGAGGCGACTGTCAAATACGCACCCTTCGAGGACAGCCGTAAGAGTAGCAAGGCACCTCGTCTCCACAGCTGGGGGAATAACACTTCGTCAACATCGTCACGACGCCGGTCGGAAGCTCCTCGCGCTCGGGGGCAGCATCCGTACCACCCTCTTGATCATCCAAAAACATATACACATCCTCCACACCATCCTGCAGCACCCGCCCACCCCATTCTACTTCGTAGAAAAACAACTGGCTCTGCAAGCTGCGTGCAACTTGCAACGCGGCGCGTCGATCGCTCGTTGATATCCCGTGGTTGATCGCCAGTTCGCGCTGTATTTGCGTCTGGATAGTGCTAACGATATCCTTGCCGGTGAATGCTCGAGGATACGGGATGCTGCCCTTGACGTGTGTGCCACGGGGGACCTTGTCGCGTAACTGCACTGCGATGTGCGAAAGGAGCGAGAAATTGACGAAGCGGTTTTCGTCGTCTTCTTCGTCCTCGTCCTCCCAATAGCCGTCTACGTCGTTTTCATGCAGTTCAAGGGGACCCCTTGGGGTGTAGCTTGCAAGATCCCGCAACATCTCACTCGGGCGCCGATCTATACCACTAGGTCCCGCCGCAAGGTATTGATCGGGTTCGTGGCGGTAAGCGGAAGGCGGAGGCGCGCCTGTGCTGTTGGCGGAGGTATTCCGGCTCAGGGACTGCGAAGACGCTGAACGTGCATAGCTTGGGTCATTATCTGCAGGATATGAGCATACTTTTCGTACAAAACGATAGGTACTCACACGCAGGCATTAGCTTATACTGCACGCTGTCCGCAAGCGCCTGGTTATGTCCGTTTGTTTGCGGATACGAGTCGTAGGGTTCATGTGTAGGAGATCCAGGTTTAACGGGTGCAGCCGCTCCTGGCGGCCGATACGAGGCCGCGCGGGACATTCCACCGTAGTGGCTTGGGGATTCCGCGCCCCTTCCGGAGGACCCAGGGCGAGCTGCACCCTTGCCCGGTGCAGAAGGCAATCTGCGCATACTGCCTGTAGTCGCTTTTCTGAGCAACTCAGAAGCGCCTCCTGTGGAATACGAGTCGACACTGGGCCGTGGCGATGGGATACTGCCGTCGTATGGTTCAGGTTCCGGCATGGACATTGCCAAGCTACTTGAGGGGGATGGCGAAGAAGGGGTGGGCGGCAATCGTCTAACGCCGCCTGTGGAAGGCCTGTGACTCTTCGAGGAAGGCGCAGAATAACCATTGTCATCTAAAGAGGTTAATGACTGTCTAGTCGAAGAATGGCAGCCGGCATACATTGTCCACTCGACGATGAGACAGTCGGTGAAGCCTCCGAATCCGTCGCATACGTGCTGTATATTGTATCGATCTCCCCGTCCGCTGTCGGCGACTCTGCCGCAAATCCAGCCCATACTTCGTCGTAGAGCATCTGGAGATCGTGGTCCACAGGTGTCGGAGGCCGACCAGACAACATAGCGGTAGACATGGTGGTCAAGGGAAAGAGCGCAAGGCCGCGCCAAAGTTAATTCGTAGCCAGTAACAGAGAGCAATGACGAGACGCAAGTAAACTGGGATAGGATGTCGGTGGATAGGTCAAGCCGCAACACTTGTCACAGCACCGATCAAGGTCCAGATGTCTGCCGAGCACTTTCAAGATTATCTCATCCTTCTCGTGAAATTACAGTAAATCACTCAGGTATGCAAAACTATCTATGTAAATGGTTGAACGGGATGAAATACGCTGATATATGTATTCAAGGGTCGAATTATGGATTCGTTCGCTGAACTGACAGAAGGTTCAAGAAACAAGCAATTGGTGAATGTGATATCTCAACTTGCAGACACAAGCTTTCTTCAAACCATAATTACCCTCCACCGACGCATCACTCCCGGCATGAGTCTTTCTGAGTCACTGCACCGACTCTCCGTGATTCTCCGCAGTTTCTGTGGCTCTCAGCCGTAAAAGCCAGGAACAGCGACAAAAGCTGACGAGCTGAGAAGCCAACTGCGAGGGAACAAAAAATGTGCGCGACATCCACGAGGACTGTGGAATGGCCGAAAGCCAGGGTTAACGGAACTTGGCTCGACGGTTGCTTGATACGTGCAACTCGGCTTGAACCTCCATCGAGCTTCAATTGCATAGCGAAAAGTGGGCAAGCGGCCAGGTATCCTGGAAGCAGTTCAGGTCACAGCTCTCTAGCTCAATGTGCCCTGGAGGATCTAGGGTATTCCCTGTAACCACGATAATGAAAGCTTCCATTGAGCTAGTCACGATGAGACAAGTTGCACAGTCCATGAGCCAGTCAGGCTGAGTACGAGTAGAACATGGATGTGACTGACCCATTTCTGAGCGAATATTCTCTCGTGGCCGCAAAACCAGAGCAAGGAGGCTGAATGATCGAGCACCGCATTGTGAGTCTGAACTCGTCGAACACTGAGGCGAGCGTTGGTGTGTGCCATAGAAGCGGTCGAAGCTGGACGGCTTCTCTAGGGATCGGTGCCCCTTCGATTAATCCGCATAGGGAAACCGCCAAGCATCACGAGAATGAGGGGATTCCATTCAGTTGGTCATGATAGGGAACTTGAAGAGACCCAAGGCAAGCTAGGTGTGCGAGTGTGGTAGGGAAGTGATCAGAAGGGAAATGGCGATGGTCTTGTGTGGGTGGGCGGGGGGTTCGGCCGGCTGCAGACTTCGCCACGCGGCAACTGGACGCGGTGAAGACTGTAGTCGGAGGAAGGGGGAACGCGGGTACGGCCGAACCCGTACGCAAAGGCCACTGAGGGTCCGGAGGACGGAGACCCGCGGCCACCAGAGGGTAAGCGACCAATCAAGAGGCAGTGGGAGGGTGGGAGAAAGAAGAAAAGTGCGCCCAGAGACAGCGCAAAGCCTACGCCGAGTCGCGAGTATGTACGATATGATGCACCACAGCCGACAGTGTCAAAAACGTTCTGAATCCTCAGAGAACGTCTTCGAGAACGCCAGTAATGTGTATTCGCATGCCAGCATCCGCCAATACTCTGAGCGCAGCCATAGTGTTTGCGTCGGGGAGATTCTCGTGCGGCGGGCCACGTCCGTCTAAGTTGAGACGGAAAATTTTGAGCCTTCTGCGGCGAGCTGTCGTTAACTCTAGTATTGCGATCCACAATGGCTCGTAGAGGCCGACGTCAGAGATCGACGGGCAGTGAATGACTAGGGTGGTGAGACGAATAAACAAAGAACGGGTTTTCTGAAAGCTGACGAATAGCGAGGTCGCCGTTGTAACACTCATCCATGCTTCGAACCGTTTGAGTGTAGGCGCAACGCGGAAACATTTGAGTAGGGTGTTGACCACCTGTATCGTCTGACCTTCACCCAGGATTAGAGAAATGTAAAGGACTTCCAACTTGGGCAGTGAAAGGTAATGGATGATTTCAGTGTCGCCATGGGGGTTCTCGGTGTCTCCGAAAATAAGGCGACGGAGGTTGGGAAGAACGATTCCTTCTTCAAGCCCCAAGATAGTGCGGAAATTCGTACGTTGCACGGCGAACACGCACTCAGTGAGATTTGGGGCCAAGCGCAGCAGTTGAACGACGTGTGTCGGGGAGACGCCCGAACCTTCAGCTAAGTGTCGGTCGCTCATTTTGAAAGTTTCCAACGATGGAAACGGCTCTGGCGGGCTAGCACTTCTCCAAAGCGCAGCATGGAGAGGGCCGTCTGGAACATCAAACCCTTCCGCCAGCCAGATCTCCAGATGTCTGAGCTGTTTTGCGCGTTGCCAAATAATATCCGTGACCTCGTGCTCCAATATACCCTCCAGTGCTATGGACAGAGGACAATTCCGCGCACGATCAAGCCAGATTGGCAAGACTTCGGTGAAGCCACCTGCGCAGGGAAAGGTGATGTGGATGGAGGACCACAGCTCCGGCGTGCCGAGTGCAATACTGCTCCAGGAATTGCAAACGCTAAGGAAGAGCGTTGGGATTCGGGCGGGTCCGGGCTGTGCGAAGCCATTTAGAGTGTGAATGAAGATTTGGGACGAAATCTCGAATGGGAGACGCGACATTGGGTCCCGGACCATGTTGAGCTCGTATTGAGTCTGACTTTTCTCGCGTTCCAGCTGTTTGAGCAATTCGCGGTGCGCTTTGATCTCATTGTCGAGCTTTGCGACACGCGCCCAAAGGCCTTCAACAGACATCATAGTGAGTGCGAGGTAGAGAGGCTACCGCAAGGTTGAAACGGCGACGAGGAAAACGTGGAGCAAGAGGTGTGTGATCCCATCAACTCTTCTTGCGCATATACTACCACCTCTACCACCTCTAAGTAGCAAATCCGCGCTACTCAGACCCAATCAACTCAGACTATGTATCATATGGCCCGAGCGCAGCATTCCGAATCCACTGACACCGCAATCAAAATCCGGATAACTCTAAAGCCGAGAATGGACTTGCACGCGCTCGTTGCCTGGGGCAGATTTCTCTCGAGCTAAACCTGGCATCTTGGGCTTCTGGACGATGCTTATCTTGAATGCAATCATTGTTTGGGGAACTCGAGTATCGTTCAGACTAATAATGTTGGACATGAAATTCCTCGAACCGTATTGTATGTACGCCAGCCATGGAGGTTCCGAACCCTTGGCGATATACAAACGTCGAATCTGGCGTCGATAGGCTCAAGCCGTTACTTTCGTGCGGGAGAGGTCAAGACTACCTCATGCCTGAGTCTCTTAAGCTTCGAGTATGTATGTCAGCCAATCGCAATCTGTGTAGCAGACGCCCAAACTTCACGTTTGGCGCCTCTCATTAGGCTTTAAAAACGGCGCAAAATATGCTTCAGCCGGCCAGCCAGTCCGTTCACCCATGGCAAACGACTACCACTATTGTCAAACCCCGGAATCTCTCCATCCGCTACTTGAAGCCCTAAAAACCACCTCTTGTGTGGTCCTTGGCTGCGAGGGGGTCGACCTGGGCAGAGAAGGAGGCAGCATCACCATCCTTAGCCTCCTACTCGCCCCGCTCGAGGACGAGCAGACGAAACCATACATCCTTGATCTCAAAACGTTGGAATCGGACAAACCCTCCCTCACTTTACTTTTCGATGCACTCGCAAGCGGTACCATCCTCAAAGTGACTTTCGACGGTCGTAGGGATGGGTTGGCGCTGAGAGCCTTGGGCTATGAGCTCGCCCAGAGCCGTTGCGTCTTAGACATGCAGCTCGCGATGGTCATGAAGCGGGTCGAGATTGATGGCGAAACTTGCGAGGAACAGATTGAGCGGCTCAGGGGATGGCTCGCCTACAGAGAACTCGAGCAACATTCCCAAATGTACGAACTCATCCATAAACTCCCTTCACTCGAAATGGCTCTCATCGACATATTTGAACACGATGAATCGCATGAGAACATCGCCGAGCCTTTGCGGGCCAAGACAGCTCATGGCAGTACGTTCTTTAAACTGCTTATGTGGATCTGCTTGACATAAACTGCTCTGTAGTCTACCACTCATCGTGGGGCGATCGACCACTGGACATCAAGTATCTTGAATATGCAGCAGCAGTTGTCCGCCTCATCAGCCAGCTCTATCATCGGTTCCACGACGACGGAATGCTTGCTCGACTGACCGAATTGCAAAGCGCCACCACCCGATTCCTTGCTTCCGCAGGAAAAGCTGAAGTGGAGATGTACAACGCGCATCGGCTTCTCCCGCTAGATGTGTTGAAACCTCGAGCTGCGGGTCCAACATATCAATGCGACGGATGCCGGCTGACTTTAGGGTCTGATGCATTCTCAAAGTCTGCCAGACTCATGCTCAACAAGAAGAAAGAGCGATTGTGCTGGGTCTGTCGGGCAGTGAAAATTCACGAGGAGACGAACCGGAATCGCTACGATTCAGATGGCGACCCTTATGCATATGATTCCGACGATGATCCGTGGTGAACGCAGACATGAAGAGAACCCTAGATGAATAATCTACTTCTTGCGCGTCTCTTTCTCAGAGAAGGGTGCGAGTTCATCTCCATCCTCGTGCTTCCTTGATGTGGGCTCTAGGCTCTAGTACGCGCGCATTTGGCTGCATCTACCATCTGCGCGTTGAAGCCAAATGCTCGTTATGTAAACTTGCCTTCATCGTTTTTCTTTCTCGGTTTGCACTTTGCCGCTGTATTGCTCCTGTTGTTATATTCGGTTTTTGTTCTTGTTGTCATCTGCATGAGTTTCGCGCAAGAAAATAACAAGAAGAAGTCGAATTCAAGGTAGCAAGAGACGGAAGTATTATCAAGAAACAATCGCGCGGTATCCTGAACATTCAGAGAGCTGTGTATGGGAGGGGAAACGTGAAGAGTAGCGGGAGACTGAGCGGTGTAAGTTCATCCTCTCTATGGGACTGCTAGCAGCGACGCTATATGCAGCCAGAGGGGAGGCCCGAAGCCGACTCGTCGAGGCGCATAGCCATGCATCCCAAGCCCAAATCGCTTGTGCAACGGGAAGAGTCGAAGAAGACATTTTAACGAGCCTGTAACGGCGAAGTCAATATACGCGATATTTGAGGTAAAAAATCCGACTAACAATGGTTATGAGTCTATCACTTGTTGGACTTTGGAACGGGACAGGGCGCGGCGCCGGAAAACCCGTAGGTTGACTGCAGGGCACCGAAAGCGGCGCGATAATCTTTCTTCGCTTTGGTCTGCGTTAACGGCGCGTTGACCTGGGATGGGGTGCGAGTGCTAGACTTCGCTTTGGGTACGGGGCTAGGTGCAGAGCCCGCGAAACCGTATGTGGATTGGAGGGTCGCGAATGCGGCCTGGTAGTCTTTCGATTGCGAGCCGTTCAGTGGCGTGCGCGAAGAAACGGAGAGGAGGGAGGCGGTGGATTGGGTTTTGGGGGACATTTCTGGTGGGGGGGATGTGATGAGGTGGAGAGTAGGATTTTTGTAGATGAGTTTGTTTTAGCTGAGGTGCGTTTGGTGCAGACCAAGGTAATTGGGGCCATCCTTTATAGGTTTGCGATTTGGCTGCGGTGCCTTACACGCAGCCGCAGAGTTCTTTGGCACCAACTTTTTTGAACGGAAGATCATGACATTTGGGGCGTCTCGGATGCGCAGCTTTTCTTTCCGTTGCTGTGATTCCAACCTGACTCACCTAGGGGGCAACGCTGGGCAACGTTTGGATACTTCGGTCCCTGCGAGTCATAGGAAAGTACAGAAACGAGGGATCTTCGTCAGTGCGGGTCCGTTGACTCAGAAGGTGTCTTTTCCCAATTGAAACAAACAACAGACGATGAACGGCGGCTTTGGGTAAGTCGGAATAATCCAGGGCGTTGACAGGCCGTGAACTGCGGTCTGAGCCTCTGAGGCCACCACCATTTTGGACAACGTCTGCGTAGCGCGCAGCACGGATGAATTCAAATAGCCGAGCACGCCATAGTCTGAATCCAAAGGGCAGCGGCGCAGTTTGACCGTGACGAGCGAAAAAAAAAATCGAAGACAATTGCTAAATTCCAGAGTCGCGTAGCTTACAGCCATGGGGCCAGTGTCGAGCTCTGTAGCACAGAAGAAGGGAACCATGTATACTGAGAAGCACTAAATGCGTGAGGTTGGGAGATTCAGAGACACAAAAGAATCAAATCGATATCGCCATCAAATATACGCATCATTGACAATCAGATAAGATTGAGATAACAAACTTTCCACCACGCTCTTGCTCCCAACTCCCACCTTGAGAAATGCGGGCGTTCACTGTGGTGGAACTCAATACCATAAGCGTTAGTTCTGGAGCTTGATGTGCTTGCTGCTTCCCTTCCATGCCCGCAAGTTGCCTGGGCCACTGACCGGCTGTCTCCCAATGGAGCGCCGAATATCTTCACCCGCAATTCTCTCGCTTTCTGCTTTCCGACTTGTGGTAGGGAACTACAGGTGCAATGGTTCTCATCGCTATCACTCAGAACCTGAAGAAGAAGGACTTCTGCGCCTGGTTCTTTCTGCGGTTGGTCAATAGGCTGAGAATCTATGCAGCTGCCATCTTGGCTACTCCTTGTGTACGATTTGCCCCACCTGTCTCGTCGCCGGCTTGCGTCATCTGTAACACTTAACGCCTGTCGGGATCCACCCACAAAATCTTTGTGTATTTCGCTATTGGACATTTTCGTTTCCTGATTCTCACCGACGTGGGATCTTGCCATAAGCTACGTTGATCGCGCCTTTGGATACTTTTTCAAAGGCTTAGGTCCAAGCCTTTGCTCAAGACATTTTGGCCCGTTAAATCCGACGCGGCTTCCTGAGACACATGTTTCCTCTTCCAGTTTTTTTTGGCACCGGTCACTCCTACCAGCTCTATCCGTGCGGTCAATGGTTTCGGGACACGTTCTCTGGACCTTGATATACCGCTAATCTGATACGCCTCCGCTTCTTGTGAAAGTTCGGCGATGACGAATTCAGCATTCCCTCCAGTATAAAATAGGCCTCTCACCAGCACCCTTTCTTCAAATCTCCGTACTCCCCGCGAACACCCACCCATCATGTCTGCCACTATGACTGCTACTATCGTGGAGCCTCCCTCCTCGCTCAAGCTCAACGGCTCGGCCGCAAAGGATGAGACCGTGAATGAGGAGCCGTACAAGTACGCGCACCTCATGCCGGTGTACTCGCAGGATAAGTTTCCCCCGCTGGAGCAATTTGACCACGTCGACCCCGGCTCGCGCGCACTAGCCCACGCCAACCCACGATCCTTCCTCGACTCGGCGACCGTCGTGGAGCTTACCCCCGAAGTTGGATCGGAAGTAAGGGGCGTGAACCTTGCTGAGCTGACGCTTGACCAGAAGGATGAGCTTGCCCTTGAGGTACGCTTCTCTTTGATCTACGACCCTTCAATCTCCATATGCTGACGGATCAACGTATTTAGGTTGCACGTCGGGGTGTGGTCGTCTTCCGGGACCAAATGGACTTCATTGATCGTGGGGCTGGATTCTATGAGGAGTGGGGCAAGCATTTCGGTCCTCTCCATATACATCCTACTAGCGGTAACTCGTCTTCTTGTCTATCTCTCCTCAGTATAACTAATAGGTTAAAATGTAACAGGACACCCGGAAGGCTTCCCGCACATCCATCTTATCTACAAGTTCGTCGGCGCTTGCTCACTCATCTTCGTCTTTCTGATTTTCAACAGGGATGCTAACTCGCGGTTCGCCACTGAAGGCCTCACCACGACCGTTTGGCACTCCGGTGCGTATATCTCTGTTGGTCAATATCAACCTTTATTCAATTCTGGTTTACCCCTGCAGACTTCTCTTTCGAACTCAACCCTCCTGGCCTCACCACCTTCTTCCTTTTGTCGCAGCCGAAGTCCGGAGGTGACACGCTCTACTCGTCGCAGGTCAAGAACTTCCGTACTCTATCCCCCGTTATGAAGGACTTCCTGCGCACGCTGAAGGCTACGCACACGGCGGTTGGGACGCTGCGTGCGACCAAGGTCAGTTCGATAACCCAACTGATACCTGTAGCGCCGCTCACCCATTGATTGTTTAGGGAGGCGCATTGCGTCGCGAACCGATTGAGACCGTGCATCCCGTTGTTCGCCGGCACCCCGTCACCGGAGAGGAAGCGCTTTATGTCAATTATCAGTTCACTAAGAACATTGTGGGGATGAAGAAAGAGGAGAGTGGTTCGTTTGATTTCGATTCTTTGCCACGAGTCTTGGGTACTCAGAAATATCGTAGAACTGATCCTCAAATTCTTGTACGATCACATCGCCAAGAGCGGCGACCACCAAGCACGTATCAAATGGGAGCCCATGTCCATGGTGCTTTGGGTGCGTCCAATGCCATCACTGTTCCATGGGCATCTATCTAACTGTTATACGTGTAGGATAATCGTGTCACTGGTCAGTTGTTGTTGATATTGTGTTTCCCTTCCTATTTACTGATGATGCATCTTACTCGTACAGCCCATTCTGCGATTTCGGACTATTCGCACCTGAAGGCTCGCCGCCATGGAGCGCGGATCACGCCTCAGGCTGAGAGGCCCATCCCTGCGCTTGCAAGTATGAAGATGGATGAATGATTTTGATTTTGAAAAAAGCGGGTGCCAGCATGGTACCCTTGCTGTGCTCCTCCTCTATGTACTATAAATAATATAGCCAGAGATTTATGTCGCTTTCGATGTTTCCCATGGAGTGATTCTACAGCCGCCGAGTTGTGGAGTTGAAGGGAAATTTGAGGGGACGGTGCCGTCGAGGTGGGCAGTAAACCACGAAATGAGGCTCAAATTCAGCGAAAAAATGGGCCTGAAACGAGCGATATTTTTGTTTCGATGTCCACATCGAGTTTCTTGGCAAAATGCCAGCGCTGAGCGTGGTAGGTGCATACGCATCTGTGATGCGACTGTCGAAACGGTGATGAGATATATCACGTAAGCAACGGTTCCTTGTCCTCACGCAACGATCCCCGGTTTTCTTTGGACGACCTTGACGCTTTCTTTACGCCGTCCAGCCCTCTCGACGTCGTAGCCAGCATCCAGCTCGGCCACCCACATTCCTTTGTTCCCCACACTCCTTGCTAATCAACTACAATGATCCGTGACCACCGTCTTGTTGCTCGAGGGATTTTTGACGGCGGTTTCCTTGGTGGAAATGGGGGCAGTAGCCAGCCTCCGGATTCCTCAGCTACTGGTCAGTGTTCATTAAAATTCTGCTATTCCCTATTCACATCTTCTCCCTCTCAGCCAATCCTCCCACCAACAGCAGCAGCCCACCGGCTAACCCGCCTGCTTCTTCTTCGACAGTCAAAAACAACAATGGTGACAACGGAAACAATAACCAGCAGCAGTCCAAGAGCAGCACCTCCACCACCTCCACCACGAGCACTACGAGCACCACCACCACTTCTACGACTTCCACCTCGACTACGACGACAGAGTCCTCGGCCTCTTCCGCCCAGCCGTCCTCTTTGTCGGTCCTGGTCTCTTCCTCGGCTTCGGCGACCTCTAAATCGACCACCCCACTTGCTGTCTGTCACTTCGTTTTTTCACAAATTCTTGCTTTAACCCCTGAGACATCGATAGACCAAGGGAAATGCTCTTGCGACCGCCTTTACTGGTGCGCAGGGTAACATTGGCTCAGATGTCCAGACCACTGCCCCCGACGATGCAGGGTCCACCAACTTGGCTAATAACAACACCCAGAACGGTGCTTCGAGCAGCGTCAATGTCGGTGCCGTCATCGGTGGAATTGCGGGCGGTATCCTCGGCGTCGCCTTGATCTTCTTCGTCGTCATGTGGTTCCTCGTAAGCTGACTTTTGCGAACGTCTCTATCTCAAATTAATGTTGCATACAGCGCCGAAGACGCCGGATGAGCGAAGGGGACTTTGAACCCTCCAACTACCGCGACTCAGCTGTAATGGGCGGCAGTGGGCCCGATCCGTTCAACCCTCGCCCGCCGACCATGATTGAGCGCCACATGAACGGCCACAACACCGCTCCCTCCATCTCGAGCATGGGTGGCGCTGGTATGGCTGGTGCGGGTGCTTACAGCTCCAATGAGCAGTATGCGGACGATCAATACGCCGCTGCCTACCCCGCGCAACGTCAGATTCAACCCCAGCAGCAATACACTTTCGGGCAGACTTATGAGCACGACGCCAGTCCTGAGGGTGAGTACAACGGGGCATATAGCTCCGAACCCCAGGCCATCGACATCTATGCTGCCGAAGCGTACGCATACCCCAATGATGTCGTAGTCAGCCCCGGGATGCAGGCGCAGGAGATGGGCTATGGTGACGCTCAGCAGCAGCAGCATGATTACCACCACCAGCAGTATCACCAGCAGCAGCAGCACGCCGATGCATACGGCGGGATGTGAAAGGCTTCACAGCCTTCACCTGCCGCTCTGCATAACCGATAATTATTCTTGACCCGGCGTCTGTTTGTCTGTCTATACTGTCTGCCTCGGCCTGGTTTTCTTTACGCCGGCGCGTTCTTTCCTTATACCTCCCTCAAACACCCTTCGATCGGACGTGCTGGCCGTGCGATGACGAATGTTTTTCTTGTTCATTTACAAAGTTGTCCTTGTACTATCTGCTTGCGCCTCCCTCCCTTGAACGCTCGCTTCCAGTGCGCCACCACCCACCCTGCCCCTCAACTCTATCCTCCCACCCCTCCACCTATCCCTTCTTCCCTCGACGCCTCGCTCACCCAAATACCCCACCCATTCACCCTATCCTCATTTTATTCTGTTCAATATTTCTCACTATACTGTTTGTGTTTTTGTTACGCCGCTCCTCTTGATTCCGCCGCTCCCGCTTTTCTGTCTGCGAGGATATGTTATGGATACACAGTGTGTACTCGTCCTATGTACATACTTTTTCTATACTCGCTCGTGGATGCGTGGAGCTTGTAATTTGTGGGTTAATCAAACTATTTCCCAAATATTTTCAGGGCCGCCGCGTTTGTGGATGGTAGTGCGAAGATGAACGAGTGGATGGCACCATGTGCTCCCCTGCTTTGCAGACGGCCCCCGCCGCTGCGCACTATTTTAGTTCTTGACGCCCGTACTCCGGTGGTTATAGCTGCGCACTACGCAGAATATTGAACCGCAGCGGTCATTCACGAAAAAATTGCCATCGACCGCGATCAGCGCGGGAACCCATTTCCACTTTCCATTTTGGGAAACTCACTTTTTCCTCTTGTGTTGTATCGCTGAACGTCCTGAAGAGCCTGAAGCAGGTGTCACTCCAAAGTTCTGACCTATTATCTTCTGCGAATCGCATGAACTTGGAAATATAGATCTTGTGCAAGGTATCTTCTGACGATGTTCTCACTGATGTACTCGTAGGCGCTTGTCGGCGGCTGCGCATCCACATCTCGACAAACCGAACGTCAAGGGTATAATCTCTGAAAGCAAAAGGTTCCTTGCTGCGTAAGGTACCGCAGCTACGCTGAAAACCTATAAAACATGGCCCCGATTTCCTCAGTGGGTTGCAACAACAAACGCGCCTCAGCTAAAGCAGACAGTTCTACCTCCAAAACTCTAAACCTCACCTCACTTCCTCGCATCCACCCCACCAGAAATGTCTTCTGCATCCAGCTCCACTGCTACCCTCGTCACCGTGTCTTCGCGCACGCCGTTGAACCGCTCTACCACCGTGAAGGCGAAGGATTTCCAGGCCGCATTCGCGAGCCTCCAATCTACCTACGGTTTCCCTGGGTCCGCCCCCAGCCCCGTACCCAAGAAATTCTCCTCCTCTCCTTCCACTTCGGCGAAGTCCAGCCCCTCTGTCCCAGTTAGCGCGCCTTCTGCGCAGAATAAGGCGAAGAGAGATTATCGCTCCGCTTTTGGCAACCTCCAATCGACTTTTGGGTTTGGCGGTGCTGCCCCCTGCCCGGTTCCGAAGTCCTCTCACAAGTGAACGGTTAATTTGAAGGCAAGTTGATCTATTCTTTGTACAATTTACGCGTTTATTGACTTGCTGGCGTTTTCAAGATGGCGTTTTTTACTTTTCTCGACATACCGGCGACCCGGCCGCCTGGGATGGTCGCCACTCAGGTGTTACACCTTTACGACTCAGCGACAGGCCTCCGTTCTGGCTACACATAGCACTCGCTCGTGCTCGTAGTCACATAGAGCGGATGATCTTTCGCTGGCAAAGGCAGCTCCTCTCCCCCACTACAACCTCCATTCTTATCCTGTTTCGGTGTCTCTATAATATCCTACGTTTGTCCTATCACCTTCCATGATCCCAGGATAACAATTAGTACACTCCTTACTTGCCGTTTTTTCTCGCGTTGCTATACAACACTACAATAATGTTTCCTACTTTTGCTGTGTGTTAGGTGCCCTAACTGCAACCAGCTTTTGATTATCTTTCCCATGAATTCATTGAACTTGGATCTTGATCGGCTTGGAATCCCCGCATCTCTGTTGTTGCGTATAAATCAGTTCGGCGGTTTCTCAGCGTTCCACAGCGATTGAACAACACGCTGAAGGTGCATGGCTAAATTCCTGATGCTCGTCAAAAAGAACTCGAAGCATGACAGCTTTCAGAGAGTATTCAATTCTAAGAAACCCGGCGAACACGAATTTTCAGGGACAAAACGCACTGAAAAGGCGGCCTGACGTTGTCAGTTCGGTACCGACCCTCATACTCAGACCCCCTTTGACAGGAAAGTGAAAATTAAACATAATTTGGCAAGGATCTATTCAAGTTCATGCATGACTCGCGTTTTCTGCGTTCCTGCCACTGCAACTTGAAATTGAGAGTGACTCAGCCCTGGGCAATTCAAAGACAAAGGCGCTTCCGACGTCACGATCGTAAATGCTAAACAAAGCCTTTGTTGTGGTTCCCGCACAGGCTCCGAGAGCTATAAAATCTTTGTTCCCTAAATCGTGACAATAGATTGTCTCAACACACCCCACAGCCCAACTTCAGCGTATAAGAAGCGAGCCACTCTTACCGCATCCCCTCATAAAGATGTCCTCTGCTTCCACATCTACTGTCTCCCTCGCGTCCACCGCGACCGTGTCATCCCGCGCACCACTCAACAGCTCGAATACTGTTAAACAGCCAAAGGACTATCAGGCGGCGTTCGGCAACCTCCAGTCCACCTATGGAATGAACGGTTCAGCGCCGATACCGGTGCAAAAGAAACGCGCTTCCCCACCTGCATCGCTCGCGAAGCAGGACCAGCCGCCGACGAAGAAAGATTTCTCGTCCGCATTCGGGGATTTGCAGTCCACATACGGTTTCGCTGGGGCCATCCCATCGCCCGTCCCGAAACCGAAATCGAGGCCAGAGAGATCAGAAAATGCTTCCTTTGCTTCGAGATTTGGTGGCTTCCGGAGGTGGTTGACGGAGCCTTCGTCGTCCAGAAAACAAAACGTTCAGGAAGTCCCAAGATCTTCCTAGTTTATGATCGTGCCATAGGTGAGATGGAATGTCGGTCCTTAATTTTGGTTGCTCACCAGTCTTTGCAGTTGCTTGAAATATTGTGTAGGACCCCATCCAATGCCCTGATACGGAGAACATGACTTCTATTACTTGTTGGTTAGCGGCAAATCATATCGCGAGCGAGGTTTCGCTACAGGGAGGCACCGAACTGTTTCCTGCATATGAACTTTCCTATCCTATCGGGACCTGCGTTCATTGATTCACTGTTGTCTTGTGTATACTTGTAATAATTCAGTCATTCGAAGCCCTGTATTCAAAGAATTCCTGTCGGACACTGTCAGAGCGGATGTTCAATCCAGATTGTGGCCAAAGAAGTAGCAACATCCAGAGCACAGAGTTGAGAGACAGTTCAACCGCTTCACGGTTTCTGGTTTGAAAATCCTTGGATTTCGCAGTCAAGGTCGTTCTGCAACAAATAGCGTTTCCTGTGAGATATCCATTGTGCAGAGTGCCGAAAGCGAATTGTTAACAAGAGCTTTTTTCATGCTAGATCTTTCATGTAACGATTTGCCTTGCATCCAGCAATTTCGTGTGCGTGGTTGAGACCGTCGAGTGAAAGAAGATGGGAACCGGGCACCGCCACTGAATGCTACCTGTCATTCCGGCGGATGCCGAATGTTTTCTCCTTGTGCTCATATTGTGTTCTTCTCCTGCTCTGGTCCAATGGCCACAAAATGCCCTGTCTCTCGGTTCCCTTCAGCCTACGAACGCCCCCCACATATCTATGAGGAAATTTTGGACACGCCGATGCTCCCTGACCCTGTAACAGCTGTAACCCCGAATCAATCCTTCGCATTTGGTTCAGCAATAAACTGTGAGTGTTCATTTTGTCAGATTACATTCCACGCTCGTCTGATTCTCGACAACGTGCCGGCAAGCATAGAAAGATACGCGGCCAACATGTGCGGCACCTCAGTCGACTCCGTGGACGCTTATAATAGCCCAATATGATTTCCCATCCTGAGATACTCCCCCAACATGGGTAAGCGCACAGCGACTGGTGTGCTTACTACGGTACTCGGCCTGGTCGAAATTGCTGCGGAAGAAATCCCTTTCCCTGGTGTGAAGACGGCAGTGGGAGGTGTTCTTGAAATCGTCAAAGGAATCAACGTACGAAATAGTCGGGAACTTCGTCGACCTGCTGCTCACAACTCCCAAATTAGAAAACCAAGCAAAACAAGAAGGCCTTGGCAACTCTTCGCGACGATATGTATCAGCTTTCTCAAAGCGTGATAGAGCCGTTATCCAAAGCGAACCCAGCAACAATTTCTCCAGGCCTTCGGAACGCTGTTGATTCCCTAGTCGAGTACGCAACATCGCTTTCAGTGGCCAAAATCATCGTCTTACAAATATAAATATCCATAGTGACCTACTTCGAAGCGCCGACGAGTGGCAAACCAGGTCTAAGAAGCCGTGGATTGTCAGATTCTTTCAACGAGAAGACGACAGCGATGATATCGAAAAGTTCTCTCTCAGTATCAAAGCTTCCAAAGACCGTTTTCTGGTAAGCTCGAAAGGTTTGTGAATGATCGATTTTTCATTAAAATGCACCTATTAGTTGGCGTCGAATGTCAGACAAGAAATTCAAGAAGGGACAATCATCGGCCAATTAGACGTAAGCTTCGCATCCTCCTCTAGCAAATTTGTCTGAAACCTTGGGCAGGATATGGGAACGGCAGCGCGCATGAGAGGTATGGCCGAGTCATCTTGGGTTTCCGTCCCTCACGCGGGGGTTAGAAATTTCCGCGCTACTAGAAGAACTGAATCCAGTCAAAGCGGCCAGCCATCAATCCCTCCGTCCTACGGGTGGCGGAGTATGCTGTGAAGGAACGCGTGTCGACGCCTTGCAGACTATCACTCAATGGATGCTAGATCCTGCAGCTTCTCCTTTGTTCTGGTTAAATGGGATGGCTGGCGTCGGCAAGTCCACCATCGCATTAACTGTGGCGTTGGGGGCGGAGAAATACTGGGTTGCTAGCTTCTTCTGCTCACGACAGGAAGGAAGCTTGCGAGACTCCGCAAGAATTATTCCAACCCTTGCGTATCAGCTGGCCAACCTCGACGCAGGGCTGAAGGGGCTGATTGGGAATGTCTTGGATGCCCATCGTACCATCGCGTCCGAATCTACCAACAGGCAATTCGATAAGCTACTCCTGGAGCCGCTAAGAACTCTTCAAGAGGGTCATCATCCTATATTACTGGTTCTCGACGCACTCGATGAGTGCGAAGATCGCGGGGTAGCTGAGCTGTTGCGGGTCATAGTGACGGCTTCCTCTAAACAAGACTTTCCGACGACTCTGAAGATCTTCGTCACCAGTCGCCCAGAGCGCCATATCAGAGTCGTTCTTGCGCCGTCTCACCCTCGCGGACTACGACTCCAGGATATCGATAAGAATGTCATTGACAGCGACATCCGAATATTTGTGGACGCTGAAATAACGAAAATCAATCTTGAACTGGAGCTCGAGATGGAGACGGATTGGATAACGGCCAAGGACAAGAGTTCTCTCGTGCAGCGCTCGGAAGGTCTTTTCGTTGCTGTGTCAACGATGCTTCGTTTCATTGGGGATCGTGGAGTGAGCGATCCAAAGCGACAGCTGCGCATCCTTCTGGGCTTGCAGAAGTCTCCTGGCGCAAATCGATACGAGCAGTTGGACCAGCTCTACCTCCAGGTTCTCGCTAGCTCAGTGGCTTCGACTGCCAACAAGCCGGAGGTCCTCGACCGATTTCAGAAGGTTGTCGGGAGCATTCTTCTTCTCAAAGACAGTCTTCCCGTGGCCACTCTCGCCCGACTCCTTGGCATGGAAGCAGGATCTGTTAGGGCAGCGTTAGCGAATCTTCACTCCGTCATCAATGTGCCAATGTCTAGTCACGAATCTCCCCAAATCTACCATACCTCATTCCGGGAGTTTCTGACTTCGCCGGATCGCTGCACAGACAAGGACTTTTTGGTGGTCGAAAGTGTTCACGAAGCGAGACTGTCTCTATGTTGCTTGAGATTGATGCACGTACACCTCAAGCGTAACATGGCTGGTTTAGCTGGGGCATTGGAACCGCTCTCCCAAGAAACGAAGGATAAGCTCGGTTCAATCATTTCGCCCGAATTGAGCTACGCTTGTTGTCACTGGGGAGCGCATCTCTCACGAGCAAAGGTAGAGGACAAGGCTCTGACAAAGGAAGTCGAAATTTTTGCGAGACAAAGTCTTCCTTTTTGGATCGAGGCTTTGAGTCTATTGGGCATGGTGCCGGTTGCGCAGGGGGCAACCAGAGCCGCACATCAGAGCGCGGTGCGTGATCTGCTATATACTTTTGTCAAGACTGATCTGACCTATCTCATCCTATAGCCATTACTTTCCTGCTCGGAAGAGGTCACAACGATGTTCGGCGATATATACCGACTGCTTCACGTCGATTCGGATGTACTGGAAGCCAGCCCTCTTGGTATCTATACCGCTATTCAACGATCTCCATCCAAAAGTGTTCTGTTCAGAACCTACTCGTCGCAATGGCCGGTGGAGCGAGCGCTGGATCACGCAAGCCAGGCAGCAGGTATCTGGTCAATGTCGTTCTCCCCCGATGGCACGACGGTCGCGGGTGGCATGGTGGACTGGAGCGTTCGAATATGGGACGTCCAATCTGGCATTCAGAAGGCTCATTTGCGGGGTCATATCGACTGGGTTGTTTGTGTGGCCTTCTGCCCTCGTGGAGCACGCATTGCGTCCTCCTCGCACGACAAAACCGTTTGCATCTGGGAACTAGCCACTGAACGCAAGGTTCATGTTCTGAAGCATCCTGCATGGGTGAACTCTATCAGTTTCCTGCAAGATGGATCTCGTCTTGCCTCTGGTGCAGAAGACGGTCATCTTCGCCTTTGGGACGCGCTCTCAGGCCAATTGCGTGAGACGATCGAACCTGCCCACGGACCCGTTACTTGCATCAGGTTTTCACCTAACGGCACCTTAGTGGCAGCAGCCTTTTTCGATACCACTATCGGAGTCTGGGACGCAGAATTTACCACTCAAATCGCGACATTCACGGGACATACCTATATCGTCGCAAGTCTCTCATTCAATCCTGACGCTACGCGGCTGGTGTCGGGCTCCTGGGATGCTACTGCCCGACTGTGGGACCCGTCGACGGGGGAGCATATCCTCACTTTCGAAGGGCATGCTAGTGGGCTCAACAGTGTCGCGTATTCGCCAGACGGACGGCGTCTAGCTTCCGCGTCGGATGACAAGACCGTTCGGTTGTGGGACACTGCAACTGGCGAGGAACTTGCGGTGCTTGGAACGCATTCCCATTGGGCCGCATCTGTAGCTTTTTCTTCGGTCGGGTCATACGTCGCATCCGCGGCTTGGGACGGTACTGGAGCTGTATGGGACACGACTACGCTGACCAGGAAGACTACACTTGTCCCTGCTGCAGTTCCGAGCAAAAGCAACCGTAGACGCTTCTCCGTCAGGGTATAGCATCTGCCTCTACCGCTGCAATTCACGCATGGCATGATAACTAGATTACATCCGAGCTAATGAAACATTTTACATCACTGATTTCAAACGAGCTTCGCACAGGCAGATCTAACGTTCACATAGTCGCCCTCCTCCTCAAGGAATTGCAGCTTCACCTGGGGTCCGAACACAAGCGCATGCGTGGACCCTCCGAAGTGGAACGAACCAATCTCATCGCCCTTTTGGACGCGCTGTCCTGCATGCACAGTGATATCGCAACTCGAAACCTCGACCATACCGACGCCAATGAAGCACATAAGCCCGATGCGCGCGTCGTCGGCGAGAATGAAGATCAGGGCGCGAGTCGCGACGTGCGTGAGGAACGGTTGCTGTCCCTGGAACGCAACGAGATCTGGAGACGGCGGCGAATCCTCCGGTATACCCGCGAAGTAAGTGCCTTCAACAACGAGAGCCTTGACAATCGTCCCGGTCACCGGCGCGTGCCATCGGTGGTAATAGTATGGGCTGAGGAAAGCCTGATACACTGTACCACCGATGAAGCTGTTCGCGAGCGGATCGGCAAGCATGTGCACCAGTGAGTAGGGCTGCGAGTCCTTGAACCAAAATGTGTCCTTTGCGTTCACCTTTGTTCTGTACCGCAGGACCTTGGACTCGCACGCACTCGCGATATACGTGCTGTCGTCGGGGTAATCCACGGGACGTGCATTGTCCCTAAGCTTGCGGGCAAAGAAACTGTCCCAGGAAGTGAAACCCCAGTGTGGCAGCTTCGGGTCGCACACAAAGAGGTCGATGAAGCCAGGCATGTTCTGCATAGCGGCTTCACCAAGCCATCCTTTGGCATTCTCGGTTAGGACCCAGGCTGACTCCGGAGAAGATAGATACTTTGACCAGACCGCGAAAACGTTGCGGAACTGGTCATTGACGTCACGGTTGATGAGGATGGTCAAGCCGTTGGACATGGACATAGGCCATTGCATGATAGCGGTGAACGGCAAAAAAACGAGGAAGTCCGGATTATATTCCGGGGCATCGTTAACAAATCTGTCGAAGCACTTGAGCATGGTCAGGTAGTCCTTGACCTGGGCGGAGAAATGAATATAGGCGATCTCATGTCGGACTCTGAAGTCTTACCTGCGGCCGACCTAAAGGATCTGATTCGGGAACCGAGTCGAAGAGCCTATGGAAGCCCATGAAGAGCTCGGGGTCGCTCTCGATAGCGTTCTTGAAGCCGATGACCGCTGGATTTTCTATCTCCTTGTGCTTTTTGAGTTCTTTGAGAATTTTATCGATCCAGTCAGCCAGCTGGTCCGGCCGGTCAGGAATCCAGCCACCCAGACTCATATCGAGGGGTTGATTGTACGGCGTTGACGCGAATGGACCGTCGTGGAGTGGGGGTTTACGAACGCCATGGGGTGCGCCCGGGTGTGCGCGTCTAGTCGACATGCTCAGTCAATCAATAGATGCGAAGAGGGACGGGTCGGTTCTTTGTATGCAGAATAGATCGATTTCAGCTGCAGTTTTTATTCACAGTCGGAGACAATGCGATAGCACCCATAAGCGCGCAGACAGACAGGCCACACGGAATCTAGGAGTACGTTCGCTTCCAGAACACCAGCTGACGATGAATGAAAACCAGAGGGGGTAAATTAGCTTCCATAAGAGTTATTTGCCAGGGTTCTGCACTAGGACAGTTGTCAAAGTTTGACTTTCGTCTTGGTCCACTTTGCGAATTGCAAGGTTCTTGGTTAGATTCGCCTGGACGTGAGCGAGAAGTGAGAGAAGGCGTCGACATCGCTGTTGAAAGATCCGGTTGGACAGAGACGTTTCGCGAACGATGGGTTTCATCGAATGGCCCGTGCTGGGAATGAAAATTTGACACTCAGCATTCGGAAAGTGCGCTGGAATTTTTATTCGTGTGCGTTGCAACTTGGAAAAGACAGGAAACGGCGACGATCTCCTGGACCTCCAACGGAAAAAACAGCTCGTTGGACAACACCGCAGCGGAGAGCAAGCCAACAATACTAAAATTCCGTCAAAGGGTTGAACCCTAGCGAATTGGGATTTCTTGGGCAATTACATATCTTCCACCACAGACTATCGCGCGTAGAGGAAGGCTTCCGTCGATCCGCTGTTTTCCAACATACGGCAAGTCATTGAACGGTTGAAGTTGAGATGAAGACGAAAAGCACGAAGGGGTTTTGCCGCGGCCACAACAGTCGTAAACGACACATTGATGCTTAGCTCGCAACCACGATGACCTGACAATGACACTACAATGACCATCATGACAAGCGACCAAAAGTTCTTGAAAATGAAGGGCCGTTCATGGCAATATACAGCTCCTCGTTGTGCGCTAGTTTCATTCCTGCCGGACGACGAGAAGACGACAATTACAAAGTGTGCCCTGGGTTGAATTGGCAAGAAACATTCCAGCTAGCAAGTTGTTGAGTTGGAAGTAGATGAGCGCTACATAGACCAACATGTGATGATACGGGCAGGTTCCCCAGCGTCAATCTGTTTGCAATCTAGTGGAAATCGGTGGCGGCCTTGATAGCTTCCATTCGACATGTAAACTGAACGACAGGCCTCATTGTCACCTCCTTGTACTATGTGGAGTTCCATGGTCTGGTGCCTTATGTTCTACGGCTTTCATTCGGCGACCTGATCGACTCATCGTGAACATATCCCATATCTGCAGCGAGTCCTTCAGCAAGGACGTTCTCTGCGGTTTCACAGTACCTTCCGTCGACGCGTCAGCCTCAGACCAAGAACCGATGAACTTTTCAGGAGAGTCCAATTTTCCTTCTCGGCCGCACGGTGTTCCTACACTGCCAGGCGGCCCGCACATTCAGGATTTTCCCCTTCACCCACCAGACCTCCCACAAATCCGAGCAAAGCTATCTGGACGTCCTAGTGCCCACCTAGTTGGACTCACCAAGCTCCTCGCCTCAGAGGGTTTGCATCTCGATTACAAATTGCCACACAAACGGACTCCGTAAGTCGCGTTGTTCCCCGCTCAGTTGAGGCGAAATAACGATGTTTCCTTTCTGTTTCAGCAAGAAAAAGAATTTCGCGGATGTCCTGATTCACCAGAATAGAGATCTATGGTTCCAATATATGTACAACCGGTTTTGCTGGACCATGGCGGTGTCGAGGGAACCCGTCGACCCTCACTTCAAGGATTATTGCGAGGTGAAATAGACCGCCTCATCCCTTGAGCAGTTCTGATGAAATGTATGCATATAGCAAGACTACGCCGCCATCTGGGCGTACGTCCGCCACATGGCCTGGAAAGCTTCGGCGTGTTCAGTCATCCAAGACGTTATCCAGGACGCGTCAACTATCGCTGAGGTACAGCTATTTGGGATGGACTGGAAAGACCTCGTCATGGACAATTTCGGGTCGCGCGGATATGAGCTCGATAGCAAGAAGCTTACCCCGGCGATGGAAAAGTTTATTGAATGGATGCAGGCAGAGGCGAGAAGAGCTGGAGAGACGAAGGATTACTTCAGGTTGAATGTCGTGATGACCCCGTGCATATTTGTTCGTTCACAGGTCTGGGTTTTCTCTCTTTTCCCTGATGATTGTCGCCGTAGGGTTATCCGAAAATCTGCAAGTTGCTCAAACGACACATTTCGCCCGATAAATTTAGTGGGTACAGTGCTTCTCTCACATTGGTCCTTTCTAACGGTTCGGTTCGCGACGCAGACGAGCTCTTCAAGACCGTCTGGATTGACCCAAATGACACCGATCACTTCGTGAAGCAAATTCGGGGTATGTATACTCCCCTCGACCCCCGCAACCCGCCTTTAACATAAACAATGCTTGCAGCCTACTTCGACTCCGTCCCAGCCCGCAATCCCGAAGATTACACGGACGTCTTCCGCGAAGCCATCCAACATGATATCGACGTGTTTGCCTCGTTCCTCCCTCCATTCATGCCCCCTTTCATCTGGCCTTGGGAAGTCGACCATCACAATCTCTTTCATATTTCTTTCGGCCTGGACGACATCCCCTTCTCCCTTCTGAAGCTGGAGCTCGATGATGTCGATGCCGATGCGGATGGCACCCCCGCTTGAATCACTCGTCCGGGATTCCAAGTAGGAATTGACGTGTAGCGTATGCAACTATGTGATAGATCTAAGATCGCTCGATAATGTTCGATTGGGCTTGTTACCCACTCCGGCGCTTAAACTGCTTCATTCTGGGTGTCAGATACGGAGCTATTTCTTGGTACGCATGTCTTACAATGGTTTGCTGTGCAGTGGAACGAATCCTTAATCTATATATTTCTGGAAGGTCTCGTGTGCAACGCGCCAAACTCTGGTTAACGCCCCTGCTCTTTCACTCCAGTATCAACGAGTGAGCCTCTCTCTAAGACGTGAATCCTCGCCTGATTGACGCGCCCCCGCTTTGACTCGCAGACAACCATGCTCCCTGACCTATTGCACCACATCGACCCAATCGATAAAATACCCGACTTTGAAGACTTTCCCCCATTCCGCGGGCTGGACGTGAAGTACGCCATCTACGTTCTACTTCGGCTGTGAAATATACCTCTGGACAGGACCCCCAACCTCATCGATGTTTTGATTGAAGACTTCTCAAGCAGCGGCCAAGACTATCTATGGCGAATGTTCATCGACAGTATATTCTGCCGCGCCATGGCATTTTCGCGAAATCGCGTCGAGCCCTCCTTTCGAGAATACGCTACTGTCAGGATTTGCCTATTGCTTCACACAGCTTGGATCACTAAATCAGCCACTTCCTCTATAGCAAGGCTGGGTTTTCTCCTGGGAGTTCCTGCGCTACATCGCTCTCCAAGCCGCCATCGCCCCCGACATTCCAACTGTGGCAGAACAGGCGCTGCGTGTCGCCGAACAAAACCTCGCCGTCCGGAACCGCAAAGTCCTCATCAGCGATTACCTCGACGTCCCCGGACCAACTTTATACAAAGCAAAACCTCATGCGACGGTTTCGAGCTACATATCCTTTCTCAAGGAGGAGGTCTGTCGTCCGGATCAGTCAGAGAAGGGGGATACCTTCTTTGATATGCATGTACTAGCTATTCCGAGCATTGTGGTCAGTCGTCAAAATCCTCAGCTCTGTTGCTAGAAATCACGATCTGACGCGATGACTGTTAGGGCCACCACTTGATCGCCAAAAAGCTCTTGAAGATGTCAGGAGTCGGAAGACGCCCGCTGAGTACGAACCGTAATTTACAGCGCCAAGGCTCCCCGCACTGACGCTTTGATACAGACAAAGCTTTCAAAAAGATATATATCGACACGCACATCTCGAACGTCTGTACAAACCACCTCTACAGTAAGTACGTTCCCACCAGGAACGTATCCTATCCAACATCTTCCCAAGGTTATTTCGAACGAAACTCCAGCAAATATGTCACCGCTCATCCTATAAGACTCGCGACCTGGACGCGCGCCTTCCGCACTGCTCTCGAACTGGAGATCAAGCTCTTCATGACATATCCGTTCCCCCCAATCCTTTTCGAGATGCTCTGTGATTTTGCCAATGATTCAGAGTGCACACATCCGCTGTGCCCTCGACACACGGCGCTCACGGATGTCATAATGGATTCCGTGACGGGAGATTTGGGTGCTTTGGGGGGAAGACGAACGAGCGGCCTGAAGTTCAAGGATACTGTCTCCTCCGACTTGAGTGAGCGGTTGACTACATCTCTATCTCTGGCGTAGTTGATTGTTCTCGTACCGGTTCATTAGAACACGAAGCTCCCAATGAAATACTTTCTCCCCTTCCAGCAGTAGCAATTGAATTGACTCTTGAGCCTGGAACGTTAAGTCTGCGAGACCATATCAGATTGTCTAATTTCTAGTATCGGTACCATGCAAGTGACCCAAAATTGTTTTAACAACAAGCTATGTAAGATACACTAAACCTCAAACGGCGGACCAATGCACCACCAACCCAAACCTATCATACACGTACTTGCTTACTTACTACTGCTGCACTCTCTCTAAAAAGCGTCTAAAACATATGTTACTTTAATGTTATGTGTGTATGGGATGCACGATGGGAGCAGGGTCCTTCGAGTGTGTGCGTGCGTAAAACCCATCAAGCGAGGAAGAGAAACTAGACCAGCAACATGGTCAAGGCAATGCAAATATCACAGTGGATGGAGGTCGAATCAAGCGATGATACTGAGTTCCCGCCGGCGTGCTTTAGCAAAGACATCCTTGTACGTGTTCCATATTCTGCCTCAGGTTATCAGACGCCAACAAGCTGGGATTGAGAAACGGAGAAGACACATACCGCTCAAGCTCTTCGATGTACAATTTTTGGATCCTCATCACCTCTTCTAAGCTAGGATTTTCTGTCTGTGTCACATGTATCGGGCGCCCAACTATTCACAGTCAATTATTCTCCTCCCACAATATCAGGAAAAAATCGACACGCACTGACTGCGACAATTTGTCGCCGATATGGCATCAGCCCCAGATTGTCTGTAAACCACGAGTCAATCGGAATATACGTCTTAAATAAGATGAACCACGAAGCCTACGCACAATTCAGCAGACCCCGACCATGGAAGAGCGGCAGAGTAAAGCCGAAAACAGACTTGAACTTTTCTTGCACCTTGAATACCGTCGTTCCGCGTTCGTTTGGCATTTGCTCGTAAATCTGCGTCGAAAAGCTGTTAGTCCAAGCCATCGTGAAGATACGGAATTTCACGCACGTCATTTTCGCCAAAAGAAAATACAGGAACTAAATCAGCCCCATGTCGAATAGCTAGTTTGATGAATCCCAATCTACGCGTCAATGTCAGCCCACGGAAAAGACCATATAGATTCATTCCAAACACACCGCTTCCTCAGCGTCAAGTCTGCAGTCCCAGGCTGCGCGTTCAAACTCTCTGCGGCGCCGCCTACGACAATCGTGATCGCAGACCCCCGCCCGCGCTTCAAGATATTAGAGCATGACTTCTTGCTCACGCTACATATCCCCATCGCAAGAATGACGTCGCGGTAGAATGGAATCTTGAAGTTGCTCGTGAGGGTAAGGAGGTGGGGCTTGATGCCAGGAAAGGCTTTAGAGAAGCCCGTTGCTGAGACGGTCATTGAGCATTCATTCGTGGTCGTACGCATAGGCTTGAAAACAATGTTCGCACCTTCAGTCGCGAATGTGGCTACTGCACCCCTATGTCGCATAAATGATGCATGAGCGAATGGACAAGAAATAGGACGCACATCCCGATGATGCCTGCATTTCATGCAGTCGATGAACATGGTTTCACAGAGGAAAAGACGGGTTGCGCACCATGCGGATGATACCCAAACAAGTACGGTCTATCCGCCGGCAAATCCGCCTCCTGTTCAATCCTCATGAGCAACCATCCTCAAGTCATACAAATATGAGAATCGCCTTCAGAAATCTGCATGTACAACGTCAAAAAATCAGCTCTCCAGCATTGCGCCCTTCGATGAACGCACGAAGCAGGATAATAGTCCGCAAAATACGTCCAAAACTTGATTGAACGGAACCACGGACTTGTCCGTCCACCATGCTCAGGACTCCTGTCGATCCAAAGTGCCCAAATTTGATACATAGCGAGGAAGGGCCATAGTGGCGGATAGGAACTGCAGTAGCAGCATGAGCGATCATCCAAACGCTGAAACGCCACGGAACGAAGCAAGAACTGCCTGACCAAAGAAGGAGAAACGCCACCGTCGCGACTACGATACCAACCGACCAAAGTGCTACTGCGAGCATTTGAAAGCGCCGCTTTCGAGGAATACGAGCGGGGACGAAACTGCGACATCATGGGTGCTCAAGGGAGAGAAACGCTAGGCGCATGGGCAAACGAACTCGATGTTTGCTTGCAAGGCGGTTGCGACTGGCACTAGCGGGGTTGTGGTGAGCTTGGAGAGTCTGTCCCTCAGGGAGTTTGCCGACAGCGTCCGCGAGGCATTGGATAGGCGTCTGAGAGACATGGTGGTGGAGGGGGAGAAGAGAGACGCGCTTGACGCGTGCAATCCACTGAGACTGTGAAATGCAATGCGATTGAATTACCGGTTATTGATGCGATGGAAGCCTCCGCCAGAATAGGTCAACGTCAATCATCGATTGCAAAAACAAAATTATTCAGACTACGATATTTCGAACACAACAATGGAATTCTATCATGCATTCAGGCGGCGCGGTACAGTAGACGAGTGTATAGGTGATGGGCATTTTTGTGTTTTCATGCGTAAAGGTCGTCATCAGCAGTGTCCTCCGTAAATCCAGCGTTGCCCGTGCTCGTCGTGCCAGCAGGCGCAGACGACCCACCCTCGCCCTCAGGGAACTTGAAGTTGTTTCCAAACCCACGAGATTGAGCCAAGTTCTGCGAGAACATCTCGTAACGCCGGATGTCCTGGTCCGACACTGAGCGACGCGCAAACTTCATCGCCTCCTCGAAATGTTCCCTGAAGAAAAAGATATCGGCTACGCGTCCAAGATAAGAAAAAGAGGGATAGCAACAGACCTTGTAATCTCAGGAACAGGGTCCTCCTCCTCTTCGTTGTCATCTTCCACCATCTTCTCATCTTCGCCGGCGGCTTCATCCTTTTCCCTCTTCTCCCGAGTTCGGCGGATGTCGGCGTCGATGCTCTCGCGGATGGCGAGCTTGGCTGCACGTTGGCAGATCTCTGTAAGATCAGCACCAGAGAAGCCGTGCGTGCTCTTGGCCAAGAAGTTGAGGTCCACGGATTGCGACACGGGAGACTTCTTGAGGCAAGCTTTGAGGATAGACAACCGCGAAGGCTCGTCGGGGAGAGGGATGTAGATGAGCTGGTCAAGACGTCCGGGACGCAGCAACGCAGAATCTATTTGGTCGGGCCTGTTCGTCGCACCAATGATGAACACGTTCTTCTTCGCGTTCATGCCGTCCATTTCCGTCAAGATCTGGTTGAGAACACGGTCGCCCGCGCCCCCACCATCTCCACTGCTGCCACCACGAGCTTTGGCGATGGAGTCCAACTCATCGAAGAACATGACACATGGTGCCGCAGCCCGTGCCTTGTCGAATACGTCACGAACGTTCGCCTCCGACTCACCGAACCACATAGTAAGCAATTCGGGACCCTGGAAGCACAGTCAGTAACGAAGAGTGAGCACTACATGAAATATTTCACCTTAATGGAGATGAAGTTGGCATTGCACTCGTTGGCAATGGCCTTGGCAAGCATGGTCTTACCAGTACCAGGAGGTCCGTAGAACAATACACCCTTTGACGGGGACATTCCATATTTGAGGAACTTCTCCGGGTGCTCGACGGGGTACTGCACAGTCTCCTGCAGTTCCTGCTTGACCTTCTCCAGACCACCGACATCGTCCCACTTGACGGTGGGCACCTCCACCACCGTCTCGCGGAGCGCCGAGGGGTTGGAAGTCCCAAGTGCGAACCGGAAGTTGTCCATAGTGACACCAAGCGAATCGAGAACCTCTGCATCAATCGTGTCTTCGTCAAGATCAATGAGGTCCATCTTTTCACGAATTTGCTGCATGGCGGCTTCGGAACATAATGAAGCAACATCGGAACCGACGTATCCGTGAGTGTCGGCGGCAATCTAGTCCAGATGAGCGAACCGTACCATGAATATTTGCAGGATACACACCTGCTCCAAGTCAACATCCTCCGCAAGCTTCATGTTCTTGGTGTGGATACGCAGAATCTCGAGACGGCCAGTGGGGTCGGGAATGCCAATGTCGACCTCACGATCGAACCGACCGAATCGGCGAAGAGCGGGGTCGATGGAGTTGGGTCGGTTGGTGGCAGCCATAACGACAACGTTCGAGCGCGCCTTCAGTCCGTCCATGAGGGTAAGGAGCTGCGAGACGACACGGCGCTCGACTTCACCATTGGTCTAAGATACGATGGTTTAAAAAATGAATCGCGGGGAAGAAGAAATGTGTTACCTTTTCACGCTTAGGCGCGATCGAGTCAATTTCATCAATGAAAATAATGGCAGGGGAGTTCTTCTCCGCCTCCTCGAACGCTTTCCGCAAATTACTCTCACTCTCGCCCGCCATTTTGCTCATGATTTCGGGACCGTTGATGAGGAAGAAGAAAGCACCGGTCTCGTTGGCCACAGCTCTTGCCATGAGGGTTTTACCAGTTCCGGGGGGGCCGAACATCAGAATACCGCGAGGGGGCTTGATACCGATGGACTTGAACAATTGCGGGTGGCGGAGGGGAAGCTCAACGAGCTCGCGAATTTGGGCCATTTGTTTGCGGCATCCACCAATGTCATCGTATCCGACATCGTTGAGATTCGACTCCTCGTCTTCACGCTTGACGGGGTCACCCTCTGCAGAAAAAAATAAGCGGAAAGAAAAGTTAAAGGGAAGATAACTTGCCGGTGTGGATCACGGTATCTTGCGCGACGATACAGAATTCAGCGGGATCGGTTTCCATAACCTTGAACTCGACTGTCCGCATGCCTCCGCGAACAAGGAAGGTGTCGCCCTTGCGGACAGGTCGGTACGCTAGGAATGAAAGGCATGAGCAACACAATCAAAGGAAACAAATGGAGTCGCACCTTCCAGGAAATACGGCTTCAGGTAGACATCGAAAATATTGCCACTCAACCCCTCCACCGAGTCGTCGAACGGCAGGATGTGAACACGCTTGCCGTACTTTATATCGAGACAGGGATGTACGCCGACAAGATCGCCAAGCTTGACGCGGAGATTGTTGCGAGCGACCTTGTTTAGTTGTACGCGGCCCTCTTCAACGTCATCCGAAGAAAGGCAAATCAAGACGGTGTCGCGCCGCTTCTTGCCGCTGGATTCAGAATTTAGTAAAGCGTCAGCAGAGAGAGGAAAGAAGGCGATTTACCGAATGATGACTGTGTCGCCCCGGAAGAGGCCCAGGACCTCCATAGTGGCGGGGTTCAGAGTCGCGACTTTACACGAGAACGTTCAATCCGCCAGCTCCTCAAGTCCACAAAACGCAAGGATACTCACCAGAGTTGTCGTCAGTGGCCGCTTCATCGACTAAAAGCCGATTTGGCCTACAGACCAGTCAATACACAGAATTTTATAAGGACAATGAAGATACAGACGATTTCTTAGGCCTTAAGATGGCGGTAGAAACGTCGTTGGGACCAGGTTGAGGGGGAGCGCCGCTGGGGTCTGCCATTGTGAATGAGAAGATGAGAGTTTTGGGAAAGAAATAGAGACGCGTAAGTCCCGTCACAAATAGTCACGAACACGTGTTCCCCCTCTCAAAACCTTCCTTCAAGTTCGCAGTCATTCTCCGCGTCTGACTCGGCTTACAATGCTTTCCAACGTTTCAAATCCTGAATCATAGCATTCATATCGTACAGCGGGCCCGAAATTACAGTTTTCCTTCTGCTACATCTCCTCGTCCAAGTCAATTTCCTCCACAGGATAATCCCCAACCTTGACCTTCTCCGGACGAACGAAAACACCATAATTCGGTCGGCAAGAGAAGTAGCGTTCGCCTTTGATGCTGCACATACGCGTCGGCGACATTCAACGCGAGAAAAACACCGACTTACGAGCCGTCGTTCTTGCCCATGGGTTCGTCGTATTCGACCCCGACCCAAACTCCTTCGCCAGTTCCGAAACTTGTCGTGCCAACAAAACGTACCGTGCCCCGCTTACTCAAGCCGGGTTCGGCTGACTCTACCTCACATCGAGAGCCAACATCGATATTGACCTCAACTTGAGTTTTCTCAGTCTCGTCCTTTGGCGCAAACCGGCCCACTTTATGCCTTTGCTTATATGCAAGGACAGTATCTGGTTTTCCGTGAATTGTTCCGCGTGATGGTCCACGGGACGCGTAAAATAAACGCACCTGTTCGTTTTGCGTACTCCTCTTCGCTAATCTCGAATTTATCCACTTGCGTTACGTCGGTCAATTGCCCCGTCAGGGATGTGGAAGGATTCGTGTCCTCTACCTATCAGATCTGTTATAACATCGATCGACCACGACGAACGGCTCATATACCTGTAAAACATGCCAATCACGCAGACCATAGAATCCCAATGGTCTTGAATCTTCAGACAGAGTCGCTACAAGGCTGCGATCCTCCAGGGATGTACGAATAGAGATCGCCTGGTTCGCGACTGGAACACCGGTGATGAGCTCGAGTTTGTTCTGGATGAGCCGAGCAGATCCTCAGTGCCGTCGCTGGAAAGCAGCAAGACTCATGGCGACCTTGAGCTGTTCCACAGTTATATGTGGGTCGATCCGCCTTTCAGACTGCGTGTCGAGGGACACGACGAAAACATTTATGGTTCCCGACATGGTGTAAGTTGTGCGTAGGAGAGAAAGAGTTCAAGTTTGCCATCACTTTCCCACATTTCCTCTTCGAACTTGACCACCATGATCCCCGAGAATAGCGTGCAAAAATTCCCGGCCTATCGTGCGGCTCTGCATGTTCCTTTAGCAATCTGACAAGACACGGAAATTCATGTCACCATTATTTCCATTAGAACACCGCGACTCGCTCAGCTCAAGAATTTGAAGCTCAAAGAAGTTGGACTGAACTTGATTATCGACTGTATCAACGTCCTGTACACTGACTCGCATGACCGCCGCATATTCTGTAGTCCACTCTCAACTTGACTTGGATTTGTGGGCGCGATGCGAGTGTGTTCACACTCTGCCTTTGGGGATTCAGCAATGCTATGGTACATATTTCTCTTCTGGCGCAAGCTATAACTCTCAATCCAATCCCATTGCCTAACCAATCTGCGCTCGTTTCCGTTCAACCAATACCAACCGCGGCATCGGCGCACTTCTTGTCACCACTATCGCAACACACAGAGCTCTAAACCCAGCAAGCAATCCTAAACCACAACCCAGCTCCACGTCAGCAGCTCTCTCGAGAAACTCTGAACTGAATCCACTCACGCATCAGAAGGCACATTCTGATCGGGCGTCTTGATGCACATCCCCGCCCCCGCCTTCACAACCGCATCGTACAAATCAGGCTGGTTGGGATCGATGCCAATCTGCTCTGCAATCTCCCTCAGATATCCGTCCCAAATCTCAATATTGTTCTCAAGCAAGTTGCCCCCGCAGGCTGGATCACTGCATTTTAGGATATCGCGAGTGCTCTGCTTCATAATCAGCTCGAGTACGGCTGAGTATTAGGAGAGACGAGACTTACGAGCGGTGTTGCCAGCGCTGAGACGATGGACACTAGGAAGATGGTGAGGTTGAGGAGTTTGACCATGGTGAGAGGTTAGGATGAAATCGCAACATTGGTGGTCTCAGTCTCTTTTATATGGTGATTCGTCAATACTCTCTAGCTGCAAGTTTCACAGCGTCGTCATCCTCTTCCGCTCGAAGCCCGTCATTCACCGCGGAATGTTGTCTGTCTCAGACTGCGCCTTCTTCGTATGCTTCAGGCTGATAACCGAGGTGGAGAATTCGAAAGACTCTTGGCCACGAGCACGACCAACATCATTTGAAGTCTGCTTTCAATACAGTCGCAGTATTCTGTAGTGTTGCAGCCACCTGGAGCTTTCCAAAGATGCGGAATTTCGGACAGATTCTTCGGGCCACCTCGGGCCACTCCCGCTTTTCGAATCTCCGGAAACATGAGACCATGAGGGGTGCTGCTCTATTGATTCACTGACGTCGTCTCATCATTGAGCGAACAAAGTTTCGCAGTCGTTCCGACTCGCCTTGACTCCGATAAAGAAAAGAATGTGTCTTATTGAATTATTCGCGACTGTGTACATTAAGTGTGTAAACTAGCCCAATACTAAAGAAAGAAAGCAAAGATGTATGTACGCGTGTCTGTCGTAAAAAGTCTTTTTATACCTCGCCAGCAAAATCTCAAGCACTCGTCGACGACGACGGCGTAGCCGCAACAGCGGTCGAAACCTCAGCAGACGACGGTTCCGCCGACACCGTGGTAGTGGTCGAAGCCGGTACATCGGAGGTGGAACTCGAAGCCGGCGTAGTGGATGACTCTGGAGGTGCGGTGGAAGACGCAGGGCCAATATAAGGATCACAGACATTCGGGTTGAAGTACTTCGATGGATCCTTCGTGAGGAGTCCGTTGCGGACGCCGTCGAGGTAGGACCTTTGTGGGGATTACTTTGGATTCATGTATGAGAGGACAGCGAAACTCGTACCATTCACGCGACAAATCACCCGCGAGTTCGGATTTCTCGATCTTGAAATTCCAAAACTGTTTGATGTGAGTATGGTACGAGCAAATGGGAGCGACAAAGAAAACACGCACGATCCAACCAGCACCCTTGCTATAAGCCATCTTTTGCGCATCACCCCACATCCTCAAAAAGTCATCTGTGGTGTTGAACTGAACTGGCAGACCCCATTCTAAGTTCGAAGGCAGTGAGGCTAGTATCATGTATACAGCGGAATCACGCAGCGTACCTCCAAACCAGAGAGGACTGTTGCCCAGAGCCGCATCGTTCTGCACGCGATCCAGATCTACGAGAGAATGAGCATATTGTGGATCTCTGGAGAATGGAAGTAGTGAGCCTACTGCAAATGTGGCGCATGTAGGCTTCGGGGTTGGCATCCGCGACACCCTTCACAAAGTTAGCAATGAAGTACAGGTCAGTCTCTGAATAATAACTTACTCCGAACCTGCCAACGAAATCGAGGTCAGTAAGAGTGTCGTAATACAAGCGACTCGGAAAGAACACTCACACATAGTACAAGTGGTTATCATACCCCTGCGGCCCAATGGCAGCATCAGCCGGGTTCGCAGGATCGTTATACTGCCAGTTAACATCCATAAAATTCGTCACAAGCTGCGTCCTCTTCTTTGACAGCCCAACAACCCCAAGCTGCAACAAAATCGGGAACGCCTCGAGCAACGCAGCGCGAATCTCAGCGGTGAAAATAGGCTGATTGACCTGCGGCAACATCGCAGTGAAGTTGCCGTTGTTCGGAGCCGGGGTGGAGCCAAGTCCGGGGGTGGGCACACCCAAGAGGAATTCGGTCGCGCGGATGACTTTGACAAAGTTTTTCTGGAAGTCGCCGTAGCCTGGAGTTTGGGTGGCATCCATGATGGGCTCGTTGACTGCCTCGATGGAAACGACGTTGGCGAAAGCGGGGTCGACATGTGAGAGAACAGTCATGATAGAGGTCCAAACTAAAGCCCGGTGGTAGTTGTAGTCGGTCTGAGAGACATTTGAGCTAGATTCTAAACGGGAAAGATTCGCATGAACATACGTAAAATTGAGGGGAGCTGGTGCATCTGGTACGAAAGAAATCTGTCAATAAGTGGGATAATTGTGATGTTGTAAAATGGACAAACCTCCCAGAGAATTGCTGGTTGACAGCAGCGACACCTACAGATCCATCGGTCTCAACCCAACTGGTCAAGAAAGTCAAGATACGGACCTGGAAGAGCATGGTGATCAAGTATGGCGACGATACCGGCCTTGTTGAGTTGTTGAAGGCCACGGCGCTGGATTCAAAGTAAGCATACAGCCCGCAAGAGGCAACCAACCTAAACGCAGTTCTCACCAGATGTTTCAATCCACCACGGGGATAGAATTCGGTGCGGCGGTCAACCAAGGCTTCGATGATCCAATATCCAAGCTGCGAACCATGAGAATCGAGAAATCCGATCGACTGGGAAATCACTCACTGGGATGCGAACAGTGTTGATTCCAGCATCGACGAGGGCATCTACGTCGGCTTGGTTGAACCAAGTCGTCCTAGAGTTACTGATGAGCAAGCAAATCATAAAACCCATGGATTGATGTGACCAATGACCATCGAAAATCTTGTCTACAGTTTTAGGATACGCCTGGGCGAAGGCACTACCAGACGGTGAGACCATAGTCAGAAGGAAAAAGAGAGAAAAAGTGGCGCACAATTCAGTAGCAATGCAAGTCGAGCAATCGTTGCAATGTTGGCCGCCCATGTCTTGCCATTCTTGGGGTAACATCCATGCCTCTAAGACCAACCTTGATGCAGACGGCGCGTAAGGAAAAGCGCGTCGTTTGACAGACTATTAACACACCAAGAGCCCAGATTGACACCATGGATTTTTTTGGGGAGTCCAGCACTGAGGACAGCAGAGGTAAAGACCGACAATAAAGGAATGAGCTGGGAAAAGACTGTCGTAGCACGCATGGTGCAAAAAGTGGAGGGAGATGGAGAGACGAAACTGAAATGGCGGTCTGACGCCTTATATAGAGCGGCCACCCAGACCCAGTTCAAATGGTTACGAGTTTCACATGTGGATGCAGTATACTCGAAAATCGGCGAGGTTGTGATCTTCTCATGTTGACCAATTCAATCGAGGCTTCTAGCTCATCTTCGAGGTGAAGGAAAACGTTGTTAGGCAACCGGTGGGTCCCATATTACTGTGCCCACTGTCGCACACACGATAACAGCGTCAAGGCCGTCAAACTGCCTGTTTGAAGAGAGAGAGAGAGGTCGTTGACGAGACTCGACGAGAGCGGAAACAGTTCCGAAACACCATCGAAATTACGGCAGCGACGGATGATCACCGTGTCAATCCGTGAGCGTGGCCAAAGCGTGGTAGCGAGAGTCGTGAGAGTTGGTCGCGACTCGGCGTCCAACGGCCATTCCCGTTAGGTATGCGCCTTGCAAGCCTTGGACTTCCACGATGGTAGCCTGCCTCTTGCTCTCGTGTTACATGTAGCACGCTTCAGGGCTTATCATCGGAACAGTGAATCTTCTCGAAATCTCTCGGCAGCCCAGCGAACTGGGCCCAAAGCGCAACTCAAGCAACAAACTTCTCAGAGTTATCATTGCGAAAACGCCGAACACAACTCGGGTATCCTTGAACAGAATCTGCCAAGCCTGTGAATCCGCCGAGGTACTATGCAAGTGGATAAGGTCGATTGAGGGTGCGCGTGTATCCACGCGTCGTACTTGCAGGATAGGCTGCGAGAGGGCTCTGGTTCGAGGAAGAGCGGAAGAAAGGAAGCGTAAGGACCCAAGCACTGTTGAAGGATGAGATTCATGAGAAACGCGGAGGGTGGGCGACTCGGAAGAAGAAAGCGCGCAGGATTGGAGATGGTCCTCGATGTGAACGAGTAAGAGTAACGAGTCACGCCATCTCGCGCCGTTTTCTAGCTTATTCTCTGACAACTTTCAGCCGTTCGTGCCCCGCGTTAACCTCAAGCTTGTCTCGGAATACCTATTCGAAAGGATCGACAATTGACAAAACAAAAAGAGCGTATGTATGTAAGTTACGGCCGTCTACTTTACACCTGGCCAGGTTTTATATTCTAAAATGATGCGGGGGGTATGAGATATGTAAGGCTACAGTTCGTCGTCGAATGAATGAAATGCGAAAAAACACAGCTATGGATCCAAGAAGAAATTCAGAGCGCGAAGGAAGGGTAAATCCGGGTCAGATCTCGAGAATGGAGCCGTGCCATGCATACAGGACATTGCTCGTGTGTCGAGAGGACGTCACGGATACACCTATGCGCCTGTCAGAAATAGTTTCTAGAAAGAAAGTAAACACGCACGATTTGCAGAAAATGTGTCCACAGCTGGTGGAGGTCATGTCTTTTGGGAAAGCACGGCACATTGGACAAATGAACCCAGACGGCTCGTCCTTGTAACTTGGTTCCCAGTTCCCATCAACTGGTTTTGCTGGCCATCCAGAGTAGACAGTATCCGAATCTGCGACATCACCAGAGGTGAGCAGGGTATGTTCGCAGAGCATGCTACTGTCTTCCATGGACGCGCCAGAAAGAAGTCTGGAACCGGAGCGCAATGCACATCTGATCACCATAGCATGAGCACAACGAGCAAGGTAAAAAGGCAAAACAACACACCCATTGCCAATTTTCAAACTGTTGAGCGCAAAGTTGCCACGCGAATTGATGTGCGCAACGACGGAACACTCGTCAAGATTGACATTGTCCCCGAGCTGCGAAGGTGCGAATAAGCACGAACCAAGACAGAAAGAAAGAAAAAACATACATGAACCAAGTCAGGCTCTGTCATCAACCCAGCCCTGCCGCCAGCATATATAGAGCAATTCTTCCCGATTCTTGCACCCAGGGCACGGAAGTACCACACAATATAGACCGTTCCCGTCAATGGCGCAAGCACCCCACCATTGCCATAGCCCTTATACAAGAATCGCGACAGCGTAAGATGCAGCTGCCACCGCTGACAATAGCTACTCCGGTCCCACGCGCACTTGCCTTCCCTCCGCCGCCCAATGACAATCCATTTCGTCGCAATGGCCCAAAGGAGGATGATGATGGCTTGAAGGTTGAGCACAATAATGAAAGAGATGGCAATGAGGCCGTACAGAACGGCTGGCCGATACCAAACAGGATGATAGATATGCAGCTGACGCGCGTGTAGATGCCACTGACGGAGGATTTGAGCGGCAGCGACGGCACTGATGGACCAGTACCCTGCAGAGAGCGTGGCGACGATGAGGTTGATTAGGAGGATCATAGGATAAGGGAACACAAAGTAATCAGCTTCGCGCTTGTAGAACGCCCGTCCAAACGGTGTCGTTGTATCGGGGTCATCGAACTTCTCGGCCAGCGTACCCTCATCGAGACAATCCGCGCCAAGCCACGTTGAGCCGTTTCGATACTCCGAATCGCGCATACCGATGGCGCCAGAGCCCATTACCGTGCGCCGGCCAATCTTGCATCCCGGCAGTAGCACAACGCGGTCCGCAATCATAGCGCCATCCGCCACCGTAACCCGCGCCGACCCAATCCGGTCCGTCGTAAAGACCTCGCTCCTCGAGCCAAACACGACATCGTTTCCAATCTCCAACAGCTCAGGGTCGAGACAATAGATACCAGATCCAGGCCAATAAACGCGTTTGCCGATCTTGGCGCCCATGCACCGATACACGACGGAGACAGCCTCGTAGTGTGTGCCGAGGATGGAAAATGCTTGTTTGAGTGCGTGTTGCGATAGAAGCGTCCCGTTGATGTAGCGCCGCAAAAGAACGAGCTGCGACATGTCCGCTGTAGCACACTCGGTGTTGAGGCCCAAAAGGCGCTTGACAAAGATACCGAGGATAAGCTGGAGAACAGGGGTAGCGACAGCGCGGAGGACACGAGACAGAGCATGGAAGGCGACGCGCTGGGGTGATGAGAACCAGTACACGACAGACTCGAGCGTATTGAGCTGAGCAACGGTGATGGACACTTGATCCACCATGAGATATAGAGCTGCGAACCACGGCAGGTCTAGCATTCATAATCAATTTCAGCTCCAAGAAGAGATGCGAGAGCGAACACCCACAAGAAACAAAGTACACTACAAACATGACCGGCCACGCCACAAACAGCTTCAACACGAAATTCGGCTCGTCGAGCAACGTTCTGTTGAATGCCGCATATGACCTTGAGGACGGGCTATCCCGCGAACTCGCATGCGGGCCATACACCGACCCATCCGGCACCACTGCCCCAGGTGCGAGCTGCGTATAGGTATTCACCACCGCCTTTTCCCCAACAATGACATGATCCAGCCGGAAATACCCCTCCCTCTCCACCGCAAACCCCCGAACAAGCGCACCCCCATCAACCCGACACCCATCCCGAAGCGTCAACAAATCATACTCACCCAACCGCGCGCCCTTGTCAATCCGAACGTTCCGACCAATTCGCGCGCCAAGCAATCGGAAATACAGCCTCTCGAGGGCAGGGTGAACGGCAAAGACCCCACGGCCGGCGATGCGGAGCGACTGATTGACGATCCACCAGCGAAGGTGGTAGTTGGACCACATGCGATACGTCCCGGGACGATACTTGCCAATCACGACCCACTTGAATACGATGGCGGTAACGGGAGCGATGATGCGCGTTGCAAGGCGCGCAACGACAATGGCGCATAGAAGAGCAGAAATCCGTTCCCAAAAGCTGCCGTCGATATAGGACGACAAGGCAGAGAGAACGAGCAGAAGGGCCGTCCCTATACAGATATATAGTCAGCCTTCGACTCGAGGAAAAGCAAAAACCAACGAACAAGTCAACGCCGTCTTGAGCGGATAAAAAAACACCATCGGCAACGCCTGCACAATCATCGATACAGGATGCGTCTGACCCCGCGTCTTGTCCTGCGAAGCCGCCACATCCTCATCATAATCATACCCAAGATTCAACGACACCTCACTCTGCATCGCCGAATTCCCCGGTGTCGTCCCATCCAACGGACCCTCCTTCAAATTCCCCTCCCCAAGCACACCGTTACTCCCCCTCTTCAAATCCTCCTCCCGCTCAATCAACCCCGCAATCCCCCCAATCGTACTATTCGCAAACAAACTCGCGACCCCAACCGCCACCCCCGTCCTCCTCCGAATCTGATACGCCAACTTGCCCAACAAAAGCGAGTTCCCTCCCAGCAAGAAGAAATCAGAATCAGGCCGCATCGACTTTGTGTCGGCATTGAGAAGCAGGTTCCCCATAATGTCGCGCACGAGCAACGCATGCTCCGACATCGCCGCCGCATGCGCCAACGCCGCCACGTTCTCAATCGCCGCAAAATCGGGAAGCCCGCCGGAAGGAAGCCGCGGGAGCACATGCATGTTGGGCAAGACGTGAATCGAACTTGGGACCGCATACCCAGGCAAAACCCGCTCCAACGCCTTGCCCACATCGCTCGCATCCACCTCATGCGCAGCGACAAAGGCCTCGGGCAAGTCGTCCGTATCGCCCTTGACGCGTAGCGCCACATCGCTCACACCATACACGTTCCTCAACGCGCGCTCGATCTCCCCAAGATCGATACCCACGCGGCGACACGGTATGGGCTGTGACAACGGCGCTTGTTTGGAGGGCAGGTCCACTGGAAGAACTTCGTAATGGCGTTCAAGCGGCGGCACCGAATCCGAGAGTTGCGGAATACCCAACCGCGTTGCAAGCTTGATACGGAGAGGCTTGCCCGCAGCGTTTTTCGGTACGTCGTCCATGTACACGAGCGCAAAGGGCCATTTCGAGGGGTGCAAGTGGTCTCTGTACGAACACACCAATTCATCATTGCAACCAGATACACAAACAAAAAGAAAAACCAACCTCAACAAATCCAACAACTGCGCCAACCCAATCCTCGGACGTCCAGACACAGGCACCACAACAACCCCAATCGTCTCTTGCAGCACGTCATGCTCAATCCCAAACGCCAAGGCAGTCTGCGTTCAAACCAAATTCATCAGATGCCATTCCCAAAACAAACACGACAGATCTCGCAAAAGCTCACCTCAACCCACCCCCTACCAGCACTCACAACAGCCTCCTCAACCTCAAACGGGCTAACCACCTCCCCACCCTTATTAATAATCTCCTTACTCCTCCCCGTAATAAACAAATACCCATCCTCATCCAGATGCCCCACATCCCCGCTATCGAACCATCCTTCCTATTCATCAATCAGTAAACAATCCTCTTCCCCATAATTTAGAGATGTGCATACAACACACCTTAGAAAAACACCCCCTCTCCAACCTCCTCTCCTTCTCCTTCTCCCCCCCACCCCCACCCTCACCCGCCTCAACCTCAACCTCATACCCCTCAAAAACAGGCCACCCCCTCACACAAATCGCCCCCGTCCTCCCCGCCCCAAGCTCCACCTCGATATCCCCCGGACTGCGGATCGACAAATGCGGCCCACAGGCGACGCCGGAGCAGCCGGGTCGCTCGAGGGCGTAGGTGATGGGCGGGGAGGCGATGGGCATGCATCTGCGGGAAGGATGGTTAGTTTTGCTTCACAATAATAATTGAGGAGGAGAGATTAGATCTCGAAGGAACGAGATTAGATAATCAAGGAATCAAATCTAATCGCGGCGCCAAGACAATCGTATCCGCGGGAGCAATCGGCGTTAAGATTGAAAAGCGGCATAGCGGAAGAAAAATGAAGCAAAAAAACGCGTCGGCGCGCCGTCCTCGTCCACCGTCTCGTTTTTAGTGCGCAATTACACTCCGCGGAACCTCATTCACCCACACCCCGCAACTGCGCAGCAAACGGAAAGCTACGCGGAATCGCCTCCGCACTAAATTCCCAGCGTGGCGCGGTTCGCGGTTCAAATTTCAACCCAAAATCGAACCACCATCACCAAAAGAGGAAACGGCGCCTCTCTTTTCCCAAAAGAAAGCAACAGAGAAAAGGAAATCAAGCAAAAAAGCAACCACGGCTCGCAGTTCACCTCGAAATCGAACCACGCATTACCAAAAGAGGAAACGGCGCCTCTCCGCCCGCAGAAACCAAGAAAAAAAAACGCAACCACTGGCACTCACTCAGTCATCCCATAACTAGGCAACACCACCGCCCCCCTGAACGTCTCCCTCAAACTCACCGCAAGCGAAGGCAACAACCCGCCCGCCGCGTTCGCGATCATCCTGATCCGCAAATCCTCTGTGCCTGAAGAGGGAGAGGGCTGCGCGGAGAGGATGGCGTGGTGGATCGTCGGGGCGGCGTAGTACCTATACGAACAAAAAAAAAGACGAATCAATAAAATCAAGAGAGAGAGAGAGAAGTATAGGATGAAACAGAAGGATGAACGAACCAAGTAACCCCCAACTCCCTCGCGAGCTGCCAAAACGCCATCGCGTCAAAGCCCGCACACATGATCGCGCTGCCGCCGGAGAACACGGGCTATAGGGTATGAATTCGATAAGTCAGTATGAGTTAGCTTAGCGTGAAGGCATGAATGGCGGAAGGAAGGCAGCATGAATGAGCGAAAAGAAGAAGTAATAAAAACTCCAGAAAAGGAAGTGCAACGGGGCGAGCGAATGTGCGTGATTACATAAACGATTCAGAAGTGGGTGGGGTGGTGCCAAGGAGCGGAGTAGGCAGGTCCCCGTGCGGAAGTAGACGGAAAGGAAAGGAAGGAGGGAGAAGGGAAGGGAAGACAAGGGGCAAGCCAAAATGTAATGTAATGCGGGGTTGGTCGAAGTCGGATGACGACGAAAAGCGGGGCGAGCGGAAGTAGATGTAAATTGGAGCGCAATGTGAATGCGGCGTTGCCAAGTTATAGATGGAGTCAAATCGGATTGGGATTGGAGGAAAAGGACAAAGTGGAAAGAATGAACTCACAGCGAGAAGATTCCTGACAATGCCACCGACATGGAAGAGCGGCATCATGTTCACTGGGAAGTATAGCAGTCAGTCAGCGGCGCGAACGTATTGACGGTGGCGAGAGAAAGAAAAGAAGAAGAAACAGCGCGTGCAAAGAAAGATTATAATCGCGAATCGAGGATGAAAACGCGAAAGGAGAAAAAAAAAGAAACGCAAACCCACAATTCACATCCTCCTCACGCAAATCCCAACTCTCCACAACCGCACAGGTGCCCACAATGAGAGAAAGCAAAGAATACGGCACGACCTTCTTCTTCCCGCTCGTCCCGGAGGTATGCAGAATCAGACTCTGGTCGGTTAGCGAATGCAGCTGTGTCGTCTGAATCGGCGGTCGGGAAGACGCGTCAGACGCCTTCGCCTCGCCATCCTCATACAAACACATATCAAACACCCCCGCCATCCCCCCCTCCCTCCCCCTCACCACCACCACCTCAACCCCCTCCAACCCCCCCACCTCCAACCTCCTCGCATCCTCGAGCGTAGTGACTAAGACCCGTGCACCGAGCCTCACGGCGTCCTCGCGCAGCTCGGCGGGCGTGCAGGCGGCGTTGACGGGTGCGCAGGTGTGGTATGCTGAGATGGCGAGGAGGGCGAGGGCGTTGAGGGGGCCGGTGGGGAGGAGGAGGAGGACGCGCGTGTTGGGGCCCAGGCGTTTTTGATTTGAGGGCGAGGAAGAAGAAGGCAAAGCGAAGTGTTGGACGAAGGAGCGGAGGGACGCGTGGTCGAGTGGCGGGCGGGCGGGGTCGGCGTCGTATAGGGCGGGCCGCGGGGAGTCGGGGAGGCAGTCAAGGAGGGTGGTGATCTGAGTTTGTGAGGTGAGTGCGAAGGCCAGGGTGTCGCCGAGGGAGTGGTCGAGCGAAGAGGGCTGGAGGCCGCGAAGGAATGAGAGCGGGCTCGCCATAGAAGAAGACGGTGAAAGTGGTGGTGCAAAGAGAGCAAATGCAGGCAACGAAGAAAAAGGATTACATGGCAAAAGCCCGATTTATATTTGTGTAAAGCAAGATTTGAAGCAAGATCTACTCCTCCCGCTCGGGCTTCTTGCTTGCTTCTTGCTTCTTCTTCCGCTTCGTGATAAACTGGTTCAGATGCACCGTAGTGGTTCATGAATACGTGATGGCGACGAGTCGGGGTGGTTATCGCAGGGTGGCATATGCTTGATATTCTGTCCACACACAGCTTTGGTGTTTGACTCTTTGCGCTCCACGATGCCAGAGATTATCGCCACAGATACAAGCCTCGACCACGCTGTAGTAGTTTATCTTGAATTTGCATAATTAATCTGGCGCGCATCGTTGAAGCGAACTGAACCGATTGAGTAAGTTATCGCCGGCGTTCTTCCCAGGTTCTTCCTCAGCTTTCCTATTCGTCCGCGTCACCGAGCACGAATCCAGTTCAATTTTGGTTAACGTTGTCGTTTTTCACGCTGAGGCGGTGTGTGTCCGTATTTGTCCCGGGTCAACCACGGTGGCTGTACACCTATCTTTATCTCCCGCCTTCACTCTATTTTTGTTTTTTCACCTGCTTCTCTGCGGATACCTCCCTTCTGTCCACTGCAACACGTTACGCTCGGAGTCGCAGTCTCCGTCGCGGGCATACCGTTCTCCGCGAAAACGACACCGGCGCGCCGACGACAACAGCTCCAATGCTGTTTTTGAGTCATCCGATTCAATCCGAAGTTAAATCCGCGTTATTCCCGCCGCCTTCGACTTCCTCCTCGTCGGAATTCCTCTGCTGTGCTCATTCTCATCATACGGCGTCTTGGCTTCCTTCGTTAATTGTCCTCGTCCGCGGCTTGAGTCATCGATCCGCTCAGTGAACGGTAACTTTCTCTTCGACCTCTTATCACATTCCTTGGAGCAATTGAGGTATCCATTGACAATTCACCATATCGATTCACACCCGCACAGTTAATTTTCCTGGACGCCGACCTCGTTACCAACCAGCTTCAAGTTTCAGTTCTATTCGCCTCCTTATCTCGTGTGTTGCAACAATGCAAATCCATGAACGTGCTCCGATACAATGCTCTATCACTATAGTAACGCAGGCAATGCGCTGTTCTCCGTCCTTTAGTCTTTCTTTCTGCGAATCCTCCAGGCCCGGAAACCACCCTCCCCGAGTAACCCGACCCTGACCCTCCTCTCCTTTACTACTTACCACCCTAAGTATTCGCTCCTCAATTCCTCTCCACCGGAGTGGCTCGAAAACTTACGTCCATGTTGGAAATCCTAACGAAATCTTCGTGTTATCTCGCTAACTTACCTATCTGCTCCACCCTCTGAGTCTTCGTCTCTCACTTCCTTCCGACTCTCCGCGGCATACATACTGTACCACAGTTCAACCGGATTTTCAACCACTCACAGCCGCCGATCCAGTAATACCAGCATCCAGCCCGTCCACCATTACTTACCCTTTCAGCATCTCGGGCTTTAAAAAATCGCACCCTTGGCAAATTCCGTTTGTCGAATCCGAGAAGACCCTCTGTACATATCTCATGTCGCCAGATCTAATGATTTCTAGTTCGATTTCCAACCCACCGGACCGACTCCGACCTCAATCACTGAATACCTTATCTCGTCCTTGGTCTTGTCTTGTCTTTCCCGACTCGCCTCTTTCAATCTTCTGTTCTTTCACGCTTCTGCAACCAACCAAGAAACAACCTCCGCCGCACCTTATCGCCATATCATATACAGCAAACCCTTTGTTCTGCCAATTTTTCGTCAATCGCTGTTCTGTTGGTTCAATGACCTCGCACCCACTCAAACTGCTTATCTAGGTCCCCGTTTTTTTTCTTCTTGGTGTGCAACTCATAGTTGAAATTGCTCGCACACCAAGTTGAACCAACTCGCTCAACGCGCACTTGAACTTCTTCTTTTTCTTCTTGGAGTCGGCTAGCATCCTTCACCCACAGTCACTTATCACTTACATCCTCCGCTCGCTTCATCAATCCATTGCTCCGTCTCCACTGAACACCGTCCATCATCAAACGCTAAACGCTAAACGGTAAACAGCTCCACCCTGTTATGTGCTTTCTTCCTTTCGTAGCTCTCGGCTCGGCGGTCTTGCTCTTTTTGAGGTTGGTTCATCGGCGTGCGCCGTGAAGGTCTATCTACTCAATCGCCGCCGCCGCCGCCTCTGCATTTGGTCTTGCTGTAACTCTGGTTGTCTGCGGGTGCTGCCTTCATTTCGTCTCCTGTACTCTATAAAGTTCTTTCCTCGTCTCGTCTTTGGGACTTTGAACCGATCTAATTCTGGCCCGGCGTCCGAGTCAACAATAAGACGCGAAAAGAAGATCTTGACGACAAAAAGAATGGGAAGAACTCTGAAGAAACAAAAGGAGAAGAAGCTGAAGAAGAAACAGAACGAGAGAACATAGCGATCCACGACAGTGGTTTTGGGCAACTTCGACTCCCGCTTCCTCTTCATGCGTCTGGGATACACACGCCAACTTTTTTTTTGTAATCCGTGTTATTTGCCCCTGACTGCTTACAGTATGTTAGGCATACTTCTAAACTTGTATGTAGTTTTCGCTAGATCTAAATTGAGTATCGTAAAATCGATCGGTACTTCCATCTTGTTCATGCTGCCGACGTTGGGCGAGTACGAACGGGCGCGTCATTTGAAGCGCATAAGTGTGGGCCAGGATCTGTAGGTATGGTAAGTGTAACCTGGCACGTAATGTAGTCGACTAGGCGCCCCGTGAGGGTGGGCTCTGGGGAGTATGATAGGTGGACGGGAGATTTGTCAATAATAAGGTATGTAGAGGGAACGGAAAAAATGGCCGGTCGGCGCGGATGCTTGGAGGGCAGGGGAGCACACTGTGTTGAGGATGCAGGCGATTGGGAGGCGAAAGGTCGAGGTTGGGATTTTACGGGCGGGTGCTGCGACTGGGGATGATGACAAGGGGCTTTTAAGCTCGTGACGACTGTGCGGCGGGGTCGGGAGGAGGTGGTAACTCGCCGTGGACGGTATGAAATCGACGCGTACGGCCAAGGTAGCGGAAGAGGTGGGGGAGAAGCTTTTTGTCCCCAAGGAGTTGGCAGAGGTCGGCGGTGGATGGTCCGCCCTTGCGTCTGAGCTCAGCGCGTGCAGCGTCGTGAGTGGAGCAATGCAGGAGGAAGTGGGAAACGGATTCGTCAGCTTGTCGGCAATATGGGCAGATGGGTGAGGTGGCTTTGTTGATACGATGCAAATGGCGAGCGAGGGGAATGTGTCCGGAGCGTAGTTGGAGGAGCAGGACAGCGTGGCTGCGTGGGAGTTGTCGTGCGAGTGCGATGTACGACCCCTTGACGATTTTCGGGTCGTACCGCATGGTACGGGTGAATCGCTTGGACTTTGACCACTCTCGGCTGACAGCCATTTTCAACTCAGCATTGAAGGCCTGCTGGGTCGCGGATTTGCTGACCGGGAGAACACGACAGAGTTGGGGTGGGAGGTCATCTGCAACCGACGATCGTCGTTTAGTAGCGGCGTGTTTGGCTAGCTCATCCGCCCTCTCGTTTCCCGCTATGTCAACATGGCCCGGCGCCCAACGTATTGTGATTTTGGTGTGGGGGTGTTGCCGTCCAAGCGCGCGGGCGTACTTGTGCCACAGATCCCAAATCCAATGGGAGGGACTCGGGGTAAGAGCCTTTGTCGCAAGAATTGCGGCCCGATTGTCGACGACGATCGTAACTTTCTCCGGCAGGTTCGCTTGTCGTCCCAGGAGCACCATCGCCAATATTCCGCCAACGCCTTCGCCCTCGAAAACAGTGTGCTCATTGGTGGACCCTAGGTAGACGTAAATTGCGTCCCTCTCCATGCCGTTCTCGTAGAGAACCGCAGATGCGCCGATCCGACCATCTATCCCAGAACCGTCAGTATATACTTTGTAAGTAGCGGGGTCACCGTATTCTGCTTTCTTTGCTTCTTCCTTCGAGCTCGGTATCTCTACCGCCATACTCGATTCCCATGTGGCTTTGTTTCTAACTGCTTTTATAGTTTCGATTTTTTCCGGTTGTATGCTAAAGTCTGCGGTGAGGTCGTGTAAAGGTGATGGGTGGGAGTGGGGTGGATGTTGGGCTGCGTGTCGGATGGTGTGGTGGAGGGGGTGAGATGGGGGTAATGTTGCTAGACGGAGGACGGCGCGGTGTCGTGTCTTCTCGATGAGGTGGTTGATGGGTAAGAGATCTGCGTAGACGTCGAGAACGTCGGTTGGCGTGGAGTTGAGGGCACCGGTGATTGCCAGTGCAGCGCGGCGTTGAATGGTACGGAGTTGCGCCACGACGCCGCGTTCTCGCTGTTTGTGTCCTAGGATGCGGTTGGTGGCGGGAGGTGAGAGGAAGATGTCTGCCGCGTAGAGCATGCGCGGGACGCAGACACCTAGGTAGAGGCGCCGCATGTACGGAGCCTTGATCCCGCGGGAAGGGCGGGCAACGCGCGCAGTCTGATTGAGCCATGCTTGGCCCTTGGCTATGGCTGAGGCTTCTTGCTGGTGCCAACGGAGCTCGCGATCAATATGAACACCTAAAAGTTTCACAGATTCAGCAGATTTAATTGTGTGTGTACCAAGAACTAGGTCGAAGCGGGGAAGGGGAATTGTTTTGCGCAGCAGGGTTGGGTGAGGAATCCTCTGCCGGCTAGCGTCGAGTAATTGATACTTCGCTAGACCGAAGATGGCGTTGTGGTCCACTCTCCAGTCTTCGACACCGTGCTCATCCTCACCGTCGCGGTAGGTGATTTCATTCAGCTTCTCGTGGGTTTCCTCGAAGTCATCACCCACAGCGATGAGTGTGTTGTCGTCGACGAAGACTACTCCATCTTCGTCGTTCTCGGGGCGCGGGATATCTGCAAGGTCAGCATTGTAGTTGCCATATGCAAAGCCGGAATGTGGGTCGCCTTGGTCTAAGCCCCCCTCGATATTAAAGAATTCCGATGTATAGTCTCCAAAGGAAATGCATCCCCTGCGCTGTGCGTAACGCCGAGTGAGAAACTCCGTGTGCTCCTTGGGCACGCCGCGCATGCGCATGTCATGCATCAGCCGCGGCAGGTCCACACTTGGAAAAGCGCCTTTCACGTCCATGCACAAAACGGAGGCGACTTTCTTCCGCCGCCATGCGTCTTTGATGATCGAAGTTACCTTGTGAAGGGCATCCGTCGTGGAACGGCCCGGGCGTGCGCCATATTGGGAGCTAGGTAGGACACCCGCTAGCTCAGCGCTGGCTACGCACTGCAGAGTCTTGCAGGCATATAGGAGGCGTGGAAAATCCTTGGTGAGTGCTATCGGGCGGTGGGCGCCGGGCTCGGTGTACGATGTTTTCCCAGGTTTTCGCAGCGCAAGAACCTTCAAGTCTGCCCAGTCCGAAGGGTAGTGCTCAAGGCTGTCAAGCGAGCGATACACGGGGCCTAGAATGGGTACGAGGATATCAGCGCATTCTCGAAACACACAATTCTGGGCAGTATTCGGAAACGTAGCCTTGTACGGCTTCATACGATCGATGGCGCGACGCAGAACTGTGTCGGACACCGGTTCCCACTGCCACGCTGGCGGCGGGTATTCCGGATTTGCAGGTACCGACGAAACTGGCATCTTTGAGGGGAAGAACTCCCGTCTAAGCCATGCCGCCTTTTCATCATTCGTTGTAGCTGTTTCAATAACCTTTTTGGTGACCGGATCTTTTCGTTCGAGGGTGGCGATGCGAGACGCGCTGCCGTCCGACGGTTCCGCTGAAAGAAACTGGTGAGCATCCCAAACATCTAAGTCTGAAAGTCGTCCGAGCCAAGCAACCCAATAACTGGCTTTAGCGACCGTGATGGCTCTTGCATACTGAGTCTCGGCGGCCCGCGCCAATGCGTGCGCCGGGTGGCCGACTATGAGTCGCAGGTCGTGCGAGATGCGCTCAAGTTTGGTCCATGAGGCTTTCAGTTGTTGTAGCTCTGCACTGTACCATCGTTTCGTGTAGGGTGACGGTTTTGAAAGAGGAACGACAGCAGCGATAGTCGCCTGTATTGCCTCGTGCAGTCGTTGTATTGCCGCCTCGACGTCAGGAACTGTTGAGTATTCGCTCGGGCGGTCAAGGTCGGCCAACTAGCCGGTAAGATGCTCGCGAAATTCCTTCCAGCTCGTTTTGCGATACATTGGCCGCGGTTCCGGCGCCGAGATTGGGGTACGAATGTCGAGCACCTGAATAATGGGCATATGGTCAGTTTTCTCCGGTCGGAGCTCGGGCGCTGTGTTACAGCTGATGTAGGACGAAAGCAGAGATGGTGAGCAAAAAATGTTATCCGTACGCGTGAAGTTCCCCGTGGCGAAAGCTCGCAGAGTTGGGATGTCTCGCGGTAGGACCATCTTCATCCTGTAGCGAGCAAGAAGGTCTAAGAGGGGTTGGGCAAGCTCCAAGTTTTGCGTGGTGAAGAGGTGATGGTTCCGAAGTTCGTCCCACAAAGGGTGGTGGCGATTGAAGTCCCCAGCCCAAATGTACCGCAGGGGGAGGCGTCCGCACCTGGCTTCCGCTGCCTCGGGACTACGCAGGTAGGTCCGGAGTACGTCGAGGGAGCCGTTGTGATCGCAGTCGTTGTAAATGTTGATTATGCGAAGTGTGCCGAAGTCACCGTAAAGCTCTATAGCAGTGACGTCCGGAGAAGCGATGTTTACCTGTTTCCAGCTGGAGGATGGTATGCGTGCATTAACCAGAATAGCGGAACGTGTAGTGTTGGGGTTTCTGTAGAAAGTGGGGGGGTAAAGGGATACCCAAGCACGGCCAGCGCGCGATACTCCGCGAAAGTCTATATGAGGCTCCTGGAGCAGAGCGATGTCGTAGTAGTTTCGGCCTAAAGAATGGAGGAAGTCGATCTGCGCGTCAAGTGATTTGTTTAGGTTTTGGCACCACATGCGAAGTCGTCGTTCGGGAGGGGTGTCAGACATTGCGTGCGCCCACGGGGCCCGGGGTAGATTTCTGGGGAAGGGAGATGGTTAGCTGGTTTTCAATATCCACTTCATCCTCGTCCTCCGTCAGAGGTGGAAGCGTGTTGGCAAAAGTTGAAGGACCGGCGGCGCCAGATTGGCTGCTTGCTAACGCCGCCTCTGTATTGTCAAACCAAGACAAGCGTGGAGGAGGCCCAGCGGCAGCCTGCGCTCGCGCACGTTGTTTGTCGCGTGTTGCTTTGCGAGCCGCACTTGTAGGTGATAGGCTCTGATCGCGTACAATCTGCGCTGCTCGGTCCGGGTGGACTCGCGGACCCCCCATGGTCATCTCGTCAAGCGTGAGCTGACGAGGACCCCACTCGCTGCGGCGAGACGTCCCCTGTGTCATCTGGTCCCGGATTGGCGCAGCGATGTGAGGCGGTGGACCTGGTCCCTTGCCCTGCAACTGTGGTTCGTTGCGACGCCTATCTGGTATGGTCTGCGTTGGAATTGTGCGAGCGAGCTCTTCGTGTGAGATCCACGTGCTAGGATCGTGCGGAAGCAAGAAAAGGGGGGTACTTAGCGTCGGGATTTCTTTCGAGCGAGAATTGTAGTTTCTCTTTGAAGATGGGGCAAGCGCGGTCCGCTGCGCCATGTCCATGGTACTCGCGGTGAGCGTACTTGCAGTTGGCGCAGGCGCGTTGGGCGTTGGTCTCGGAAGCTTTGCAGTCTGATGTGCGGTGCATCTCGGCGCAGACTGCACATGTATCGTGTATTTGCTTGCAGTTGGCGGCTGTATGGTTAGCTCCAATTGCTTGACATTTAAGGCAGCGAACGGGCTCGGAGTGGAGTTTCCGGCCCTTTACCTTCCTGCCCTGAATCCAATACCCGCGCAGGACCATGCCGTTGGCTGCCTCCTCATTCGTGTACCCAAAGACCACGTGTGCTGTTCTCTGATTCACCGCACGATACTTTGGGGACTTGACCCATCGTGCCTTTCCTATGCTTCCCTCGGGGAGGGCATTATCCCGTTCAACCGAGCGTAGAGCAGCCGGGTCGTCGGGATCGAATTCGACAGGGATAAATTCGGCGAATATGTTGATAAGGCGCGGCCGGTAAATTGTTTCGCTGCCTAGAGCGTTGAGGAAGGCGTCCATGTTGGCCTTCAACCATCGTGCGGCGTCGTCGGTGTTGAGATGGAGTAGAACAGCGCCGCTGCGTTGGCGGACTGCTCCCACAAAGTTGCTGTTAGGTGGTGGCGAGGCGATATCGCCACGAGCCATAATGGGAATGGCTAGACGCGCTTTTTCTAAAAGGTCAAGGTCAGTTAGTCCCTCCATCCATTGCTGCGCTGTGGGAGCAGCCTCAATGAGTATTTGCCGCTTGCGGGCAGCAGCTTCCGCAAGGGCGGCGGCTTGTTCATACGTGGGGGAATGTTGTGTCGCTGCCGCAACTCCCGATGCTGGTGTAGTTCTTGCTACGGCTGCGTAGGAGCGCTGAGGAGGGTCAATTGCGTGCCCCAGGCTGTCCTGAAGGTCAGTGGTTTGAGCTCGCTGTCCCATGGATCGCAAGTCGTCTTCCAAGCGGGTAGTGAGTGTGTTGATATCCTCCGCCTGTTCGGCAACTGTGCGAGTAAGCTGTTCGGCCGCCTCGCGCATGTCGTCTGCCAGACGGTTGTGGTCATCATCGTGCTCGCGTTGTTCATTCACGGCGCTCAGTACCAACTTAACATTGCTCGCAATGTCTTCCAAAACGTGATCTGTTCTTTTATATTGCATGGCATGCGATACAGCCCGTAGCGAGTCCGCAGCTATGGCGGAATTTGGAGGCAGAGTCGCCGCGATCCGCAATAGGACCAGGGAGAGGGTACTGAGCGACGGCATACCTCCACTGTTTGCCAGAAAGCCTTTCGCGTATAAGTGCGCCGTCACATCCTCCAAACCCCACGCATCCCAGTCTGTTGCGCTAGTGCTTAGAGCGAAGAGCTCTTTCCTCGTGAGGCTGAGGTAGTCTTTCCCTGGGTCCTGCGCTGAGCGTGTCGAACGAGCCTGTGTGCTGGGTCTCGTGCCGGCGGGGGTGGTGCTAAGTGGTTTGGTTCGTTGGCTTTGCGCTGTGTCGGAGCTATTTCTAGAGCTAGTGCTAAGAGTCGACATTGTTTTAATTGATATAGAAGGTATCTAGTGAAGCTAAGGACCACTACGAGCCCCGATGCCCAAGTCTCGACGAAAAAATTCGAGACGCCGATCGGAGCACGTGGTGGTTTGTTGCCAAGAGAGTTCGTTCACACACGCCAACTTATCTTGGTCGTGTAATCGGCCAACAAACAGTATGTGCGCTTTTTATTGATCTTTAGCTTTGTTACCAGTGGTTGGATAGATCAAATGTTAAAAACATTTGGAAGATGTAGCCATGGCTTTTCGACGAAATCGGTAACACAACACAAAACGAAGAACAGAAATTCTGAAAATTCGGAGAAAAACACCCTTCGCAAAACACTCGAGATAATTGGGAACCGCCACAATGGTTCAGAGCAAATTCGATTCTTCCTTGTCGCGCGTCTACACACGCCGAAACACCATCGACCGTTTTCTGGAGGCCTCGGAGCCCGCAGCTCTTCTGAATCTCCACCTACACGCTAGTACTCCCACAACCTAACCTGAACAACGGACGAGTGTCCCTCGTCCTGGTTTACCTCGTGGTTCGTGGCTCGCGTCTAGCAATTCGCCTCCGTACTCGCCGCTAGCGCAAGTTGCACGTCGGACGACAGCCGCGTGCCTCGCTCCTCTGCAATCCAACTACACTTACCCAATAGAGCAATCGCACAAGAGTAGATCCAGAAGAGCCAAGCCAGGAACTCGAACGAACGTGATTCTCGAATCTTAACTTGCTTCGAACTGAGGTTACCGTCATTTTCGCCGTCTTTCTTCCTCCGGATCCGAAGGGTGCGTTCTCTGTTCTCAGGCAAAGGCGATACCGTACTACATGATATGCACTCGGGCCCGGACTGACCGATTCTCACTCCAACTTCGATAGCATATGGTTCAAAATTCGCATGGTTGGATGTCTCAATGTTTTGGAAGGTCCGTACCGTCGTCAATATTCAGTTGACCCTCTAACGACGCCTTGTCGATCGCGGACGAGCAGAAGCGAACCCGCGCTCCGGTTCGAGTAATCAACCCAACGAAGAACTCGAAGTAACTTTTGAAGCCCGGCTCATCATCAACACCGTCTTGCATCTCTTCTCTTCTTTTGCCCGACCCGCGCGCAGCTCACTGCTGGCATATCTTGGCGAACCGCAAACCGACTCGAGTTCAAGCACCTGAAAAATTCCGTCGATCTCGCACGTCGGTCCCCGAGCCCTCCGACATTGCGACAGCATGCATAATACCTGTTCAAGCTGATAAATTGAGCCCGGAACTCAGCAAGTTGAACAACAACAAAAATCCTTCCGTCTATCCGAATCCTCTATTGGTGAGTGGATTCAGAATTGCCAGTCTGAAACTAACGAGATGCCGTTCCGTTTCTCACCGTCCGCAGAATTCCGCATTGCTGATTCGCTCTGCCACTCGGTCGGTCGTTCAAATTTTATCCGTTGCGATTGTCGGAAGTCGCTATCTTTCTCAGTGTGGTAAGTAAACCTTCGCGAAATCGACGTAGAAAAAGTGCAACAGAGAGACCATTGCTCTGGATGCAATGGAAGAAATACTACAAGCCCACGATAATCTACCAGTGAAACTTTGCTTGAATTTTTGTCCTCTGTGCTCCACTTGAACGTGTTCAATCTTACTACACAAAAATCAAAATATTTGATTGAGCGTCTGAGACCGGGGAGTCGTGCGATTCTTGGACGTATTGCCACACGGGAGAATTAAAAATAAGCTCTTTGGCGCGCGGTTCGGCGGAATACACCTTGACCGCAGCAAGCCGAAACACTAGCTCATCGTGCAATGTCAACGACTTGAATCAGCGGACCTCAACGGAATTACTTATCAATCTAGCCGCCCGCCAAGCATTCGTTGATTAGCATCTTTCATGTCCTGATTGGGCTGATAGGCGTAGTGGAACTTCCCGATATGGAAATCGCAGTTTTGCCTCCGGTCGCCAGGTGCGCTATTTCGCCGACAGTCCGACGCATGACGCACGACGAACTCTCAGCCCACTAACCCATTTATGAACCGTGCTTTCGACCCACGCGATGAGCATGGCCAATGCCACCCCGCTGAAACTCGACAAAACGACGCGCCGCCTTTTGAGCGGCAAAACACCGTTCTTTGCCAGTACGCTCGACCCGCGGTTTTCTTTCTCTATGTACATCCCGAAAGACTCGTCGGCTAAACGCGCTGGTGGTAACCCCAAGCGCGGGGGCGGTCATCATTCCTCCAGCTCCAGCAACGCGGACCCAGAGACAACCACCCTCGCTCTTCTAGTTCTCGTCCACGGCACCCGCCGCCACACTGCTGGCTTCCACACACATCTCGCGTCCTTCGCCGACACTCACCGTATTGCTCTCCTCACCCCGCTCTTCCCTGCTGGCATCGACGTGGACCCAGACTCCGATCCACTAGGGATGCATGGGTATAAAAATATCATTTCTCCTCATACCGAGAGTATCCGGTACGATCTCCTCGTCCTCTCCATGATCTCACAAGCAGCAACCCTCCTCGCCCGTCTCGCCCCCGCTATACACCTCCAAACCGACCGCTTTTATCTGCACGGGTACAGCGGCGGCGCCCAATTCGCGCACCGCTTCATGTACCTGCACCCCGAGCGTCTGCTGGGAGTCAGCATCGCTGCTCCCGGTGCGGTCACCGATCCGTCGTCTGCTTTAAATTCAGACTGGCCGATTGGCCTCGCGAATGTCTCTTCTCTCTTCCCTCACACTAAGACTAATAACGGTGTAAAATGGGGCGAAATCACGTCCATACCTGTCCTCCTCCTCGTCGGCTCGGAAGATACTGATACTTCGGCCCTGCCGCACCCAAATTCACACACCGGTGCTACCAGAGTCGAAAGAATTCATTTCCTCAAAAACGCGTTGGAGAAGAGGGGCGTGAAGAGAGTTGAGATGGTAGTGTTGCCGGGGGTGGGGCATGAAGGCGGGAGCAACGCGTGTTTGGGGGACGTCGGGAAGTGGGTAGTCGGGCTGTTAGATGGGCTTCGCACTAGCTGAGAAAAGCCGTGAGATGCGAATCTTGTATTGTTGGGCAGAAATTTGTATCGTATCTCTGGTGCGCATTATTGTATTAACTTGGATTTTTGTTCGCCTCCCTCCGAATTCATAGTCGATTGCATAGGACAGCAAAGTGGTTTGTCAAATTTGTTCGTACTAACTTGTTTGCTGTATACCTGTGCAGAAAGAAAAAAACAGAGAGATGCATCGCAAGTATATGTTCGAGGCCATAGTTTCTATTCCGCCTTTCATAGTCACCGGTATCAGCGTATTGGGGGCCAGCTCGTGGCGGAAGCTATTCGTCTCTGTGCAGTTATAATGAAAGAGGACGAACCAACTCGGCTGCCAAACGAACGACTAGCCGCTTATAGGATCTACGGAACGCTACCAGTGTTGGGTGGATGGTGATGAGAAGTGGTGGAGGAGCATCGAGTTTCTAGCGGGAGACCAGAATCTAGAGCACCCATAGTGGTAGTCTACTCGGTGACGGAGAAGATCGTTCAGAAACGGTAAGGCGCCAGTGTAGCCTTCAAGTTGGCCCTGGGCCTTGGATGGGATTGAGTCCTATTGAGTCAGAAGAAAACGAGCTCCAGCCTAGATCATAAGCAATGCACCGCATACGCAGAATAGTCGTCGGTGGGTCCTCCGTCTGGCTGAGAATCTGTGAGATGGTGGCTGATGGTGGTCGGGGTGAGAAAGAAACGCCAAGACTTGAGGCCTGTCAAAAATTGTGGCAGTGTTAGAGCTTGGTCAAGCTTGCTTTGACAGGTGACGGTGCAAGTTGAGCAGCTCTTTCAGTCTTTCAACCATCTTGTTCAACTGGTTCCAAGGGCCCACTATGTAGCAAGCAAAGTTTTTCCGATTCTTTAGGCTTCGAAACTTTGACTGCAAGCGCAAGCATTCCCCATCTTTGTCCTCATTTCGTTTTTTCGCCAGCGAATTTCATGAACTCGGGCTATAGTCCTGTGGTTACCACGACCCGGTGAGTGGCGTCCTGCGTTATTATATAAGCATCCTATTTGGGAAGTAATGGCAACCGCACCTTGACGCGACTTCGACGCGTTCCCCCACGACTTTGAGCCGGAAAATTAGATTCTTGACCAGGTATAGCCTCCTCGTATCCTCAACCAACAGATTCTGGTTTCCTTTACAGTATTTGAGGTGGAAAACGTAGAATTCCCTGATTTGGGCACATTTCCGGTGAGTACTGGGTTGAACACGAAAGGAATATGGACTGGTCAAGAAAGAAGTTTTGAGCAAAACTTCTGGCTCTTACACAGTTTTTGACGATTTCAGAGCTCTCAATCGCGTCGAATTGGTGACGGTGAGCGCGTTGTGCAAGTCACCGGTTATCAGGGCGCGGTAACCAACAGACTATAACTTGCGAGGAACGAGCTACAAGTTGTAGCGTCTGTCTTAGAGAGACTACTCGGGCTACACTGCTGAAATGTCTGCAACACTACGTATCTTCAGACGAGGCACTGTTTCTGCTCTAGAATGAGACTCAGAGATCCTATGCGACTCGCGTGCTCCTTGTGACCTGTACCGTTTCCTTTCCGATTCTACTACGCGACACCTAGCAACTCTTCCCACTGCTCACTCTGTTCGCTTACTTGCGCGTTCTGCTACTCTTGATATTCTCGGCTGCATCTCAAATGTGTTCCTCGTTCAATTCACTCCAAACCCTACTCCAATTGGCGACGGCCAACGCTTCCTAATATTTCGTGCCCGTTAGTCCCTTTTCATAAAGTTTGTCAGTGGCGCCCCAGCAATATTGAAATGGCGCAAAATTTCTAGTTGCGTAAGCGGCGTTGGCGATATACGGTCGTTGCAACGACGTTGTCCCAGGTTCGGCATATTCACATTGCAGGGTTTCTTCCCGTAACCATCCGCTAACTTGTTGACTACTTGCAGCCGGCCCCTACTGCTCTGTCGTTCGGACAAGACCTAGCTCTCTCTAGAGTCTACATCCCACAATCGGACATATCTCAAAGTTTGCCCTGGGCGCTCGTTGATCATGTTTTTTTTTTCAGACCGAATACGACGACCGATACACAACCCGCTTTTGGTTAACGCAAGTTCCCTATCGCATCCCACGCAATGACGACAGCGCACACGATCTCCAAACTGTCAAGAGATTCTCGCAGAAAAGTCGGTCCTTTTGAACCGATGAAATCGGACGGCGCATTTCCGCAAAGACCGAGACAGCACTTAGACTGCCAAATGCGCTCAACCCCGCCCGTCTTGTTGATCGATACTCGGAACCAAAACGCCACCTCGATAATTACTGCAGCCGACGCGCCGTTTGACACAGGAGTCGGTCGAAGAACAGGGACCCTCGACGACGGTGAAAGCGAGGCAAGATCACCGCGGTCAGGCCGATACTATTATTGATACAGAGAGGGATTCCGAGACATCCCCTCCTAAGGCTCATTTGTTCAAAATGTGTCATTCTCGGTGGCAAGCTTAGGCGGTGTCAAACTGTGTTGTTCCTCTTCCAGAGGAGTGATCGGCGATGTACCTTCCTCGCAAGATTGGAAACATACGACGCACAAGCGCAATTCTCGGAACCTTTGCGTCGCGCAAGGTAAAAATTTCTACATCTCTCAATCTACAACGAGCCCTCGACGCTATGTATAGGCTTCATGAAAGACTGTCTCACCAGGATTAAAAACTGTCTCACTACTGTCCGAAAAGGAGCAACTTGGCAAACGGCAATCAAGAAGAAACGTCACTGCTGGTCGAATTAATCCATGGGTGCCATATAAGACACAATTCCCTGTACACACCTCCGCCCGCTCTCCCTATGCCCTGCATCGTCTGGGTTGCATGGACCCCACCGCCGCGTTCAAATTGAACACCATCCGCATCGTCAGAAATGGAGTGTTGAGTGTACATGTTCTCTCCCTATACGAGTGGCTTGAGTTGTATGTCTTTTTGGTTTTATTTTCTTCGCTCTTGATTAACGCTCGAGGTTCCACAGGCTGCCCACGGAGGTTGAATTGGTACGCAGGTCAAAATGCGCACAGAATTCAACCCTAAACTCTTCCTCAGATATATCCTTCCCGCTGGAATTCCATCAAACTCGCGTACCTCCTATGCAGGTATGTCTTGAGGAGGATGAATAGAGCCAAACTTAGTCTCATTCGAGGTACTACAACTTGCTACTGTGGCCGGTGGTGATATATGCCTATGGTGTGTCGTACTTTCTCATTACATTTTCCATTACCGATAGCCGATTTCCAGCCGGCGACCACACTGCGCAAACTTGCTCTAAGTTGACACAGACTGTGACGAGCCTTCTTCTTCCCATGGTATGTGCGCTCCCATCCTCGGCCCAGAGCATCATTAATCTCATTTGGACATGACAGCAATTATTTGCTCCCGGTACATAGGCTTTAGCATGTGGTTCGCTCCAATTCCCGTCCTGAATTGTCTATCTTCACAGCTGTGATGTTGATGCGCGCATACGCATTTGCCGGCCGCAGGCTTCGCGTGCTCGTTCTCCTGCTTCTATTCTACGCGGCGCTGGTCGGAATCGACATATGGTTTTTCTGCTTCAACGCGTCAAATTTGCCAGACCTCACGTACGCGATTTTGGGGGGCACTGGTTGTTTCCCGGACTATCCGGAAGGCAATGGTAATCAACGTTTGGTCGTGAGTCGATTCTATTTGTGGCGGACAGATGGACTGAGGATGCCATTAGATTGCTTTGGTATGCCCTCGTTTCGTTATACCGATAAGATCCTAATGTTGCCGAAGAGCGCGTCTCTGGTCATGGATTTGGTTTCATTGTCGATCATAATCCTGTATTGCGTGCAGATACGCAGCACACAAGGTTCCTTAGGACGCATCTTTATCAGTCAAGGCATGTGTCAGTTAATATACACCGGACTCGGTTTAATTAGGTGGTACAGGACTTGGTTCATTCGCTATCGTGCTGGGTGTGCATGCTATTGCGCTTGGCCTATACTTCAGGTTCGTCATTCGTATGATTATCCGACATCGGCTGACTCCGGGCAGTCCTCGAACTCTTTACAATGGAATCGGTCTACCGTACATCCTCGTTATATCCAATCTTATGGCCTGCCGATTGTGCATTTTTTTTGTCCCCTGTTTATGCCGGATACTCAGCCATTTCCAGAATTCTAGACTTGCGCAGAAAAGCGCTTCCAACTGACGAGGAGATTTTGCGGCGACATTCCCTCATCGTAGATCAAGCTATTGACGGCTCGGACTTGTGGGTAATTGGACGAGACACACCGTAACGCTGAACACAATGCACATTGCCATTTGACCGTTCATTTGGACAGTTGATTGTACACTTGGTTATTTTATATGTATTTACTCGTACGCATACAAACTCATTTGTAACATAGCTAGCATCACAGCATCAGGATCAGCAATAGTTTTCTTGGAAATCACTCCTTGCTGCGCGGACGCCTTGTTTGAAACCATGTTCTGGACAGGAGGCTCAGAAAACGATTTTCAACATTGGGAAGATGCGAGACACCTACCAAATTCCCAGAAATTCGACATGTCTTTGGTTTTGGATCTCGCCCATGCGCCAAGGAACGCAAGCTCAGAGACCGGACGATCCAGGCGGCTGCTGGATGTGAGGAACGCGTATGCATCTCCCCACCCGATGCTGAACCCGTCTGCAAAGCGCTCATGCTTGTAATTTCCAGGAAATTGAGACCAATATCCCGTATGGTCGTCTGGCACAAATCAGTCGAAAACGACTCACGTACAGCAGACACACTCACTATAGGCTTTGGTTCTGCCGGCGTCTAGTGCCTGCATCTGGCGCTCCTGATCCGCTTCAAAACTTCTCAACGCAAAAAGCCCCACCCTTGCAGGGAAAGCGCCGCTCTGTACAGCGTCGCGGAAACACCATCCTTGATCCCAACCTGGCTTTTTGTACGTCCAGAAAAAGTACCCCGAGCAATGCTTTTCAAACAACTGCAATTGTGCGGAGACGTAGTTCTTTGCATCGTCGGGAGAGCCAGTCAAGGACCCAGGATTGAGAGCTGCCGACCACTCGCCAATGACGAGCCCCGCGCCGGCAGCGTCTAGCAACTCTGCGACTCTGGCAAACATGCGCGGGGTCTCCGCATTCTCGTCGGTGAGGGACCGCGCGTGCTCGTGTGCCGGTGTCGAAATGTCGGAAGAGGTGAAGCAACGGTAGAGATGATGGTCGAGAACAAGAAGCGACGGGTGACCGGTGGACTTGATATACTCTGCATAGTGTTCGGTCTTCCAACAGTCACTGAGGTAGAGCGGGAGCGTCGGGTTGAGCGCCCCAATGGCTTTCATTGCGGAGGAATACCAATTTTTCAAATCTCCATCGGCGCCGGACGGTTGAGGTTCATTGAGAAGCTCGACTCCAACGATGTTCGTCAAAGGAGGATCATGGGCATTCAGATGGGTTACCAGCGTGCGAAGTACGTGAATCGTGTGCTGGCGATGCCTGTGGTTTTTGAAGAATGCAGGAGGATTGGATGTTCCGGCATGAGCGTCACCGTTTTGCTTGCCCGGCGCCGCGTGAAGGTCTTCATTGAAAGCATTTGTGGGGAAAGCTCAGGATGGCTTTGATGCATAGTTATTTACCCACCTACCAGGACGCCGAGTCCTGCTTGGCCAGCTATCTCGATAGCATGGATTACTCGAGCCTAACGGTCCAAGGACAAGTCAGAAATTTCGGATTTTTATTCCCTGGTCGCGGCAACGAACCCATGCCCCTGCAAAAACATCGTGATGGCTCTCAAAATCTGTACCCGCGAGCACAGACTGATCCACCCCGCAAAGATGGTAGTATCCGATCTGAAATTTTGATCAAAGAGATGCTTCAGGTGCATGGATCACATACAGGAATTCGGACAGTGTTGATTCCGCGCTCAGCTAGCCAGACCATGTCGGATTCAGTCACCCAACTGTCCCAGTGAGCCTCGAGGATGGATTTAGCGTTTTCCCCGCGTGCGATGTCGAGATCGCTCTGAGCTGGAGGAGCGGCTGATGCAAACGGCGCATCATTTATCCATCGCTCATGAACAAACCATGATCCTGTTAGATGGATTGCTGAATATGTAGTCGACGATTCCGAGCAAATTCTTACCAAGATTCACTCCGCGCTGTTTTCTATATCGATAGATAGACCTTTCTAGATTTGTGTGCAGATCAGGGAACGTAGTTCCACTGGTATCCGCCTCTGATGACCCTGAAAGTTTTTGCATGGCACTCGAGGCGAGTTTCCTGCCGAATTTTCGCATTTGGGTGATTGAGATTGTTCAAGCTTTAGAAAGTCAGCTGCCAAAGTCTGAATGCGAAGTGTACGGTCACCGACACGAGGTTGAAGGCTGACAGTGGTTGAACGCAAGAACAGAAAAGCGCAGCACTCGGCCAAGGATTGACGTCACGTCGAATGGTGACATAAGCAAGAGAGCTTCCTTTTCTTAGCCCTTTGGTGCCTTGAAAACCTTTCGGAAAACTCGACAGCCCAGCACAGGAGAGGAGGATGGCCCAATCCCAAAAAGATCGCGAGACGTTGCATAATTTCCGGATTTGGGTAATCAATTTTCACATGCATGTCAGTCGCGTAAAATAGGGGCTCTGCGCACTTTTCGTTCTCCACCTCGTCAAGTGTCGTCCCGTCTCATCTTCTCGCCCCGCCGACTTAGACACGATGACTGACAGAGCAGAAGACCCCGAAGTTGCTTGAGGAAATGCTATCTACGAGCCTCACTATCACGGCACGAAGGAAGAACATCCGCGAACGTTCTTTTGGGTTTCAATCAAGTCAAAGAAAGAGAACCTCCTCCGCAACTCATCTCCATGGCGCCAAAGTCGAGGAAATTTCCGGAGTCTATTTCGTAGTGACTTTCCAGGGAGCACTACCTTGGTGTTATCGAAACCCAAGACCAGGGGTTCGTCACCCAAACTTTGAATGTGCAAAAAAAAATCAATCAAGGAGGGCCAAGGTAGGAGATCAGAAGGCTGGTCATGCATAGAGGGCTATACGATGTTGCCAAACGAAAGAGTCCATTTGAGTCAACGGCACATTGGAGCTCAAAGCGAAGTTGGAACGCTTAGTAGCGGACTAGTCCGTTATTTCCCTGCCCCAAACCGACTAACAACTCGAACTCATCTCCACGCCGTCGTAAGGCCCTGTCAAGAACGATGATCGTACCGTTCACTGCATGCTATGAAGAGGACATACCATCATGATCACTCTCATCGCCCTCCAAAATATTTGGAACGTCCCCCGTCGTGCATAACGTGCTGGGGTTATCTTGTCCTGAGTACGGACATACAGTCAGCGGATACGGAGCGGCGGAGGGAAAAGCGAATCACCCGGGCAAGCATCCCAGGCGTTGGAGTCCTACATGAGTTTTGAGTAATACACGCTCATAAAATTGTTCAAACCACAGACCTGAATGTGGATTTCTCCTGTGGGGTGATGAAAGCCGAGGAACTTGCCTATACAACCACGGGATAAACCAGTGGACCCCTCGTCAAGCAAAAATCCGAACCTGGAAGAATTGGGACAATATCTTCCCTGGAGGAGGAATGATGATCATTAGTCTGACAGAATTACGCTTTGTAACAGCCGGGAGAACGTACTTGTTATTTATATGCGTTACGGTGTTCCCGGCACTTGCAAGGTCGGCGAACGCTTGATTTCCCACCTATATCATAAGATCCTGAATTACAGTGTCGAGTCAGGCCAAGGGAACGCACTCGAGGCAGTCCATAGACAATCGTTTGGAATGTCACGCCCGTGATGTGGAGCGGGAGATAGATGGAGTCGATGAGTGCGATAGCACCGCCTATGAAGAGTTCAAGCAATAATACGGCGATGTAGAAAATAAACGCACCTAGGCTGTGACCGACCAAAGTAACCTTTTTGACGCCGGACTGAGCCAACGCAGTTTGAACTGCTGCGAGGATCTGAGGCGCGGTCCTGTGGCCATTATGTGAGGTGAGATAAAAAGGATAACAACGTAGCGCGCACTTGGCTTGCTCATCCCTAAACCCACTGTGTACCTCGACTGAGGAACTGACGCCGGGGAACAGACTCGAATCGAGAGACCCGAGGAAAAAGTCAGAATCCGTGACCAGTGAAAGGCTAATGCGTGCGGATTGAGTGACTACGGAATAAAGTCATGTTGCCATTTACTCACATCTCACTGGGATATTCTGTTAGCAGTATTTCTATTGATGTGTTAAAAGGCCACACCTGGGGTCGGTGCCTTGGTGGGACACAATCACAGTTTCAAGCGTTGGGTCGACTCCCACAAACCAAAACTGGACTGAGCCGCCATTACCTCCAGACGCGACGGGTTTGAAGGTAGGATTCGCTCCTTGGCATTTCGCTGGAGGATTGAATGATACACTACAATCGGTTGAATTGACGCAGACGGACCCCCGCAATTCCAGGCCAAAGTCGAAGCGGGCGAGCAGTACCCAGCAGCGGCATAGAATGAGTAGGGTTTGAACGAGCTAATCTGCGCTGTCGTGAGGGTCGTTATCGCCTGACGCTGGCTCAGAGAGGGTGCTGCAGTCGCAAGCGAAGCAAGACTGAGAAGAACTGCAGCTAGAGGCGCCATCTAAGAGACGTGCTGGGAGACTCTCCAGACATCACATCCTCGCATTTAAGCATGGACCACGGAGACAGACCATGGGGAACAGAAGTCATGATACGCTGTGCTGTTCGATTGTTGATTGTTCTCTGATGGTCCGACAACGCCTTGAGCAAAGAAAGCTCACTCGAGTCTGACGAACGTGGGGGCAAAGGTCCAACCGGATCAGCATACTCTCAGAATCTCTCTTCCTTCATTCCGTCAAAGTCCGTCGTAGTGGATTTGTGCGGAGGAAAGCATGGTTGTCGAGAATACGACCTTCTTCCGGTGTGCAGCGATGCCAGCGAAACAATAAACCGTACCCAAATTAGAACTTGCAGGCTATTTTCAGTCGGTAGCATGTGGGTGCATGGTCATTTGCAGTCATGACGAGAATATTGTAGAGGATGCGAGCAGCATCATATGATATCCTCCTAAGCGTGGCGCGACCTGGCGCGACACTACGGCGTCTGCAAAGGCAGATAATCGGACTGAGAAATTGAGCGCATCGGAGGCGGCAGAGAACAACGAGAAGGTTGGATTCGATCGTTTCAAAGGGCTGCTTGCAGTGAATTGCACAAGCCAGTTGTCCCTGGGTGTCCCAGAACTCGGGGGTCAGAAGAGAAGGAGAAAGCGGCGTGGGAACAGTGCTAATTTCGGCCGACAGTAGTGCATCGGTCGGCCGAGTCTGACCGACGCAACCATTGGAACTCTTCTCTGCCGCTGTTGTAGTGTTCTTTGTTCCTGAACGTCGTGGTCGTTGTGGTCGGCTGACGATGCTTGCCCCCTTCTTGACCTCAGTATTCCTACTTGGTTCCTGCTCCGGTCAACTTCGAGGGACGGCGAAGACAACTTTCTCAGAGTTTCTCAGTCACCGACATGTCCTTGCTGTTCTCTATCTCGGGCCTGAGCCTAATCGCCTCAGTTACCGACTCCCGTGTCGCGTTACAGCTATACGTGGGCGCTAGAGGGGTCTTAACATCAACGTATAAGAAGAAGGATGATGCACTTTCATACCAGTAGTTAGCTGCACGATGCATGCTAGCACTACCCTGTTCCAGCTATTCCTTTTCATCCGTCTTGCTCTTGCTGGATTGCCTGGACTACCCGGCAAGATTTATGGCGTCAATTTAGGATCTTGGTACACACTCCATAATTTCCCGGTCATCCACTGTTTAAGTGCGGCTCTAGGCTCGTTTTAGAGTCGTGGATGTTACCACAGGGTATGCTCAGTATCTCTCGATGTATTTGAGTGCCTTCATATTCTGTGACAGAATGGCTGGATATGGGCGGCGAACAGTGCAGCGACTGTTCTTCCTGCATCGCCACTGAATTGTAAACATTACAAGTGCCCTTTGCCATGATTCTCTGACTCACTTACTTTTAGCGCCTTCGCGAAGGCTTATCCGCATACTGTTGATGAGATTTTCGCGAAACATTGGTAAACCGCTACATACCAAAAATACTCCTCGCGAACATTATTTTGCCTCACAGGTCGTCCTGGTTCAACCAAGCCGACGTAGATGCTTTGGTGGATGCTGGGATCAATACCGTTCGCATTCCGGTAAGTTCATCTCCCTAGCTTTCAGCTGTATGTATTTCATGATTTTTTTTTCGTCACCTAGCTCGGCTACTGGATTGTGGAACAACTAGTGGACCGGAAGGCCGAATTCTATCCACGAGGTGGTCTTGCTCAACTAGTGAGCCTTGTCTATCCCCTTGTTTTGAGCAATACCGTCTAAATCGTACACAGCGACGTGGATTGAAACAGCTTCAGAAAGCCGGCATCGTCGCCATTCTGGACCACCATGCCCTCCCAGGTAAGTACTACCATCGATTCCAATCCTTCATAATGTGCTAATAAAATTTCTAGGTGTTCAAACTCCCAACCAGATGTTCACCGGCAGGTGCACGTCGGACGTCCAGTTCTATGTACGCATCTCCTACCCCACTTTCTCCCATCACAAAAATTATACTCATATGCATACGCAGACCCAACACAACTACCACCGCGCCTTGATCTGGACCTCTGTAATGACGACCCTCTCCCACCTCGACCAAGCCTTCACCCCCACCGTCGCTGCCATCGAGGCCGTCAACGAACCCATTATGGACGCCACGCAAACCCCTGGCTACGGCGACTTCCAAGAGAATTTCGTCCGCGTCGTTCGCGCCACAGAGTTCCTCTTGGGTGTCCCCGCGCCGGGGTTCCCGTTTGTCTTGCCTGCACCTGCGGATGGGAACTTCACTGCGATGTTGGGTAATGTGAAGCCGAGTGCTTTGTTTACGCCGGAGGTTATCTCGGTGCTGCTGGATGCAGCGCCGATTTTATTGGAGATGGGGGTGTTTGGGCTGTCGAGGAGGAGGACTTCGCTTGTTACCAAGTATGCTTGCTGCATTCAGTGAAGTATCGTAACTGATTGGCTGGTCTATCTAGTTTCATGGATATCAATTGGCAATTCAACAACCCTGCCAATCCTGCCGACGCCGCGATTGGACCTCAAGGATACGATAACCATTTATACTATGTGTGAGTCCGAATCCATACACACCGATATTCTACGTTTTAGCTCACTCATTTCCAGGTTTGGCGTGAGTATCATATGTGGCCCCGTCTTGTTGTGCGCCTGCTTAATTTATCCAGGGTGTCGCGGATCCCAACCCAACCGCGTACCTTACCAGTATATGCAGTCAGTCTTGGCCTACTCTCCTTTTCCTTTCCCGTCCCGTTTCGCTTTCCTTCTTCATTCATCTCATGTGGCATTGTAGACCTTCCTCGTGTGCACAACGACGCGGTCCTAGGGAACAGCCCGCTTTGGTTTGGAGGTAAACCAAGTCCTCGACGAGTTCAAATCCACAACGCCGCTCACCCTCACGCAGAGTGGGGACTACCTGTACAATTCACCGCCACGGACCAGTTCCTGAGGCAGTGGGCTGACGCGCAGAAGTTGGCGTATAGCAAAGGTGCCGGGTGGATTGTGAGTTCTTGGCTATGAATCCTGCGAACGCATGCATATCCTAAACCACGCAAGTTCTGGAACTTCAAGGTGGAGAAGTCAGCCCTTGCAGGGAATCTGTCGCGCGAGTGGTATGTTCGATTTTCCAATGCGTACTCAGTGTTTTAACTCTACGGCAGGTCCTACCTGGAAGGCGTCCGACTTGGGTATCTCACCAAAGACCCGTCTCAGGTGCACGATCCGAATGTCTGTGCGCCGTTCGTCAATGCAACCGCTTAACCGTGGATGATCATTGGGTTGCAAGTCATCGTTTCATTTTATTCTGGGATTCAAGTAAATTATGTACTCGTATATTCGCCGTCGAATTACAGCGTTTGATCATAAAGTGGCCTCTCCGCCCGGAGTCCGCCGTAGTGCAAGAAAGCAAAGGCTGCAAAGCACACCGACTCGTTCGGACTGCGTCGGCCGATATAACTCTAGCTCTTTCACTTTGCAGTCAACCACCACCATGAGTGTTGACGCGGTATCGATATTGCCCTTCCCTGTTTGCGGTGAAACTTGAATGAAAAACTGCTATCAACCTGCTGCTTGTGCTACTAGTGTAACGAATGGAATCGAGTCTGATTCAGATGCTCCTTTCGAACGCGCTGCTTCAGAACCGCGAACCTCTGCCAGTGGAACCGCTTAGTCTCCCAGAGGCAGAGTCAGAGAGTGAGCCAACCTGCGCAAGCTACGGATCCCTATCAGATCAAGGAATATCCTGAGCAACGCGAAGGTTGAACGGAATTGATCTACTCTGCTTCTGGGAGACTAGAACCGCTTCCTGCGCCTGATCCTACCAGGTCTTAAAGGAAACCCTGCGGCAGAAGCTACTCGATGAACACAAAGTCGATCAGACCCCAACACCCATCTCAAAGACTTGGAGTTGAAATTTGTCAAGCACGTACGGCGTCCTGCATGCTTCTCGATGGCTATCGTTTTCTATTCCTCTCCAAAGGCTTCAGACAGCTTCAGACCTTCCAACTCTTCACTGTGGTTCTCGCGCTACGTTTGTACTCCACCTTCCATTGAAACCACATGGCTAGTCGAGCTCGACTTTTAGCTACCAGGAAACCACGTTTGTGCATGGTCCATGGACTGTGAGCTCAGGTGGCTCGCCAGCCATCGAGAAACAGTCAGTCGGAATGCGGACCTATCGGCTCTATCTCTCATTTCCTTCAAGCTGGGTCTACATGGGCCGCCATATAAGTATGCTGCGAATATGGTCTACTTCTGACCAGACCTGGAAGAGTCCTTTCAATGGCGTTCATTCCTGTCGCTGTCGCTGTCCTCACTCTCGCTTCGTTCACTTCCGCTGCACCTTCTCTGTTTGCGCGCCAGGCGATAACGACTCTCACCCCGGCTCAAATCAGCGCGTTCAGACCCTACTCGTTCTATGCCGCTGCTGCATACTGCTCCCCGGATTCGACATCGGCCTGGAACTGTGGCAGTTAGTGTTTCTCAAATTCCTCCTGGTTGAGCGATTTTCATCTGATCTTCACGATACTCTAGCGAATTGCGAAGGCGCGAATCCCGCATTCCAGCCCATTGCGTCCGGAGGTGATGGGGATGCCGTGCAGTTTTGGTATGTCGGGGTCGACGAGAGCCTCGGGACGATCATCGTTGCCCACCAAGGGACGGATACCAGAGAAATTCTTTCTCTCGTCACGGACGCGAACTTCTTCCTCGCGTCGTTGCAATTTTTGCCCAACTTGTTCCCAGGTTTGAGCGCTTCCATTGAGGTGCATAGTGGATTCCTGCATGAGCACTTCAAGTTGGTGAAGTGTACTTTCTCGTTCAAATGGCAGCTAACAGACTTTGTAGGACGGCGACGCAAATCCTTGACGCTGTTCTGGCTGGATTGGATCAATTCGACGTTCATAAAGTTACCCTTGTTGGTCATAGTTTGGGTGAGTCCGGGTTCCACTTTTGCCTGCATGTGGAGCCATGTTTGACAACTAACAGGCGGGGCTCTTGCGCTCCTAGATTCTGTGTTCCTTCCCCTCCACCTACCCAAAGTGGCATTCCAGACTATCGTTTATGGGATGCCTCGGGTTTGTGCTCTTCGCCTTAGCTAAAAATGTGTTCGAAGTTCTATCCTCAGGTGGGCAACCAAGCATTCGCAGACTACGCAAGCATTGGTAATACGGTGACCCATATCAACAACAAGTTCGTGCTTCCTTGTGCTGCTTTCGCTGAGCTTGACTGACTAGCAATCTACAGAGAAGACTTCGTGCCTATTCTTCCTGGTTAGTCTTTCGGAAACTTATACTGCGATAGCTCAATCCATGCGCAATAGGGAGATCCTTGGGTTTCCGTCATCCAACCGGCGAAATCCATATCCAGGTTCGCGACTCGCGGTTCCAACGACTCCTCATTCACATGTTTACAATTGCAGGATTCCGGCGATTGGGATTCTTGCCCCGGTAAAAGATCAAGCATCCACTCTTTCCATTCACGTGCTAAGCATATACTTGTTCTGCAGGTCAGGATAACACGAATGGTTTATGCACGACGGGTATGCAACTACTTTCCCGATTTTTTCTGCTCTTTCAACTAGTCGGTTTGTAGGAGATGTGAGCTTGTTAAATGGCCGCGAGCGTGACCACGATGGTAAGATCTCACTGTGCACATATACGGGCCAACTGAACACTCGATTTTCTGTCAAGGACCGTACGATGGGGTCCTGATGGACTGCTGAGGATAAAGGAAATTCGTTCGACTTCAATGACGGTCGTTGTACGGATTGGAGTACACAGTATCAATGATATCCATTCCTTTCTCGTATAACCCGAGCTGTCGATAGCTCGTTAACCACTTTCCCTTCTTGAACGAGTTCTCTGTCGAAATACTTCCGCTGAGATCTAGCCGGAAGAACGGCACGGCATACCGGCGATCGCGAACTGCCAAGCTAGTCCGGACATGACGGCTGTGCAGCATTCATGTCTTCAAACGCTCCGACTTCATTGCATCATGCCAGCCGTGTGTCTCGGCCAGTAATGCCCGCTTTCTACAAGACCAAGAACGTTCTTTCGCATTGAAAAACGCCAAAAAGAAACAGAAAAAATAACACGAAAGGACACACCAGGACACACCGCATGAAGAGTCGCATCCCCAGCTGGAGACTTGGTTACGCAATTTTTGAACGGCGACGAAGGCGACGACGGTAATTTTTGAATGAAACACCACAGCCACGGCGACAGCCAGAGTCTAATTCAAATGCCAGCATCATCAGGTAACATTTCGCTCATATAAATTGGTTCGCGTCTGAATCCCGTTCCCTCATTCTCTTTCTTTCTCTTTCACGATGCCTAGTCCACTTTTATTTCTTCTCGTCTCACCTGTTTTATTGACCGTCGCCACCACCATCCAACCCAAATCCAACATCGCCAAATGTCTTACGCCTGCTTCCAATTCTGACGGTGCTGCCGTCGCGATTCAGGATTGTGCCTCTGGTTCCGCTTCGCAGAACTGGAGCGTTTCTGGAGGGAATTTGAAGATATTTGGTAACAAGTGCTTGGATGTTCCGGATGGTTCTACTACCAATGGCAAGAAACTCCAGGTCCGTAGCTTTGTTTTTTTGTTGACGTGAACGAGGAAAACTGAACAAAATGCGCGCGACGTACTCAGATTTGGACCTGCGCTTCCGGCAATACGAACCAAGCGTGGACTGTCTCGGGCAATTCGATCCAATGGACCGGACATTCCCTTTGCCTCGATCTCACCGACGGCAGCTCTTCGAACGGCAATGTCGTACAGACGTGGAGCTGCACAAGCGGCCCGAACCAACAGTGGGTTGCAAACACTTCGTCAAACCCTCCTTCTGGCTTGCAGTCGAGTCTGACCGCGAGCGGTGTATCGGCCGTTTACCCCGGAGACTCGTCTTTCGCTTCTGCTTCTAAATCTTGTCAGTCGCGTCACTCAATGTTGTTCATTCTCTCACCCACTTCCTCAGATAACTTGCGGTTCACTATCACCCCTGCTGCTGTCGCATACCCGACCAATGTCCAGCAGGTGGCCGCTGCTGTCAAAGCAGGCTCTGATAACAAGATGCAAGTCGTGGCTCGCAGCGGAGGCGTATGTCTTCTGCCTTCATGACTGTTGCATGCCGCTGACGTTTTTATTGCTCAGCATTCGTATATTGCTAATGGCCTCGGTGGAAACAGCGGCGCACTCGTCATTGACATGAGCAAGATGAAGGCCATCACTGTCCGTTCGTCGAACAACACTGCTCTCATCGAGACGGGCAACAGGCTGGGAGATGTGGCCACCGCTCTCAACAATGCTGGAAGGGCACTCCCGCACGGAACGTGCCCCTACGTCGGTATTGGCGGTCACTCCGGTTATGGTGGATTCGGCTTCACAAGTCGCGCATGGGGTTTGACTCTCGACACTATCAAATCTGCGACCGTGGTCCTGGCTGATGGCAGCGTTAAGACGGCGTCGTCCTCCGTTAACACGGACCTTTTCTGGGTAAGTATCATCGTACATGTTGCTTTCGTTCCGCAAGCTCAATCTATTCACTACAGGCAATTCGCGGCGCATCTCCTTCGATTGGTATTGTCACTTCCATTGAAGTTCAGACCTTCGCCGCCCCCGCTTCGGCGACTGCCTTCTTCTACAACTGGAACAACGTCGACATCGCGACTGCGTCCAAAGCCATCTCGTCTCTGCAAACGTTTGCCGCGACGAACATCCCGAAAGAGTTAGGAGTGGAGCTCGTGTTTGGTGCAGGCTCCTCGAAAGGCCGCCTTTCGCTTGGCTTGACTGGAGGATGGTATGGAGCTGCCACCAGCCTCAACTCCACTATCGCGCCCTACCTCAAAGATCTTCCCGCACCCTCGTCGACGAATCTCAACCCTGGAAGCTATATCAACAGCATAAAGGTCTTCGCTGGTGATCAGCCTTTGGATACCGCGTCGGCTCCCGAAACTGCCGACACGTTCTACACGAAATCTCTTATGACGCCGTCGGGATCTCCCATGTCCTCTGCCGCTATCACGGCGTTCGTCACCTACATGGCTAATCAGGGATTTTCGTCGGACACGGTAATTTCTATGCGTTCCTCCTCGCGAATACAACTGACTCTGCTTTCAGGCGTGGTTCGTCCAGGTAGAATTGTACGGTGGAAGCAACTCCGCTATTAACGCGGTTCCCTTGGACTCCACCGCTTTCGCCAAGCGTGATACCCTCTTCACGATCCAATTCTACGCATCGTCTAGCAGCTACCAGCCCCCCTACCCTTCTGACGGGTTCTCCTTCTTGGATGGAATGGTGTCCAGCATCACTTCCAACAGCCCCTCAAACTGGGCTTACGGCGCATACCTGAACTACGCCGACGACAAGCTCACCAACGCCGCTAACCTCTACTACGGCTCCCACCTCGACCGCCTGAAGTCTATCAAAGCCTCAGTGGACCCGTCCAACACGTTCCGCATGCCTGTGGGCGTGTAAACACGTTTGCCGGGACAGATGGATATGGACTTTTCGCAACACGAAACTTTCTTGTGTATACGACGCAGATGGACTCTTACTGAGCAATACTGGACTCTTGGCATCTTATTGTAGCACACGAAATAATGTAACGCGCACAGAAACGAAATAATACACAAAACAAATGGTGAATCTTATGGACGTTTCTGGAAGCTTAGCCGCGGTAGTCTCCAGACCAGATCGCCACCGCCGCCAAGTGCCTTCGTAGAGTCACAATAGGACCGAATAAGACCGAATATACAATTGTACGATGATGTGAGAGCGCTAATCGCGTCGTGCCTTGAGCCGTGAGATTCTGTATCAACCGTTCTACTTTCGTCTCTTGTCTGCTTCTTCTGACACCAGCGCGCTCAACCCTTCAAATTATTCTTGGGCAATAATGGACGCGGGAGACTCATTGAGACCCTCTCGCCGACCCTCCCTGCGGTCGCAAGCATTCAGACCGCAAACCGCTCCAATGGGCCCACGAACCAGAAACTTGTCCTCGCGAAACTCGACTTTGACTCCCCCACCAGCGCCGGAGCTGCTTTCTCCATCGCAACTATCGAGGGAGTCGACGGTGTCCTCCCGAGGACCGTCACCGCGATATAGCGGGCCGTCTTCAGTTGAACCGCCACCACCGCCGCCGGATTCAAAAAACCTTGGTGCTATTGCGGAGCGCGAATATGGAGGGCCGCCAGCGCCTGAAGCGGGCTCCCCGCCTCCGCCTCATGACTCTGAGGAGGCTTCGCAGGAGATACAAGAGGTGCCAGAGGAGCCGTTGAATGTTGTGTCTGTACCGAAAGTCGCAAACCTTACGCCTCCGCCTCAAATTAAATTCGATTCGGTGCCGGTCAAGTGGAAGGGTTTGCCGTTAGAGGCGGCACTATGTGCGTGTTTATAAACCACTAGAAATGTTAACCATGTTCAAGTTTCACTCCAGGGACCTTCAATTCCAAAGAACTACAGGTCAATTCTTTCGTGGGTGGTATGTCGTTATGATCCTCACAAATTTTCTGCAGGAGCTCGTTTCGCGCGCAATCCGCGGATCCTCGCGAGAATCTTTCATCCGCGTACTGTCAGTAGAGAATCTGGAGGAACGTCTACCTGAAGAGCTGGAACGACTGAACGCGCTGAAGGCTATGACACAATCCAAATGGCGCTTTAGCGTCCACCGGCGTACGATGCTCCTCCAGGCCTTGCATTCACACTCTCTATCAGGCTATAACGACAAAGACGGGGCTGCGCTCGTCGCCAAACTGTCAGAGACGACGGCAGAATGCGACCAACTTTTGGAAGATCTGCTTCAGATCGCCGATCAGGTGGCCCAAATTAACCATCTGGTGGACCAACATTGGGCAAGCGCTCTTGCTATCGCACTGCGCAAAGTATGTTGCCGCCAAGTTGTCGTTCTCCGTCTATAATTAGCTGATTGCTACTTCTTTTTCTTTAGTTGAACAGTAGCTATGGCCGACGAACATCGGAACTGCTTAAATCGCGCGCAAAAGTTGCATCGCTTGAAGCTGAGCTGAATGACGCGTGGCAGCAAGCGGAGAAACTTGCCCGGGAAATGGACGACCTAGATGCTGAAGTGAATTCTGACGCTGAAGAAGACCAAGACCTAGGCGACGCCACTCTTGACTTGGGCGACGCTGTAATTGAGGTTGCGGAGGTGATCTCATTAAATCACCGCAAGTCCCCCTCGGCCTCGTCACAGGTGGCCTCAATTGTTTCGTTGAGCCATCGCAAATCTCCCTCTGGCGCTTCCTCCTCTCGCCTCAGTATCTATCCCGTCAAAGAGACTCTCAGTCTCGATGCTGTTTCGCGTATGCATTCTGAACAGTCGGCAACGACTTCAGGAACTGAATACACACAAGCGACAACACCACCCTCTCCTTCGCTGACGAAACTACCCACCCCCACTCCGTCAGAGATGGAATACCTTCTTGACCCAACGACACCAAGCAGTACATTAGGTGTGGACAATATGCTCGAAACGCCGCAACTAGAACATCTCATCATTGGAGCCGCCTTGCCGAGCTCACCGTCGACGAATCCTTCGTCCGCCGTTGATCCCAGCCCCTCAACTGCCCATACTGACAACACGGACGCCGTGAGCATCCGTAGCACACGCAGCGTCCGAAGTACGCGGAGTGGGAAGAGTGCGCGTACGGCGCGAAGCCAGCGCACCACCGACGCGAGCCGCGTGAGCTCGGTGTCTGCCGCCCGACGGCGCTCGCAGCGGACCTCCATGAGCAGCCTGCGTATGCCAAACATCACGCGTAAACCCGCCCAGCCGCCCGTTCCTGTCCCCGCGCTCCCCCTCCCGAGCAGTCCGCGCCTGAGTCCGGGTATAGCTCCAGACCGCCGTGCGTCGACGATTGAGTCTTTCCTTGATTTTGCACCGTCGGATTCGGACGATGAGGAGGCGGAGGTGGGGACGGTGTCGGGTGTTGTTGTGGCTTCGCCTCGGCGGACGAGTATCGATGATATTGAGGTTGTTGCGCGGTCGGCGGCTATTGCGGACTTTCGTGGTACGCAGGACGATATCACGGTCATGCCTAGGCGGAGTGCGGCAGAGGCTGAGCTGGTCGCTCCTAGGCGCTCACAATTTTCGCTTGACCATCAACATCCGTTCGCGAACGAGGGTGAGTTTGAGTTCAATGTGTTCGCTGTCTCAGTGACTAACAGTTCTTGTTACAGAGCCGGTGGCCCAATCGATTCCGTCCATTTGGCTGCTGCAGGACACACCAAAGACACCCGCCGAGCGCGTCGAGTCCATGATGCGCAATCACAGCGGAACGGTGAAAATGGGATCGTTCCAGCGGCTCAAATCACTAACGAAACGCTACTCGCTGCCCTTCCCCGGTGTTGTCGCTCGGTCAAAACCCGGGCGCAATGCTACCGCTGGGACGTGATTGAGTACGGCGCAGTTTTAGTCCTAGTCAGTCGAGTTAGTAGTTATCATGCATACAGGAAACTTTGCTATCTTTTTTGCTAATGTATACTTTACAACTGTAGCCAGTACTTATTTGAATCAGCTCTCAGCGCAGGATACGTATGATAATATAACGCTGTACAATGTCCGTCCAACCAATCGCATGTAGTGGATCAAAGGGATTCACAAGTATTAAAGTAACAATGGATTATGTATTCAGGCCTTTCGCGCGAGGGCGAGGGCTCCGGAGTTGCCTATAAGAGTGAAACGCGCTCCTTCTTTCCCGACTGTCGTTGCTTTTGCTTCTGCAGGCAGCCCTGCGGATCCAAGGTCGCCGGCTTTGAGTAGACTCCTCGCAAGGGTGCCAATCTGCATAGTTGTGCGTATCAGTACGGCGGCGCAGCTTGCAACCGGATCGGAGAGAGATGTACCTTGATTCGAAGACTGGAGGAGAAGAGCGAGCCAAAGCTCGCAACGGCGCTATAAGAGATGTCAGTCGAGAAGGAGACGAATGAAGATTCTGTGGACAGGTTACTTAGCGATCGTTTCACCGATTCTGGGTTCAAGTCGATTGGTGCCCGCCAGAGCGGCGGGTCGAAATACTATGGTATCGTCGTACCCCAAACTCGCGAGACCGTCTTCAGTAAGACCTTTACTCCTACAAACGCAGCATTCAGTTCAGCAATTTCCGAATGATGCAGAAATTTAGTATGCTCACCGTGTGTAGAGGAAATGCGATTTCGAGTCAGCCATGACGCTCTATCAATGTATTATGAATACCACAGTGCATTGAAGCCAACGTGAGCCTCAACCGTGCACATACCGAAACATACACCAACCGCTGACTATGTCCCTCGCTCTTCGCCGCCCGTGCAGCGTCAACGACATATTTCCTATCAATACGCTCAAACGCCTCTGCGCTCCCAGAAACCTTCACCGTCGTCCCAATAGTAATGAACACCACGTCCCAATTACCCTCGCGCAACCCCGCGTCGTCGAGCTTCTCAAAATCTATCACCTTCTGCTGGAGCTTCTCCCTGCCTTGCGCGGGCAGCGCGTCAAGCGAGGTCGTCCGACGACCGAATTCGCCGACGCGCGTGAAGGTGGAGGTGGTGAGGAGTTCTTTGAGGAGCAGGCCGCCGACTTGGCCCGTTGAGCCGAGGATGAGGGCGGATTTCTGAGCAGACATGAGGAATTAGCTTCGAGTTAGCTGGGCTTGGGGAATGTGATGATTGAGGTGGGCCTTTATAGCGAATTGGAAGCCATGGCCCATAATTGGTATGACAAGTTCGCGCCGTGGTAGGCCGTATTTCGGGCAGGTAGGTAGGTAGCATTACGCGGCACGAAATACCAAAGATCAAGCTGCAAATACTAGATGTTACCAAGATGTTAGAGTTATATGCTGGGACTTAGTAGTGACTTACAAAGAAACATCGATGCACGCCAATGTACGCCGAACATCGGAGTTCATTCCCGTCGATCGGTGATAAGATGTAACTTCGGTGAACGCCGAGATAAGATAATGAACATCAATGACCATCCGCCCCTATTCAGCGAATTTCAATGAACCTTCTGCTGACGTTCACTCAAGTTCAAGTTCAAGTTCAATGAACCTCTTAGTATTGAAATTCCACCATCAACCTTTGCAACGGAAACTATACACATGAACATTGAGAGGATGGAACAGACTTTCGCTTGCCGGAGTCCCGGGCCGGCACATCACATCTTGATTCGTTTCTCTCATCTCTTTTTGCCACTCTATCTTTGGGCAATGTCGGGTTACAAAAACTCGGGCTCGGCTGTGTGTCAAGTTGGTCAAGACGGCTCTTGCCAATGTGGCGCGTCCCGTGATAATGACGCGTACTTTAAAAGCGCCGCCGAGTCGAATGCTGTCTCGTTAGAGGCGTTTTGGTGCAGAGTCTCGCAGTTAACTACCCGTATTAGAAACAACGAAGGTGAATGGGTCGGAAGTGATGAAGCTAGGCAGTGGAATCATCGTAATAAGGAGGTGCATTGTCTATCCGATTGCATATGCCATACTGATGTACTCGGCGTTCAGACCTGCACGAGATGCCAACGCCAACGAGGTCCAACGTGGAAAGCCTGTTTGGTGGAAGACGATCAGTTGAACTGTTCCCCTTGTCGTGACAGCAAAATGAGCTGCGACAGGAAGACGAAATTCATCTTTGAATATACCAAAGATCAATTCTTTCCCACTATGGAGGAGTTCATGAGGGTATACTCAAAGAAAGACCACGCAGACTGTAAGGTGTATCGGAAATGGGCGTCCCGCAAGCTACGAGCAACTTTACCGTATAGTGAGTTGCCGATTGTCCTGATTGTAGTGTCGCAAGATCTCATATGTATTCACTCCACAGCTGATAAACCTCCTCGAAATCAAGTTCAGTTAGGCGCCGCGTCAACGATTTTATTAAATACTCGAGCCGGTACGAGTCGACGTATCATACTACTTTTCTGACGGTCTATAACTTATCTGCTGTAGAACCATCGCCGCATCCTCAGGTTCAAGCTGATAATCGCATCGTCCGAATCCCTCCTGCAGAACGAGAAAAACTTCGCGCAGCGCTCTTGACTCAGATTCAGTTTCTATCGCAATGCTACGATGAGGAAGAGCGTCCTATGTTCCTTGATTCTATTTGCGCGGAAATAGAAGCGCTGTGTCGTTCTCAGGGAATCCGACTCGAAACGGGTCAGAATTATGTTGTAACTAGCTTTGGTCAAGCTTCGGCCTTGCAAGCTTCAATCACACCGCGTTAGCGGGGCAGTGGCTCGGGGCCATACATATACGCAAGGAAAACATCGAAATATTGCAAAGGACAGAGAAACAGACAACACTATGACATGCACGTACAGCAAATATAACACAGCCCACTTACTGGGGCGACCTCTCCTCTATATAGTTCAAACCATGCATCACGCATCCTCCTCATCGTCCTCCCCAACCACATGCAACGGCTCCCCACCCACCCCCGAATCCGCATTCGGCACGCGCGAATACCACTTATTCCTCGGCGTCATCGGAATACCATTATTCCTCTCCCTCTCCTCTTTGGAAGGAGCATTCCTTCCGGTGGTGGCGTATAGATGTATGAGGTAGACGATGTGCGCGTAGAGAATGAACGCGATGCTGAACATGATGAGGATGTAGGTGACGTGGTCCATTTCGTTCTTGTGTACGAATTCGAGCTCTTCGTCTGTGCCCGACATGAAGAGTATACTACACGGGTATTGTTAGTATGTATGCGTGATAGCTAGAATGAGTTGATGGCGTACCCTGAGGCGACGAGGAGCTGAGCATATCGTTAGCAAACCCTGAGCAAAATATGAACGAGAGAAACGCACGAAAGAGGGGAGGTGGCGGAACGCCTTGCCAGCGACGCTCTTGTCGCTATCGTCCGACGCAACATAGCGCGAAGGGTTGGGGAACCGCGGGCTCGGCTCCGCCAGTGTGTGGTCGCTGGTGTTATCATCCTCGACAATTTCCACCGCCGCTTTACTCGGCGAGGAGAAGAAACACACTTCTATAATTCGTGTGACTCCCGCGAGCATGAGGGTGTAGCCGAATATGGCGTGGACCTACTAAACGTTACGGATGGTTCTGAGATGGATGCGAGGGGAATGCATACCTTGGTGGATAGCATAAGGTGTTGCGCATGCTCTGACATGCCCCAGCCAGTTAAAATTAAGCTAAGAAGGTTGTTAAATGTGCGCAGAGCAAGGGTGTGAAGGCGGTCATACATTATACCCGGAACAACGTTGCGCTGGACCAACGGTCAGGTTCTTTTAGAACAACATTCGACTCAAGGAATACCTTATTATTGCGAGCAAGAAGTATGCCCAGAAGACCACCAGCCCACCCTGAACATGGCTCAATTCGGAACGAACTCTAGGTAAAGGAAACGCACAAAGAATGCCCATAATACTGTGAACCGTGTCAGCAACGTCCTACAACCAAAGAAAAATACTAACGTGTGTTGCATGTCCTTAACGGACCACGTACTTCCTCGGTGCTCAGTGAAAGTATTTACTTGAATCCACGCATCAGTATTCCAGCATTCTTGGAGGGAAACCCAGCAACGAACCAATGCCCCAGAGCATAATCGTCCATGAATCCCACCATTCTGGACTCCGTCCAGTCCGGCGAACCCAAGCCTCACCAACGAGGAACAGAATCGCTATTATGACTCCATACGCAATGAACCCCGAGCCCATGATATAGTGCGCGAGACATTGCTCCAGATGCCCACCGCGGCAATATCCGCGGTACGCCATCGCGCCGAAGAGCATCTGCGTCCACCCAAGAATGGGATACGCTTTACCTACGATACCGTGCAGTCGCACGGCCCATGGGCGGATCGAGGCTTCATGGATGTGCAGCTTGAGGTACACGCCAAGTACGAATTGAATCGCGATCGGCGCGAAGAGGACCGACGCGAATACACCATGCGCCGAGGGCAGAAACTGGCGTCCGCCATGAGAATGGCCGAGGATGTACCCGCCTGCTGTTAACAGGAATCCAACGCTCTAAAATCGCAATCGATTATTTGGATGTGCGGGAAACATGAAAAGTTGAACGCACCTGGAGCGGGACATGCCAACGACTCCGACTGCGGTTTCTCAGTAAACAACTCGACAGAAAATCCGCGAACGCACGTTATACCGAGTACCATACCCACTGGGAAGAGCACTCCCCAAACAGCAGCTTGTAACAGAATATGAATCCATAGAATTGAGTCTGTCGGCTTGTTGGATTCCTCTTCGCTCAGCTCATCGTGGTGATCGTGCCCCCGGACAAACGAAGCGCAGATGAGAAGAGAAAATAAAGCGTAGGCAAGGGTAGATAGTCGGGGCATTAGGACGAAGGCCACCGCCCGCCTTGCAAGAGTCGCGCAGTGAGAGTCGAAGCGAAAAGGTGAATTACTTGAATGCAAATACTCGCGAGCGGATCACTGCGCCGCGGCGGCCGTTAATCACCGTGTATCAAACGCGTCAACCTCAATGACACTCTTGACCTCAACGTCAACCTCGACCTCCACAGGCACAACCCTGAACTGCTGACGATGCTGGTCGACGCGAAATGGGACAACTCTCAACAGAGCCAGCAGCTATCTCGACCAACGGCCACCATTCCTCGATTCGTTATCGATTTCTATGTTACAGTATTCCGCTTCCTCGCAGAATAATCTTTCTTCGAATACCCCACGCAACTCGACATCGAGGTCCCACCTGGTCCCACCCCGCGGAAGAGATAGAGACACAGATCTAGGCGAACGCTCATCTGTCAGAAATTAGAATTCACTGTCCATAGTATCAATCTTCCTATGACTTCGCTTGACCTTTCCTTTCAATGAAGTCTCGTCTTGGCGAGCCATGGTTCATGAGCAGCGTGTTGTATCATACTCTATGTAGTAGGAATACATGATATGTACCGACCCCGGGCATGTTTCAAAGAACAAAGCCCAAAATGTGTCTGTTTTCGCGGCCCAATGCGCGGTTGGCATGCTAGTGGGAAAACTGCGAGGAGATGAGCTGCAAAAGAACCTCGTCGCCAGAAGCCGGAAGCTCTGTTGCAATGTGGTCCAACAATCCTCGATGGGGACGAGCCACCCGAAACTGCGATAAGGTGAACGATTGAGTGAAAATTCACCACGACGTTAACCCGCTGCAGCTTGAGCTCTCAACTTCGGCGGCTCAGCCCTGACCTCAGGGAGGATTTTTGCTTGACGCTCTTTTCGTTTCACCAACCTCTGGCGATGTGTCCGCATCAACCCTTGCAGGGTAGGCAGATACATGCCTAGCTTCCACAACGTCCCAATCGACACATCTGTATGATCAAAAGCATACGAAACCATGGGTTTGAGGTTGGCTTTGCGACGGCGCTCTACAAACGGCTGTCGGGGTAGAGGTCGTATTGATGATAGCTGTGTGAAAAGTAGATGTTTGGCCTTCATCCTAAGCATCCTTTAGCAAGTGTAAATGAGCCACAATTAACAGAGACATACATCCGCGCAGCGAGTAAGGCGCGCTTAACGCTATTGTTCAGTTCATGGTGTTCTCCTTTATCCGGGTTACCGCTGTGGATGAGCACGGTGACCTCCCTGCCTGCGCGTACAAGTGTTTTGTCTGGTATCTTTGTACCCGCATACCTGTCTGATTCTCAAAAAACGAATCCGCAGCACCAAGCAGCTAGTCACGCACATGAGACTCCAGCCATCTTTATGGCGGAACACAACACCAGAGGACTTGCGATCGGCCAGATTCGGAGAAAATCGAGAATTCTCCTCACTGGCAAGTGTTTCGAAAGAGAGCATATTGAGTTGGTTGCAAATTCCCTTCCTTGCCTCCCAGGATCTATTTGAGAGTTAAAGTATGCCCCACAGAATACGGCAGATAAAATTTACCGGATGGGATCAGCCCATACGGCCGGCCGGTCTGCGTCTGAGGCTCGAGACGACGGGATAGAGTTGTATATCGCGTCGTCCATGACGGAAATCACCCCATTCTGCGTTCGACCATCATCGACTAACCCCAGGTTTTCCAAGTCTGAAAGTTCTCTCAGATACAGATGGACGTTGTAATCCGCCACCACGTAAAGCGGATGCTTGGGGCGAGGATTTAGCTGCGTTTTCTTGTCGTGAACGAAGATACAGGTTAGTTGAGGAAAGCCGTACCCCTTGCCGTTCAGCCAGAAGCGAAGCGAGACCGCCATGATGATCGATGCGCATACTGCTGATGAAGATACACTTGAGATCCCGCAGGACATCATGTACGCCATCAGCTCCAAAGTGCCGAACGAGTTGACCCCACGTCCCTTCGCCGCAGTCAAGCAAGACTGATCCCGCGCCAGGAATTCGAACAAGCGTCGAAGGAGCTGAAAAGCCGATAACTAAGCCTGCGACGAATATAAGCAAAGCGCACTTGCCATTGCGGTAAACCCCCGGCCCAGTCCCAGATGTCCCCAGGGTGATGATATTGGCATCATAACTATTTCGCAATCTCGCATATTCTGCTCTGCGCCTTCCCTCCTTCGTTCGTCGAAGAAGAATTCGCCGTTCGCCCCATTCCCTCCGGCTGCGTTCATACTGGAACTTGAGGATTCTGGATCGACGCAAGGATACGCTGCGCAGTTCGATGTGAGTTGGGACCTCCGTCGACAATGAGGTAGGAAAGTAAACGGCGGGGTGGAATGAGGGGTGGACGTGCACCGCAAGGCTTCTTTCTAACGGAAAGAAATTCGCAGGAAGGCCGACAATATCTGGTCAAGGATTAGTGATGTACATGGTATATATTGATGATTGTTGAACTCGTACCGTCCCAGGGTTTTTTCGGTGTAGGTGCGAGTTTCTGTTCGGGGAACACCGCAGGATCAAGACGAGTCCTCGTTGTCTGGTGAACATTCCGGAAGGTAAGCTGATCACGGTCGTGTTCTGGTGAAGAGATGATGTGCTACGAAAATCAGAATTTAAAATTATAGTTATTCAAGCGTCTTTGGGGCTTACATTGGTGTCGATGGGGAACTTGTTCATGAATTCGATGTATCGTTCATCCTCCAGAACACCTTCGCCGCAGAGATGGAAGATAGCTTGGAGTGTGTAGTTGGGACTTCGGTTCTGGAATTCGCTGAAGAAAGGGGAACTGGAGAAGGTTTTCAACAGAGAGGGGATATACGAAGGGGAGGGAACGTCGAGAATTAACACTGCCTGTTTTGATAATGAGTGAGCATCAGAGACAAGCATGCTGCGACCAACTGTTCGTGGGTTCTCAGCCTGAATGTTACCCAGAGTCGAAGCCACGGGGGAACTTCCTTCTGGGTTAGCGTTGGTTACACCTGCGGGGTGGATGGCGAGATAAGCTATCGTAGGAGGGGATTCTACGCTGAATGACTGTAACGGCGGTAATTGGCGGTGAAAGGAGTGGTCCTTGTTGAGGAAAGGATGGTCGGGTAACCAGCTCGTTTGCAGCTTGCCAGGAAACATAACGTCGATCCTCCTTCGTTTCAAAATACGATTTTTATACGAATCCTCTGAGTTCCGCTGAAAGACTTTTGCCCTGCCAGGAGAGACAGGGAGTATCGGAATGCTCCAGACAGTCATATTGTCGTCCTGGAAACAAGGCGCTGGACGCTCTGTTTTGTTGGGAATGAGTTTTGTTTCCACGACGTTCGCATGCACATCGTTTCTATTATAGGATATTAGTAGAAAGGTTCACCAGTGCCTGAAGAAACAGTACCTGTACAAATGGAATCGCATCGCAGCCATGTAGTGAAAGGTTCCAGGCGGTCCTACGACAGTAAATTTCTCGAACTTTGTTGCAGAATCGTTGATTAGACCTATGAAACGGTAAGATTTCACTAACATAGTTGAAGAGAAGATAGACATACCACCCAGTCCCGCCGCTCGCTTCAAGCTTGCTTGTGTTAGAAATAGATTGAAACGCGTCTTGTCCGCATAAGACGTTCTTGGTGCCATGACTCTTTGCGTGTTTTCGCCAGAATTAAACACATAAAGTTCAGAGGTGCCCTTGAAGTGAAGAGCTACAGTCGGACGAGTGTCTACAGTGTTGCCTGTGACTATCGTGGCTTTCCATCGTTTCTCTTCGACTTTTTTCGATGAAACAGCGTCAGTTAGCGTTGACACCTTACAGTGCAGGGTGATGGTTGGGTTATACACAAGGCCCCATCCCCGACGCGTCGTAGACCACTTTCTCAAAAAGGCCAGTGGCACAGGGCGGCGGCTGGATGAAAAGGACGTGGTGGTTGAGGTTGGCGACGCGAATCGACCTAGATTGCTTGTTCGGGCTGTGTCGGCCGAAGGCTCTGATATGTCTTCCTTCCTTCCTGTCCGATCATCACCTCCGAGTTTGATGGGGCTCTCAGAGCAAGAGTCGAGTCACCTCCCTGCTCTAAGCAACTCTCCGCTGTAGCCTTGTGGTCATGGAAATCTCTGTTCGTAAACTCATTAATCCTAGCGGTCCGTCATTTTTTTTTTGCGGCGTCGGAGTCCCAAATTCAACTGTTTCAAATCTGGACGACAGACGATGAAATCGACGCCCTCGTATCTATGTTAGATAGGGCCTTCGTCAACAGTTCGTCAACTATTCAGTCATCTGGATGGTAGGCGCACTGAACTTGCAATTGAGACAGGCTATTTCGTTTCTTGACGGATGGAAAACGTGAACTTGCGGCCAAATATGTTTATCGTGGGCACGTCCTGGCCGGCCTACTTGAGGGGGAAGTTTGGGTTGCTGGACAATCGGGTACGAACGCGATTCGTGCCGCCGCTGTCTGGTTTCCTCCTGGTATCGATGCTCTCGTGACGTAAAGTCTTTCCATTTCTCATGAGTTCACAGTTCTGATTTGGTCCCCAGCGAGGCGCAACGAAGCGCTGCGGAATGGGATCAATTCATTTCGAAGCTTAGTCAAGAGAAGAGAACATGGTGGTCGGATTATGTTTGTTCATTCGATTTTCTTTGTCTGCAGAATTTCAATCCACGACGGTAGTTCCTTCCAACCACTGAGGAAGCGAGTGCGTCCCTTATCGGAAGACATATGGGCTTGAAATCTTGGCACCTCCTCCTCCTGGGCACCGATCCGGATCATCAAGGGAAAGGTCTTTCTACAGCTCTCATCCGAGCTGTTGAAAGCAAGGTCTTGCCTTTCCCTCTCTATCCCCATCACTACTCAGGATTTTCATAGGCTTCAGCAGAGCGAGTATCAATGGTTGTTGGAACTTCGGAACTAACGAATGTCTGTCCATGTGAAACATTTGGCATCTACATAAGAAAACTGAATTTTATGTCAGGTCGCGTATTATCAGAAGCTTGGCTTCGTCGTTCGTGGCGCCGTCCCCATTGATATTGGGGATGATCAGCTCATGCTGACGACCTTAACCAAGCCTTGAAGAGGCTGTTTGCGACCAATTTGTGAAAGTCGAACTGGCGAGCACGGAAACAAGGTTACTCTAGTCACCCTTGTTCACCCAGTTCTTCATGTAGACTCAATCTAAATGTGTGTTTGCTAAACAGTATTATGCATGCAAGCGTCTGAACCCGACGACCCCAAGATGCCCGGCATGTCTCTGAATAGTCGCCAGCCACCCTGTCTTGTCTCACTTCCAAGATGTTCGACTGTCTCACTTCCACAGGCATAAGAGCCGCTGTCTGCCTCCCTAGACACTTCAACGAGCTTACTTCCTACCACCACTACCACCCACAAAGTTCAGCTCTCGAAAACTCGATATATCTCAAAGAATGGCTCCATCCTCCATCGTCAGCTCCTTCCTCTCTGGCGTCGGCATCAGCAGCAGTATTCTTCCCGGCAACAGCCCCCTCGCTGCTTCGCCTCTCCCTACTCTGGCCCCGTTCTTCGGGTTAGATCCATCCAAGACACCCACCTCTGTCGCCAACCAAGTATACGAGGCTGTCACGACAATAGCATCGGGAGAAGTCTACGCAGGTGCCGCGTTAACAGACGACCTCCCCACGGCCTCCGCCTCGCCCAGCGCAGGAAGTGTCAGGATGCCTGGCCCCGCCACTCAGCGACTATTTCTTCACATCGCCGTGGCTATCATGATATTCTCTATCGTATTCGTCGTAGGAGCATGGCTCATTGGGCGGGCGTATTCCAAGGGCAAGACATCCTTTGATGAGGAGGTAGGTTTCACTTCATAAATTGTTCTCCTCAGGGTGCGGTGCTAATTTGTTTTGTACCCACAGAAAATCATTGAGACGATCGAGTCATTCAAGCCTCCGACCATCGCTGCTCCCCCGCGCTCTGCATCGTTGGCACGGTCTGATCCCGCTCTCGCTCGCCACCAACACCTCCCGCAGCCTGGCCAGTACGAGAGCCAGTATAAGATGCTGTACGGACATGGGCGAGGCTTTTTCGGCTAAACGACGACAAATTCTCCTCTCTCCCCGCTTTCGCCCGCATCGTCAGTACCTCGGCTTGTTTCGCGTTTCTGCTTTGGTCTTGCGTTACCCCTCATACTCTTATCGCCGGCGTCACCACCCCGTATTCCAATCGACGCATTCGCTTTCCCCCTGTCTCTCTCACTTGTTTTGGTAAGTCTCATTCAATTTCCCCGTGTCATCGCGCCTGACTCTACTTAGGTTTTCATTTACTTCTCTACGCCAAATACACGCGGCACCAAAACCAAAACAAATACGGAAAAGGTCATCGATAAAAATTCTCACCGTATACGGGAGCATGGGATACGGGGACATCCGCAACCTTGTATGAGACCGGGCATGTAGGACAGCGCGAGTTGACCACGGGACACCGCGTCCCAGCGCGACTTCACGCTCTGATAGTGTATCCTGAGCTCGACCACCATGACGCGATGCCAGGACGCGGGCAGGACGGCTTAGTGCAACTCCACATCAGGACACGGGACCCACCGAGCGGCGAACCAAACACAGAAGTACTACACAAAATCACCTTGAATAGGCGGGGCAATCGGAGCGTGAGCGACCATAGAGCTGCGTGGTATATTGGAAAATCCGGGACATGGCGCTCACGGGGGGTCGTTTTGTTATTCCTTTATTTATGTTCTGTTCTTGTCTTTTTTGTACGACAGTGCCAATACACGCGGTATTCTGTCTCGATTTGTGCGATCCACCAAGTCTGCCAGAAGGTAATTTAAGAGTACGCATTTCCCACGTGACCGTGTCGCTGGCTTCGCTTCTGAATGCATCGATTGGACTCATTTTAGAGACTTCGACGTCGCGGAGCGCCAATTAGGCCTTTCGTTTTGAGCTGTCAGTCGTCCAGTCTATTCGGCTCACTTAATTTCCCGCTTTCGCGCAACATTCCCTTCGTTTCCTTCCAATCATGAGCTGGACGACCTCAGTCGTTACAAGCGCGACTACGGACACAGAACCTTCAATTGTTATCTCTTTCGACAATGCGAAATACATTTTCAATCTCGCAGAGAACTCCAACAGAGCCTTCACCCAGAAGAAGGCGCACCGAAAGAGCACTCGCGCTTTTTTTCTGACTCAGGTTGTACCCCAGCGTACTGGCGGTATTGCAGGTGCGTGTTCCCTTCAATCGCGCATCTGTTGTTGAGTTTTCCTTGTGCTAGGTATGCTCATGTCTTCGGCGGACCAGTCGCTCAGGATTTTGGACGTTGTGGGACCACCTGGGCTTGCACATCGAATCGCTGCAATGCGATGTTATATCTACCGGTAGGTCGTTCAATGTTTGAATAATTTCAGCCAACCGATTCGTTACAGGGACTCGATGAACGTTAACGTCAAAGAGGTTTCCTTGTCTCCAGATCTGACTGCATCACCTCCCTGGACTTACCAAGACAAGAATATCACCGTCTACAGTTTTCCCGTACTGCACTCTTCGATGGAAGTACCCGAAGCTACGTTGGCGAAAGCGTCTCAAGAGTCACCAGTCGAATGCGTCACGGAGACCGGAGCTACGAAACGAAAGCGCGAGCCCAGCTCTTCACTGAAGGAAATTATGGAACAAGAAGGTTTCTTAGCTGAAAAGTTGGAGGGCGAATTGGCACAAGAATGGCGGACGCTTATGATCAACACTATGTTTCCAGCCTCCATGAAACGAGGTTTTAAGGGCAACTCCCCCAAAAGGCAAAGGGTATCGCCAAAGGGAGACGCAGAGGACTCCAAGAATGTAATGAGTATTCCTCTTTGCATCCAAGTCCGCCTTAACCTTGGTTTTCAGTTTGACATATATCAGCGCCCTCGAATCCCAGCTGGGTATCATCATCAACTCCCCAAGTTTAACCCATCATGGCCAATTGATTCGCCTCCAACTCTGGCATACGTGGTCGTTGGCCCCTCTGTTCGTGGCAAGTTCGACGTAGACAAGTCTCTCGAATTGGGTGTCCCGAAAAATATGCGATCTCGACTTACAAGGGGCGAAAGCATCACAGTTGCCGTGCAGGAAGGCGATCAAACTGTTAATAAGATAATTAACCCGCTCGATTGCATTGGGCCATCGGAAGTTCCTCCGGTTAGTCCATATAAACCCTGTTTGCCCTCATCTAAGATTCCTTTATAGGTTCTAATCGTTTTGGATGTTCCGTCCCCAGCATACATTCCTCATCTCATCTCTTCGTTCGAAACATCTCCTTTCTATGCAAGATTTCATTCTACGCGCACAGAAGATGTTTCCGAGTATGCTGTCCGAACTGTGTATCATTTGTGCGGAGCCGGTGTTTTTGAAGACCCTCGGTACATTCAATTTATGAACGGTTTTCCGCCTTCCGCACATGTAAGAGTCTCTCGTCTCATCACTCGGTAAAATGCTGAGTCATTGATTTTGAAGCATATGGTATCTTCGCCCGAATACGGATGTAATCCAGTCACATTCACTTCAGCTGCGTTCAACCAACTGAGATTGCATCAATTGGACGCAGAGATGTTCCCTGTACCACATTACTCCCTCTCTCCCCTCAAGCAGTTGTCCGGTAACCTGAGGTTATTCTTCTACCATTGCGCTATTCATCATGCCCTAAGCTATCCCCGAACTTCCCGCAAACTGTTTTGCCTTGGAACCCGGCCTTCGTATGAATGTCCGCCCCGTCGGTGCTCCAGAAACTGGACGTCTTCCGGCAGAGCGAAGAGATAACTTCCATCCAGCACACACCAAACCTGATTCGCCTGAACTTCTCTTGCTTTCGCCCTCCAATTTGCAGAAATTTGCCGATGTCCGAGCGAAGGTGGAGGAAGTGGCTCCTCAAAAAGCATCGCGGCCCTCCCCCGGGTATGATGTAGCCATCATTCCTCTTGGAACGGCCAGCGCTGTGCCTACTTCGTCGCGCAACGGTCAGTCGTTCTTTATTATTTCAGTGTACGCTACAAAGTTCTCACATCACTTCAGTGTCCTCGACTCTTGTCAGAATTCCATCTCGAGGATCCATTCTTCTTGATGCAGGCGAAGGAACCTACGGCCAGCTTGCAAGGCATTTTGGCGCCAGTGTTGGAGATGTGCTGCGTGATTTACGATGCATTTTCGTGAGCCACATTCACGGCGACCATCACATGGGCGTTGCGAAGATCCTGTCGCAGCGGCGGAAGGTCCATCATCATTGTTCATGTCTCAAGATCTTTAGAGGGCTGATTTCATTGCAGCTCGACCCTCCTGTGACGCAGCCCTTGTACCTAGTCTCGATCCACAAGCTTCATTTATATCTCCGCGAACTCAGCGATATCGAGGATCTGGGGATTAACGACCCATCCGGAGGCGGAGTTGTCACCGTCATCAGCGACGCCTTGCACATAAAAAGGTCGGGCGATTATCTCTACCACGGAATGTGGCGGATCGAAGGGACGGAGCCGTGGACCGACTTCCAACGGTAAGTTCGACTTCCGACGCGTTGGCTTTGCGTTCTTTGCTGACTCGATTTCTAGCTCTACGGCCGCCGGCATGCGATTGTGTGTTGCCTTGGGCTTGCAAAGTTTCAATACTATCGATGTGTTTCACCAGGTGAAATGCTACGGCGTTTCAATCCGTCACCAAGATGGATGGAGCATCGTGTAAGTCGCGTCTAATCCTGTATCATTACACTGTATGGCATTCGCTTGTGCTCATGGGGCGCCAGTTTCTCGGCAGACACTTTGCCGACACAGAGTCTCGTTCGTGGAGGGCAAGGGGCAACACTTCTCATCCACGAAGCAACGATGGGCGACGACGAAGAGGTTATGGCCCGTGCCAAGTCTCACAGTACCGTTGGGCAGGCGATCGAGATGGGCCGAAAGTCTGTACTCTTTTCTCCAGCATCTCAACTTTGCTGAAACGCATCAACTCCAGGATGAATGCCGAGAACGTTCTGCTCACGCACTTCTCCGCTCGGTATCCGCGCTTGCCGCCCTCTCTAGGCATTCGCCGTCAAACGGGCGAGAACAACGCGCGCGAGCCGATCATCGCCCTAGCCTTTGATCATGCGAGCTTTACGATTGGGACTATGTGGAAGTTGAATATGTATCTTCCAGCGATCCAGCAAACCTTTGCTGACACCTACGACGAAGAAGAGGATGAGGAGGAGAGAAAAGCTGCACTTGCCGCCGATTTATAGATTCAGGGTTGTTTGCATTGCATTGATTTAAATCCCGCAAGTATATATCCGTGCATCTACTGTATCTTGTAATCTTGTGCTTTCTTGTATCCGTAGCTTTGAAAGACAAACGCCGATTTTCTTCTCTTGTAATTTAGAGCAGGTTTTTGTTTGGGGTATTCAGGACTTCGTCAGGGATGTCATTATGGTCTCGCCCCCGGCGCCGACGATACTGATGGTGCCGCGCTCCACGAATCCGAGGTTTTTGTAGAATTTGACCTGGAAGAGATATAAGCGAAGAGGAAAGAAAAGGATCAGGTCTGAGGTACACACATTGGGGTCGTTGGTCGTCTCTAGACACATGCCAACTCCATCCGCTGTAGCCTAGGAGAGGTTACAGTAATTACAAGAAGATTTCGAGGTAGTGAATGGAAAAATACCTTGGCTTCGACGGCTTTGATGAGAGCACGAGAGAGGCCTTTTCGTTGATGTTCTGGGGCAGTACCAAGCAGTTGAAGCTGCCATGATTTCAGCTTCGTGCCTTCACCTATGCATTCCGCATTCCACTTATTGTAGCGCGGAATAAACTGTAGTATCGGCGTCAATCCATATTCTTCCAAAACATGATACGGCCACCGACGTATTCCCACCACTTTTTGGCATCCGAGTTGAAACTTTCTTGCACCTGATCCCAGCCAGCGGCGCATTGTTCCTCTCTATGTGAGATTGATTCAGTTTTGGACTGGAAATAATCCCAGGAATTACGTCGCAAGATAATCAGTCCCTGGGCCGAACCATGTTGCTACAGAACAGATCTCTGTCGGATTGAAGCCGGCCACCCAGAGTTCGCCTCCTACCACGGCTGCACGTACTCCAGCGCGAAGGATCCAGATATCGAGCGCGGGATCTCCTCCCGATAGAGAAAGGCCGAATGAATCCCCAGCTGGGGCTATTTCAGTGATGTGTGACGAAGTGAATGTGGGGCAAACCGGCTAGGAATGCGTCGTGCAACAGGGAAGCTGCATGCTCGATTTCCTGCTCTGTAGGAACGATGCCCACGAGGTCGTTGTTTTCAATTAGAAGAGCGTAGGCAATTGCGTACCACTGGGATCGACGAGTCTCCGAACGACAATTTCTGTCATGAGTGCGGTAGAGCTCAAGCGTATCTGAGTACCCCGTAGACCTCCCTAAGTCGATAAGTGAAAGGTGAACTTCCACCGTGAAGCCAAGAGCTATCGGAACCGGCGGCACATATGGTGGATCATTCCTTTCGACTTTCGCATGACTCAGGGCTAAACATGTTTCTTGGGTTTGGGAAGGTTGGCCCACTATGTGGATGAGTTTCCGCTGATTCTATTGAGCGTGCCACTGTCAGCGTCATTTGCGGCTGGCCGCTCGAGTTGAAGAAATCGGGTTCGGCTTCGAATTGCGTTGTTTTTTTGCAGGATTGGTTTGTTTCGGTGGAAGTAAATGTTTTCAATGGGTTGAAATGATTTTCGGCCGTTGAAGGAGCAGGAGCGCGTTCCACTGTTGCAGAGATTCTGAGATCGCAAATAATTGAAATTTAGGGAAACGCAGTAGAACTTGGTGGGTCACAAAATGTCACAAACTCAAATCCCTCTTGACCTTTGACCATGTCGGTGCCCTCGGGCTCTGAGGGCGCAGGACCCTCCAAACCCAAGCCGATCGCAATAATTACCATTGGTATGGCAGGTGCTGGGAAATCCACCTTTGTCCAACGAATAAACTCGTATTTGCACTCTCTGAATCCGCCCAAACCTCCATACATTTTGAATCTCGATCCTGCCGTGACACGGGTACCGTTTGAGGCGAACATCGATATACGGGACACGGTGAACTATCAGGAGGTCATGAAGCAGTGTGTTATCTTCTCGTAGTGCCGATCCGGTTCAATCCAATCTTCGCGCAAGGTACAACCTTGGTCCTAACGGCGGGATATTGACTGCCTTGAATTTGTTCACTACAAAATTTGACCAGGTGCTCAATCTCGTCGAGAAACGCGCCGAGAGCGTCGAGTATGTTTTTCTGGATCCTCAGGTCTCTTGCAAAAATGTTCATTCCGTTGCCGACCATAGCTATGTGATATTGGACACCCCAGGGCAAATCGAGATCTTCACTTGGTCGGCGAGTGGTGCTATCATCACAGACGCCGTAGCATCGTCCCTACCGGCTGTCGTTGCCTATATAATCGATACGCCGAGGACAACAGCGCCAGCAACGTTCATGTCGAATATGCTGTACGCCTGCAGGTAAAAAAAATCAGACTTGCGACCCTGCGTCTCTTGACTCTCGAGTACAGCATACTTTACAAGACGAAGCTCCCCTTCATTCTCGTGTTCAACAAAACGGACGTGCAGCGGCATGACTTTGCGTTGGAATGGATGCAAGACTGGGAAGCGTTCCAGGCCGCGCTGGCCACCCACGGCGGCACCAGGGACTCTGAGGGCGAGCCTACATACATGAACAGTCTCATGAATAGCATGAGTCTTGTTCTCGACGAATTTTACAAGCATCTCAAAGCAGTCGGTGTCTCCAGCATGACCGGTGCAGGGATCAAAGAGTTCTTCGACGCCGTCGATGCATCTCGGACGGAATACGAGACGTAGGCTATTCAGATCTTTTCCTTAACACTGCTTAACTAACCCAACCTCGCAGAGAATACCTCCCTGAACTCGAACGCGCACGAAAAGCACGAGACAAATCCCTGCAAGACGCAAAAGACGACTCCATGAACAGACTCATGAAAGACCTCGCAGTCGATCGTCAAAAGAACCCTGAAGCGTTTTCCCGCGACCAATGGGACGAAGATGACAACGACGACGCCGACGACGAGGGAGGCGACATCAACATCATTGACCGAAGTCTGCTGGTCTCTTTTTTCATGGATGGCACACGAAACTAATCGGAGTTTCCAGGCGATGATCCATATCCTGGACCTGGTGGAGAATATATCGATCTTACTCGACCCAGGAACGAAAATATCAACTGGCCACGACCGGGATAGTTTCACGACGAGACTCATATCAAGTGTCACATACAATGTAAAGCTATTCGGGATAGAATATTTGGCAGCCAGCAGCCTACTGGCAAGCGTTTACTAGTTATGCAGCCAGGCAGCAAACTAAACGGGATTTGCGCGCAAGATACTCGTTCTTGCTTATATGCGAATGGCGTGAGGGACCAATTGTTATATGAAGGTCTCGATACAACCAGTGAATAGATGGGGAACATAGGTATGATGCCAGACAATATACAGGTATACAGAATGCGGATCGAAAAGAAGACTCTACTGGGAAGCTCAATCTGAAAAGTAGGGATGAATCAACGCGCGTTTCGCTGTAAACCCCAGCGCAAACGAGTTAGCACATATCTTCCAAGGCAGAGCTGAGGTCGACGTACCCGAGATACGCTTCGCTGGGTTGTACGTCAAAGAGGCCTAAGATATCGATGTCAGCATGCAGCACCCAAAGATACCGGGAACAGTGAACTTGAAGGAAATCAATGCCATCTTTGTCTAAAGGCGGTACCACCCGCGCTAGCTCCTGCGAACCCCACTGCGGGAACGTTGTCTTGTAGTCGGAGAGCCCTTCAACGCCGGGCCAGTTCTGCTCATTTGGCGTCCCAAGAATTCTAGACATGTAATTTCAGCACTATTGACCATTGAACAGACGCGCAAGCTTTGCGAGGACGCTACCTGAAAATTTTGAAGATTTGGTCGATTTCCGAGTCACCAGGGAACAAAGGCTGCCCGGACATCGCCATCTCCGCAAAAATGCAGCCAACGGACCACATATCGATCCCTGTTGCATAGTGACGCGAACCCAGTAGTACTTCCGGCGCACGGTACCAGAGGGTTACTACCTGTAAGAATATTGGCGAGGCAAATTGGAGAAGATTGCAAGCCGCGTACTTCATGAGTGTATGTTCGCATAGGAAGCCCGAATGCCCGAGCCAATCCGAAGTCTGCTAGTTTCAGATTATTATGTTTGTCGATGAGTAGGTTTTGAGGTTTGAGGTCGCGATGCAGGATACGGCGGGAATGACAGAACACCAGGCCAAGGTTGAGTTGACGCGTGAATTTCTGATTAAAGTCGATTTTTAGCATACAAACGCGTTTGCGCAGGTGAAACGTAGAAAAGACGCGTCGGCGATGACTGGAGTAATGTCACGTGACATATGAGACGCGGAGGAAACGACAAAACAAATTCGTGCCGGCTTTGTTGCGGTCGACGCGCGGCGCAGGAAAAGATTTCAACAGATGACGCGAGAATAACATACCTTGACCAACGCAGGCGAGATAGGGTTGTTTTCTCTGTTACCCTCCTCCATGAAACGCTTCAAGTCCATCTCAAGGAATTCGAAGACAAGGAACAGCTTCTGATCAGCGTGAACGATGTTATAGAGCCTGGTTAGATACGTGTTTCCGCGTCAGACCTGCTTCAGGAAGGAACGGGCGGGCGTATGTGTACACACCTGACGATATTCTCATCCTGCAGCTCTTTCAACAGACTGATCTCGCGTATAGCGGTGCTGGGAACGCCCTCATCCTCCGATTCGAGACGGATCTTCTTCAGCGCGACGATGGTGTTCGTGTTCTTGTCGAGCGCTCGGTAAACCACGCCATACGTTCCTAGAGGCGATCCGAACGTCAACAATCGACGCGACTTGGGGGAAGTAGAGCGGGGGAATGACCTTCGCCTGATAGATTGCGGTAAGTTATGAGGTTTAAAGCTGGAAAACGGGAAACAAACCGATTTTCTCTATTCTTTCGTACCTACAGAGGTGGCATCAGCTCACGAACACGCCGCGGTTGCCTCACGTAGTCACCTTTCCATAGCAGAGTGGAGACCAATGAGAGACTAACCAAGTAGAAGCCGAGACGTAGGATGAACGCGATTGAGGGTAGTGTAGAGCGTGTTGTGGGTGGGTGAACGATGTGAAGTGGTTGGTCGAGTTACGTCACGCTCATTTTTGGGCGCGTTTGATGGCCAAAACTGTCAAAGCAAGCGAATCGCTTTTGTACTGGCTACTCGGGAAAACCGAGCAGAAGATTAATAGCATAGTAAAGATACAGTATATGTACACATTCTTGTCACACATTACAAGATCTACACTACATCTTCGCCTTCATCGGCGCAACATTCAAGAATCCAGCAAAATAATCTGTTCAAGGAACATCAAACACCGCAAATTGAAAGACGAAGGAACACCAACCATTCAAGCCCAGCCAACCATCCTCACTCAGATCAACAATCGCACCGACATACGAATCCGGCCGCACAACAACAATAGCACCCTTCTGCATGTCTATCCCAAACTTGCGATGCAACGGCGCATTCGTATCTGCCTCGGCCACACGGTGGTCGAAGAGGGCATCACCGTACACCTGCGAGCGATACAGCCGTAACGGGCTCGGTAGATCAGCAATTTCCCACTCGTACCAATGCGTGCCGACGATCGTTAGGAAGGTGAAGAATCTGTGATTGAAAATTAGATGAGAGTTTGAAGGTACTGAAGAGGGGAGGACGTACGGATTGAAAGTATGTGTGTGCTTAGCATGATCGTCGTGGTTCATCACAGCGGCGGGGCCGTCAACAATAGAAGAGGGAACGCCAGGGCTCACGCGATGCCGCTCGAAGAAAGAGTCAGGCGAATCTATAAAGGCAGCAAATGCCTCCAAAGCGGGCCGCGTCCAACGCAAATCCCCTGCGAATATGTGGATTCGGAAAGCGCCGTTCATCTTTACCCTTCGAAAAAAAGCGACTCAGTCAAAAGAATATAGGCTATGACGAGCGACACTCACTCTTGTTGTAGGCGAACATTATTCCCATCCGCAACCCGTGTAACATGTCCTGGTGTCATTCGCTGCCCAGCGACAAGCTTCACACCAGGCGGGTTGAAAGCCCGCCTATGACGTCCATCCAACAGCTTCGCCCCGGGAAGCGCATTGAGTTCGTTAGCAAAATAAATCGCTCCACACCCAGAGGTAAAGAACGCATTCTGCTTGAACATTTCAATGAACTTCTCTGCATCAACACCGCCAGGAAGGTGCTTGGCGTCGGGCCCCCGTCCAGAGAACAGTCGGGAATACGCGCCATCGAATTTGAGAAGCTCCTCTGCCACACCGCGCCGCTCGTGCTCGTACGAAGGAAGGAGTATCTCCGGCTTTCCCAGCCCTTTGATAACAAGATTGAGTCTTTATCGTAAATGAGCATACAAATAACGAGAAGGAGAGAGAACACTGACTTCCAGGCGAGTGAGTACATATCCAACATAGAAATGTTCATGCCTTGACCGGCCTGGGGAGAGTGTGTATGTGTCTGTGATCGAACCAGATCAGTAGGTAGAACACGGATGGAGACGGTACTTACAGCGTCTCCACCCAAGATTATTCTGTGATCCAGCGTGTACTGAGAAGCGATACGCTGCCCAATCTGATACACCGAAAACCAATCGACATAGCCAAACTCTAGCTCGAAGGGCTCAAATATCTTCTTTGCACGGGCAATGCAGATATCCAAGGTCGCCTTGTCTCGCGTGATTGAGACGATTTGCCCGCCTTCAGTACTTTGCAGTTGAACGTAGAAGCGCACGAGATTGGCCTCGCGTGGAATGATCATTATGCTCCCTTCAGATTTTGAATGTATAAGACATTTATATTTGATGTCCGCTGCATAATATCGAGCTCAGTACGCACACTCGGAGGGCTACAAATGAGAAACTCACGGAAATTGGTCTTCACTCGTGCATCCAGCACACCCCAGACGATATCAGTTGCCTCGCCCTGCATGGTAATCAAGCCTTTCCACTCCCCATCACCTTCCTCGCCGCCCGATATGCATCGGCGAACATGGCTCTTAGCACCATCACACCCCAAAAGATAGCGCGACCGAATAGTATGCTTCGCCTTCGAGTCACCGTGCTCGATCACACACTCAACAGGATGCGTGCTGCTAAGAAGATCCGAGGACGGCAGTGTACGACAATCCCGCAGTGTGTATGGGCGGAATATCCCACTTCGTGGCGTCGGGATGGGATCGCGGAGCAGATTTCGACGCTGAAAACGCGTAAATACGCGCTCTTATGACGGGAGTATGGGAAACGTACTGCCTCGATTTCGTCCAAAAATGCCTCCTCGATGAGGCCCTGGTGTAGCAGGAGCGTGTAATTGTCCACCACGTCGATAAATTCGGGACATGAAGGAGCGCGGGAAGTACGTGCGAGCTTTTGGTCGGCGGTGGGGTCCCAAAACGCGACCTCATACACGCGCACACCCTTGCTAATCATCTTCTTTGCAACTCCTCCGCCAGCGATTGGAGAAAGACCGGCGATGGGGCCACCAGGAACTGGCGCGTTCGACACTCCGCCAATGTTGCGCAAGACCTGTGACGTAATGTGAGCGGGGAGAGATCGCTAACTCAACATTAGCGCGCACCTCGATGGTGCGAGGCTGAATCCCATCTGCTCGCCCAGCGGTTGTAGGGTGCGGACGCTCGTCAATGTGGAGAATATTGAAACCGTAAGTCGTAAGACATAGTGACGCCATTAGTCCGGCGGGGCCGCCGCTGAGGTTTAATCAGAAACGCGTTGGGGAGCGAATAGCTGTATGAAACTTACCCAACGACCACGACATCATACACTTTCTGTGGGTCGACACTGGCCATGGTGGTTCAAAAGCAAGCTGCGTTTTAATGACCCGCTATTAGGAAGGTCCGAGAATATTTGTGGCGGGACGGTCACGAGATGCCCAAAGCGGTATCGTGTCGTTCACGATCGGCGGCGTAGGCCAATGAAGACTGAGTAGTATTGAGGGGTTCAACCTTTTGGTGACGCGGACCATGGCACCCTGGTTATATACGCGTCGCACCATTGCATCAGAGCCGTCCGCTGGCGTCGGACGCGCTGGGATAATGGGCTTCGGACCGGATCATCGTTATGGCAGTGTCTGCAAGAGGTATTCAACAACGCAGCCAGGTCCTCGAAATCTCTATCTGCTTTAAGGCACGGGCGACTCGGCGCGGGAAAGCAGGGGAACGCGAGAGAATCGAAGGTGAGATCATCGAATATTTTCCTTGCCAGTTTGCAATATGTTGCTGGACATTGGATATTTCGATGACAACGCCGACATTAAAGCGTCCTTTCTTCTGCAACATAAGTTGACAAGCTGGACGCTATCCTCGCGAAGAAAGACTTCAGCTACTTTCCGATCCTTCCCGACGGTAGTCTCACAATCATAGTGCGAATGATTCGAAGGGGCCCAGGTCACTCTGCCCATGAAGTTTGTCGGGGAGTAAAGCAACGTCTCAAGGAGAGCGCACCTCGGGCGCCAGAAGAAAGTGAATCAACGGAAACCACCCGCGAGCAACAAAAGCAGTCGGAATTCGATGATTCTGAGCAATTTAGAGCGCGAATTGGCTTCATGAACGGCCCAACACTGTCATTTGAAAGCTCAAAGCAAAAAAGCACACAGTGCACCGCAGAGGTTCATTCGAAAATAGAGTGAGTTAGCCCAAATTTTGGGCCAGCGCGACAGACATAAATGAGTAACCGGGAGCCGATCCGGAGATAAGGTTTAAGAGCGACCAGAACCGTCCCCAGGGGATTGGCGGTGAGAGTGAAGGAAAGAAGAAAGGCAAGTGTGACGTGACCAGTTGTGACATATTTCCTTTGGCTTGAACTTTTATACCTCCAGCTCATCCAGCCCCTCCTCAGGCGCCAGGTGGGCGACTCTGGCCTTGGATCGTTCATAATAGAATCTCTCTGCGGGGATCTTGAATTTGAATCGGTCTGCTTTTCATCCCGAAATGGCACCTCGGTCAAAGCGCTCGAAGTGCCAAATTTGCTCAGAGAACGACTCGAAATATACCTGCTCTGGATGCGCGGTGGTCTAGTCCGTATGAAAGAATGATTCTTGAAGCAACGTCTCTGAGTATTAGCTTACAACAACACAGCTGTTCCGTTCCTTGTTACAAAAAACACAAAGGTATGATGGGCGAGTGGTGAAATCAAGCACCTGTTTGAACAAATAGAATAAGAGGTTTCATGTGCGCCGGGGAAGCGTGAAACTGAAGGTATATTCCTTCCTTTATTCATTCATACGCCCGTTGCTAACATGGGCGTAAAAGATCCTGGTCCGAATCCCCCAGAGGAACCACCGCTCTCGGATGAGAATCCGCCACCTCTCCGCCCTCTCACCTCATTGAAGTGGCCATACGTCCCCGAAGAGTCAGCCTATCCTGACCCCCTCAAGCGAGATGACCCAAAACCCCTTCAGACACCCCAGTATGAAGCAATAGGCGCGGTTCTTTCTTTGTGTCGTTTGTTTCTTTCTCTTTATACGCGTTCCCCTTCTAGCTACCTCACCTGCCATCCGCACCGCTCTCGCTACCCACCCAAATCTCCCAGCACTGCTCACCTCGATCGACAAGTTACGTGGGCCAGAACGCGAGGACACACTACAACGTGCACTGGGGGTCACCGCTCCAGATATCGTCACAGGCCAAGGAGTAAGAGATTTGAGCGAAGACGTCCTTGCACTCCGCGCATTGGCAGAAGCTGTTGAGGCAGCCGTTCGTGGAGGGAACGAGGACGTGTTGGGTTTAAATTGGGGAGAATAAACAAATGCCTCTTTCCATATTTAGTGAGTGCTGGACAATCAAAGCACTTGTTGATCACCGTCATTGTCGTGCCATCAAAAGAGTTTGCCCTCAAAGCGATTATTCAAAGCGATTATTATTTCTGAGGCAGCGTGGCCAAAGCGCTCGTGGTATAAAACGCGTGCCATACCAACAGGCCAAAATAAAAAAACTAACTTGATCATGGACTTTTGCCTGGACGTTCCCATGACCCTTCCGACCTTCATCACTCGATCTTTTCCCGAACCAAAATCCACGAATACCGCACCCGTTGCTTCCACCTCTAAAGTCGAGATCGCCGAAGTTTGGGGCTACCTTGAGCCACTTGTCCCTGGTCCCAAGGTCCACCGCATCAACCTCATCAATCATCGCGTTGACATTGGGAGAGGAGAGGAGAACTACGTCAAATTCGACAGCCGCGCCGTTAGTGAGTGGCAAGCCATGTTTTTCGCGCTGTTTGAGTTTCTAATGTTGTTGTGCTAATAGGCAAGGCCCATGCCACCATCCAATGGAACGGAAGGTCAGATTGGATGTCCGTTGTTACTATTACAGACCATAACACTACCAATGGCACCTTCGTGTGTATTGTTTCTGCCTTTGCCACCCATCCTTCGCTCATCTTTTTTCAGGTTGACGGTGCCAAGGTGGAGGGTATCAACGTTCGTCGACTCTTCGATGGTTGTTCAGTCTTTTTCGGCTGCCTAGTGCCTGTGGTAGGCGAGGAAGAGGATTATCGTTCGTCCATTTACGTTCCCTGTCACTTCATGAGTCTGAAGCTCTTCCAAGGCTATACATTTCATCACGCGTTTGGCCGGTCCAAGAATGAATCGGTTTTTAGATACTATATCGTCGGCGACCGACTCGGAGGAGGTTTACACGGGCATGTTCATCGTTGTATGGAGAGATCTACCGGCCAGATGTTTGCCGTCAAGACTGCGTGGGCGGTAACTACAGCTAACTCAAATCTTGCCATTCTGAGTACTCAATATTTCCTTTTATCCAGGAAGACGGAATGGACACCGTTGCGTGCGCTGGGCAAGAGGCTATGGCCCTTATGAGTTTGGAACACATCAATGTCGTCCTGCTTCAAGAGGTCTTCTTCCACATGACCGGCAACACAGTCGGTCAGTATTCTATTGGCTCTTCCTTTACGCTTCGCTGATGCATCCTTTCGTAGACATAGTTCTCGAGTACGTCGATGGCCCCAATCTCGACACACTCCTGCGTCGAAACCGCCTGAGTAGGTTCTATGCCCCGATCATGGCTCACCAAATGCTCATATTTTCTCCCCGCAAGGTGAAAACCAGGCCAAAGAACTCTCTTTCCAGCTTTGCCGTGGCGTCGCTTACATACACGAAGCACTCATCTCACATGGCGATCTCAAACTCGATGTTCGTTTTCCCTTTCTCGAGTCCCTTCTCGACACTCAACCCGACATACCTGCTCCAGAACGTCCTCGTTACGCTCGATTATCGTCCAAGAATCAAGATCATTGATTTTGGGTTGGCCCGTGTGCAAAATTCGTACAATATGTTTCCCGTGGGTCGCTTTCCTTGATGCACACGTTTGTGAAACTGACCCGAGTTATTTTACAGATCATAACCGACCACATATTCACCGCTCCCGAATCTCAACCTCAAGGGCGTACGGAGAAACCCATATACGGCCGAATGTCTCGGAAGTGGGACGACTGGGGACTTGGGTGTATCATATTCAATTTGTGCGTCCGTTTTCCTTCTTTCTTTTGCATAGAGAAAGTCTCGACTCATGGCTGATGAACGGTTTCATGCATCCAGGCTTGCGTCGCGGCATCCGTTCATCCCTGAGTTTATACAAGAGGCATATCCCTTTGATCCAAGGAAGGACAAAATTGAGTGGGATGTTTTGCAATATAACAGCGAAGCAGGTACGCACGCTGCCAGTCTGTATTCGTGTTGCTCTGACTATTCTCAAGCTCAAGATCTTATGAGAAAATTGCTGGTCGTGGATCCTGCCGTCCGTATCGGTTCCAGCGAAACACTGAAGCATGCGTGGTTAGCGGGCCATCGTCCGTATCATGTTTCATTCGACGAGATCGACTTTAGCAGCGAACCAGTTGAGGCTGTTATCGGTGAAGGGATGGACCCCAACCCCCCTCGAGCCTTGGTATCGGAGCCTGTGCAACGAGACGTGAGGCGATTGCGGTCTGGTCGCGTCGTGCCAGTGAATTAGGCTTGTGTCTGAAAGCCCGAAGATATAGAGTATTACTGGGGACGGCGCCGAGAAGGAGCGGACTGACTCTTATTTGGATGTTGGTACTTACTATCCCAACGTTCCTACCTTGTATGCCCAATTGCATGTGTAACACGACCGTACTCGTTCCCTACAATCAATGCATCTACATTTTTGCTCATTTTGGTCGCAAGATTAGATTGGATTTGCCCTATCACACAGCCACCCTCTAACTTTTTCCTGCAACCTCATCAACCTCTCTGTGAGCTGAGTTCGCTGAGAAAGTGCCACAAACTGCGTCGTTGGTGCTTTACTGCATTTACAGGCGCTTTGTTTGACCTGCGCCTTCTGCGAAAAGTTCGTCATTCAGTGCTTTCTGACTCGCGCGTCCTTGGCGCGTATAGCGCGCTGCGATACCGAGCCTGTACGCTACCGTGTTTGTGTTAGTATCCGCAGCGCTCGATCTCTAGGCCGCTCAACAGGCTTCAGGAAACACGAAATCTGCTCTACCATGACGCGCCCGATGGCTCTTTCGACTCAGGTTCTCAAATGTGACCCTTCGTCGATATCTTTTCCATCTGCAACATCGACAATGCCTACCATCTCTTCACCTGAGACTCAGGCTGTATTAGAAGCTGCTTCTCATGACCTAGTCCACAACCTCCAACCAGTCGTCTTCCCCACCGAAACCGTCTACGGACTCGGCGCCCTAGCACTCAACGAATCCGCCACATCCAAAATATTCTCCACGAAGGGACGACCCGCGGATAACCCTCTTATCGTCCACGTATCCTCATTCCCCATGCTACGCACCCTCCTCCCCAAAAGCTACACTCTCCCACCCTCCTACACCGCTCTAATGAAACACTTCTGGCCCGGCGCGCTAACCCTCCTCTTCCCCCGCGACCCACAGATCATCCCGTCGATCATCACCGCCAACCAACCCACAGTCGCCATCCGCATGCCCTCCCACCCCGTCGCACGCGCACTCATCGCCGTCGCCAACGCCCCCCTCGCCGCCCCAAGCGCCAACTCCTCCGGGAAACCCAGCCCCACCCGCGCAGAACACGTCCAGCGCGATCTCGACGGCAAAGTGCACCTCATCCTCGACGGCGGCGCGTGCGGTGTCGGACTGGAAAGCACCGTCGTCGACGGGTTGCATGCGGATGGTGCGATTCGGGTGTTACGCCCCGGGGGGATCACGGTGGAGGATATTGAGCGCGTGTTAAGGGAGGAGATGCAGGTGCCGCCAAAAGTTATGGTGCATAGGCGGGATTATCGCGATGAGGTGATGGAGGCGGCGCCGACGACGCCCGGGATGAAATATCGGCATTATTCGCCTGCCGTTCCGGTCTATCTGCTATATACTTCGTCACCGCCGCCTGAGGGGAAACAATTGGTGCATAGCAGCACATTTTTCGCATCTTTACGAGAAACGGGCGATGGGAATCGGCCGTTAAAGGTCGGGATCCTATCACCGAACGATTCACGACTAGGGACATGTGTCTTGCCCACGGATGGACTAGAATGGACACGCTTTTCTTTGGGGCCCACCGCTGAGCCTGCGGTCGCCGCACATCTTTTATTCGATGGACTGCTTACATTAGAACGGCAGGGCGTGGATTTAATTCTTGTAGAGGAGGTTCAAGAGGAGCGGGAAGGACTGGCGGTCATGAATCGCGTCAAGAAAGCAGCGGGACAATCTGTATGGATACGATTTAATGAGATCAATGGTAGTGGTTAGTGATGAGGGCGTGAGTTGCTGCTCAGATGTTCCGACGGTGAACGCATTCAGCGCTTTAGCTGAAAGTCCCCGATTTTAGCCCTGGAACAAACAACACTCCGTCTGGTCTTCTGAACATCCGCAGGACTTTTGTTGAAATGACAATTGAGCTCAAAAACCCCAATCAACCCACGTCGGCCGTCCACCGAATATCTTTTCTACAGAGAATTTTCGACGTGCCTCCTTGTCCGTCAGGAGATGGTCGAACGAAACGCGCGCGGACGCGTTGAACCCGGATCCTAAAAGTAATTCACGATCTTCAACTCAGCCCACCAATGACTAGCTAACGTACCGTGCGACCCCGCCTCCGCGTGATATATCGTCTCGTTCCGCGGGTCGCTGGGGGACCAGATTTGGAAGCCTGCAGGGTTGACGGAGGCGTCCATGTAGGACTGCCATTGCGGAACGTCAGTCTCCACATATTATATGTATCTATCTGCATGTAGATAGAGAAACGCGAACAAACGTACATCCATATACACCACAACGCTAGCGTTATTCCACGGCCGGCCGAGAGTTTGCAAGCCGGTGAGATCCAGCGAGGGATTGGCGTCGGGCGAGCGGACTATTGAGGATCGAGAAAAATAGGCGCCGTAGGTGTTGGTGTAGTTTGGGGTGCCTTTCCATCCGGTCGTGCTGTCATTTTGAGCGGAAAAGACTTAGTCAGCAACACGACCTGAAGGGATAAAGGTTGCGATACGCACCATCCTGGCCCCCGCGAGCCAATCAAGCTCTGGTCGAAATACGCCGTGCCGAAACCATAGATGTAGTCGCTATACGGGTATCGTCAACGACAATAGTGAACCTAAGGAAAGAAGACGTACACGGAGCCTAGTACCCGACTCTTGCGGAAAACAGCGCTGCCGTTTTTCCCTATGAACATCGTATCCTGCATACCGCGGAACGTTGACGCGTAGAACGAGGCGTTGGCAAAGCCGATACCGAGCGCTAGAGCCGGTCCTACGCCGCCGTTGTTCTGTTGCGGTCCATATACTAATCAGTGTATGGTTGGCTATGAGAGGGGGGATAGGTCGTATTACAGCGCGATTCTCGAAATTGACGTTGTACGCTTTGAAATCGGTGCAGCCGAAGTCCTGGTGTGAAACGCATGAGTGAAGAAAACGGGAGTCAGGGCCCCGACGCGGACATTTGGTATCGGGACTGGTGTTCCCCCATAATATCCCGCGCCCGTCCAAGCAGCGTATTTATTCGGCGCGACGGTTAGCACAGCAGAGTCCGCATTGTCTTCAGTGCTCGCGTTTTGTGTTGTCTGATTTATGTAGATGGTGTTGAATATCGTGATCAGGTTGTGCGCGTCTGATTCAGTGAGCTGAATTTTCGATTCGAATTGAGTACAACGATAACAGAGACTTACAAGACGCAGGATGATCTGTCTGACCCAGCAAAGTCGTAGGGCCTTTCCTAGATACATTCACTGATTCTTGATATGTTCCTGCACCTATCAAAATGAATGCGGCGGAGGTATCATTCGGTAGGGCAAGCACGGCGTCTTGTACGCGGGTGAAATGGACATGGCTGTCTGTTTGAGATACAAATTTCGTTCCTGGTTGGCTGGGTCATACATAACAGTACGCGGACGGGAAAAGCGTATTGAACGCACCTTCAGGACAGAATAGTGTCGGGAGAGATTTTGGCTTCAATGTGCTTTGGCAGGCGGCGTATTTGGCAAATGTTGCTGAGGCATACTGGAAGAAAGGGCCAACGAGGTAGATAATGAGCAGAGAATTTGGTTGGAGAAACATTTCAATGTTGGTCAATTCGCTCATGAAGCCAGTTCAACTTTTTAGTGTGCTACAATTAGAGGCTCATGTGGTCTCGGCGGCGGGACGACGGCGCCGGCGGCCCAGGAGCCATGTGCGCGGACGTTGACGACACCGGCTGAGAAGAGGGACGTATACATAGTCGCGAAGGATGGCATTGAGTATGTACGACGCAGAACAAGCACAGAGATGGGAGTCGAGAGCAGGAGTGTGTTGGAAACTTTGTTATCTCAATCAGTTCTCAATCTTATCTGGCGCATTGCGGCTCTTTCGCGACACTCCTGCTACATATGATTTACCCGCACTGTATTCTCCTGCGCTGTGCGTATGAAGGCTCCGGCGTACAGTAGCCCGTTTGGTTTTTATTCAAATTCAGACGGGGTCACGCCCTTCAAGTTTTCACGTTGCCGTGAATGTGGACTTACTGCTTCAAGCTTGCGCCTAACTTCAACTTCTTGAGGCAACCCGGGTCAGTTGTAAAATTCCTCGCTTGAGCGATCCTTGCTCGAAGTCGACGTTCCAGGAATCCGGGACAACGTATGTATGTAAAAGGGGAAAAAAAGGCAAAAAGAGACAGTGCACCCAGAGGTACGGAGGGCGAAGTACGGATCGAACACTGGTGAGCCAATCCCCCTCAGTTGGCCCTATCCTTCAACACAACCGTTACACGAATGGTACACGAAGGCCTCTCAACGATTTGTATATACATGGATGCAGAGCGGGGGAGTTTCGTGACTATATCATCTAGCCATCAGAGCGCAAACTCCATTCTTTGCTTCTGACCTTGACATTCATTTACAAGCACTTGCTTCTGCCCGCAACGATGCCCGACTTTGATACATGTATCAAACGCGCCGTCCACAACGCGACTCGCCAAGTCCACCCCGACTTCCCTCAGCACCTTGCCGCCATTCAATTCGATGCAGGCTCCACAGGACAGGCGGTTCCCGACTCGCGGGCACTGGGCGAGTTAACGGTCGTGGTGTTCACTTATAAGTTTATTGTTAGGTCGAACATCCCGTTGTTTCTTTACCCCGTAAGCTATCTTTTGAATCCTCTCCTCGCCAACCTCTAACACCAGTTCGCAGATAGTGAAGAAGCATGTATTATGTTCGAACCTGTATCAGGCTCTACTCCGCACCCACTGGAGGTACATTGGCGAAGAGGACTCGCCTGACTTGATGTATCTGTTCCTAGGCGTAATGCGCTTGCACTCCGAATCGCGCGCCGCAACCTGGTTATCTGAAGTTTTGGGTCCACTCATCAAAGCGGTCGTCTCGGGCTACACTCATTATCTCTGGTGCGTCTTGCTGCTGCTAGTGATTCCCATGTATCTGTACCTGACGTCACACAGCAAAGCAGACGAACTTCAGATCTTGAATCGACAAAAGAAGGATGAAGGCAGGGTAGAACAGTTACAGAAGGGGTTGGCTTTGCTTTATCTGTGCATTGCACCTAATTGCTGACGTTTTCTCCCAGTCGCCAGCCTTCTCCGTCAGATTACGCCCTCGGCGCCGATGAGTGAAGGTCCAGCTGTAATTTCGTCAGTGGAAAGTATCTCTCAAAGCATCTCCGAGAACCACACCGTCTCCGAAGAAGCCCATCCGCAGCCGGAACAACCGTCTCAAGATATTGTTCAACAGGACCCGTCCGCTGTGGTTGTGGCATCCGAGATCGACACTGCTGACGAAGAGGAGATAGAAGCCGCTCTGCGTTCACGCGATCGGCCCACCCCTCAAGCCCATAGCGAACAACAGTCTCTTCCTCGTCGGTTGTTCAAAACGGCGCATCGGGTAAGTATATTCATTCGTATTACTTGCGCTCATATGCATCCCACTTACAATGAAATAGACCGTTTCAGCAGTGGCCATTAGAACACGATACCAGCTCCGCGCGGTCCGCAAAGTATTCTCTGGCGGGGACATCCTCAGTTCATACGTCGAAGGCTTCCAGTCAGTTTTCGGCATCGGTCAAGCCCCCGTCGTCAACTCGCACATTTTTCGACGATCTCCGGCACCTTCTCCTCCGCGGCACCGTCCTCTGTTGCCCAAGCGCAATACATCACGCGCCGGAGACTACAAGCTGCATCGCCCACAAACCCAAGGTATCAAGGCGGAATCACGCACTGCGCGCATATACGCACCGTCAAGAGCTTAGACGTCCTCAATAGCCCTATTCAAGTCGAACACCCCTGCAGTTCACCTCGCATCCTATTCTGCTTGGCAGCGTTCTCATCCAGCAACCTCTTACAGCGCGTCTCTCCCTCTCGTCTCCATTCATCATCTACCAGTGGCCATCAGCTCTTGAAGACATCGACGGCCGGATTGGAAATGAATTTCCCTCCCTTCGGATTTGCCATACACATACCATACTATACCACGACCTTCGGACGCGATGTACTTTCTCTTTGGTTTGTCTGGACTTGTAAATTTTTGTAGTAATTCTTTCGCGTGTATTGGATCGCTGAATACGATTGTACGGAATGAACAAGATGTGCACTACTACGCTTCAAATTAGTAAGGAAGCACTGGCGTATAAATCGGATGGCTAACGTATGGACGGGTTCTCAGGGTACTGGTGCGAGTTGTTAACAGGTTGCGTGCAATGCTCAACAAACAGACTCGTATTGTCGCTGCTAAATTTGGAGAGTCTGTACCAAGGTGGCCAAGAGTTGTGGTATGCTACTGGTAGGCTTCCTTTGGCGATTGACAAACGTACACTGAAGGGATTATGAACAAAAAGACTTCGTTAACACTTTCGTGCACCATCTTCCGTCCAACCGCCAGAGCAGAGAACTCAACAGCCTACATATATGCACCAAGGGAATGCAGGTTCAGCTGGTAGCGCGCTATTACGCGGCCCATGTCGACATTACTTAGTGAATGATTTACCTCCTGATGACCTGAATTATGTCCTGTGTTCCGCGCAACTGGGAGCCCCTTTCCACTCATGTTTGCCTCGGTTTGCAATTGGTCACCTCATGAAATGCACGAACTGCCCTATAGCCCGAGAAGTGTTTCTGGATAATAGACAGATGTTCGGAATTAAGTACCTAAGAAATTAGTGATTACCATAGTTTCTCAAGCTCGAGATCTGTACTAGTTCAAATGCCAGTCGCCTCAGAGCGCCTCAGTGTAACACTCAGGTTGATGTCGGCCTCGAAGTCCTGGCAGTAGGGCGACATGCTTGTCGGCAGGAGTAGAATTTCAGTTCAACTCATGAGCTGTTCCTTTTTTTTTTCTGGCGCGCAAGTATCCTATAATTTTGTGCGAAGGCAGTAAACGCATACAAGTTGCAATTTGGAGATAAATTATTGCCTTTCCTGGCCATATCGATCTACACTGATGCCATCAATATTTCAAGGTCACGCCGAAGTCAGGCTACCGTGATCCCCTTCTCTGAATCTCAACTTTCAAGATCCCTCTTGCGTTTGTCTTGCGTCGCTGAGTCTCCTCACGCATTCAGTGCTTCTCAATATACACGACTCCCTTCTGTGCTACAAAGCTAGACCTTGACCCATGGTTGCAAGTTACGCGACTCTGAAATCTTGCAATTGTCTTCGATTTTTTTTTCACTCGTCAAACTGCGCCGCTGCCCTTTGGACTCTGGCGTGCTCGGCTATTCGAATTCATCCGTGCTGCGCGCTACGCAGACTTCGTCAAAAATGGTGGTTGAATGGTGCACGGTGGCCTCAGACCGCAGTTTCATGGACTGTCAAAGTGTGGGATGATTTCGAACCTGCCGCCAAACACCTTTTCGAAATCGTGACGACCTCTGACTCGGAGTCTTAAGTCAACGGACCCGCACTGGAGATCCCTTAACTCTCGACATTCCTATGACTCGCAGGGACCGAAGTATTCAATCGGTTCCCCCCCGGTGAGTCAGATCTGAATTTCGACAACAGAAACGGAAAAGCTGCGCATCCGGGACGCCCCAAACGTCATGATCTTCCGTTCAAAAAAGTTGGCGCCAAAGAACTTTGCGGCTGCGTGTAAGGCACCGCAGCTGAACCGCGAACTTATAAAGCATGGCTTCGATTTCCTTATTTTGCAACAACAAACCCGCCTTCGAGCCAGCTACTAAAGCAACTACAACTACTCAAAACCTACTCTCTTCACCTCATCACATCCTCCCCACCAGAAATGTCCTCCAAAACCCAATCCACCCCCTCCCTCCTCTCCGTCTCTTCGCGCACGCCATTGAACGGCTCGCAATCGAAAGACTATCAGGCCGCATTCGCGACCCTCCAATCCACATACGGTTTCGCTGGCTCTGCGCCTTCCCCCGTACCAAAAACATCTGCTTCCGCGAAGTCTAGCACCCGCACCCCAACCCCGGTCAAAGCGCCTTCGACCCAGACCCAGACCAAAGCGAAAAAAGACTATCGCTCCGCTTTCGGTGCCCTCCAATCGACTTTCGGGTTTTCCGGCGCCTCTCCTTGTCCCATTCCGAAATCAAACAAGTAATAGACTCATAACCATTGTTGGTCGAATTTTCCACCTCAACTATCGCGTTTATTGACTTCGTTGTTACAGTCTCGTTAAAATGTCTTCTTCGACTCTTCCCGAACCACAGGCGACTTGGTCGCCTGGCATGGCTTTGGGCCTTTACGAGTCGCCCCGGGCCTTCCCTCTGGCTGCACATAGCGTCGCTGCTAGCAGCCCCATAGAGAGGATGAACTCACGCCGCTCAGTCCCCCATTGCTCTTCACGTTTCACCTCCCATACACTTCTCTGAATGTTTAGGATACCGCGTGATTGTTTCTTCATAGTACTTCTGTCTCTTGCTACCTTGAATTCGACTTCCTGTTATTATTTTCTTTTGTGCGAAACTCATACAGACGAAAAGAACAACAAAATCGAATATATTAGGGCAAACAAGACGACAGCCGCCAAGTATGAACGAGAGAAAAAATAACGACAAAAAGCAAGTTTGACGTGCATTTGGCTTCGGCGCGCAATGGTAGATCAAGCCGAATGCGCGCGTACTAGAGCCCAGAGCCCACGTCAAGGGGGCACGAGGATGGAGGTGAACTCGCACCTTTCTCTGAGAAAGAAACACCCACCTTGTACGCGGTAACTCACCGTGGATGCCAAACCGTCTTGAGGCGTTGACGGACCGACTATTGGAACGCGACTTGCGGCCTTGAGGTTGTAGCGTTGACACGCCAACTCTTGAGACGCGGCTTGGAGCCTTGACGCGCGTTCGAAGGCGCGGATTGCGGCCTTGAAGTTGAGGCGTTGAGGCGTCGAGCGAGTCTTGCGGTTTTGAGGGTTACGCACATGTTGAAGGCGCAGTTTCTCGGAGGTCTTGAAGTTGAAGCCTTGACGCGGCGAGCCTTGAAGCGCGACTTGCGATATTGATTGACTGCATGTTGAAGCGCGACTTGTAGCGTCGAGTCTTGCGGTTGAGGCTTTGTCCGGACTCGAGTTGAGTCTTTTGGTCAGCTCTGTCTGAATTGAAGGGGTGAGGATGTTCCTAAAAGAAGACACGGCCTAGTGAGTATCATGACTTGGAAACAATTTCTTCAACAGTGTCCAATCGCGTCAATCCTAGTGCATACATCACTGCCAAAAGCGCGTTAATCGTCGTCAACGGTAAGACGAGTGCTGCAATGGCGGAAGGAAGGTGAAGGCGCAAAGTGGACGTGGGAGGAAACGAGAGTTCGGCTCACCTGACCGTGATTCAGGTACTTAGGTTCCCACCCTCAAGTTCCCGTCGTTTCCCGACACCGTGACGTCCCCGACGCTGTCCGATTCCCTTGAAGCCAACTTGTGGACGAAAGAAAAAAGTAGACAACAGCGTGTTTCCTCTATCTATATAATGAGCTAGATACGCGACATATAATCATAAAAAAAGAGGAAGGAGAGAGAACAAGAGAATCGGTAACGGCACAAGCAAGCTAAGAAGCCAAAAAGAGCAAGCATCCTAAAAACGCCAATCATCGTCTTGAACATTCGAGAGGGGCTTCATTAATCCTCCCGAGGTTCATCAGCAGTCTGTAGCGCCTGTAGCACAAGCTCACGCCGCAGCCACTTTTCTTCTGGTGTGAAATACCAACAAGCGATCCCAAAGATCGTCACAGCCCCGAATATCACGACGGCCTGTAAAAGAACAAGATTAGTGAGTAGGATGAACGGCGAGAGACATTCAGATGACCACGCACAAAGTTAAAGTTCGCCGCGTTAACAGGGAACTGGAAAGGCGAAATCATCACCTACACACTCCATCAGTCCCACCATAAAACACACAATAAAAGAAAAGAAATACACACAGCAACCACCAACCCATTAAACAACACCGTACAAAGATAAAACGGCCTCGCCCACCTCCCCAACCTAAAATACGACGACTGAAACTCCCCCGGCGTCTGCGTCAACCGCAACAACGCAATAAGCCCATACGCCGCAATCGTCGGCACCCCGCCCGCGCTCACGAGACTCGTAAACGCCACCTGACTGGGGAGGATCGTGCATAGGATGAAGGCGGCGAAGACGTATATGACGGTGACGGCGTTTTGCGGTTGGCCGGCTGGGGTGACTTGGCTGATCCAGCTTGATAAGGGGAGGACGCCGTCTCGGGCGACGGCGAAGACGAGGCGGGAGGCGGCGACGATGGCGACGCTGGTGTTCTTGAAATTTGAAAGTGAGATGAGTGGGAAGATGTGAGGCAAGGAAAGCTTACGAGTATCAAGCCCAGGACTGCGATGACGGTCATGAAGATGCTTGGTCCTTTACCCAGGGCAAGGGCGTATATTTGCACGAAAGGCTGGGGAGCCTCAAGCGAAAAGAGGGTGTCGAGGTCTGGGGTACAAAAGAGGAAGAGAATTGCGGTCAAGAAGCCAAAGAAGCCTGTGGCTATGGCGCTGGTGAGGATGCCCTTCCCCGCGACGACACTAAGATACGTTAATCAGGCATCTACCAGAGTCGAGCGAAACCATGTTTACCTCGCATTTTTGGTTTCTTCAGCAATGTGGCCAGAAGCGTCGAACCCGGTCATGGTCCCAGCAGTGAAGAGGCTAGGAGAAATCAAGTTTGGGGTTTACATCGTGAGCGAGGCAACCTACAACGAAAGAATCCAGTTCCAGCCAGCAGGAGCGCCAGTGCCATTATCTAATATCATTGTGAGTTTTTATTTGAGTAGTCGCAGGCAGCCAACTCACAGGTCATGGTAAAGACATCCTTAGCACTGCGAAACCCATAGGTCTTCGAAACACCAATAGGAAGCCAAATGACACAGAGGAAGAAGTCGAGCATCATCAAGCCCATAGAGAATCGAAAGATCGCAGAATACATTCTGGGGGGAAGGTAATTGATGGCCACCGACACAACCAATAGTGCCTCCGAGACCGCCCATATCATAGCGCGCCATTTGACATTATCATTCGTGATCCCGCCGGGGTAGTCAATCTCCCATACGGCGAGTTGAGAGACGATGTAGTTAGCAGTGGTCTGTGATTTTGTCAGTGATGGTTTTGAATATTAAGGAAGAAGAATACCTGGCAATTTCCTGCAGCGAAAGTCATCCAAGCGGTGCACGACCACCAGGCGACGATGAAGCCGAAAAAGCGGGCATACTTGGGGCCAGCACTTTCCGCCGCCCAGATATAGATGGAGCCGCTAAGAGGGAGCGCAGAACAGATCTCGGCGAGCACGGCGGCCGTTATGAGCATGAAAAAGATCGTGACGACATACGACGACCTATACTTCTTAGTCTGCCATCCAGCGTTAGAGAACAGGGCTTACCATAGTGCCGCGGGTCCTCCCGCAAGTAATCCCAGGAAGAAAGCAGATCTCGAAACTATCTCAGTACGCGAACAAAACAAGGGCTATAGTAAAAGTGCCTACCTGACGCCTCCGATGAAATTCAGAGCACAGAAACTGGCGGCGAAGCTTTCGACAAGGTCCCAACTACGATGGAGTTGCTGTTACAATACAATTGAATAAATACCTCCCCAAAGACGAGGCGATCATACCTGTTTATAACCCAATTTTTGCTACAAAAATAGCAAGGTCAGTTCCTCTGCAAAGCTCCCGTAGGAGCGAAAGAAATTAGTGTGACACTGGGGGGCTTCCCTACGCAGGTATGAGCGCTGTTCAGGTTCAAGCGGTATGATCTCAATCCTTGCCGTTCTTTTCTCTTCCTTATCTCGTGTCAAGCGGAAAGGGCAAGACGAAACGAGATGAAGAGAAGAGAATAGACACAGCGAAGGATACCCGCAGCCATTTCCAGTTTGTCACTAGAAAAGGACGTTACCGATGATTACAGGCGCGCAACAACGCGTAGGTCGGTCCAGTGCCTCGTTATCTTCACCAATTGAAGCTCGTCTTGGTCGATTGAGACCGACGCTTCTCGGTCGCCTTGGGGTGCGATATCGGTCTTGGATATGTCGGACATGGGTCGCTGAGCCAATTGGAAGCGTCGCCGATTACGCCTGGAGCGAACGAAGAAGTGGTTGCAAAAAAAGAAACCAAATCTTTTCGCACGGTCACTCATCCTTCTCCTCCCGATCGAGTCCGGCGCCTCCCGCGTGCTACTTCAACTTGTCCCTTGTAACTCTGTTCCAACCTCCATGGCGTTTTCAAGCTATGTATGTTTATCTGAGGGTTCCTTGGGTCGTGTTTAGCTGCGCGTTTCGTCCTTCCCGTCCTCAACTGTGCGTCCTGTACAGTCTTCCCGCACCGCAGCCGCCTCAAAATGCGAACGTACCTGAATTGACAAGCCTCGAAATCTAAGGATGGACCGCATTGGCTCCAGTACTCTGTCTCCAAGATTTCTTGCAATGACTCGATCCTTGTATCATGCTCGCGGCTGAAAAAGGAACAAATCTCTTCCATAGCGGGCTTGAAAGCTTGAACTTCGCACTTGAAGGTGAATCAACCTAACCCTAGGCAACATCCCAAACATTAGGGCTGCGCTCCCAAACGTCATGAACTCCCGTCCGCCTCGAACTTGTATTCCAAAACTGCAATGATATGATTGTACTGCCGTCCTTACGCGCTAAATCATTATACCATGTCTCAACGCTACAGCATAAAGCCTCCCTGAAATACCCTGGGCGACATCGACAACCCTCAGCCCTCAACCCAACCCAAACAAACCTCTTGCGTACAAAATCCAACAACTTTCCACTACACCTCCCACCACAAAATGCCCTCCACATCCACATTTACATCCACCCTCTCCCTCGCCTCCGCCACAACCATCTCCTCACGTACACCCCTCGTAACCACTCCCATCCCCAACACGGTCAAATAGCAGCCAAAGGACTTCCAAGCTGCATTCGCTCACCTGCAATCTACCTACGGCTTTGCGGGATCCGCATCCCTGATCCAAAATCAACGAAGCAAACAAATACCTCTCTGTTTGCCAAGCTTACCCGTTCGCGGAAAGCTTGATCTCGTTCATCTTGAGCCATGGGTTTATCAATTCCCTTCTCGCAGTCGATGAACATGTTCAGGATGTCATTGGAACGATTTCTGGTATTAGTTGCGTGCCAATACGCTTCCAACAAACCCAATGGCTGGCGGAGGCCATGCTTTAGTTGGCCGAGTTGCACATAATCGAGGGACGACGGTGATCCAGGCGGCGCTATCCAGTGTATTGTTTCGTCGCATATCTCGCCCGCGTGTACCTACCACACCGACGCGTCTGTCTTCGTCCTCGTCATTGTTGACGTGAATATAATCATCTTTCTCATATCAAACTACATATTTCTGCGTCGAAAACATCTCAGAGGTACTCAGGGAAATCGCACAGTTGAAAAAGGAGTATATGATTAAAAGAGGTATCAAATGGAAGCCAAAGTACATATTCAACGTTCAACGCCCGCCCAAATTACCGCCACTCGGGAGTGCCTGCCTGCAGGGTATCCACATAAACTGCCTGCTCTTCACTGGGTGGGGCCACAGAGTTGTCTGTAGGGCTCGATGCATCCGCCGTCGCCGAAACCGAGACGGAAATCGAAGAGGCGTCGCTGGCGTCCGCTGAAAGGGCAGGAGTGCTCAAGGGATACGCCGAAGCTGAAGGCGAACTGTCGACTACAGAGGCAGAATCGAACCGCGCGGCAGAAGAGGTCGCAGACATCGAGAGTGCACTGTCGGTGGTGCTCGCGGCTTCCGAGTTGTCGACGGATGACGAGGGAGAGCTTGATGAATCCATTGTCGAAAGCGAGTCGTCAAACGAGGCGTCGTCGTTCGAGTCGTCACCGATGCGCTCAGAGGAGTCGTCAGTCGTCATTGGAGAAGTCGAGTCCGACACGGGAGTAGGATCTGATGCGGAATCGGCGCTCGACGTTGGCGCGGGATAGACGGGAGCGACCTCAACCGCGTATGCCGAAACTGAGGGAGCGGCGGAGGATGAAGCCGATGCAACTGATGAGCCGGTCGAGGACAAGACCGTAGACTCTGGAAGCACGTCCGTTGCAGAGGGTGTGGAATCAGACACAGCGAGGGAAGTATAAGGATCCGAGGCATCGGAATACGCCAGCGAGGCAGACATCGAAGGAGTCGGGGTAGCGGTCACCGTGGTGGTTACGGTCTCTGTCACGACGACGGTGGAAGCGGGCGAAGAGTCCGAGTCAGCAGGGGCTGCCTGCGCGTCGACGCCTACGTTCTGCCTATTAGTACTACCACTGGCACTGGCGTCGGCTGCGGGCTCTGGAACGAAGACGAGGGTAACGTTCTGCGGGGCGTCGCGCGAGTTGAGGGTGGCGGAAGCGTCAGAGCTTGTATAGTTGCCGTCGTCGCTGCCGTCTTTGCAGCTCCACATCGGCACAATCATCCCGGTGGCAAGATCGTACGCGAATGCCTGACTCGAGTGGAGAGTAGGAGGAGTCGAGGCGTCGAAACAAGGCTGGACCGTCAGCGGTGCCGGTGCAGAAGGGCAGGGGTCGAAAGTGGCGCAGTAAGGGCTAGTAGAGTCGATGGGCATTTGAAGAGTGTAACTGTCGTTGCCAGAAGCCATCATGTAGAGGGTCGACGAGTTGGTCTTGGAAGCGTTGAGAGTATAGGGCGTGTGCGACTGGTCGAGCACCAGGTGTCCAACAGTGTTGTCGCCATTCTGCGCGTCATTGGACGGAGGAATAAAGAGAGAAGGGCAAGAAACTCACAGTGAGATCGATGTGACCAGGCATTGGCGACAAGTCGTCGCGGGCCTCGACACGGCGACGACGAGGAATGCGGAAGCTGGCTTGCTCTTCAATTTGTTGACGCTTCAAGAATGCTTGACCTCGAGGAGTGTTGAGCTCGACGGTTCTCTACAAGGCGGGGATGAGAACATAGCACTAGGCGAGATGAAATCCAGCACGAACCGACTTCTGGAACTTTGGCTTGTTGACCACGGCGTCTGACCTTCGGCGAAATCTGCTGGGGCCGTCGCTGTTGACGACCATCTTGTTCTTCATCGGCATAGGCAAGGCCGACGCTTGGCGGGACGACTTGGACGGCGAGCCAGGGACAGACGGATTTGAACGCGCGCGAATCGCGGCAGCATCAGCAGAAGGGGCGAGAGACAGAGACGCGAGAGAAAAGGCGATAAGAGTAACGTGGTTGACGGCGACCATGATGAAGAATACGAAACGCGAATGTGAGATTAGGCGTGGGTTGGTTGTAAAGTTGTATAAGAGTTTCAAACTTTGTGAGAAGGCTCGATGATCACCAGGACCAGAGAAGATGGTGGTAGAGAAGAAGGAAAAGTTGGGGCGTCTTCTTGGTCGCCCTCCCTTTTTATACGCTCGTGGGCGGAGTTCGAAATTTACATCCGCTATTCCCACGCTGAAACGCCACGTGAGCGCGCGGTCAAAGCGCGGATTCGCAAAAGATCAATGACAAGTTACAAGCCAGGTGCAGATGTCGATAATTCAACAGAAAATTAGCACAAGCGGCTTCAGCGACCACCGAGCTTCGGCAAATACTTCGCACCCATTTCCAGTTTGGGCGTTCCAATGACCTCCACATCGCGAGCTTCATTGAATCGTATGCGAAATGACGCTTCCAGCGTCCATTTAGTCGCGAAACGACCTCTGCCCTCCTTGCCCACATCGGTAACGTGTACAAGTTCAAGAGAACGCATCTCTTTCACGATGCACATTGTGTACCATCGCAGTGCATCAAGCGCGACAACGCACATCGAGGTCCCACGCGGGTCCGGAGCCACAGGGCGCCCACCGCGTTTTACGGGTCGTGGCATTACCCATGGGGTTTCACCGTTATAGTGCAGATTGGCATAGGCGTTCGTGAGATGAAGGGTACGCAGAAACTGCGCAGGCTTGAGGAATTTGATCAAGTCGTCCTATTTCGCCCCGAAAACAAAAGGATGAGACAAGGCGGATGATTGGATGCAGAAAATCGAGTTGAGACTTACAATATGCATCGGCTCAGGAGCATATAACTGTCTCGTATCCGGCAAACTCAGGTCCAAAGAGTGAAGCTGAGGCGCCAACTCCACAGCCGTTTCCAAAAGCGAAACACCAGGCGTGTGAATGAGGTTAGCTGATCTTGGCTTCAGCTCCAGTTGAACCACGTCCCAGTCGTTCAAAGACGTCCACGGTGATGCGGGGCGAGCAATAGAGAACGAATTCAGCAAGATTTGATAATTGAAAGGATGCTGACGATTTGTCGATATGTATTTAGAAGCGAATGGCAGCATAGTGTCATCAGGAGCTTCCGACGAGTAAGCAAAATCCCAGTGAGTCCATGAGATTGTCTGCAAGTTGGGATGGCGCTGCGCAAAAGAGAGCAACCACGGCCGTACAGAATCCTCCAAAGATAGATCAAGCCGCTCGAGACCTGGTAGCACTGGCAAAGGCACTTCCATTGCCGAGTTAATGAACCATTTCAGCTTGTGCAGGCTGACAAAGGAGAACCTCGCCCCGCGCTCAGCAACACTTCGAACAGTTGACGGCGCATAGCGGTGTACCAGAGGAATCCTGCACGCCAAAATTTTTGAGAAGGATTGATCGGTAGATGCAAGCAGTTTGTCCAATTCAGAGAGACCATGAGAACTCCATTCTCGTACGGCGACAGTGGAAAGTGTGGAATGAGAGTTGGCGGCCGCCAGGAGTCGCGTGTCGAGGGCCCTTGACAAGATATCCAGCCGCGTGAGAGAAGTAAGATGGGATATAAGTTGACTGAGGACGGAGGAGATACTCGAGCTCGGAACGTCGATTCTAGTAACATCGAGTTGTCTGAACAATAGAATTGAGTGTTGATTTGGAGAGCGGAAATTCAAGACAAACCTGATAAAACTCGCAAACTTTGAATTGACTTCACATTCATTCCGAAGGTCATCCAATCGTCCCAGACTAGTGCATCTGGTGAGCCTGAATAGAAGAGGGAGGCACAGCAAGCGAAGCTGTCTATTGACTGAAGAGATAGAGCGAAGATCCCCAATGTAACGAGAGCTCGTTGAAATGGCTCGAGACGGGTCATAATCGACTAGACCTAGGCCTTGAGGCTGCCTGCGAGCAGGGAAGTAGTGTATTTCAACTGCCTCTTCCAGAATGAGATGGATGATTTCAGCAGGCAGAGCGTAGAAGAGAGTCTGATGGTGTTCGACTGAAGCCATGGGTATTATTGGGTATGGATGGTTCAGCACAAGTCACTTTGCACCGCCACGCAACGGGAACAATCTTTGAAGTTTGCGCACTGTGCATATAAGCTAGGTTGAACGTGTACAATATTCTAGTTTAATGGTCATCGGCACCAGGCTTTCCCCATAGCACTGTCCTTGTAACGCCGTGATTCCAAGACTCCACCCTACGACCAGACAAAGCGGAAACTGTAGAACGGTCGGTCCCAACAAAACCGACGGCAGATGATTGTATGACGGCGTCGATGAGCATGGGATGCCTAAGAAACCTTCAGCAAGGTAACGGGAATTCGCAGTTAAATGAATACCAAGGTCCATATATTTCAGCGGTCTTAGCCTCAGAATGATCTGGCCAGCACCACCCGAGTTTGCGAACTTCATCCCACCACGAAGGATTCGATTCGTCGCTAGTGATGATTACGCGAGTGACCAAGATTCGCTTCTTGGCCCAGATTTCCGCTTTGACTTCTTCTACGCGCCGTACGATAGCCGACAGTTCAATGTAGCATTCCGACTCCGGAACGCCATCGCACCAGATATTGAAGTCTGTACGCCGCGCATGGACAGCTATATACTAAGACGGAATCAGTATAACAGATACGTGGTACTCTCAGGCGAGAAGACATACAGGTGGGATGGGGGCTCGAGGTGCGATTCCGAGTGCCTGCCGAATATAGATTTTGGCCAGTCGTTCCAGATTTGGGTTCCAGTGCATATATGTGCCTACGAATCGCCATGCGGGCGAAAGGTCTTGAGTGAACTCGAATACCTAGCGTGATCTTCAGACAGAGACAGCGCTGAAATGCAGGCATTTTCGGACCTCATGCGCCCCCACGTAGTATAGCATATCGTAGCAGAGCATCTGGCCCTCGTCCGGAGAGAGGGAGACTTCATGTACTGGAGACCGTTCAGGCTCATTCGGAGTCCATTTCCGCGTGTCGGTGAAGGCCAAAGATGCCAGGGGCCAAAACAGCGTATGTGGATATTGCCAGTCGTTCAACTCTCCGCGATATTGTACCCAATCGGGAGGAGTCGTATATGAGATATCTGTCGTTCTCCATCAGAGTGGGTTGAAGTCATCGACGCCGTGAACGAACCTAACTTGAGGCTGCCTGGAGGAGGGTGGTACATCCCAGACGTATGAAACATAGAGTTCAAGATATTCCAGCAGCCTAAATCGTCCAGAAATTGACTATTGGGATCCTATTGGTAATGATGAGCAGACTACTGAACAACAAACGAAAATGCATACCTTCACTTGATGCCATTCAAGTACAGGTAGATCCAATCCCTGTTGAAGACGGAGGATATCGAAAACCTCTCCGAAGTCAAGTTCCGGGCTGTTTTCAGGCATGTTTACTGGGGTGAATCGCGGCACGATAGGTATGCGTTCGGTGATCAATCCCAGATAGATGAGGTTCATCTGGAATTGTATTTGAGTGCTTGCTAAATATGAATGGGAACAAACGCACGTATGAGATGACTTGATTCGCTAAGGATTCTAAGCGTCAGGTATGCTCGCCTATGACAAGATGTACGCACTCAATCCATTAGACGGAAACGAGGTCACATAGAGATGGTCATCTCGCAAGTTGTCTGAAAGCGAGTTCGGATGCGGCTACGCATATTTTGCAGAACGGACCTCGAAACGATTCGGTCGGAAATCCATTCAAGAGCAAAGAAGAGTTGAATTTAGATAGTCTGTTCTTGGATGCACTGTATTGTTTGGGGACGGGTAGATGAAAGGCGCCATCAAGTGTGTTCGACGAGGCGAAGATAGTAGATTGTGAAATAGTTTGTTCCGATGTGCCGCTCCATACCGCCGACGAAAACGCCAAGACGCAAAGCACAGAGCTAACCACCAGAGCAATGAGCCACCGCCGCGAACCAAAGAACTTGAACGCGTCGGCCTCAAGCTGCATGGGCGGGAGGTTGGAACTGGGAGGCGGCCGTGACCCCCCTGTTGATCGATCCTAACAAACCGGGCAAGGAGCTCATTGCATGCCACAGCGAAAGTCAAGCTTGAGAAGCTTGTGAAGTGCGGTGCGACATGCCACACAGAATTCCAGGGTCACTGTGTAGGACTCCGAGTCGTCGTTAAAAAAAAAATGGCAACAGGAAACTTTTTGGGAAACAACTCATTCGTCAGAGTCAGGTCCACTGGTATGTTCGAATGATCCAAAGGGAAAGCATAGCACAGCCCATTGGAGACTAACAGGAAAGAAAGCCCTTTGAAGGTATTTGGGTCCGGGGTATGCAACGGTTGTTGGGACGCGTTGAGACCGTAAACGATGCTTGCAGAACGTCTCCGGACTTGATGGATTCGGTGGAATACAAGACGGTAGAGTTTAAGCTGCATGACATAGACTCTAGGTTGTGGCAAGTGCGAAGCCACTGCAAAGCCACGAACTCAGGGTTTACATAATCGAATTTAGAAAATTTTGATAATTGGCTACAACAGTCTCATTCATGCCTGTATTCCTGGCAAAATAGCGATGTTGTGGGACTCAGGGGCTTGAAGAAAATAAATTCCCAAAAAGGAAAGAGGAAAGAGAGAAAAAGAGAGACCTCTCGATTCACCTGCTTCTCAGCTTCAAATTTGGAGAAGTGACCTCCCGGATGTCGATTGGTCCCAGCGCCCTTGCGAGGGCTTCGTAAAATGCCGCTGAGCGTCCATGCTGGAGACGCCGCCTTGAGGCAAGAAAATGGTGGGAAATTGCCGTTTTTGATTAAATTTTGCGGAAAATGCCGTGCATCTCGTGCTGGGAACGATCGGAAGGCATAGCGGATGTTCTTAAAAAGGTTTATTCCGCGGCCCGAAGCAAGTTCCCGCCCGCATCAAGCAAAGAACACGACACAGCCGCGTGACATAACGCGTTTTTCGCGTCGCGTCCGCGCCGAAATCTTAACAAAATCACTCAATTTCTGGATTTCACCCACAAAAGAACCCAGCAAAACAGGTAACCAGAATTGATTTGAATCCTCTCTGAAGATCTACGGCTCAGACTGTCCCAATTCAAGATGCTCCCTGTTTCCAAATTCCGGCTAGTATTTCTGAATAATAATACTGGTACGGATATATTGAGTCAAGCAACATATCATCCAGTGCTCAGATTTGGCTAGTAGCTGGCTATCCCAGCTTTTGCTTTCCTCTACCCTCTCAGAGAAACTGGGTAGAAGTTGCAATTGCACTAAGTGGTACTTAGTTTGATGTCAAGGTGATTTTTGGAAGTGTGGTGGTTTGATAGCTACTTAAAAGAAGCTATATTTCAAAGAAACCATGTTTTATGTCGACTGAAACTGTGTCCTGAGCTGCAAGAGGGAAACTTCTGCATTTATCAATAATTCTTGTGTAAATACCCGAACAGAGGTTCAAATCTGAATAAAAATTGCCCAAGTCTTCTCCTGTACTATCCAAAACACTCTATAGCAGGATGATCCAGGAAGCAAACAGAATCGAGCAGCTATAAGGCAAAGGAAGGCCATGGCGGCATAGATTTACCCGTGGGAAGATGTTGATGATGATCAACCATTTTGGGATATTCGCTATTACGGCGCTATTGTCCCATAACACCAGTAACCAGCCGTATTCGGCAAAATAGCGATGTTGTGGGACTCAGGGGCTTGAAGAAAATAAATTCCCAAAAAGGAAAGAGGAAAGAGAGAAAAAGAGAGACCTCTCGATTCACCTGCTTCTCAGCTTCAAATTTGGAGAAGTGACCTCCCGGATGTCGATTGGTCCCAGCGCCCTTGCGAGGGCTTCGTAAAATGCCGCTGAGCGTCCATGCTGGAGACGCCGCCTTGAGGCAAGAAAATGGTGGGAAATTGCCGTTTTTGATTAAATTTTGCGGAAAATGCCGTGCATCTCGTGCTGGGAACGATCGGAAGGCATAGCGGATGTTCTTAAAAAGGTTTATTCCGCGGCCCGAAGCAAGTTCCCGCCCGCATCAAGCAAAGAACACGACACAGCCGCGTGACATAACGCGTTTTTCGCGTCGCGTCCGCGCCGAAATCTTAACAAAATCACTCAATTTCTGGATTTCACCCACAAAAGAACCCAGCAAAACAGGTAACCAGAATTGATTTGAATCCTCTCTGAAGATCTACGGCTCAGACTGTCCCAATTCAAGATGCTCCCTGTTTCCAAATTCCGGCTAGTATTTCTGAATAATAATACTGGTACGGATATATTGAGTCAAGCAACATATCATCCAGTGCTCAGATTTGGCTAGTAGCTGGCTATCCCAGCTTTTGCTTTCCTCTACCCTCTCAGAGAAACTGGGTAGAAGTTGCAATTGCACTAAGTGGTACTTAGTTTGATGTCAAGGTGATTTTTGGAAGTGTGGTGGTTTGATAGCTACTTAAAAGAAGCTATATTTCAAAGAAACCATGTTTTATGTCGACTGAAACTGTGTCCTGAGCTGCAAGAGGGAAACTTCTGCATTTATCAATAATTCTTGTGTAAATACCCGAACAGAGGTTCAAATCTGAATAAAAATTGCCCAAGTCTTCTCCTGTACTATCCAAAACACTCTATAGCAGGATGATCCAGGAAGCAAACAGAATCGAGCAGCTATAAGGCAAAGGAAGGCCATGGCGGCATAGATTTACCCGTGGGAAGATGTTGATGATGATCAACCATTTTGGGATATTCGCTATTACGGCGCTATTGTCCCATAACACCAGTAACCAGCCGTATTCCTCTATAGCAGAATTCGATGACCTCTAGGATAATAGTGATACAACAAAGAGAACATTGCCAGAAAACTTTTGATTACAACATTGCTGGGGGAAAAGAAATTACCTCGCCTTCCACCTCAAAGTCTTCAGTCGGCCATCTGGTCGCTAAGCGCAATTTGGTTTGATAGAGAGCAAAAGAAAGCGGGCTGCGAATGGTGACCATCTCCGAATGATGGTTGTCCAAAGGGTACATCAGTATGTCCCGAACGTGAAGAAGGTTCGTCTGCATTCGTTGGATCTTGAACAGAAAAAGAGCCTTCAAGTTAGAACAATTGCAAGACGAATAGGATCATGACATACCTCCCGGAGTGAGTAGCTCATAAGGATACGTTCCAAGTATTGTACCTGGTGGGTGAAGATGCGAACACTGAATTTACGCCAGTCGAGCAATTCCCAAAACGGCAGATGCGAATCGTCGTCGAACATGACCGGTATGCAGCCGGCGTATATCGCGTCTTCAATTCGAGGGGCCCAACCTGCAGCAAGTAGTGAATATTCAGCAGCTTAGCCGCGAACAATAACTGACTCACCGGCGACGCCAGCAGGAACAGCGCAGAATATCGTGTTGTTCAAAATGGCGACATAGTCAGCGTGCGAAAGCGGATTCGTCCAACGGGTAGTCAAGTTGACCGGACCCAAACCCATCTCTGCTCGGCTCTGTTCGAAACCAGTCTGCCCTTCGTTCGGAATAGTGCGAGCACAAGCAAGTTTTTTTCTCAGACTGCCACCCGAACCCCATGACGTCCCAGAGAAGTACACAAGTTGAGTACGCGCAGCTGAAGGTTGAATGCGGTCGGGCTTAGCAAAGGCACCGCGAAGTTGTCTTGTGCGACAACCGCGAGGAGGGATACTGACGAATGAGTTCAAGATCGTCAATGCAGATTCGTGTTTGGAGAACGTACACAACATCCTGATGGGGGCGATAGCAAGGGCTGTTCGTGTCGGCCATGACGCTGCGTCATGTTAGCTGCGTCGACATAGTCAAGAGACAAAAGCTTACCTCCAGGCGATAACGTCCCTGATTGAAGGGGGCACTTTGAATTTTTGTCGAGCTTCCCAGATAGTCCTATTCGAATAGCGGGTCACTTTCTGAACGCATCGACGAACGAATGAAACGACGAACCAAGTGAAAAACAAACAGATACCCCAATCATACGTGAAAGGAAGAACTACCTGACTCGAGTGATTCGGATAATTCGTTTCCAGCTGCGCCATCAGCTTGGGCAAATCCTCTTGGTTAGTCCACATGCGCGCATGATAATACGGCTGAAAGATGACATCCGCCTTGCTGTATGAGGTCTGATACGTCCGCAGCGCCATCTCCAATGACGCATCAGCAGAAAAACAATCCCGCTCCAGTAACCTCGAAACGGATTCCAGCCTAGGCCCTCTCAAAGACTCGCTCGCAATGTCCACTGCAGCGATATGGACCTGAGGCCATGTCGGGTTGGTGCCAAGATAACGGGCAGCTTCCGGTCGCAGAATGCTGAACCAAGATGTCTGCTTCGCACTCTCCAAAAGCGAAAGACTGCCAATGTCAGGAAGCGGATATGTGATAGTTGCTGTATGTTGAAAGCTCGCAAACGGAAACCGCTCCGGCACTGGACAATATATCGTTCCTACGCAAGAACAATCGCCCGTGTTCAAACAGATAGTAGGGTGCTTGCAGTCGTTCGAACACGCGATGAGAGCGTTGTCGACCCATTCACTTGCGTTGCCCATGCGGCGGAGATATTCGTTGTGGCCATCGCGGCGAACTTGATCCAACCATGTCAAGGATGCTTGAGCGTGAGCAAGCGCAGCTTCGACGCGTAGACAGAGTGTTTGTGGAATCGTTTTGTTGAATGGACGGTCCTTCGAGAAGCGGTCCATGTGAATGCTGTGTTGAATGGCTAAACCCATGCATAAGATAAGACCGAGGCATGAGCAAAACAGAACGGCACTGACGATCTTGTTCGTAGAACGGCCAAGGCGGGGGAGCAGGACAGCATGTTGGGCTGAGACGAAAAGGATAGATATCTTCCTCCACAGGTACCCACGTAAACCATCCATCGAATCTCGTAGGCGAAGACACCTGAAAGCCAGAGTCGGGAAACACAAGCTTGAAAGTTCCATCTCGCTCATTGACGATCATCTCCCAGTCCACAAGCGCAACATCATGTCCAACATGTTCAAGCTCGATATGGTCGAACATGAAACCTCGGGTGAATTCAGGATGTGAAGAAGAATAGACGCCGAGTACGTGTCCGGCGTAGGTGCGAATCGCAGATATCCGTAGAAAGAGTTTGCCGTTCCGGGACTGGATGGATAGTTTGACTGGATCCGGAATGATCCTCTCCGAAATCACCCAGATTGGGCCGTAATCTTCTGGTGTTCCTGGACCCATATCGTCGGGAGCTTCGAGATGTTTTGGATTCCTGTCGAATGAGAGGGACCATGTTTGCCCGTCGATATCAATGAGAAGATTGGCTACACATCCGTCTAGTTTCCTGATGTCCTTGCCGAGAAGAATGTGAGGCTGATCTTGCGAAACGCATTCGTCATCCAATCTCTTCTTCAAGTAGGAGGCAGATCGTTTCAAATACAAGTTCACCAGACGAAAGAGACCGGCGTCGAGGGAGATCTTTGGGGTGTAGCCAGGAAGAGAAACTACGGACGAGGTCGCATAATGCGAAGAGAAACGAGGATCTTGGGGTAAAGATTCAACAGGCGACTTGGACCGCGTCAAAACGAGAATCTTGTCAACAAGTTGCTGAACACCAATTGATCCAAAGCCGCGGACGTCGAATACATCCATCGACGGTTCAAGGAGCGGTGATTTATGTTCCAAGCGAAATATTGCCAGCATGAACGCGTCGACACAGTCGTCAATGTACAGAAAATCGAGTTGTTGTTCGCCACCTATGATTTGTACGGTTTGATGAATGAGCCCGCGACTCACGAGAGCAGTAACAAGGCGGTCTTTGTGGTCGTTGATGCTGCCATATACAGAAGACAGTCGGAGTATAACCGCGTGGAAAGATCGTTTGTTGAGTGAGTTTACACGTCGAGCGTATCGTTGAAGGACTTGCTCCGCCTTGAGTTTGGCTGCAGACATCAACGACGAGATCAACAGGGAATTCAAGACACGTTGCGACACTCACAAAGCCCATAGACCGTAGAAGGAATTGCGGCCTTCGAGTTCTTCCCATCCCTCCCATATATCTCTCTAGACGACGCCAGAATAAACCACGGCCGAAAATTCGCTTCCTTCTTCTGAATCGCCTCAAGAATCGCGCCTGTTCCGCCTTCATTCACGTTCATACAGTCCACTTCATTGACCGAGCACCACACCACTCGCGACACTGCAGCTAAATGCACGATCCCGACGACATCCGGAGTGAGCGCAAGGTCCATAGCGGTTGTATTGCGTATGTCGGCGGCGATGAAGGTGAGCAGTCCAACTTCGGGAAAGTCATGTTCGTTGGGATCGAATACAAGGTCTATGACGGTTACTGCAACCTGAGAAAGAAGAAGTCTGCGAACGAGATGCTTTCCTAAGAAAATTTGAGGATTGACTGGTTTATCCCGAGGAGAACTTGAGCAAACCGATGTTTCCACCACCTCCGGTGACCAGAACACGACGAGAAGGCGCGACAACATTGATGTTATTACTTTTAGAGTCTTGTAAAGGGGACTGGGGGGAGTCGAGATTGTACTGCGGATTGCTTCGCTTGAAATTACGAGGCTGTTTCTGATTGAGGTTGGTGGGTTGCAGGGCCAATGTTCCCCATGAAAGCAGGACAGAGAGAACAACACAGAACGCGATAATAAGGAGAACCAGTCTTGCGCGCCGATTCATGCCAGGAAGGAAGCGGTTGAAAGCAAGCAGATGACGGCAGCACGCGTTACTTCATGAGCAACCAAAAATTCCTAGAATGCACAACCAGTCCATCCGATACCCATAAAATACAGACTCGTACACTCGACGCAACGAAAGCATAGAACTACATATGATACCCTAAATTATATACCAGATTCCCCTCCTCAATGGTCGTCCGCACCTGAAATTGTAACGATAGTCAGACCTCGAAAGGAATACATACATACTCGGTAAGCTCAACATACCTGGAGATCCCCATTTCACCGTCCTCGATATTCCACTATTCCAAGTCTGTATACGCTTCCGCGCAATCACCGAAACCGTCGAACGATCCGTCCCCACAAAACCAATTGCGGAGGACTGGATAACCGCGTCGATGAGTAGGGGATACCTGTAGCGGGCGTATTCATATCGACTCCTCGAAACGACACAAAGCGAAAAGACAATACCATTTCCCATGCACATCAGCCGTCCTCGAGTGATCTGGATTCGACCACCCAAGCTTCGCGACCTCAGCCCACCATGCAGGGTCCTCCTCATCACTCGTCACAATAACGCGATCAACCCTGATTCGTTTTTTCGAATATATTTCGCCTTTGACTTCTTCAACGCGGCGTTCGATAACGTCAAACGACGGGAAGCAGTCGTTGATGGGCACATTATTGCACCAATTTGCGAAATCTCCACGTCGCACATGGACTGCGATATACTGGGGAAAAGGTGAGATATTTATTGAATCGGAATCAAGCGCTGCTTGCGATAAACAAACTCACGGGTGGGGTCGCTTGGTAAGACGCAAGGCCAAGGGCCTCCCGGGTATATCTTTCAGCAAGCTGCTGGAGCTGTGGTGTCCAATGCATATGCCGGCCTACAAACCGCCAGGCCGGACTGAAATCACTCTCCCATTCGTAGTCCTTCAATTAGACATTCAGCAACTAGATAACTTCAGATGAAAGCCACTCACGGTATAAGTGCCAACATAGTAAAGATAATCGTAACACACCATGTGCTCATCTGGAGGGAGGGCCACTGAGCGTATCGGGGATAATGTCGGGGCCTGGAGATTCCGAGCCCGCGTCTCCGGAAACGCCAGAGATGCAATAGTCCAGAAGGTCGCAAATGCATTTTGGTCATTGGAGTCCATTTTAATCCAGCGCGGAGCTGTTGTGTACGACACGTCTGTAAGATAATCGTTTGAGTTGAGCAAGGGTTAAGTTTGAAGATGTACGAACCCAGCTTTAATCGGCCTGGAGCGCTGGTAAAGTGTGGCTCCGTGTTGAAACTCTGAACCGCTTTCCAGATACTCCAGCACCCCAGAGTATCGACAACCTCACTCTCAGAATCTTTGACTTGATGCCATTCAAGTATCCGAAGACCAGTTGCATTCTCTATTCGCGGAATGTCAAATACCTCTCCAAACGGGAGAGTAGGCGCGTTTCCTTTGCCAACATGCGTTGGCGTAAAATATGGAATGACTGGTACGCGTTCGGTTATCATGGCAAAATATAACAGGTTCATCTACGAAGAAGGAATAAATTTCTGTCGAGGATTGGATTCAAAGCGAGTACCACGTACATATAAGAGAACATCGTTCGCTGCGCAACATTAGCACTTTTGAAAATCAGAACGATTACCACTGCACTCACTCCAACCAGAACCCGGCCAAGTCGTTATGTATTGGACATCTGGTTGTAAGTTATCTGCGTCGATTATGATTGAGACTTTTTCGATTCTTGATAGCTGGACACACCTCTGAACGCAGCGGTCGGCGGACCCTTCAACAGTGTTTGGGTGATAGGCCGACCCCCACCAGGCGGCTCGGTCACCACGTGTGGTGCCTCGCCTTCCAATACCGGTCGCGGTGAATCGAAATGCGCTACACAGTCTTGCATCTGCGACCCCGAGCCGCCCCACGAAGGCCCCCACGAACTTGCTAGCCCGAATCCAATCGAGCATCCCAGCGCCCAAAACCCGAAACCGAATAGAATTCGGCGTCCCTTGCCCCGAAGTGGGATCTCACGCCTGCGAACACTACTCGTCTCGGTGTAATCGTCTGGGGAGTGGGCGAACATGCTAGCCCACCGTCACCCGTGGCTTCACGCAGCGTGTCGGTGGAAGGGAAGCAAAAGAATGACAGAGATCATAAGTATGGCATTTTGGTCGACCCCTGGATCCCTTCGGCAAAATGGCGGGTGGATGGATTAAACGAGTCGAGTGTACGACGCCGCATCGCCGCGACTGGCAGATATATTCGGAGAGTTGGCATGTCTGTTGGGAGGAAGCTTAGAGTTTGACAGCTTTGCAAATAGCAGTCCGGGAAATACCGGACTTCAACATTAGCCACAAACTAGCTTGACCACCTTCGTCTAGTATCGTCTGGACCGCCTTTGTTTCGGGGTTCCCGATCCTTCGGTGCTGCTCAGTCCATACAATTCTGAACCGAATCTATCTGCAATTTTTGTGCAATGACTCAACTGAACGGCTGTAACCCTTGCCAACAACCACTACGGCCTAAATGCCTTTCTCTCTGCCATCACCAGCAAATTGCCTGCTCAGCCTCCCTGTAGAGCTTCTGCTTATCATCGTGGGGTTTTCAAACGAGCAGAACAGACGGCGGAATCTCAAGACCCCTACTCCATCTGTTTTCGCATTTTCCTTGGTTTGCAGGCACCTTCGCCGGCTCTGTCTAGCCTCGCTTTTCTACCGCATAAGAATCGCGCATACAGACCAGCTCAAGGGTTTGAAGGATAAGTGCCTGAACGATGCTCAATTTGGTTCTTTAATCAGGTCTGTGCTGAAGTTACATCGTGCTAAGTACCCAGTAATGCTGACACTACATTGTCTTTCAGAGAAGTCGATCTCACGCATGCGTACTCTCCGGACGAACAGGACTCTTTACGAAGGATCATAATGTCGGGGTCCGGGGCGGAAATCTATCGTTATGGTCCCGCTCTGCTTCCGGCTCTCCTACCACTGCTGGCGTGTCTGGAGCGGCTCGAACTGCCCGCTGTACAGATCAACGGAGATCTGTTAGCTGCCTTCCACTCGCACTCGACGCTCAGAACTGTGGCAATTGACGACCCCCACTTCGACATTCTCACAAAGCTGCTAACGACCTCATCTGCTTCCATGTCGAAAATATTTGTGTGCTCTGCAATCTCAGAAACGAGTTTCGGACTTCAAACCACGCGTTTTGACTCACTGATGAGCCGGGGCTTTCATTTATCTCGTTTAATCGTGCAAGATCAATGCACGATCGACGGTCCAGGGCCCCTTGTCATACCAGGGCTCGAAAGTCTGCAAATCGAAGTCCAGGAGGAGCCATTTACCTGGCTGCAGAGTTTCGTCGAGCGTCACGTCCATTTACATGTCGTCAAATTTTCTGGACGTCATTCTACATGGATACAAAACCCCGATATCTTATTCTCATCGCAATTCGTTGGCGAGTTAGAAACGGAATTTCTACATCTTGATGTAGACCTCATCGCTTTTTCAATTCGCCGCGACGGGCTCGCCGTATCATTCAACCAGTGGCCCGTGGTAGATCTGCACCTAGACTTGCGCACAGCGGAAGCGTTCTCTGCTCTGAAAACTGCAACATCATTGGCGCCTCAGCTCTCTCTCATGATAATCCACACGTCTAGCCTCAACAGGGTCCCTTTTCAACTCGTGAGTTCCTGCCGATCTCCTTATTTCCCTTGCTGACCATGCGGACAGGAGGATTTGATATCGTATTGCAGCCTCTTCCCGTCGCTACAGAGACTGGAGCTGTACTATGTACACAAACACCTTCTCCACGAAGAAGCGCCGCCTTGGCTCGTCCCTCTCGCGTCTGATCAGCACAGATCCATCTCGAAATGTGTTATCGCCCTCTTCACTTTGCGTTGGCTTGCGGCTCGGCTAGCCCAACGTTCAGCTTCACTCGACTTCATCCATTTTACCGACTACGGTATGGACTTTTCGCCGGGCTATGGTCACTACGATTGGGATATCCAAGTCACCTACGAAGCTGGACCACGTCGTGAGCTTGCGATTCGTGCTACATCGAAGATCGTCATGGCCAACGCATTCAAACCTTCCGATGACATTGCAGCGCTCTTGTCGATGACGCCCGAAAACACCCGCTACTATACATGATACTCTGGACAGAGTTCGCGCTTAGCTTTAGTTTCGCAGTTGTTGGGTTTCTGGAGCATTTCTAACAGTGAGCTCTTGTGGGTCTTCGGGCTGAGTGACGGTTGATTCGGGCTGATTTTGCGTTTTAGCTCTCTTTTATTTTTAAGTGGTGTCAATCACGAATCAGGTCTCAGTTGGAATGACATTGACACACGTGACTTTCATGTGATCGTCTACAGTATCTGGTGACCGGCAATGGCAGTGGGATTGATGGCGGTTATGTAACACCTGCCATCACCCGAAATATGGCAAATGCAGTCGGTCCAATGTAGTGCAAGATCCCTGCACATTTTCGTATAGCTTCTGGTGAGAGATGTTCTCAGAATCATATTCCCCAGGGAATGTTCCGGGCAGAATTTTTATTAATGTCCTTCCTATTTTACGATGTTTTACTGCAAATTAATATACTGGTACTCGTTGCGAAATCGCAAATTCTGCTCGGAACATTCCCTAGAGATTTGCTCAATGAGCCCATTACATTTTAGATTATGGAATTTGGTACAGTATTGAACGCAGGATATCGGACCAAAGAACGTACGCTCAAAGGCAGGCAAGATCCATATCAAGTATATACGTAACGCCATCAAACGCGTCCGCCCTTGTCCTCTCGCGGCGCGTACGCGTCAACCATGCCCGCTGTGCGGACGGCAAGGGAAGGGAAGCAGTGGGGGCGGAAAAAGAGAAGATCAGACGCGCAGAAGGCGACTTATTTCGGGTCTACAGTCTGTGCACCCGTGCCTTCTTCGCGTCGATCCGCCCTCGGAAAGGAGAACTTTCTCCCATCCTTTGCCTCCTCCTCTGCTCCCACAAGCCCAGCTACACATTCTCGCACTTCTTCAAGCCCATACACGCGTTCAAATGACGCGATTCTCAAGCTCAAACAGAGAAGTGACACTTACGAGAAGAAGTACCGAAATGCGGTACGCAAAGCGTCCCGGGCCGAGACGCGCAAAGCCGATGTGCAGAAACGAGTCGAAGAGCTGGAAGACCAACTCCGCGGTGTGCAAAGCTCTTCTTCTCAGTTCGTCGTGTCACTTCAACGGCAGCTTGATGATCTGTCGAGGGAGTTGATACAGTGCAAACAGAGAGAAGCAGATCTCCGAGCACGGAACGAAGAAATGCGCCGGAAGAAAGAGGCATTGGCCAAGAAGGTGTATCGTTTTGATGGCCGCATGGAGACGGGCATCGCAAAGTTATCTGCACAATCGCTGAAGGAGGATGGTGTTATCACGGCGGGGATCCGGGCTGCCGTTCGCGACATGGTTTCTTTCGGCGCACCTGTGGATAATATTGACAAGATTATACATGCCATCGCAAAGGGCCTCAATATTCATCTAACAGACCACATCAGTGCTCGGAGCGCTTCTCGGATCGTCATTGAAGGCGGGGTGGCCGCAAAGTTGCAGCTTGTTGATGCTGTTAAAAATACTGAACGTGAGTGATCTCAAACAATTATTGAACACGATTCTGATATGCCAGACTCACCAGATCTGACTGTTAGTGGAGACGGGACAAGTCACAAAAACCTCAACTACGAATCTCGTTATATTGCAATCGAAGGGAAATTACTTGCCCTCGGCCTCACTCAGGCACCAAGCCACACCAGTGAAGAGCAATTGGCGGGATGGCTATCTCTCATTCAAGAGATGTACGAGATCTATAACTCCAGCCCTCTCGGACGCCAATATCCCGAGGACTTTCGTACTTTTTTCGTGAAAGTCACCGGCATGATGACTGACCACGCGGCGGACCAGAAGAAGTTGCGAGCATTATTTCTGGCGATGAAGACGCGAATGGAGCGTGAACGTCGAGGGGAACGTGCTTTGCTGTCGGTTTCGGCACCAAAACTTCTCGAGGTCATCTATCAAGTTACCTCGGAACGGATAGAAGCTGTTGGTGGGATGGCAGCATGGGACGCACTTTCGGAGGAGCAGCGCACCAGCTACGACTCTACGCTCCACGCCGAGGTTTGCCAGCGATTTGGGCAGGCTGAATTCGACAAGCTTTCTCAGGAGGAACGCGAAGAAGTCGATTTTTTTCTTGGTGGAGGCTGCTTCATGCATAAAGACTTGAATGCGCACAGAGGTAGGCTTGATTTGATTGATTCTGAGTATCTGAAATGTTAATCTGGTCGCAGGAGGTGTTGAGCGCATGATGGCTGCGTGGCTGAAGCACGGATTCGAACAGCCTATCCTTCTCATGAACAAAGACAACGCAGCTGCAGCTGCCTCCGGATCCGCCGCAGCCAAAGAGCGAGCCGAGAAAGTTTCCTCCCGTGGCGGAGTGAAGCTTTGCGAGCTCATGGGCATGCTTCTCAACAATAAAGACGACAAGAAGGGCCAACAGGACCGTCACGGCGTATATTTCTGTGCGCACGAACATATTGGGTACTCACTACGATTTCCGGACACCAGCAACACACGCTACGGCTGTTTTTCCGAAGCCGCCGCCGAGATCATCGTCAATCTTGCCGTTTACCGCGAGCTCATGCAGTTCATTCGCGATCGCAAGATGTCCCTTGCCTATACAAATCTCGAGAAGAATATCTGGGAAGGGATCAATGATGTACGCACCCTCATTGAGCTGGTCGTGCTTTTGTGGTATGGTCAGAACTTTAGCCAACCCGTCCTGCGCCACGTCCGATCGCGGACGGAATCCAAAGATCTTCGGAACTTGTGGGACATGGTGCCAATTGCAGAAGGCGTTATAGCGCACTGCGAGCGTGTTATTGCCGATCCGGATATAATCATGGGCGAAAACTTGACGTACGAGAAGGCTTCCATGGATGGCAAACAATGGGAGCGGCCGGAGGCGATGTACGCAGCCCATGCGTTGCTCCCCAAGCTCCCACGGAACGAGGTGCGCGTCATATTTGTGGAATACCTCGAGGGAGCTCTGGACAAATGGCGCACCTTCTGTTCGGATCTACTTGGACGCAAACTGACAGACAAACAAAAAAAGGACGCCTGGATGCCTACCACAAACGACCACAATGAGGGGTTCCTGGGCGCTGCTGGACGACGTGATCAGCGTCGTGCGCCAAATGCGACCCTGGAATTCGTTAATTCAAAGGCTCAGTACAGGAAGAACGGCACCGGTGAATTTATTGCAGAAAAGCTTAATACCCCAGCAGCGCAGGGTTTCCTGCGTAAACGGGCACAGGAAATGTCAAGCGAGGGTCGCCAGCAGAAGCGGAAGATCGCACAGGCCGAGCACGATCGTCATACAGTTGAAGAACACCGCGCAAAGAAGGAGAAGGTCGACAAAAAGAAGGCCGACGAGCTCGCAGAGATCAACGGCTGTTCTCCAATCTTCGATGCCACTCGTTTCACGGATCCAGAGCGGTTGAAAGCCTTCACTGTTCCCCAGATCGAGCTGCAGATCAAATGGTTCCGAGTCCGAGAGCTCGAGACCGACAAGAAAACAGAGATCCCAGCAATCTCGAAGCTGAAGAAAGGGGAGAAAGCTGAGGTTCTTGTGGCGGCAATAAGACGATGGATGGGCAGAGTAGATGCTGGCGAAGTCTCTCTCATGGGTACACTAGCTCCGCAGACCATGGGAGAGCAGAACGAGACAATCGAGACAGACGATGAAGACGATGATGCCGGATATGGAGACCGAGATTAATCACACATTTACAGCCTCTTTTAATGGTTAATAACTTTGTAATTACTGTATATACCTTTGGATACATATATACAACGATCTTGTCTACTTGAAGGGGCCATAGGAGATGAGGGACGAGAGTGGTGAAGCAGATTATCGACGGCAAGCGGATTTGCCATGCTGTCACGGCATTTGGCAGGAGGTACAAACAAATGTCAATGGACATTTGATGCCCGCCAGTTGCCGGTCACCACAGTATCACTGCAGTCGCGCACTATGGTGACCGGCAATGGCAGTGGGATTGATGGCGGTTATGTAACACCTGCCATCACCCGAAATATGGCAAATGCAGTCGGTCCAATGTAGTGCAAGATCCCTGCACATTTTCGTATAGCTTCTGGTGAGAGATGTTCTCAGAATCATATTCCCCAGGGAATGTTCCGGGCAGAATTTTTATTAATGTCCTTCCTATTTTACGATGTTTTACTGCAAATTAATATACTGGTACTCGTTGCGAAATCGCAAATTCTGCTCGGAACATTCCCTAGAGATTTGCTCAATGAGCCCATTACATTTTAGATTATGGAATTTGGTACAGTATTGAACGCAGGATATCGGACCAAAGAACGTACGCTCAAAGGCAGGCAAGATCCATATCAAGTATATACGTAACGCCATCAAACGCGTCCGCCCTTGTCCTCTCGCGGCGCGTACGCGTCAACCATGCCCGCTGTGCGGACGGCAAGGGAAGGGAAGCAGTGGGGGCGGAAAAAGAGAAGATCAGACGCGCAGAAGGCGACTTATTTCGGGTCTACAGTCTGTGCACCCGTGCCTTCTTCGCGTCGATCCGCCCTCGGAAAGGAGAACTTTCTCCCATCCTTTGCCTCCTCCTCTGCTCCCACAAGCCCAGCTACACATTCTCGCACTTCTTCAAGCCCATACACGCGTTCAAATGACGCGATTCTCAAGCTCAAACAGAGAAGTGACACTTACGAGAAGAAGTACCGAAATGCGGTACGCAAAGCGTCCCGGGCCGAGACGCGCAAAGCCGATGTGCAGAAACGAGTCGAAGAGCTGGAAGACCAACTCCGCGGTGTGCAAAGCTCTTCTTCTCAGTTCGTCGTGTCACTTCAACGGCAGCTTGATGATCTGTCGAGGGAGTTGATACAGTGCAAACAGAGAGAAGCAGATCTCCGAGCACGGAACGAAGAAATGCGCCGGAAGAAAGAGGCATTGGCCAAGAAGGTGTATCGTTTTGATGGCCGCATGGAGACGGGCATCGCAAAGTTATCTGCACAATCGCTGAAGGAGGATGGTGTTATCACGGCGGGGATCCGGGCTGCCGTTCGCGACATGGTTTCTTTCGGCGCACCTGTGGATAATATTGACAAGATTATACATGCCATCGCAAAGGGCCTCAATATTCATCTAACAGACCACATCAGTGCTCGGAGCGCTTCTCGGATCGTCATTGAAGGCGGGGTGGCCGCAAAGTTGCAGCTTGTTGATGCTGTTAAAAATACTGAACGTGAGTGATCTCAAACAATTATTGAACACGATTCTGATATGCCAGACTCACCAGATCTGACTGTTAGTGGAGACGGGACAAGTCACAAAAACCTCAACTACGAATCTCGTTATATTGCAATCGAAGGGAAATTACTTGCCCTCGGCCTCACTCAGGCACCAAGCCACACCAGTGAAGAGCAATTGGCGGGATGGCTATCTCTCATTCAAGAGATGTACGAGATCTATAACTCCAGCCCTCTCGGACGCCAATATCCCGAGGACTTTCGTACTTTTTTCGTGAAAGTCACCGGCATGATGACTGACCACGCGGCGGACCAGAAGAAGTTGCGAGCATTATTTCTGGCGATGAAGACGCGAATGGAGCGTGAACGTCGAGGGGAACGTGCTTTGCTGTCGGTTTCGGCACCAAAACTTCTCGAGGTCATCTATCAAGTTACCTCGGAACGGATAGAAGCTGTTGGTGGGATGGCAGCATGGGACGCACTTTCGGAGGAGCAGCGCACCAGCTACGACTCTACGCTCCACGCCGAGGTTTGCCAGCGATTTGGGCAGGCTGAATTCGACAAGCTTTCTCAGGAGGAACGCGAAGAAGTCGATTTTTTTCTTGGTGGAGGCTGCTTCATGCATAAAGACTTGAATGCGCACAGAGGTAGGCTTGATTTGATTGATTCTGAGTATCTGAAATGTTAATCTGGTCGCAGGAGGTGTTGAGCGCATGATGGCTGCGTGGCTGAAGCACGGATTCGAACAGCCTATCCTTCTCATGAACAAAGACAACGCAGCTGCAGCTGCCTCCGGATCCGCCGCAGCCAAAGAGCGAGCCGAGAAAGTTTCCTCCCGTGGCGGAGTGAAGCTTTGCGAGCTCATGGGCATGCTTCTCAACAATAAAGACGACAAGAAGGGCCAACAGGACCGTCACGGCGTATATTTCTGTGCGCACGAACATATTGGGTACTCACTACGATTTCCGGACACCAGCAACACACGCTACGGCTGTTTTTCCGAAGCCGCCGCCGAGATCATCGTCAATCTTGCCGTTTACCGCGAGCTCATGCAGTTCATTCGCGATCGCAAGATGTCCCTTGCCTATACAAATCTCGAGAAGAATATCTGGGAAGGGATCAATGATGTACGCACCCTCATTGAGCTGGTCGTGCTTTTGTGGTATGGTCAGAACTTTAGCCAACCCGTCCTGCGCCACGTCCGATCGCGGACGGAATCCAAAGATCTTCGGAACTTGTGGGACATGGTGCCAATTGCAGAAGGCGTTATAGCGCACTGCGAGCGTGTTATTGCCGATCCGGATATAATCATGGGCGAAAACTTGACGTACGAGAAGGCTTCCATGGATGGCAAACAATGGGAGCGGCCGGAGGCGATGTACGCAGCCCATGCGTTGCTCCCCAAGCTCCCACGGAACGAGGTGCGCGTCATATTTGTGGAATACCTCGAGGGAGCTCTGGACAAATGGCGCACCTTCTGTTCGGATCTACTTGGACGCAAACTGACAGACAAACAAAAAAAGGACGCCTGGATGCCTACCACAAACGACCACAATGAGGGGTTCCTGGGCGCTGCTGGACGACGTGATCAGCGTCGTGCGCCAAATGCGACCCTGGAATTCGTTAATTCAAAGGCTCAGTACAGGAAGAACGGCACCGGTGAATTTATTGCAGAAAAGCTTAATACCCCAGCAGCGCAGGGTTTCCTGCGTAAACGGGCACAGGAAATGTCAAGCGAGGGTCGCCAGCAGAAGCGGAAGATCGCACAGGCCGAGCACGATCGTCATACAGTTGAAGAACACCGCGCAAAGAAGGAGAAGGTCGACAAAAAGAAGGCCGACGAGCTCGCAGAGATCAACGGCTGTTCTCCAATCTTCGATGCCACTCGTTTCACGGATCCAGAGCGGTTGAAAGCCTTCACTGTTCCCCAGATCGAGCTGCAGATCAAATGGTTCCGAGTCCGAGAGCTCGAGACCGACAAGAAAACAGAGATCCCAGCAATCTCGAAGCTGAAGAAAGGGGAGAAAGCTGAGGTTCTTGTGGCGGCAATAAGACGATGGATGGGCAGAGTAGATGCTGGCGAAGTCTCTCTCATGGGTACACTAGCTCCGCAGACCATGGGAGAGCAGAACGAGACAATCGAGACAGACGATGAAGACGATGATGCCGGATATGGAGACCGAGATTAATCACACATTTACAGCCTCTTTTAATGGTTAATAACTTTGTAATTACTGTATATACCTTTGGATACATATATACAACGATCTTGTCTACTTGAAGGGGCCATAGGAGATGAGGGACGAGAGTGGTGAAGCAGATTATCGACGGCAAGCGGATTTGCCATGCTGTCACGGCATTTGGCAGGAGGTACAAACAAATGTCAATGGACATTTGATGCCCGCCAGTTGCCGGTCACCACGCACTAGTCGCGCATTGGCGTGACGAGCGTGACCTAAATGGCTTTCTCTTTCCCCCTGCAAGTCAAATGTGGTCTCTTGGACCTCCCTGCGGAACTTTTACTCATTATCATCTGCTTTTTACGCCAAACGTACGGATATCATCGCGGTGACGATGAAAACTACACAATCTACACCCGGCATGTTGCCGCCCTGTCTGTGGTTTGCAGACATCTGCGTCAGCTCTGTCTACCTGTGTTGTTCTCGCACATAAAAATAAAACGCATGGACCAATTTCACCTGTTGGCCAGTAAGTGTGAGATGGAACCCGAGTTTGCCTTTCGGATCAGGCGAGTCCCAATGATGCAGGTGCTGGCCCTCTCAACTCAGCGTTCTCTACAGAAAACTCGACCTCTTCTGCCTGTACCCATCACCAAATCATCAAACAGCATACAGCGACATCTTGACCACCCTCCTACCTCGTTTGCGGTCTTTAACTTGGCTGAACTTTCATGTGAAAATAATTGATATTGCTCTGCTCTCCCTCTTCAACTCGCATCCCAAACTGGCCACCGTCGCGATCAGTGACATAAATCTTCTCGACCTTGGGAGACTCTCGAAATCGACATCCCTGTCACTTTCGAAACTTCGCGTTCCTTACGCGTTGTCCACCACCTCGTTTGGGTTTCACCCCACATATCGCTCTTTGGCCCGCCGTGGACTTCGGATTGCTCGTCTCAAAGTAAGAGACACATGTTGCATAAAAGCTGGCCCTGGTACACTCACTGTGTCGGGACTTGAAGAGCTCGAAATCCCATTGAATCGAGATCGTCAGCCGACCTTTCCCATGGCCATGGCTTGGCTCCCCACCTTCGCTTCCCGTCACGACAACCTCTCGCTCGTTACGTTCAACTTGTTTCAATGGGAATGTGGTCCCGATGTACCCTTTGCATCGCAGTTTCTTGCGGCGTTAGATAGGGAATCCCCGAAGCCTGCAATCCGTCTTCTCTCGCCTTTTCAATTTCCCGAACCAAGTGCGCTGCGGATTTGGAAAACTGGCCCGTCGTTCATGTAGAGTTTGAACTGACGGGAGGATATTATATCCCTGGATTCAGGATTGGGAGCTCGCTGGCTCCTCATATCTCGTCGTCAAGAATTGAAATGCCCCAAAACACTAGGCTACTTGTCAATACTGTGTGTTTCGAATTTGTCTCCACTCTCCCTTGACCTAACCATTTTAACAGAACGATTTCATCGCTTCGATTTCCCTTTTCCAGTCCTTAAAAAGATTGGAATTGATATATTCGTACAGACATGTCATCCAAAAGAACACTCCCTGGCCCGTCCCACCATTCAAGACTTCGAAATGTGTCCTTGCTCTCTCCGCTTTGCGGTGGCTGTCGAAGTGTTTGACGCAGCGCCTTTCCTCCCTTCGCTTCATCTACGTCGACGATGGAGGAATCGATATTGTGCCCCGCCGTCAGTACATACCTTGGGAGTTGGATGTTGTGTTCGAAGCAGGAAGCACCGGAGAGATCGAAATTTATCGACCTCCGAGATACTGTATGGCAGAGCAATTTGTCCCAGATTTGGATGCAGTATTGGAGGCTCGCTAGAGCCGTACTGACGAGAGGGCAACTTACCTATAGGTGGGTTTATATTATCGTCATTCTATAATGATGTTGCTGAAATTCTCTTCCTCAACGCTGACTAGGACGCGGGAAGCGAGGTTGGCGATCCACAGTAGATACTGTTCCATAACTTGTTCCTCGGGTCGTTTCGGGCATAGCGTGAGTGATGAATCAACTCAAATTTTGCCCACAAATTCAAAAATCGAGTGTCGTCGGACTCGGATGTTCGGAAGGGGTAGACATCGTAGGCTTAGCAAATCTTATTTGTCGGCATTTTATTTGTTTTCTGATGGCGCAAAGCAGCCAGGTTGCTTCCAGTCGCCTATTCCTAAGTTGTGCGGCACTGAGCATGCTCGTTAACGAGATTCAAGTATTGTACTGTAGCTCACTGCTCTCCAATGCTACTTTCGTATCGATATGTGTTCATATTATCGGGATAGGCACAGCCGCAGCGACCCATAAACGCTGTATCCAAAAGAGCCGCCAGCAGCTTCAGAGTACTCATGGACCCCCAGTCCTTACTCCCCAACGCCAACGACAATGCTCAAAACATACGCTTCGCCGTCACGAGCACAATCATATGGGGAGCGCTCTCCTTGGTGTCGGGAAACCCCCCCTCCCTGCGCAAGATCATCCTCATCTTGTTCCTCTTGTACATCATTCACCACAAGCGGCCTTCGGAGAAACTGCGTCGGCTGAAAACTGCCATGGCGGTTGCTGACGAGGAGCGAAAGGCGGCGAAGTCGTATTGCAAGGAACACTGGCACACCGAGGTGATGGATGTTACTGAGCGCTTACTTCAGTAAGTCGAATACCAGAGTCGTCCATGACTAGAGGCTGATGGCTTTTTGAGAATCAACATGGCCGTTTCCGATATAGAGGGTGGTTTGTTGGCAGATCGGCGTCGTCATGAGTGGTCCCTTAGTGGACTGTTCCAGATGAGTGCAGTGAAGGCAGCATGGGGGACAGTGAAGAGCATCGAAGCCATGAAGAAAGTGTGGAATGTGCTCCGTGAATATTTGCGACAGCGATGGGAAGTCATTGACAAGATCGACAGCCAGACAAAGAACGTGCGGGAAGTGCAGTTGAGAATCCAAGTGAGTTTGTCGCAGAGATTCTGGTAGCGAGATTTCATTCTTGATCGACGATGACAGGAGATGGTGGTGAAAGAGGACCGACGCCGCTTCGCTCAGGAGATGAATAATCTTCCGTATAGTCGCTAGGTCGCGCCAAATCAGTATGACAGGTGCGTTCAGCTTGAGGTGACGCGAGACTTGGCGTACTGAGGGCGTCATCACATGTTCGGGCAACAGAATTAAGCGGCCTGCTTCATGCAGGACAAAGTCGCTGTCAGTATCGAAAACTCTCCTGATGAAGATATGAGACTCACATTCTCGCCGAATAGAGACCAGAACCCGATTCGATTTGTGAAGAGCGATATACCCAGAAGGAGCGGCGACGAAGAAATATAGATGTCATGGACAAAGGGGCTGCAATTCGTGTGTTTTACTGTTATTCTTTGAATCTATCTTCGTTTGTTTCTGCCGAGTTGGGATGTACTGAAGGCGATCAAGCTAATCTTCATACCCAAAAAGAATTAGACCGCAGCTTGAGCAGGGGCGTGCAGGATCTGAATAAAACAGAGATCAGACCAAGTTGGAGATTTGAACTGAACTTGGATCGTCAAACTTTAGACCGCGAACATGACCTACCAAAGCCTCAGCTACAAGACCAGCCGCCTTGAGGCAATTATGGACGTCAACCTTCGATAATGTCAAGGGGGATCAGATTTCTGCGGGTGTCGACACAAGGCTACAAAAGCCAGTGAGCATCAAAATCACAGCTCTAACTGACATGAAGCGACACTCACAAGTTCCGTCTCAGATGGACCCTCCGTCAAAAACTTCTGACGGACACAATCTAACTGGATAATCATGGCCAGGAGCGAGGTGCCATCGGGATAGTATGGAGGTCAACCCTCGCTGACGTCGAGGAAAATGAACTTCTGGGGATGTTGATCTACAGAGGCTAGTAGCTACTGAGTCGGTGAGTATGTGCAAACAAATAATAATACTCACGAATTTCGCCTCGAACCTAGCCTCCGCCAGAGTCGTAGCGAGCACAATGCATCCCACTCCCGATTGAGGGAGGAGGATCTTGAGGAGGACGTATTAATTGTAAAGTCCCAATCAGGAACGGGGGGCGCCGGTCATCGAACGGTAGCGAAGTTCACTATATGAGTTGGGAAAAAGAGCGGTTTGTGTCCTTGGGCCCGAAATATGGAGAATGAGGACAGGAAAACACTCACCCTTGAACATGCAACGGGCGGCGAAGCCATCGAAGGTGAGTGCATTCCTCACGACCGAATGTGCCGGTGGTCTGTCTGGTTTGCGCAGGGGGAGGGTGGGCGAAAATCTTTGACTTCATCGATAACGGCTGGTCTGCGACTGTGGACGATGAGTTGGTGAGTCTATGGGTGGGACAGACGCATTTACCAAGCCAAATCGCATTCTAGTCCCATGAGAAGAGGGAACACAGATTGACTCAGCTTTCGGAGCTGTTTCAAAGGGTTTGGACCGTCATTCGCAATTTTCTTTTCCATTTGAGCGTCCATGGTGAGGCGGCGAGGATTCGAAAGCTGCTGGCATACTCTGGGCATATGTACGAGTACGTACTACGTACCCCCCGTGCCGTGTAATGCCGCTCCAGGCCTCGATTAGAGATTTGCGTCCATGCCGTACATAGACCTCCTCGGAGATCCCGAATTGGCTAAAACCCCAATTTTTGTCCGAACCAGTTTCGGGGCGGATAGGGCAGTTTTTGTCCGAACCGGAGGTAGTCTGATGGTGCCGTAAGCTGCCAAAAGTGGATGATTTTTTGCTTCGTACCATCAAAAATGCTCAATTGTTCTTCCCGACGTGTTTTTTGCGCTCTTTCAACCAAATCTAGCTATTTTCTGACGAGTTTCAAGAATTTCGCTTTTTCCTCGACCTTCGGCTTGTCCTCGGCGGACTCAACCCTCTGCGACAGCCGAATTTTGTCCGAACCGGATCTAAGGTACCGTCCCCCCAAATTTTGTCCGAACGGCATCTAGCTTTCGGGGCCCAAACCTGCGATTTTTGTCCGAACCGGGATCTGGCATTTGGGTGGATAAACCGGGGTCTATAGGGACAGGGACGGACGAGGACATGTGGGGATTACAGCTGTCTCCGATGTCTCCGTCTCCGACCAGTAATGCCCACATTTCCGTTTATGGATTCGGAGTGAGAGACTGCCGCAACATCGGTGTCACCGAGTCACAGTCGCAGAGATCTGGATCTCACGCACTGATAAGCCCACCTTCCCTTGTTCGGCGCGCATGTACAACGTGGACATATTGGGATGAGGGCCTCATGGTGATGCATCGATGGCTGCCAGTGATGGAACAGTGGCGAGTCGGCGCTGTGCATCACGGCGTCTAACATTTTGATGGTTGTTGATCGCGTTGATCTTTCCCGAGATGTCTGGCACGGCCGCAGAGCTAGCTAGAGGGAGGATGCCGAGGATGACTTGGCAAAATGCCGCTGACGGAAACCTGGAACCAGTCAAGATCTCATTTGTGGCTATGTTGTTTTACATGTATTTTCGGCCAGCCGCTTTGGAGAGGTTCATCCTTGAAGTTGTGACATAGTAACATCAAGTTATTTATTGTCACACGGCCCGTACATCCGCCCCGTCAAGAATATCATAAAAAAAATCCCTCCCTCACAGACTGAGGAACCTCGGAATCGCGGCTGGTAGGAGACTGCCCCAGGGCCCAAAGTACTACAACATCTCCAGTGACCAGTCTGTTTCGCTCTGTTCCAAGCTTCTCCGTCGCCTCTGTCTGCGGCAGCTCTTCTATCGCATAAAAGTCGCGCACACGGATCGTCTGCTCCGATCTTGACTCTCTGTTAAGGTGCGGCATTCGTTTATCTCTCATCTTATTGTCCAAGGCGGTGGAAGCATGATCACCGCTGTGGGCTCCCTCGTCATACTAGAGCTCGAAATCTTTCAAATTGAAATCCAGGATCACCCTTCGAATTTCGTTCGGCTACAGGCTTTTCTCGACCGTCACCCGTGTGCAAATCGTCAAGTTTCCCGGGTACCGTTGCGTATGGATGCGGAATGCCAACATTTCATTATCATCTCAATGCATTGGCGCATCACGAAAAAATCCTTGGACCGTGCTGTCGAGCTCCTCGTTTTTTCTTTCCGCCGGACCGGATCCGCCTCTGTGGTCGATCAGTGACCCGTTGTAGATGTTGACTTGAATATTCGCAAACCGAGAGGGCTCTACGCGTTGAAGATTGTCAACTCGTTGGCTCCCCAGCTCATGTCCGCACTAATACGAACTCCCCGCCTCAGAAAAATTCCCTTCGAGGCTTGTGAGCTCCAGCCGGTCCATCCATCACGCTTACTGACTATCCGGACAGGAAGATCTGATATCATTTTGCAGCCTTTCCCGTCTTTGAAGCGACTAGAGGTGCACTACGTATAAAGCATCTTTTTCACGATGGAGCGCCACCTCGGTTCGTCTCTGTGATATTTACAATCTCGGCGTACACTTGGCCGTCTGCGCCAGTTCTTACTCGCCGCCGCGTAGCGTTCGTTTGCGGCCGCCAAAGATCTGTGTCTTCGTCTACTTAGGCAAAGCAAACTTCAACGCGATATTCGAGAGTCTCTGGTTTCTCACAGCTGTGATAACCTTCCACCGCTTCTTCTGTTTCGCTCTCTCCTTTTTGTGACAGAGCGGATTGGATGCGCTGCAATCCAGCCAGATGTCCTGGGTGGTATGTACGCCGCTTTCAGCTCCAGCCGCCTTGAATACGTTGGCGGCCCTGCGTTGATCAGAAGTTGCGCCAGGTAGTTTGTAATACCATCTCGCGACGCGGAGGCTCGACCGTCAGAATCAGAGGCGCCGTTCGTTGTCCATAACTTTGAGTAGCCTGAATTGAAAAAATCGAGTGTCAAAATTGGCACTTCGACATCACTTCCCACAGACAATGTTTGACGGCGGCCTGGCTTGTTTGTTTTGATGCGCTCAATCCAGGATGGTTTTGGCGGCCTAAGTTGAGCTTCACTGGGCAATATGCTCGTTGAGATACATGTTCCGCGCTAGAGCTCGTTGTTCTCAAGCTCTACTTGTGTATTGATGTGTTAACACCATGAAAATTGTTATTCAGGACGAGTCGCACAGCCGCGAAAGCGTAAGCGCTGTATCCAGCTTCAAGTATTCATGGACCTCCAATCCATACTCCCCAACGCCAACGACAATGCTCAAAACATACGCTTCGTCGTCACCAGCACAATCATATGGGGAGCGCTCTCCTTCGTGTCCGGCAACCCCGCATCCCTGCGCAAGATCATCCCCATCTTGTTCCTCGCGTACACCATTCATCACAAGCGGCCTTGGGAGAGACTGCGTCGGCTGAAGGCTGCCGTGGCGGTTGCTGACGGGGACCGGAAGGCGGCGAAGTTGTATTGCAAGGAACACTGGCACACAGAGGTGGTGGATGTTACTGAGCGCTTACTTCAGTAAGTCGAATACCGGGGGCATCCATGACTAGCAGCTAATGGCTTTTTGAGAATCAACATGGCCATTTCCGATATAGAAGGTGGATTGCTGGCAGATCAGCGTCGTCATGAGTGGTCCCTTGGTGGACTATTTCAGATGAGCGCATTGAAGGCAGCATGGGAGACAGTGAAGAGCATCAAAGCCATGAACGAAGTGTGGAATGTGCTCCGTGAATATTTGAGACAGCAATGGGAAGTCATTGACAAGATCGAGACCCAGAGGAAGAACGTGCGGGAGGTGCAATTGACAATTCGAGTGAGTTTGTCGCAGAGATTGTGGAAGCGTAGTTTCATTCTTGAGCAACGATGGCAGGAGATGGAGGTGAAAGAGGACCGACGCCGCTTCGCTCAAGAGATGAACAATCTTCCGTACAGTCGCTAGGTGGCGCCAATTCAGTATGACAGGTGCGTTCAGCTTCAGGTGATGCGAGACTTGGCGTATGTACTCAGTACTGAGGGCCTCATCACATGTGTGGGCAACAGAATTAAGCGATCTGCTTCATGGAGAACAAAGTCGCTGTAAGTATCCAAAACTCCCCTGATAGAGATATGAGGCTCACATGAGAGCCGCATAGAGGATAGGAATCCGATTCAATTTGCGATAGAGCAATATATCTAGACGGAGAGGCAAGAAGGGATTGAAAGTTGCAGTTTGTCTGTTTCATTGTTGGTCATTGAATCTGTTTGTTTGTTTCTGCTGTGTTGGATGTGCCAGGGATTGAGCTCTTCATGCCCAAGAGCTTTTCTTTGAGGGACGGACACGGCCTAATTCGATATCAATGACAGAAGCGAGGTGCCATCGGAAGTATGGGAGCGCTCACCTACCAAGAATCAATAGTATGAAGGTCAACCTTCTCTGCTATCGAGGACGGTTGAGAACGCCCTGGGCAGTAGACGACATCCCGCACAGACAGCGATGAGGCCGGTGCTTGTTGTGCGATTTGATGTGGTCTGGGAAAAAGCCAGAAGATGCGGAGGGGATGTGGAGAAATAAGGACGCACTTCGCTGAGACTGAAGGTCGGGAGGATTGGACTCCCGAAAGACTACGGAGTCGGTGAGTATGGGCAAACCATCAACAGAACGATACTCACGAAGTTCGCCTCAAGCCTAACGTCCACCTTGTGTTCGTGGGGCGACGATGCGTCTCGATCCGCCATGGACTGGGCTGTGAGTGAGAAGTCTGGGACCGGGAATGGCACTGCAAATGTCACTGTAAATAGAAGAAGGACTCTCAAGGGCGAACTGCTCTCGAGCTCGGCATAGTGTTGTCGTGAATGTCGAATAGCGTCGTCGTAATAGGCGACGGGGCAGACGCATTGCCACGCGACAATTCGTAATGGGTGGGAGTATGTAGTCGACCAACAGCTTTCGAGTGCCTACCTTGGACGCTCGAATGGAAAATGAAAAGTCAAAACGCTTTGCAAGCTACAAAAGCCCCGAGGCAAGGATTCCGGACGAGAGGGAGGTGAAGGACGGGAGAGGGAGACGATAACCAATGATGTGCGGGTACATACTAGGCCAAATAACCAATAATACTTTGCTTCTGACACTCGTGCCTATGAATACGTGCCAGCTCCCCTCATCGAATAAGCCAAAGTTCCATGTATCTCTGGTACCCTCAGCCGTCAGCAGCCTAGAGAAGGGTTAGTCCCTTTATGCAATGCTTCTTATACGACTCGCCGCCGTATTCATCTCGCACGAACATTACAGTAAACGAAATACATCTCCAAATTGGGTTACTACACCACACATCTCACTCATCATCCCTCTCCTCGGAGGAATCTCCCACACCCGCCTTACATAAGACTCCTCAGAATCTCCTTTTAGAATAGCTCAGAATGAATCACCGCCACCCAACCAGTTTGCACCAGTTCGCACGGAGGTCTTTTTTACCTCGGAAGGTTCATCCTCCCAGCCGCGCTAATTCATAAATCCCCAAATATTCAGGAATGTGTACTACATGTGGCTGTATATATATTCCAATGCCGAAGAAAACATACGTGGAATTTGGAACAATATGGGCCTTCATCATTGCGAGGACACATCCCAGGTTCGGATAGTATTTCGGGACATCATCATGACTCCTGCCAACTTGCAATTGAAGGGAAGAATGCTCATCATGCCAGCATGTCTCGGCAGGACATAGCAATTAACCATTTGGTCTCAATCTGATTCCGCCGAGCTCAGCTCTTTTCGTCTGATGATCTGGATTCAGAACCTTATATAGGTTATAAAGAGTCTGAAGGAGCAAACGCGTCATGAACAAGGCAAAAAAGGGTATAAACACAATTCAACGAGGAGCGTTACCCTACTAAAAAAAATTGTAACAAAAAAACACTGACTAAATCAATCAACAACGCATGCGTGCAAATATGTACCGTGCACAAGCACATTCGAACTTGAAGCAAGTGTGGGTGCGACGGCTCGCATCGCAGGGAGAATGATGATGATGAAGGAGTGTATAGAAGCAAGGGTCGTAAAAGTGTGTAATGTGCATGAAGGGAAGAAGGCAGACGAGAGGTATGAGGAGGTAGAGGTATGGATGGGTCGGAATGAGGGGAGCGGGGAGAGGGCACGAAAAAGAGTTTAAACGTGATAAATTACCCGAAAAAACCTCATCGACCCAGAACTAAAGATGGCGTTGGTGGTGTGATGGTGGTGGTAGGACAATTGCTGTTCTTGTTGTTGCTGTTGTTATATCTGTGTGCACTGCACCTTCTTCTCTCTTCGTTTCCTGTCTACTCAAAACCCGCCATAAGCGTCCTCAGGATCGTACACCGTGCTATACACCGGCTCCCGCTTCTTCGGCTGGGGGCGCGCCTGTTGCTGTTGCTCTTGCGCAGGGGCAGCCTCCGGGACCGCAGCTGCCACCGGCGGGAAACTCTTCGCCACCGCCGGCGGACTCGGCAACGCCGTAAAACTGCTCGCAAGCGGACTCGGGCTCACAGGGAACCTATTCCCACCCATCGGGCTATCCCGGCCGCCTTTCCCGAGCTCAGCATTCATAAAGACAGTCTGGCTGTGCGGCGCGGAGCCCGCGTCGGAGAGGTACGCGGAGGTGACGCTGACGCGGGACTGCACGATGATCTCGGGGAGGGTGGGCGGCATCGACTCGACGCGGTCGCGCGCGTAGCGTGAGGATGAGGTGCGGACGGGGGAAGGCGGGGCGGGGAAGGACATGTCTTGCACCATGCCGAGGGTATCGGAGGAATCGTTGCCTTGTTCTTGCTCGTGGGCCTCCTCGTCCGCGAACGGATCGGCAGCCTCGGTCTCATTGACGTGGTCGGAGGGGGGCAAGGGCGGCAGGTCCATCTTCTCTGAAACGATCTGGCTGACAGTGGGGGTATCGAGCCCGCGCGGCACGTCCGTGTTGAGGTGCTTCGAAATCTCGACGTATTGCTCGGCCTGGAAGGGAGTGACGCTGGTGCGCTCCAAATCAACATAGTCCTGCGGGGGAGCGAGCTGACTGTTGCGCATGCTGTTTTGGCGGACCGGGACGGCGGGGTACGCCGCATAAGGAGGAGCGGTGGCCGAGTGAGCAGAATGCGCAGAGGATCCAGAGATGTTACGAGTGAGAACCGGAACGGAGCCGCCAGCCATGCCCATGGGCATGCCGGGGGTACCCCAGCTGTGGTGGTCGTACGCGGAGACAGGCGAAGAGACGTTAGGGCCGGCGGTGATGGGCGAGAACGGGGCCTGGAACACAAGCTGGCTGCCGGAGGTGGGCGAGTTGACGCCCATGTTGTTGTCGAAGCTGGCCTGCGTGTAAATCGGGCGGCGCTCGACCATGTCAGGGCCCGGAGCGGGGTTGTAACCGCGGTCGACAGTATCCTGGTGGGTCGGGGGATCGGCCATAAGCATCGCCGAGCGGCGGAAGGCGCCTGGGTCGAAGTTGATGGCGTCCTGATCGGGACGGCGACGACGCTAAGAAAATCTTTTCAGTGCCAAGTATAGAGCGAAGTAAAATCAAGACGCACCATGAACCAGGTGATCAGGAATACGAGCAGAGCCAAACCAACGACACCACCGGCAACGCCGCCAAGGACAGGAGCAACGAGAGCATTGGTGTTACTCGGAGCAGGGGTGTCGGATTTCTGGGCGTTCGCATTCGCATTCGCTGCAGTGACTTGAGCGGTATGGGTGATCGTAAGGTTCTGATGGAGAGCAGTCCCGGTGAAGGTGGTAGTCTGGAAAAAAGTTACAACAACGGTCGGAAAATGGGACAACTTCGCTTACGACAGAAATGGACGAGTGAGTGGTGGAAGAAGGAGGAGGAGTGCTAGAAGGGGAAATGGAGCTTGACTGGGCAGCCGCCTGAGAGGCAGAGGCTGCTGCAGCCGAGGCAGAAGCAGCAGCAGCGGCGGCGGCAGCGGATAAAGAGGCGGCTGCAGCGGAGTCGGCGGCGGATGCAGAAGCTGCTGCTGCCGAAGCGAGACTGGCTCTCTGGGCGGACGCAGAACTGATATTCGCAAAAAAGGGGTTGGTCTATTATGATATACTCGCAAAAGTAACAAAAAACACACCTCACCGCAGCAGCAAGGGAGGAAGAAGCTGCAGCTGCAGCGTCAGCGGCAGCCTTGCCGGGGTCCGTCGGGTCGGTGGGCTTCTCTGTGGTCGAGATACATCAAGGATAGCAAAAAGACTATCAGCGGGACTAACCAGGGTCGCCTCCGGGGAAGAGACCACCGAAAAAGCCGCCTGCGCGATTTGCGTGGCGAACATGAGCTCGTGCCTGGCGGATATGGGCAGACATTTTGTAGTGTGTGTAGTTTGCGGAATGAGTGGATGGATACAAAAGAATGTGGTGTCTCTTGAATGAGACTAGCGAGTGTTGTACAGTCTAGAACTTGACCAATCCAGATCCCCGGCAGAACGAAAGGGAGACAGCGTCGACAACCACCGTCCAGGAAGTAATGGTGTGCGTTAAGCTCAGTGTGTCACAATGTCACAGTCACTTTCTCTCTTGTCTTCGCTCACAACGCAAATAATTCATCAGAGGGGTTCAAGCGTTCTCCTCTCATTCAAAACACAACAATTAACCTCAAATTGCTCTACCTTGGTCTTCAAATCTAGGCAGACTGGAATTTGGGGATCCGTCATGACACAAAGCTCGCTGGTAGTGCACTATTTCTTCGGCCTTTACATGTCAACATATTCTCCTCTGTTCTCCCAAGAGTCTCTCTCTGCACTCAAGCCTTTGTGGACAACAATGGCATCATTCGACTTGACGACCGCGTCCAAGGTCGATCACGCATGGGTTGGGAACTCTCCATCTGATTTGCAAAATGCCCCTAGTCACTCGACTCCACACTGCGTCCGTGGACTCCCATGGCATTCGCATCTAAGTATCCCACTGGCAAACTCAAGCCAAAGGATTCTGCAAGCTTCCTCTCAACTCACAGCATGTGAACTCTTCTCAGCTTCAGGGCCTTGTCAAGACAGGATGAAGGTTCGCATCCAGCATTGCATATCATTGATGCGAAGCCTCTGGAGAGTTCTGCACTATGAAGTCTACATAACGTGGTCTGTACCCAATCATCAACTATCAAGCTTGACGCCGACGGAAGGCCAATCATCTGTTGCAAGCAAGTCGGAAGAGACCGTATTCTACCATGGCCGATTCGCTGTTCGACCTTCCGCGCGCCCTGCCGGTTCCGATTACGTGGTAGGACCGTCGAGTGCCGTCGGGCTCGAGCCGCGCCTGAGGTACGCGTTCGTACGCGATACCCTTGGAAACGAAAAGCCGGCGGCTCGTGCGCCGAGACAGTTCACAGTGCACCGGGTGCGGTTCACAATCCTCTACTGAACTGAAGGGCGTCTTGCCTTGCTTCGGTTCGGTAAATGTGCCTCTTAGCTCAGGTTCGCTGTATGTACATACCTCTTCCATAGTCAAATCCCAATTGCGTTTAAGAGAGAATATTTCACCGCCATGCAGGCGCTTAAGAAATTTCAGAGGGAGTGTACGTGATATTTGATCGCCGGCTAAGTGGGGTTCTCTTGAACGTTCACTTGGTCTTCTCTACACTGTCTACTAGTATCCTCTCTAACGTGCTCTGTCGTTCCTTCGTTTCGCGCTTCGCTTTCTATCTGCTATCCTAATAATATTATACCACCATGGCTCAACCTCTTTTCGACGACCACCCTCTCCAAAACTATCTACGAGGTCTGCCAATTATCCCTCCATTCCAGCTCGTTTCCCACTTAACTCTATACTCACAGCTGCCGGTGAACCACCCGAAATAATGCCCGGATCCGCTCCAGAATTTGTAGAGGACCACGACTTTGACGAGCCGCAGGAGGAGGAGGAGGAAGACGCGGAATGGCGACCAGCTCTGCTCATCCAGTTTGCCGAGTTGCTACAACAACTCTTTTCCCGACCTCCCCAATCCTCTCTCTTTGCAGAGCGCTTCAAATACGACGTGATATCCTCATCTCTGCTGTCCACATCCCTCCCCGTCCCCCACTCCCATCGTCGCTCCGCATCTCCATCCCTTCCAGGCAAACTCAAACTCGACATCGTAGCGCCACCACCGCCCCACGAACTTGTCGACTATGGTTTTCTCTCCGCCATCGCCGTCCTCGCAGCCGTGCTTCTCGCTCTCGGCTTACACTTTCTTGCTGTTGTGTCCGTCGGCGGCGCTGGAATTTACCTGTACAACCACTCTGACAACACGAAGCCCGACATGTCTTCTGTGCGTGTTCAATATCTTATCTCTACTCTTATTCACTAGATAATAGACTATCGAAGCTGTAAATGAACTCACAAACGCTAATGCTGAATGGGATTCAGTTGTACAACAGACGGTTACGTTGCTTGAGAAGGAAGAGGAAAGGTGTGTCGTGTATCCTTCCTGTCAGACTTTCCTGGCACTCACGCGACTCTATTTTCGCAGCCCGCCATCTCCCGTTTCCGCCATCCGCCTCTCCCTCCACTCCTCGCTCAACACCACCCAAACCCAATGCGACAACGTCCGCCATCTCCTCTCCGCCCTCACCGCCCCCCTCGAAGCCGCGCAACTCGCAGAAATGTACGCCCCACCCTCTCCACGCCACTCCCTAATCCTACCCTCCCCCTCCTCTCCCCCACCGTTCCCCGAACCCCGCGACAAACGTTCCACCTGGGCCGGTGCGCCCCCAGGAATGTACGCCTTTAAAACCCGCGAAAAGCGCCGTTCGGATCTCTCTAGCATCCTCCCCATCGGAGGCTCGCTGGCTTCTCTCCGTAGTAGCCACAGCGCTCCCAGTACGCCACCTGCTACGAGTCTGGGCGACGTCCGCGAGGAACACGAACTCGGATCAGAGGCCCAGCAATTTGGTGCGGCTGCCCTAGAGCTGCACCGCCGGCGGCGCGTATCGGGCGTCGAAACCCTCAGTGGGTTCCGGTTACACCCCAGCCCGACGCCCCCGCGCTCACCGTTGACGGGGTCGTCTACGATCTCACACGCCTCGCGGTTTACGACCATGCAATCTGTGCGGCATCCCCTCGCCCTCTCGGCATTGCACCACGCGCTCGACGGCGCACTCGCGTCGAAACGCTATGCATGTTCGCACCTCCTCGCCTTGCGGTTCGGCGATCTGGACGACGAGGGGTATTGGGAGGACGTGAGGAGCGTGATGGCTTTGTTGACGAGCACGTTTGCGGATACGGCGGCGCGGTTGGGAAAGGCATTGGCGGAGGCGGTGAGGGTGGAGGCGGAGTTTGGGAAGATCGATGATGAGGAAGACGAGGATGTCGGGGTGAAGGTGCGGGTGCCGAGGGGGAAGCCAGGGTCGGAGTTGGAGAGATTGAAGGTGGTGGAGGAGAGATGCGGTCCGTCGACACTACCGTCGTCTTCGTTGATGTTGAATGGGTTTGCGCCGGTGCCGACGCATTTATCGCGGTTCGCGGCGCATGTGGACGCTATTTCGTCGGCGTTGGACGATGCGAGGGAACACCTTGCTGAATGCGTAGCGGCTTTACGAGAAAAATCGCCTGCACCTGAACAAACTCATCTGCGTAGACGGCGGTCACGGACGTTTTCATTGGCTGCTCCGCCTCCCGCCGAGGCGCCTGCGTTGCAGGCGTACGAGCGGCTGAGGAGGGAATTGGGGTTGGCGTTGAGGGAGTGCGAGCGGGGACGTGATCGGCTGCTTGATATTGTTGCGCCGCCCGCGGCTGCACCCGTAGAAGCGGCAGCTGAGAGCGAAGAAGACAGTGTACCGTCTCTGGGACACGATGGGAGTGATGAGGAGGCGTCGTCTGACCGGCCGGAGGATGCGGAGGAGGAATCATCCGAACGCCAGGGGGACGCGGTGGTCGTGGCGCCTGGGGATGCGGCGGAGGTGGACGATGCGACAGCGCATCTGCTGATTGGAGCGAGTGCGAGGCATTTGCCCCCGCCGCACGGGGCGGAGCAGGTGTTTGAGGCCGAAGCGGTGGAGGTGGGGCTGTTTACGAGGGAGCGGTCGAAGTTGACGAGGGAGGAGAGGATTAAGTTGGCGAAGGAAAGGAGGAGTAAGGGGGGGAGGTTGAGTGTGGATGTGGCGACGAATGAGAATGAGAGTGGGAATGGTGAAGGTGCGGGGGTGGTTGTGGATGGGGAGAGGTGGGGTGGCCCAGGAGGGGAGGTTGTGCAGGAGTTGAAAGACGTAATTTGGAAGGTTGGGGAGCGGAGGAGGAGGATGGCTAGTGTGTCTTAGTATATAGCTCCAAGTAGATAATCTGGGTTTTATGAATATTTACGACTTTTCTGTTTTCGTATGTGGGTCAAAGCGTAAAATCGTGATGGCAATGCCGGAATATTTGTTCCTTGTTTGTTTCTCTCTTACAACTGTTCCACTGTGTCCCGTCGTCCAACCTCTGCCTTCCGTCTCATTGTGCCCTTTAGCGCGGTAAAATGCTGTTCCTCCAAGTACTCCCGGGCCGTAGGATAGCCGGCGGCCCGAGGGAGAATATAAAACGCTCAAGCAGCGATCGAAGTGTTCCTTGGCTGCTACAATGGATTCCTTTGGAACCACATCCCCCTTCGCCTCAAATCCTCTCAAAACCAAAGCCGACCTAGCCAAATTCCTCACAGGTCTACTCGATCCCTTGGCCGCACATACATCCCCCGGCGGCGCGCGAATTCACCTTGGACACACCGCGACCCACTTTGACGAGACCGCCGCGCAGCTCGAGGGGTTTTCGCGGCCGATCTGGGGACTCGCGGCGCTTCTTGGTGGGGGCGGAGAGTATTCGGGGAGAGAACGATGGGTCAGTGGGTTGGCGAATGGGTGCGATCCGAAGCATGAAGAGTTCTGGGGCGATATGCGGGACAAGGACCAGAGGATGGTGGAGTGTTCGGCTATTGGGTTCTCTATCGCGGTTGCAAGGGAGAAGTTGTGGGACCCGTTGAGCGTCGAGGCAAAGGCTAATATCGAGGGCTGGCTTGGGGGGATGAACGACAAGGAGATGCCGAATACGAATTGGCTTTGGTTCCGTGTGAGTTTCTCGCTCTCCTTTGCTAATTTCAGTGCCTGTGGCTTACATAGTTTCTCCGAAGGTGTTTGCGAATTTAGGACTGTCGAAAGCGGGTTCTCAGAAGTTCGACGCGCAGCGGATGAAGGCCGATTTAGATCATCTAGACACGTTCTATATCGGAGGCGGCTGGTCGCGCGATGGCCCGGAGGGCGTTGTTCAGCTTGACTACTATTCTTCATCGTTTGCGATCCAGTTTGCGCAACTCATTTACTCCAAGCTCGCTGCAGAGGAGGATCCCGTGCGATGTGAAGAATACAGAAACAGAGCGCGTCAATTTGCCCTTGATTTCGTCCATTACTTTGATAAAGAAGGTTGGACATTCGTTAAAATCCCGCAACTTGATTAACGACTTGTGTAGGACGCGCCATTCCGTTCGGCAGAAGTTTGACGTATCGTTTTGCCATGTCGTCCTTCTGGGGCGCAGTGGCTTTTGCTGATGTCGAACTACCCGCTCCCTTAACCTGGGGTGTCGTTAAGGGCCTCCAATTGCGCAACCTTCGTTATTGGGCCAAGCAACCTGGCGCATATTCCACCGACGGAACACTTACAATCGGTTTCTGCTACCCCAACCATAACATGACGGAAAACTACAACTCCCCTGGCTCGCCGTACTGGTGTTGTAAATCGTTCGTGACTCTTTCTCTACCAGAAACACATCCGTTTTGGGCGGCCGAGGAGGAAGCTTATCCCTCCGCCTTGCTCAACACTGTAAAGGCGCTCAAATTGCCATATCACATCGCTACCAATCTCGGTGGTCACACCTATATCCTCTCTTCCGGTCAGCAGTGCTCGTACCCCGTCAAACAGGGTCCTGCCAAGTACGGAAAGCTCGCATACTCTTCAGCGTTTGGATACAGCGTGCCTGTGGGGAGCGGCACTCTAGAAGAGCTCGGCGGCGACAACACGCTCGCACTTAGCGATGATAGCGGGGAGACGTGGAAGTGTCGACGTGATACACGCGAAGCACGTCTTGAGGGCCCTGCACCGGGTTGGCTGCGCTCAATGTGGTATCCATGGAAAGACGTCGCGGTTGAGACGTGGCTTGTTCCCCCGACGGAGGCGGCACTGCTTTGGCATCTGAGGGTGCACCGCATTCGTACGGGGCGCTCGTTGACGTCTGCGGAGGGCGGGTTCGCGATTTACGGGCAGAGGGAGGACGGGCGGGCATTGGATCCAGTTGGAAGTGCGGAGTCGGAAGCGTTTGGGACGTTGTCGGAAGCGAAGACTGCCCGCGCGGCTTCGAAGGCGGGCGCTTCTGGTATTGTTCACCTTCAGGGAGCGCAGAGAAAGGGCACGGCGCTGAGGACGGATGCGAATACCAATTTGATAGTCGCTCGCGCGGTGCTGCCCACGTTAATTGGAGAGCATGAGGCGAGCGAGTCCGATCTTTGGCTTGTAACTGCCGTTTTTGCGCTTCCGAGCGTTGGCGATCACAAAGGTGCAGCGGAAGGGTGGTTGAAAGAGTGGCACAAGCGACCGAGTGTGCCTTCCGAGATTGCGGAGTTGATCAAAGCGTAAATTCCACAGGACTGGTCTCTGTATCTGTATCATACTATGTCGGTGTACTCCGCAAAGACTTCATGGACCGCAGAGAAAGAAAGCGAAGAAAAAGAATAAAAGAATTAGATCAGGTGATCGCGTTTTGATCCGCCCCTGTTCGCTTCTCGCTCTTTCACCGCGATGCTGGCGGTTGGACGCCCATTCCAGTTTGTGCTGGTGTCTCTCGGAATTTCTTCGATGCTGGCCACACTGATCCTCCTCTGTGGCGGGTTCAGGAAAGACTCTTTCGAACCATCTGCGTTGCCAAAAGTTCAAATTTTCGACCCGAAAGCGCAATCGAAAAATAGTGCGATGGACGCGACGACGGTCACAACAACCGTGTATATTGAGCCAACGAGAATATCGTACGATGACCAGCTGCTGTTAGTGAAGGAAACCGCGACGCCTTCGTGTAAAGGTCTGTTGGCGGAGGAATCTTTCCAGGACTTAGTGGAAGATATCAAGTTCTAATCCCTTTCGTCCGTGGATGAACAGAGAATCTACAACCCGATGTCAATTATATCACAGGATGGCCACAGTTCGGCTGGAGTGAGTTTGTACGTTCTCTGCTTCGCGCTATTGACGAATTGGATTTTGTGCAGACAATCAAGTGATAGGAATGGTAGGCGTAAACCTGGTCCTTCCCTTGAAACGAAAATTCAATCTCAGCTAGATGAACCTCCTGTATCTTGCACTCATCATGGAACGCGTACCGATAATTCCTCCTTTTGAACCCTTCAAGAACTCGCACGTCGATGCTTCGGCATCCGTGAATTTCAGCAAACTTTTCGATCTTCCTCGTCTGAAACAAGAGCTTGGGATTCCCATCCTCGAGTGGTGGCAAGTCAAGGTGAGCTTCGTGACCTTCTGGTATCGTGCCAATTACAGCAATTCCTTTCAGGACTTCGAGCAAAGTTCAGTTGTGGATCAGTTGGGCTGTTGGAGTCTGGAACGAGGCGCTTGGCATGCGTCGTGGGTCACACCGCAACCTACACATCTCAAACTCGGTCAGTAATAGAATTCCTGCTATCTGGATCTCTTGTTCATCTGCGAAGACATATCTTACTCTGTGGCACCGAGCTGGATCAAGAGAGTTCGTGAAAATTATACTGACATGCATTCGACGTTTTGGGGGTTGGCAAAGCTGGGCTTCGACGACACCAGACCCACAAATTTGACGACTATACCGTCGCCCGTGAATCAGATATCCCTCATTCCAGACGATTCCTTTCTTTGTTTTGATAATTTGTATTTTGTCTGTGCACACGAGGTCAGAAAATGCACCAATTCAGAATATTTACTTACCGACAGTTGATCCAGGGATTGGAAATCAATGAACGAGCAGTTTCGCCCGCATGGCGATTCATCGGACGTTATATGCATTATACTCCGAGGATGCGAGAAATAGCAGACAGATACATCCGCAAGACGTTCAATATTGAACCAAGTGCGCCGTCTCCACCGGTGAGTTTTCGAGTATGGACAGTGAACCGCACCATATGGTTTGATTAGTATATTGCCGTTCATGCACGACGCACTAATTATAACTTCGCAAATTCGTGTGGAGAGGTGGATGAATGTCTCCCGCCTCTGTCGGCATTCGTGAGACGAGTCGAGGACATCAAGGCAGAGCTTGCGGTGAAGGGTGTCGAGGTTAAAAATGTGGTTATGACGAGCGATGAGAGTGACAGTTCATGGTGGGGGGAGGTATATCGGCTTGGATGGACACAATTGGATCACTCTGGAACCGCTCAAGATTACGGCCCATGGTGAGCCATTTCATCGATCCCATAGATGTTTGCGCAGCGTTTCACCTTTTTTCCTTGCAGGTATCCCACGTTCATCGATTCAGTGGTACTGGCGGGAGGAGTGGGTCTTGTTGGGACAGATATATCGACGATGTCGTTTCTCGCGAAGAGGAGGGTAATCGAGTGGAACGGCGGGGTCGCGAAGATTGTTCTGTGGGGACATGCGGGCGCTGATGACCATTGACTTCTATTTTTTTTACTGTAACGATTGTCTGATTTGAACTGTTTCCGAATGGATCTCGTTCTGGGAAATGGGAGAAGGGAAGAAGTCAATGCGTTAACGCGTGACCGTGAATTGACGTGTTGCCCAAAAAGGAAGGTAAAGGAAGAGCTCGATCACCCAATTCTTACCTTTTACCGCGATGCTCGCAGCAAGACGTTGTCTGCATACCTCAGGAGTTGCTGTCGGCGTACTTCTAGCCCTAACAGTTTTATTCCGTGGTTTTGCGGATCAATCAGCAAACAATCCAGCAGTTAGTAGTGGTGTAACTTTCGACTCGGCTGCGCGTCTCTATCATCCAGAACCTGGCACTTTAGAGGCGACGACGGTGACAGTGACGGTTCACAAACCAGCTTCCACATCTCCAACGCCTTTGCTTGTTAAGGAAGTAGCTACTGCCTTGCTCAAAGGTCAGTTATCGTCTGAGAAGAATGCCCCAACTGGGCCTCACTTTTGAGCAGATAACTTGCGCCCAGAAGTCAAGTATATCGCCGGATGGCCCGTCTTTGGTTGGAGTGAGAACAGCTTAATTCGTGTTCCGTCAGCAGTAACCGTTTGTTTCAGATAATCAAGTTATACAATACGTGAATATCAGCCTTGCCCCTCATCCAACGCGCGGTTGATTTCAGCTAGATGAACCTGCTGTATCTTGCACTCATAACGGAGCGTGTGCCAATACTTGCGCCTTTCTCTCCTTTCACCAGCGGCCATGTGGATACAGCGACAGTTGTGAACTTCAGCGAAGTTTTCGATCTGCCTCGTCTCCAGAAAGAACTCAAACGGCCCATACTTGAGTGGTGGCAAGTCAAGGTGAGCGTCGCTTTATCTAAATCGTTCTTCCAGTCTTGAATGCCCACCGTCGCAGGACTCCGAGAGCCCAATGATGGACGAGTTGGGTTGTTGGAGTCTTGAACGATCTGCCTGGAATGCGACATGGCAAACACCGCAGCCCATCCATCTCAAACTAGGTTAATCAATCGGTGATGGCATTGTTCGAAGGGATCTTACCTGCTTTGGTCAGATATCTCTTACTCCGTGGCACCAAATTGGATCAAGCTCGTTCCGGAAGACTACAATGACCAGCAAGTGACATTTTGGGCCCTAGCGGCCCTCGGGTTCGCTGACACAAAACCCGTGAATGTAACGACTGTGGAGTCTCCCGCTACTCAGAAATCTATCGTGCCTGACGACCAGCTTCTGTGTTTCGATAACCTATACTTTGTCTGCGCACACGAGGTCAGAGACGCGTTCCGTTCATGTTTAGTCGCTAACCTCGTTTCAGGCGTGGGAGTTCAGTAACAGACGCTACGCTCCTGCGTGGCGATTCGTAGGACGCCACATGCATTGGAGTTCCAAGGTTCAAGATCTAGCAGACCAGTACATCCGAAAGGCTTTTCTCATCAAACCCAGTGTGCAGATTCCACCAGTAAGTTCGCTTTCCATACTCAAGAGTCGTTTCCGAGTGGCGTAAATTAATTTTCTAGTATATCACCATTCACGTGCGGCGGGGAGATTTTCGTGAACAGTGCGGAGGAGTGCCGGTGAATGAGTGTCTCGCTCCGTTGTCGGCATACGCAAAGCGAGTAGAAGAAGCCAAGGCGGAGCTGCGGTCGACGAAGGGGATCAGAGTCGACCATGTTATCATGACAAGCGACGAAGACGATCCAGAATGGTGGAACGAAGTACACGGACTCGGCTGGGTGAGCATTGACCACAGTCGCACCGTTGAAGAATATGGACCATGGTGCGAATCATCTGTTGGCTGCTCGTTGCTGTTGTTGAGATCCCTCCCGCCTTTCAGGTATCCTCCATTCATCGACAGCGCTATACAGTCGGGCGGGATCGGATTCGTTGCGACGCATAAATCGACGGTGTCCATCGTCGCCGATAGAAGGGTAAGCGCGTGGAATAGCGGGGTTGTGAAGACCGTCTTGTGGGGTCATCTAGGCGCGGACGACCATTGAAAAATAGATGCTGTTCAAATTGTGTTGAGTGTCGTGTCGCCAGACTGTCGCGTTCAGAATCGCTTGTGTAGTCTGAGTTTTACTGTTCACGTTGTACCGAGTATTCCGTCGTTAAAGCAAGTCTTCCTGTTGTTTGTATCCTATCAGGCAACATATTCGAAATTTGCTCCGGTAAACAGTGAATTCGGGGTGTGAAGAGTTGAGGAACTGAGCTGGAGTAATTACGTAACTCACTCATCCCTCTCTCTCTCTCTCTCTCAACTCTATTGGACTTGTGATTTCGGCTGCCCAAGTGTTGTGCCTATGCTCTCGGTGTTCTTGCTGCTCGTGACCAACAAAACGTCCATCGAGAAGTTGAAATCGTGAAAAGAAATCTGAGGTACACATATACGGTACTACTTTTCGGTTTCTTCACCAAAGCTCATACTACCGATCTCTACGACTCAAGAGTATATATTACTGCTGTTGAGGGACCTTCGTGGAGCCCTTGCTCTCATTCTGTGTCGTGTTAAGCAGATGGTCAAGTCCAATAGCAGAATATCACTCCCGGTCAAGCGGCGGCTTGTAATCCTTGTCGTATCGTCTTTGGTGTCCTGCATCTTTTTCAGCTCTCCATTCTTCGCCATACCATCGCCCACGGATGGCCCTGACCTTGAGATAGAGGTCCCGCTCCCTGAACCAGAAATAATATCGACAGTCACTGTAACTGTGCACGCGCCAGCTGAAGCTCGAAGCACAGATCTAGTAACAGACCTGGATAGCGGCTTACTGTTCAGTCGGATAACAACACCGTACTTTCGAGGTCCATTACCTGCTTGTAGCGCAAGCTTCGGCGACTCAGTGCATTTTCAGATAATTTGCAGCCTAGCATCAAGTATATAACGTCGGGGTCCGCGAAAGATTGGCATAATCAAGTAATAGCATTCGTAGGTCCTCCCTTCTGGCTGCGCCTACATTTCTAATCTCTTTCAGACCAACTTGTTATACTTGTCACTAATTACTGAGAGAGTCCCCATCATCCCTCCCTTTTCGTATCATGAGGCTCAGCATACATCGGACCTCGATTTTGGCGATGTATTCGACATGAAGAGGCTGAAAAAAGAATTGGAAATTCCTATCCTCGAATGGTATCAGGTCAAAGTGAGGTTGAGGACTATCCGTTGTTCACCTCTGATAGGTAACACCCGCTTTTAGAACACGAAAGGAACGTCGTCCGAAATTTTAGGCTGTTGGCGTACTTCGAGTGTCAGAAACGACTCACTGCCGAATTCCTTCCCCCCCAGTCTAAAATTGGGCAAGCAAACACATTCTTCATTCGACGACCTTCTCATGTTTTGCGCTATAGATGTTTCGTTCACAACGGCGCCAGATTTCGCTGAAATTCACGCTGACACTGGAGAAAACTTCACGACTTTTTGGAGCTTGGCCTCTTTAGCATTCCCCGATGCATTCACCACGATTTCGACAGTAGAAGATGCCGAGCAGTCTCCTCGACACCAAGTCAAACTTCCTCCAGATCATCAAAGTTTGCTGTGTTTCGACGACCTGTCTCACGTGTCTGTTCTAAATGTTAGTATCCCCCTCCGTGTCGTCACCAGTTCCGATCTCGTTGGTCTAACATTATTCTTCCCCTCAGCCTTCTGAATTTAGTCTTGACATCTCCCCGGCCTGGCGATTTGTAGGACAGCATATGCATTGGAATCCTAGGATCCAGCATATCGCCGATATCTATGCTCGAAAGACTTTTGGCATAGATACAGCAGATCCTATTCCACCTGTATGTTCATTCGTCGCAAACTATTCTTATTCAAAAGTCAAGCCTCCCCCAGTATATCACTGTCCATGCTCAACACACCAATGCTGAGAGCTGGTGCGAAGTCCCCATCGAAGACTGTTTCGCCCCGTTGTCCGCGTACGCGCAGCGTGTGGAAGAAGTCAAGGCGGAAATTCGTAGCACGATGGGCATTTCGGTGGAAAGGGTTTTGGTGATCAGCGACAAGACGGGGAAATATTGGTGGGAAGCCGTTCGCAAGCGTGGGTGGGTGCGGATAGACCACTCCGGGACGATTAGACGCTATGGAGCTTGGTATGCATTGATGATTTCTCGGCCTGTATTTGTGTTGTTGATTTTCCATGATGCAGGTATCCTACCTTGATCGACGCGGTCATTGAATCTCAAGGGATAGCGTATGTGTCGACAGCGCAGCCCATGGGTTCCGTTTTAGGAGGAAAGAGAGTATCATCTTGGCAGGGCGGCATAGTGAAAACGGTGCCTTGGGAGACGAGGAAGACTCGCGTTGCTCCTCCGATTCCTCCTCTCAAATTGCTCGATATTCCGTAGCATATGCATGTTCGCTTTCTTGTCTTCTTGTTGCCTATCTACGAGGTTCGACCGCCCTGATTTTCTCGATCCCATTTCCAGTCAGTCAGTTGGAGCCTGCTTCGTTCTCGAGCACCGAAGACGCAGTGAGACCATGGGAGTTACAACAATATAGACAACGTTCAAAGTACAACTAAATACAACAAAGGAATTCGTCTTCCGAGATAAGTACATTTTATGACGGACACCCACCAACCTTGGGTATCGATCAGCCTTCAGCTCGCGAGGGCTCTATATGTGAGATACAAGAGTCGGACCACAATTTCAACCAACCATCACACAGCGTTTGCCACCTCGTGGTTATTGAGGGAATACGCCTTAGACCTTATGGACTATAAGGCGCTTGATAAGTGTCACGGTGCGGCGGGCATGATGAAAGGTCGAAACGGACGGCAGAGGAATGAGATTCGTCCTTCTCCCCATCGTCCCCATCCCGATTGAATTCCTGTGTAGTGTCGATTTTGATCGAGATATTGGGCCGCTGAAGAATAGCTTGTCAGAACAAAGATTTGCAGCGACAGGGAGGCATATACGACGCACCTTCGACGCCATCGAAAGCGAGCCTACGTTTTTGGGCAACTCTCTCAGCGAGAGAGACAGGTTTTCACTAGTGGTATGTACACCATCTGCAGCGCCTCGGATCGCCTTTCTTGCGTTGAGGGTAGCGAGAAGGGAGTTGCAGTAAACTGATCATGCGGTCAATGAAAGCGATCTAGCAAGACGGGGAACTTACGTCTTCCGATGCAGAAGAAGAAAAGGATGTAAATGAACGTATTGCCTGCGGTGCTGATCTAGTGAGAGAAGACAATAAATGTGCTGGCGCCGGTAAGAGGTTGAATTCACGAACGGAGATCAAAGATGCGATTGCGCAAAGACTAAGGGCATTCTTCAGTATCCAAAAAAATCGGAACGCTATAAAGACTGGCCTTGTAATCGCGCCCGTGTTGATAGCAAAGTAGGTCTAATCGGCGGCTATGAGACGATTCCGGGCCTAATCAATGGGGCGGCACTTACAAGTTTCCGAATCATAGTGTCGGAACTGGAGTGAAGTCAGTAAAGTGTCTAGGGAGTTGTATTACAGAACAGTACCGATGAAAGCCGGTGCGAGAACGCCGCAAGAGGTAGGTCAACGTGGCCGCAATGAAAACATCTCCCGCGGCCGCTAACGCGTTGACTGTGATCGAGAGTGTCTAGCGAAATCGAAATAATTCAGATACGGATCCTGGCGACTTGAAAGGACTCAGATCAACCTTGAGCTCAGCGGCGAGTTGCACGAAGGTGTCGAGTTGAAGACTGACGAAGATTAAACTGATCAGCAAGCAGAAGTCGGCGGAAACGAGGTAATTTACGAGAGAGCGACGTAGGCTGGGTGGGGAATCGTACGGTTAAAGTCAAAAGCCAGCTGAAATGAAAGAACGAGACGAACCCAGCACACAACCTTCGGAGAAGTATGAGGGATCGTCGCGACAATCATTAAGAACTAGATGCGCACCGAATTCAGCCACAACCAAAACCGACTGAGAACGCGTCGATCGAAGTATGAGGAGGATGCAGGATATTGTGAACGTACAGCAATACTGGAGAGCCAGATGTTGCCGTTGCTTACTGCGTGGAAATTGAGTCGGGATTCGACAAATCAATGAGATAGTAACGCGTACGTCGCCAGATACGAAGCGTCAAGAAGCTGAGAGCGTCGTCAGATGAAGTAAATCGTCGAGAAATCGATTCATTGACCCTTGCACAAGCAACGCGGTAAAGCCCTAAAATCGCGGTCAATTCTGGAAAGAAAGAGACACGATGCAGCGTAGTCGACATACGTTGAAGAGTACCTCCACCTAGAAATACCGATTCAGAAAATCGCGTAGACGGCGTAGCCAAAAAACACACCAGCAAACTCCTGAATCGAAAATTGAGCAACTTTAACAAGATACCAGAGAGCAAGCCCACCAGACGATTCGATTAAGGATCTCGGCATTGTTGAAATTGGAAACGAGATAGGTGTAGACTAGGCCGGCATTGGATGGGAACGAATAGGAGCAGGCGGACGAAAGACATACGAGTGTGCGAGATGAGGGCTTGGTGGATAGTGTCGAATATCATGACAGTACCGACCTAAATGTATGTATTTTAAGCACGATTCTATGAGAAAGGGAGGTTAGAAAACGAACGAGCGTCTTCAGCGGCCATCTGTCGTTCTGATGCGTGTAGTACCACCTGGGCAGACCTGTTCAATGCAAGACTCGGACGTGGAGGAAAGCGAGACGGAAACACACCAGGCTTGAACGCAGGAAACTAGAGACAGGGTAAAAATACAGCTAGAATGCTCAAGATATGCAACAAACCTCCGTGCAATCTGAATCGTAATGAGGACGCAGATAATGATTTAGCAAGAGCAACACAAGACGTACCCAGCAGCAACGACAACGCCGATGAAGGCAACTCCAAAACTGGAAGAGATAGACATGGATCTAAGCTCGATGTAGACAAAAAAACAAAACGACAAAAGCCAACGTTTTATCGAGAGCGTGACTTGCGGACATGTTGACCAACGAGCTGGAGTAACAAAGTGCAAGGCGGAGGGATAAAACCTGATGAAATGAAGACAGCAATGCCGCAATAAATGAGACGTGAGTTGAGGAAGAAGAAGAAGCAGGAAGACCCAGAATGGTAGGAAGTGATAGATTTTTTTCAAGGGACAGTTGCTTCTTCACTCGTGTGCAATTGTGTTGGGTTCTTTGTCCGAAAGCAAGAAGAAGCCGTAGACGATCCGCGTAAAAGGCTACCGGACCCGATGGGCTGCTTCCTTTGCAAATTTCTCTTGGTAGAGACAGGCACACAGAAACTGACGGTCTGTGAACGAAACGACGAAAGTAGGGAAAGCGGAAGTTTCTTGAATTTGTTGAGGAAGTGAAGTCCGAGTAGACAAAATTCGTTTGCATTTGACAGTCGACGTGAACCCACATTGAATTGGGAAGCGAATACGCTGCATTGCGCTCGATTGCGCTACACCGAAGAAGCCTTTGAAGTGGAGCAAAATCAACGGGTAAGACGTACAAGCTGCAACACGGAAGCAGTCCCGCCGTGCCGGGGCGCAAAACCCCTTCGGCGGCAAAACATCTCCCTGGCTGTTCAATAGACTCAAATATTCCAGGGGAATATTCATGCTCGCGCGGTGGCGGACACCTGACGTCGATTCAGGATATGATTCTGCAATGAGCAAACGGCGAGCGGATACAGGGCGGATAGCGGACGCGTGTGTTCAATTTGAAAAAGACGGCCTGGACCCCTCTGAACTTAGCGTACACAACTTGAATGGTGAAAAAATTCATTCCATGCCAGTAGTCGTGACTTTGGTTACATGGCTCTCTTCGAATTCGAGTTCTAGTCACCGTCGAACCTGCGAGTGGCGATTTGTGAATGGGGATGCCTAGGCCTAATCCAACTCTACGAAGAGTCGTCGATCAGCTTTCACCGACGCAAGAGCCCAAACCGACCACCACGTTTTCCGACAACGACGGCCAGGCAGATAAAGGGCCAGCACGATCCTTCTCATTTTTCCCATAGACAAGAAATTGGTAATCATGTAGCGCGATCCGTTCCCCTTCACGAGAGAGTCGACTACCTGAATTTGCGCGAACTCCGTGGCGGTTACATCCGAATGAAATATTCCACCTGCTCCAGCGATCCAGGGGCGTCCAGGCGTGGTCCAGGCACTTGTGCTTCTGCAACGCAGCGAGAGCGGATGTGTGCGGGCGTTTGAGGAGCCGAAGATTCGAGCCTTCTGCCTCCGGCACCGCCAGTTTTGTGAGGAATTCCAGGTCGGAGTTAACCTCCCAGCCTCCCGTTTCCACAAGAAAGTGCGTAGATTCAGAGGACTGTATTATACTCGAGAGCAATTGTACTCGTTTGGAAACTGGAGACAAGGTTCGTTGGTGAGCTCTAGATAACGATTTTTGACGCGAGGAATCTCGAAGGCTTGGAGGCCGCCGGTCAAAAGCACCGTATTACTGCGGTTTAGCTGCGTCGAGAAGCGCGATGACGCTGGTTGAGCCACCGTTGTATTTTCGCCCATGACCGTTTTTGGAAAGGGTCCAAGCTAAGGCTACAACCCCCAACTCAAACAAGTCTAAATATGCTTTGAACTGAACGATGACTGAACCACAAACGGACGTTTCGCGCCCTTCTGCTTTACCCACCGCAAACCTCCTTCAACGGCACACCACCTCGCAATCCCTAGTAGACCAAAATTCCGTCGAATATCTCGACACAATCGAGGAAGAATGGAATAAAAAGGTCGATTTAGAGGTCGAAACTCTCCTCGACGGCATGGTCGACCTCGTCAGTCTCGCGTCCATCGGCGACAAAGATAAATTTCGTATCGCGCAGGAGTCCTTCCAGGCTCAAACCCGTGCTGAATCCATGGTATATTGCCGCTTTCATCTCTATCTATCTATCGAACGAAAATAATCATATCGATAGGTTCGTGCAGCCAACTCCCTGCTCTCAATCACCCATTCGATGAAACTCCTCCTCCTCCTCTCCGACGAGGCGCAAATTGCGCACAGGAGGGACGCTGAGCTCAAGACAGTGCAAGAGGAGAAGGAAGCTGCGCGAGCCCAAGTCGCCGCTCTGCTTGACGAGCTCATTCGGCGACCAAATGACAGCGGCGCTCACGACGCGGATCCTCAGACGGCAGGCTAGAACTCTTCACTTCCTCTCATTCGATGGGCTTGACGGCTTTGGACGCGTGAACGTTCCGCTCGGCGCATGTTGCGCCGCAGAATATCTCTGCAGCAATTTCCGCGTCGAAGGACTATACCGTGTCGCGCCACTTTTCGACATCTGCCTCACCGTGACTGCTAATGCCTACACGCGCTCCGGTGTAGAATACGCCACGGTTTTTGTCATTGCATGCCAACCAATTGACGCCTCTCTTGCGCTTTCGCCAAGATGTTCAAACTACTTCCAAGGGTGGTAGGGTATAGACGAGTGTATCGTCTGAAATTGATTTCCATTAAATACGTCCAACCCAGGCACCAGCTATCGCACCAAGTGGTACACATCGAAGAGAAAATAGAACTGAATGACTGAAATATAATGCTACGATAATGTCCACATCTCAACGGGTCGTTCATCACAAGAGAATCGTGAATGCCGCGGCGCATGCCGTCAATGCAGCGACAAACGGCAAGACGTGTACGTTCGAAGCCATGGGACCGAGAGCAGCAGCAGCATTGTTGCTGGCCGACGGACTGGGGCTGGACCCGGAGCCGGAGCCTGAGGGAGAGCTCGGGCGGGAGGGAGCAGAGGACTGCGAGTTGGAAGCGCTGGCAGGGTTGGAAGGGGCAGAGCTGGAAGAACCTGGGAGGACGGCCGAGTTCGAGCTGCCACCCGACGCGCTATTCGAAGGGTCGTTGTTGAAAGTGGGAGCTGCAACGGCGGTCGAGGGGTCCTTGAGGGCACCAGTTCCGTAACCAACGTCCTCTCCGTTCGCCCCTTTCTCCGTCTCCGTGGGGGGAGTGGAAGAGCCATCAGCACCGGCGAGGAGGAAACGCGTGGTCCATGTGACGTTGGGAGTTCCGCCCGAGGTGAACTGGTAGAAGTAGATTTTCGAGTTGGGGGTGACCTATGGACGGACGAACAAGGTCAATCATACTTTCGACGCTAGAATACAGTTTCACTTACCTCGGGGCAGTCATAGTCGAAAACGCCGTCCTTCGTACCATCTTGTTTGGTAGCAACAGCTATGATGGAGCGTTTGATCAACGGGGGCAACCAAGAAGAGGGAAGGGGAAACGTACTGGTAATGTGGACCATTTTTTCGTTGGCACCAGTCATGAGTTCGATAGCCATGTCTTTCCAGGCATCAGTGCCGGCGGAGTCGCCTGCCCAGCTAATGTGGCACTTGGTGCCCTCGTTGAAAACATCGTTAGGGCCCGGTGCGTTGGGTGCAACTTCGGCGTTGGACAAAAGAATGGCGCTCGAAGCGAGAACAGCAGCAAAAACGGTGGAGAGCATGTCTTTTCAGGCTTGAAGGCGGAAAATGTAAGGTAAGAGGGAGAAAGGAAGAAAATGTGGCGAGATCAGCATACATTGGGCAGTTATATAACGAGTGGCAGTTGTAGAGAGGGACAGGGAGGAGATTAATCCTGTGCAAGCAGTGGGGGAGGAGAGGATGAGGGGAAGATGTCACACAAGTCACATCTCCTCAAAAATGAACTTGTTTGACGTCCCTGATCCCGGCGACTTGTTGCCGCCTTCAACGCCCACTGTCGGCAGCCACGAATGACACTGCACAAACTCTCCGGGCGATAATCCAATTATCTTGGTATGTTTCACGAAAAGAGAAGGAAAAATCCGTATACAGCTAGTACTCTAGCCCAGACAAAGTCCAAACCAGTCCAAGCTCCCCGCGTCGCGTCGTGACTCGTCGCCCGCTGTCAACGATTGAAGTCGCAGATCGTCGCATGTAACTAGGGAAGAATTCTATTCTTCCTCGATGGGACGGTGTATCTAAAAATAAAGCGAGGCAGATGAGTGAGAGAGCAAGTCGGCAAAATCAGTACGAACTTCGTTAGCCAGACGGATCCATTCCGAAAGAGACCGTAGATATTCGTCTCGAGCAGAGTCCACCGGAATATCCGGATGCCAAACCACCAGAGAATCGAACTGCGCGGTAGGCATCAGCGTCCGACACCGTTCCTCGTCTTCCGCTCCAATGAAATCATCGTCTTCTTCGTTCTCGTCGTCCTCATCACGCATCGCGCTCCGGGTAACCCGACCCGACTTGTTGTTTCCTCTTGGCTTGCCTTTCGTGAGTTTCTTATTCTTCTTCTTGAACGCAGCGCTCCTTCCCATCACCGCCGACGAAGCAGCAGCGCTTGCGCTCTTCATGACGAGCCCCGAGTAGCTTGCTGGCAAGGGGACTTTCAGACCCTGCATCGTTCTCCCGCGGAAAGTCGCGATGAAGCGCGTCGTGGCGTCGGTGACGCGTCGCACGAGGAGGTTTGGGTCTGCTGGAGGGTCGTCTTTCTCTGGAAACGTGGCATCCGCGTCTGCGGGCACGACTACGGGCTCCATCTCCACGTCGGGCACCGGGATCGGACATAATGATGGTTGGGCGACTTGCTCTTTCGCGGCTTCGACAAGGAAATAGGTCGCGATGGGAGCGGGTCCGTCGTGGGCGATGTGAAATGGCATGAGGTTTGGGGAGGCATGCGGAAGAGAGGTGACATCGGAGATGGGCGCGATCTTCAGCGTCGGTGCAGCCATATTTCTTTGCAGCAGGTGGTTGGGTTTGAGTTGGATGCGTCACGTAGCACGAGATCTTGTCACACCGCGTTTTGATCATCCGAAAAATACAAGTAAATAGCGCGAAATACTTAATTGGCAGACCTGCAGCATTCAATTCTGGGTTCGTGGATACGCGATGCGCCCAAATTTCAGTCGTGGAGCAAGTAAATCGCCCCGATAAATAAACGAAGCACACGAACATCCAGATCCCGTACTTTTCGACTTTGTGCCACTGACATAGAATTTCGAAGGAGATACAGACCGCAAAACAACAAAGCATTCAACACAGAGCGAGCCAGCTATACATACATACATATGGGTTCAAGACTCAAGAGTCGCCATCGACACGTCGCCGCCTGTCTCAGGCTCGACATCATCCTGGGGTTTTGTCGCGTGCGCCTGCTTCCTAGCTAACCCTCGAGCTTCCAAAGCTTCGAGTTCAGCTTTTAGTTTCTCCTGAAAACAGAGTCGACTCAGTATCAAGCTGTAGTGAAGATATATGGTGCTGCTCACCGCTTTAGATTCGAGGTCAGCTTTGTCGAAAATGGAGTACGGAGTTGGAGGCGGAGGGGCGTTATTTTTTGAATCTATGATAAGATGCGCTGAGTAAGTAGATAGATGACGAGGAAGAAATGATATTTACTGTAGGCGGCGTAGGTAAAGACTTCGGCCATGTAATCGTGATTTCGTCGGTATCTTGTCATCGACAACGCCCGTATGGAAATAGTGTCATTCTCATCTGCGTGAGCGTTGGAGATGGTTCAAGAGAGAAAATTAACGTTGCATACCGCCCGAATCTTCGTCGTCTATTCGCCCTGGACGCTATAGTATCCCAGTAAGGAAGAGCGCTTAGAGAGATGTTCTTCTGCTCACCGTGCTACTCCCAGCCCGCGCACGCTGTTCTTGCTCCCTCCGTCGATCCAATATAGCCATATTGTTGTTTTGCTGCTGCACCATCGCCTGCGGAGAATTAAATCCCATCCCCATAGGCATGCCCATCCCGCCCATCCCACCACCACCCATTCCCCCCATCCCAGGCCCCCCGCCCGAACCTGGAGGGAAGACCTTCTGTCCAGCTTTGTCCCCGACGACATACACCGATGGTTCGTTGAATGTGCGCAACGGGTAGGACCGCACGGCTTGATTCATTAGGGTCCCCTCGATACCTGCACTGGGCGCGTTAGAATTCAAAACATGCAGGTGTTCAACCAATGAGCGGCAGCGTACGAGCCATAGGTCCCCGTGAGTAATGGACTAGTATTAGTTGGGGGTGACCGCCTTTTATTATGCGGTATCGGCGACGCAGACGGAAAGCGGTTTGGTCGACGCCTGGAATGAAACCGAATTTCACCTCATGGACCTCGAGTTCCTGGAGGCAGAATTATATTTGTGAATTCAAAGAAGTGCAGCACTCACCCGCGGCTGTCCTCCAACCATCACAGGAGGGATATTGAATTTGGTTTCGGGCTCTTGATACCTTATTCCATCAATGGGGAAAGGCGCTTGTCCAGGAATGAAGAGAAGAAAGGTTTGACCCTCTACAAGAGGACAGATAAAGCAAGGTATCAAGTGAGGGTTAATTCCTAGCCAACCTTGTGGTTTGTCGACATAACCCCAAGAGAAGGGAACGTTCACCGCATGTTGAGTACCGCGTATAAGCAACATAGCAGCTGTTTTCGCGATGAAGACCTTCATTTGTACAACGCAAGATTGTAGAAGGAAGGCAGACCATTTTCCATGGTGAGTTCTCTATGTAGACCGAGACTTTCTGGGAAGCGGAGACAGAGACCCTCATTCTGCGCTTGCTGCATACTGGTTGCGGTAGATCTTGATCGTTGAATGTGGGCGCGTCGAAGGCTGTGCTCGAATTTGGTCTCGTTTGCGCGTCGCTCGGATTTATCCGAACGTTGTTGAAGCCAACTTCAACTTGCTCTTGACTTGTGCTTCAAGTTATTGAGTGAATGACTACTTACCTGCCATACGAGTCCTCTCTTCCAGTCTGTTGCTGCTCATTTTCGCCATTTGGGGTGTCTTCGCCGACCGGGAAAGTCTGCCCGATGCTCTATTCAATCCCTGCGTCAAAATGGATAACACCGCTACTCGTCCTCACTTCAACTTGTGCTTGACCCCCTCCATTGAATTGGCCCGACTTCTTACACTCAAGTCTCAGCCATGACCTTGATGCGCCCTTCTTTCGTCTGGCTCTATCTCGCTCATTTCTTCACTCGCGACATTCTGGCTGGGTTAATAGAGCAGGATCCCTCCGCGTCATACGCGACACTTAGTACAAGAGTCGAACAAACACTGGATGAGACTTATCGCGAGGTGGAATTGACGTTTCATCATCTGGAAGATGGGACGTTCAAACGTTTATGGTTCGCGTTGTTCTTTTTTCATTCTGTCCAGTTTTTAATGCTCGGCCTTACAGGCAGCGCGCCGTGGCAGATCGTGTGCGCGTCATGAGCATTGGCCCATATTTTGTTTGTGATGCCCTTGATCACAACGAAAGACTGTCCTTTCGACGTACTGCACGAATGGTTCAAGCATTATTGGAACGATTTCGCCATCTTGAGAAATACCACATCCTGTGGCACGAGCGTCCATCGATGACTTTGCGTCGTGTCACCCCCAAATACGAACGCTCTACTCTCTCTTGCTTCTGCCTTCCTGGCAGCCCCGTTCGCATCTTCCCATTCCCTTCGCATTCTCACAGTGGAATGCTCCTTGTACAAGGCTGAATTCCTATTCTCGCCCGAAACAACGCCGCATGCTCTGGAGGAATTTAATCTTTGTGTTCGTGACGATGCGGGCAATTCAGACTCTGCAGGCTACATTATGATCCACCATCTAGCGCGTTTTCTGAACAATATGCAATCCACTCTGCGATCTTTCTCGCTCGAGACATCTCTTGAAACAGACTTCTCTCCCTTATTTTTGGCCCTTGGATTTTTCGTTCGCCTGTCTACACTGGCGTTGTCAATCCCCATGTCGGATGCCCATTTCAGGAACCCGTCAGCGTTGAAGGGTTTCTTAAATTTACACCGTGGCGCCCTGAAGTGTCTCTCGCTCCACGGGCACCCTACAAGTCCACCTCACAGAACAGGGACTCGGACAGGCGGCCGTTGGCTGTCTGAGGCTCTGACCGGCATCATGTTCACTTCATTGCAGACGCTCAACCTGAACACAAGTTTTGTCCAATTGGACATTGTCATCCTCTGTGTCCGACAGTGGGCCGGTTCGCTGTCATCCCTCGACCTCGCAGGAGAATATCTGAGCTATGACGCAGTGGAAGCTATCCTCGAAGCCCTGTCAGTGTCAAAGAATCAGCTGGACAGCCTGAGGGTTAGCCCGGAGTGTCTGTGCCCGGAGCTGATAGACATGCTCGCTCAGCACCTCCCCAGCCTCACTAAACTGTATCTCAGGGTACGGTCCTTTGCGCCGCATCGGTTTGAGGCGGCGTCACAATTAGTTGCGCCGCTACGCCCGACCAGTCAGCATCTCAGCGACTGTCGTAACGGACAGATAGGTGGTCCCGGTCAATCGGTGCGTTGTTGTCTCGACACTTACTTTGCGGCGTTTTATTGAATTTGCTGACTGACTGACTGCTTTTGTAAGGGACGGTTCTGCACGGAGATGAGTATCCGTAAATACCAAGGATGGAAATTGCGGGACATTGACGTTTGGATGTTTGCCAGGAGGAGACTGCAGTTTCAATATTGGTGCGTCGCTGCTATACGCGACAGTCTCGGACAGAGGTGACACGGACAGTCAATGAATGCCGACCGGATGCTAGTCTTGCGATAATTGTGGGCGTTTTTAGGCATGTATAGTTTCCAGATTTGGAATATTAAAGTAAACGGAACATGACTCAAACGCCGATGCGCAGAAAAGACGCCGAGGCACCAATTTACGAGTACGTTTCTCGCTCGATTCATTGGCTGACTTTTTTAATGCAGGCCACTGGGAAGGATCCCCTAGCTGTAAGGTCTACTCGCGACGCTCCTGTTTGCCACAGCGACAGTTACAAACTGAACGAATATTCGACGACGCATGCTCATTTTTCCATGTATGGATACGATGACATTTGACAGTGTCTAGTCCGTCATGCTGCGGCTGACCGGGAAGTAGGCCTGAAGGTCGTTGAAAAATTGCTGAGGTTCAGCGGTTTTCATGGAAGGGCTGACTGAGCGAACTATAAATCTGCTGGCGGCTTGAAGATGAATCCGAAGGCACACCGGATTCCCGGTCTCTTTCCGTCGGTCGGCTACAGTCGGCTAATTGGGTCCGGACCGATTTCCTAAATGGGACGCGAGGAGGAATTAATCAAGTCTTGACAGTTCCAACGACAGATGTCTTACAGTCAGTCGACGGCCGCGAGCAGAGTACAAATGGTCTCATCTATCCACCTTCCGACGCCCCTCCCCGTCCCCCACCATGATGAGCTATACTGCCCCCCCACCTATCTGCCTTCCCTCGGAAATTTGGATGCAAATCGCAGACTATTTGCCGCCTCAAATGGTCGGCGACCTCTACACCGTGAACAGTCAATGGTTTGACATCGCTATGAACGCCCGCTATAACCAAGTCAGCTTTGCGTTTCTCAATCGCGCTATGCTACGTGATTTGGACCGTCTACGGTGCGCAATCCGATCTGCTCTCATCTCACCTTATCTCATGTTGCTCGCAGAGATCCTGCCGTGGCAAGACGTGTTCGGACGCTACACGTACATCCTTATTTTGTGAAGGAGATTATGGAGAGGACACAAGAGCCTTCACCAATCACGACCTGCCGTCGTCCTCTACCTGCCCATCACCACCCTTTGCGAGGCAAGTTTAAACTGGCCCGAGGACTTTTTCGCGACCGCGATCATAGGCGCATCGCGCGCGGCACGAGAACGTCTGCGTTGCACGAGTTCGGATCCCCCGCAGACCTTGTCCAGACACTAGTCGACGTCATTTCGCGTCTACCGAACGTTACACATTATCACATCGCATGGAGTGGTCTTCACTCCATCTCCGATTTCCCCGTCCCCTTCTTGGCTGCGGCGTTCAGCCCATCGGTTCTTCAGCTCACTCTCGAGATTTCACTCGAGAAGACCGTGGACTTGTTGAGTCATACGGCAGCCTTGGAGAATTTGGAGGAACTTGATTTGTTCCTCCGTCTGGATCATACACAGTCGGCCGAGACATATGAACAAATTCTCGTCGACCATCTCGCTCCCGCCATTAATCGCCTGCACTCCTCTCTACAGAAGCTCTCGCTCCGTCTATGTGAGCCATTAGACATCTCGCCACTCTTTGACTCTCTCCGAGTCCTCCCCGTCTTGGACTGTCTCAGCCTCTCAATCCCCATGGCCCGCCCCCATCTCGGTCATCCCTCTGGCTTGGGTAATTTTCTCAACCGACACCGTCACTCCCTCCGACATCTCGCGTTGCGCGCTTCAGAGCTCAGCGGAGATGGTCTTATGCCCGCCGAGGATCCGTTATCCGAATGGATTAACGACGCTCTCTCGTTCGTCACCGGTCCAGTGAAGCTACGTACACTCGAAGTCAGCCTCACCCTTTTCCCCGTTGAGGCCACCGCGATGGTTCTCGGGCGCTTTGCACGCACGCTGCACTCGCTTACACTCACCGGGCGTCACCTTCCATGGGACCGCGTCGACGAGCTGCTCGGTGCCGTCCGTCGCTCCGGCGCGACTCGTCTCAGCACCCTCCGTCTCGGCGCCATCACATTAAGCCCCGAGCTCATCGACCTCCTCGCTGAGAAGCTGCCCTCTTTACGGCGACTCGAGCTACTCGTCCGAGACGTCGTCGGCTGCGAGGGCGACCTCCCATTGTACTACGACGGCCCCGAGCAGGACGACAACCAAATCGGCAACTTCCTCAGTGAGATGGAATTGCGACGCTACCCCGATTGGGGTCTACGTTCAATTTCGCTGACACGGAGCTCTTTCCCGTACCGTCTGCAATACGCAGCGGATTATAGGGATGTGTTTTTGGAATGCATTCCTTCTCTTGCTAGGGCGTATTAGCCATAGCCGCGTTGGGATTGATTAATTGGGGGAGCTTGCTCCCCCCTTTTGTCCGAGGTTCCCGAAAAGTGGATGGCTGTGCAATGTGCCTACTCTCCCACGGGTACGCCATCAGCTGTGATCTCCCACGGGTACGCCATCAATATGTGATGGAGGCTTAGACTCAGACCTGAGACGAGTGGCCTCAAGTTGGCCTACTGTACAGCGGTGCACTCGGGGAAAATGCAGTCAAGGAATACTCTCAGCCAAGGGCCGGCATCAACAGGAAATCAAGTATAAGGAGTCATCCCGCCCTTAAAGACACCACATGGCACAAAGGCAGCTGCAGTCGAGTTCAATTCACACAATTCCGAAAAAAAAAATCAAAGACACCTGGCCAGCAGTCAAAACTGCACAAATTCCTGTATTCAGCTCATGGTAGCAGATTTCACCGGGACTGCAACAGTAATACAAGAAAGATGCCTTGAGTTGTGAATCGAAGGCTGATCTAAGACAAAACTTGGCCTCTCAGTCTAACTTCTGAGATTCTCAGGTCGAGAGATAGCTTTCTTTTTTCCATTGGACTGATGCACAGTTTTGATTTTTTTTGTCGTACTTCTGTGTAGTCTGGACGGAATTAACGCAAGCTCCCCCTCATTTGTAAGCCGGGCACCGGCATTACAAGACATAGTTTTCTTTTTTTTCCTATGCTTGGCGGTCCGGGGTTCGGCTGAGCTGCCCCATCGCGTATTATTGCATCGTTCCCCCGGCTTTCCCGTTTAACCGCATCCTGTCCTTGTAGCAAAGCATCGCATCTATCAGTCCCTCGTTTACACATACATTTTGTTCTCAATCGTGTACTGCCTACAACAAATACAATAGACTCGGAAACTACTTTGGGATAAGGATCGCACGCGTAGAACGCGAACTTTGATTGACATTGAATACTGTATTAAAGTTTCTTCCTTGTTTCTTCCGTTTTTCTTCCTCATTTCGCTCGGGACACCACAGTTCCATTCCAATACCTCGGTCTCTGACCAACGTACATAGCACCGCGGCGAATACCCTCTTCATCACTGCAGAGCATCTTCAACGTTGAGGCCTGCAGTGCTCCCCAATCTAAGGATCTGGACCACTCGAGGAAACAAGCGATATCCTTCGCGCATTGACAAGGGCCCTCAAAGGCCCCATCAATCTGAATCAGACTCCGGACGGAACCGCCTCTCGTGAAAATACTCATACTCCCGCTTCGGTTCACGAGCTGCAAGTGCGTTTCTCAAGCGCTTCAACTCTGTGCACCTATCCTTCCCGGAGCAACGGTGACCTGTCGTGGCAAGGTGAAAGTCGATAATCTTCAGATCACCAGCAGGGTCTCGAACGAAGTTTCGTGGCCTGAGGTCTCTGTGAAGAATGCCAGCAGAATGCAGTTCCGCTGCTTTTTCCAAGATCATTTGGGCCCTTCACATTCCAGGTTTGTTAGCTGAAGTCTAATAAGATAGGTACTGTGACTTACTCCTCAGTGGTAATGTTCTCGAATGATTCTAACGGAATTCCTCCGTTTCCCAAAACTAGAACGAGAGTACCGCGACTATTTCCGAAGAGGCCATAGTAGCGTGGAGTGATCCCATTTTTGCCCGACTTGGCCAGATAGTCATGGACCAAGCTTTCTTGCCGTATGGATTCTCGATTGTCGTAAGACTGCGCCTCCATTTCAGACGGATCGTGGGCTCGCGGAAGGCCAATCTTCGCCACGACCGGCGTAGTTTGGTTGTCGCCAGTGCCATCTTCAAGTATCATTTTCCCAGCCCACGCAATGCCTGTCCCCTCTTTGTTGAGCCTCTCTTCAATTATGATTCCTGCGTGGCGGATAGCATTGGAATTCCTCTGCGCGTCCCTTTCGGATATCCGCGACAAGTGGTCAAATCCGTTCGACCACAAACGGTAGCGGACGACTCTGAAGGCGAGATGTATATCCTGGAATCAATCAGGATGTATGCAAATTTCACTGCACTGAAATGGAGGTACATACCTTGAGAGCTACATTCGGATTCGTATGCTCCTCGCTGTTGCTCGGGGACGTATCCACAGGGACCTGCCTCCCCATCGTGCACCCTTCCTCTTCTTCGTCGCGTCCGACGCCCGGGACGATGCTCAAGTACCCACGGTTGGGCAGGTTATGAGCGATGTGGTTGTCATATCGTTCAACTGCGTCGGCATATGCGTACACCGTCAGAGCGGTCGCTCGAAGAATCGGACTGTCCGTGTTTTGCAGGAATTTGGAGACCGTCAAGGTGCCCGTGGCTCGATGCCTCTCTACGAGCAGAGCAATGTTATGGCAAGTTATCTGTGCAACAGACCCATCATATCTTATAATCCGTGCCGAAGTCTATACAGAAGGTTCAAACTTCAGTTTATGATTTGTGCGGCAGAATTTGGTTCGTTACCTCGACCAGCAAAGACGCGGCTTGCGTGACATCTTCCTTCAAGCCATCTCTCACATCGTTTGGCAGGTTGAGCTCGTCGCTTGCGAGCTTGATAGCAGCCTCGAATGATGCGCTGTCCTCCCATTCAAATGCAGACCTGCCCAGCTGCCTGCCATCGCAGATTTCGATTTCGTCGCGTTTGCGATTCAGTTTCTTCGTTCGAGATCCAGTTTTGACTGGAATGCGATACTTTTCCTCGTATCCACGAAGCAACTTTATCAAGCGAAGGATCTCTGCACGCAACTCCTCCAAGTCGGTGGCAACAAAAGTTTTGGTGGCGGAGGGTGCGTCGAGTGGGGATTCGTCCTGAAATCTTTGAGCTGCTTCCTCGTATTGGTTTTCGGCTTGGTGGGTTTTGGGGAATTTCGTGCAACCCACACATTTTAGCTTTGGCCAGAAGCTATCGAGGTACCCTCTCTGGAGGCACCAGACAATGATGTAGACGCCCAGAACTATGCGCGGGGTGAAGTGGCAAATGCTCTTGTATTTCTCCGTGTATAGGACCTCGAAACAAGGTTGCCTTATGTCAGGCGGCGCGGTGAGTGCTGGCCATAACGATTCCCACTGTTCTGGGTCGCTGGTCGCCGTCAATGCAGAGCCTATCACATTGTGTCCGCGAGTAGACGGGGAAGAACTGAAGGTACGGTCGAATTCAAGAGAACAACGATCTGTGAAAACATTGCGGGGAAAACTATTCCTGCCAATGCGGATTTTGTCGACCTCGAAGCAGGCGAGCGTCGCAAACACGCACGAAACCCAGTAGATGCTGTTCTGCGCCAGTTTGATACTATACTCCCCCACGTAATGGCTCGGGCCAGGAATTGTGATGTTGGTCATCATAATTCGACAGAGGTCTTCAATATTGAGGGACTCGTCCGCAATTGACTTCCTTTCGCTGAGGGAGCGAACAAACTTCTCTTCCAGCTTGGTAGAAAGCCCTGGATCGAATCCTGCCTTTGATAACTGTAGCCACAGTGGCATGTGGTAGTCATATTCTTCCGCTCCCCCACTTTCGGCGTGGAGATGCTCGCCGTGGGTGATTGGATCTTGTTCCCAGTGGATGCATTCCAAAATTTGCTGGATGATTGGGTTGTCCATGGTGGCGGATCGAGAAAGAGGAGGTGATGGTACAAACAAAGTGTTTGTTTGCATGAGGACATTGTGCTTACACAATGCTGGCATGTGACCGCGTTCTATTATGTGACCGGCGTGACTGATGGCGCTTTCACACAACCGCCACTTTCATTGTCAAGTTGGCACAACCGGCATGCTTGCAGGAATCGGGAGAAACCCTGCGCAGAAGCAATCGAAGGCACCCTTACCTAATTAGCTCGTCTACCCTCGACGGGAAGGAATTGAAGATACTTGAAAACAGCCCACTTTAGGACCAAGTCCTCCCACAAACCCTTCGACTCGCAGGCAAGCGTCGACTTGAGCAAGCCTGAGGAACGATAAACCCAAGAGGAGTTGACGCTCGGTTTGATTTCTGCTTGTTGCACCGGACTCCAAAGAGCAAATGGGTGATTCCTAAATGAATCAAATGCAGGATTAACGCGCAGGGCTATTGCTGTGGCTACGACGCTCTTCCCTCTTCGATGGCTTCTCTGGGGCGTCTGGTTGGGCTTTACCTGAATGGCAAGCCACTCAATGTCCCAGCACTTGACCTGAACTCGCCACTTCCAGCATTTCGGCCGTGACCTGCATCGGATTTCTCACTCCGCTGGAGTTATCTTCCTTGGCCAGTACAAAACACTTCGACACGGGCAAGGCTGATCTCCCACTGCCCGTTTTGTATCGATGTACGTGCGCAAATGGACCGTCTCGCGGTTAAAACTTCGATCTTACGTTGGCTCCTCGAATTCTCTCGCTCAAGCTGAAACAGTCGAGACAGGGCGAACAAACGATTGAAGCAGCGAGTTTTTTCTGTAACTGCCCTTCATCTGCTGACAATCTCGCCAGGAACATTCCATACCTTCGCCTTCCAACACTAATAGCTCTGCGTAATTACGACCTACCCATGAATTGGCCCCTTCAATCTGTTCTACCCCACCATCTGGCCTCCCTGACATACACTGCTCTTCTCTTCGGTAGGTTTGGAAATGCTTTGTTCGTCGCCCGGTCACACCCTTTCAAGCTCCTGGCTAAAAGTACCAAAAAAGTACAGAACATAGGTCTCCCGAACTCAGATATAGAGGATCGACGGTTGATTTCGCAGTCTCACAGTATGTATACTTAGCCTTTGACCACTCTTTTGTTGATATACTCGGTAGGGTAAGCATGCTTTGACTGACCGACTGAGAATATTGCGTAAAACCGAAGTGAAAGCCTCTACATCAAGTTCTGAATGACGAAACTTGGCTATCTCAGAAATCGTTCCAACAGTCCTTTCACTGGATGTACAAGCCCGGCGTCATAGCTCTGAACATATCTGCGATGTCAAGATCTGGGCGGGCTATATCCGCCACGGCGCCTTTCCTAGCAATCTTCGCGCTTAGAATGTCTCTCTTCCTGCGTTATGTACTACATCATCCGCGTCATCGCTGTCCTCGCAAGTTCCAACACGCATTCTCGGTTTTACCGATAAACCGATGCTCGGCAAGCAGCGGTTAACTCGCCGTCGACAGCGGTCTTGGTCCCAGGAAACTTGGTAGATGGTCAATATTCACCAAACCGTTCCACAAGTCTCGGGCTGTACTGCAATGTCTATGCTGGACTCTACTCCGCTCCCGTACCCTGCTCTATCAATCATCTCAACATCTTCTACCGCGGCCGCCGAATCAATACTCTGCAAGCACACGTCGGCGAATACAGCGGGTGACACAGTGAAATTGCCGCGCCCATCAAACTGCGTGGACACCGCTGATCCTCAATCAAGCTCCCGCTCCCGTCCCCTTTGTATGCAAAATACATGCGGTTCGAAGGTGGTCAACGCTGCTCTCTGCGCGATTTCGAGCCCCGACAATCTTCTTCTCTCTATTCTTGGGGGCTTCGAATTCGACTCTCTTTGACTGGCTTGTGCGCCCGACGGCGATCTCTCCATGCGGGGTATGAGAATGACATTCATGAAATTCCCATGCTGGCCACCGACGTCGTTCCGGGCCGAGGAGGGACGGCTCGTCGGCTGACGTCGAGGACGCGCCAGTATTCGCGTATTAAACGCTTGAGCGCCCTAGAAATTCAAGAACATGTATGGGGATATACAATCGCCAGGGAGACTCATGCCGCCGTGGTTGATTTTCCGACGAGTGCGGTGCGTAGGTATCTAAGTACTGCGGTCGGTGACTTGTTTCTTCCATGTCAATGAATTATATGTTTTTTTTCGGTGGTTTCGCTGGATGTTTGAAAGTACATTTGAGCGTATATTGCGGTGTAATGGGCTGGTAAAGCGGCTGTCTGTGGCAGTATGCCGCGGTAAAGGAGGAACGGCAGAAAGCGTGAATGCGTGAGAGCGAAATGTCGGAAGCAAAGTAAAGAAGATGTGCAGCAGATTAGATTAGTTGGTGGTTTCTGGTGTGCGTCGCTGGCATATCCCTCAGCTTTCAAGCTCTTCGTCGCTGCTTGGAATGGACTACGAGCCTCAATCACACTACAACGGCCGCTGGCAGCCCCAGCATCCTCCCCCTCCTCCCCCTCAGCAGCAGCAACAGTACCCACAGTTTGGCTTCCAGCAGAACCCTCCAGTCCACCGTTCTTCCTCTTCTCTGTCCCTCAATCTCTCCACTCTCACTGTCGCTTCTCCAACAAATCTCTCCCCAATCGGTCCCCCCTCTGGTGCCCTCAGCCCTGTCACCCAATCAGCCCAGCAGCCTACGGAAATCACTTGCACCCTTTCCAGTTCAATCCAGCTACCGCTGGCGGCCCTCCTAGCGATCCACAGGACTCGTATGACCATGATTCCAGCTATGACTCCGTCAGCGTGAATGTCCCTGGTTCACCGCGCTCAACGACTTCCACGTTGCCCAGAAAACGCAGCTTTTCTTCGGACCCTCTTCCGAACCCGTCCGGGTCGCGCGCGCACACCCCAGGCATCACCACGCCGTCTCTGCGTATTACAACTGATAGCGACACCTTGTCGCCGCGTCCAGGCTCGCCGGCAAGCGCACATCCCACCAGCGCAGGTTATGAAGACATGGATATGGGCCTCGTGCCTTACGATCCGAACAGTTCGCCCGTAGAGGGCAGTTCGGGCAGCGACGACGCAAAGATTGCCGTCCCAACTCTTGTTCCGACTATGAATGTGCTCGGGAAACCAATCGCGACAAATAATTTCGTCACCAAGCTCTACCAGATGATCAACGACACCAAGTCCTCCCATTTCATCTCTTGGACTGAGCTAGGGACCTCTTTCGTTGTCAGCAATGTCGGTGAATTCAGCCGCAGCATCCTCGGCAGCCATTTCAAGCATAACAATGTACGTACGTTTCCCGCCACGATCCGCGCGCTCATGTCACGGAGTCCGCGCTGTTCTTATGTCCTCTTCATGACATGACATCGTGCATCGTTTCGGCCCCCTCATGCTCATGTCGCTTCGCAGTTCTCCAGCTTTGTGCGCCAACTCAACATGTACGGCTTCCACAAGATCAACCGCACACCACGCGCCCAGCGCACTACGTCTGATGCCCAGACATGGGAGTTTTCCCATCACAAGTTCCTTCGTGGCCGCCCGGATCTCCTCGACGAGATTAAGCGCAAGGCCCTCGAGCCAGATCCTGCGCTCAAGCACCGTGTCGAACTCCCGGGGGAGGTCTGTCTATCTAGTTGCCGCTCTACCTCTAGATTTCTGATGCGCTTTCAACCAGGTCGCAGCGCAACTCGGTGCCATGCGCGAGGAAAACCAACGCATGTGGGAGCAACTGAGCGCCGAGCGACGACGCGTCGAGAGACTCGTTACCGTCGTCAGTCGTCTTTGGGATGCAGTCGGTAAGGGTTTTGGTCCTGGCAGTGGTTCGTCTGTTTCTTTCGCTTTGTTTGCACGCAATCATGTCTGTTGCTCCAGTCCCGCCTTTCCCTGTCGACCTCCTTGAGCCCCCAATTTACGTGACTGGGACACGGGGGTATGACCCCAGCCCCCCCGGGTCTGAGTTCGGGGCACCACACCACACCCATCATACAGGGCACAGTCAGGCACCGCACACTCACTCGCACTCGCTTTCTCGCCAGCAGAGCTTCCAGCACATGTCGTTCTCGCGCGGCGAAACCTCGCAGTCGCCATTGCCCGCCTCTCCAGGCTCCATCACGATGGAGATGTTCGACGAGCCCGAGCAGGGACGCGCAAGCTCGAAAAGACAGCGCATGATGTCAGGCGACGACTCGCCGCATTCTGCCCACCCGTCCTCGCATCCCGGGGTGAACGGAGGGAGCCCGCACCCACATCATGCCTCATCCGTGGACTCGCTCTCCCCGCCCAAACCGCGCGCTAGTCGGGCACGCAGCGATAGTGCGCCGTTGGGGTACGCGATGCAGCCGGGTGCGGGGGGAGGCGGCGGTCTGGGCCCTTGGGGCTCTGGAGGCGCAACGGCGTCCGGTGGGCGGCCGCGTAGCGGGAGCGGACTGGCTCACGTTGGGCATGGCCCGCGCGGGCCAGGGATCCCCAATATCGGCAACATGGGGCGCAGTACCATTCCAGGTCCCCCAGGCGGCGGAGGCGGGCTAGGGCTCGCCTCGGTGCCGAGCAATGCACCGAGCCGTTGATACAGTGTAACAAAAATGGGTGTACAATCCAGTTCGCTTCCCTTTTCCCCTCTCATCTTTCCTTGCTGTATCTGTGCCCTCTCCGTGTATCTCTTGGACTTCCTCCGGCCTCACTGCCTGTGTTCTATACTGCATTTGTTTCGCCTTTTTGCGGAACGAATAACCCTCCCCCCACATAGATGTTTTCTTCTTTTTCCGTACACGAAAACCAAAAAATCCATTCCCTCCTTTAGCTCGCCATTCTTTTTCGCTTTCTTCTGTTTCTCTGTTTTGCTACTACCCCTGCTCTCGTTTCCTGTTTATTCTTCCTTTACACAGTGCCTGCTGCCAACCTGTATACCACCTGCATCTATCCGCACATCATCTACCCCGTCCATCCATCTCCACCCTCCTCCATCGCGTCTCGTCCGTCATCCACAGACACATGATGCGTGTGGAACTCGATCTGCGCAACCTACCCCTTGATTTGGTTATATCCTTTGTATCTGGTGCCCTGGGGAGCGACTTGTGGAAAGGACGGCAGGGATAAAGCACATTAGACATATCACAACCTCAGATTGTACTACTAGCTGCGTTTGTCGAATAAAAAAACATATCAATCAATGAGAGCGGTGAAGAGCGATCGAAAGCGAGATGGAATTAAATTATAGAGATAGAGTGTGCAGTGACAGCAGTGCAATTTCGCCCGTAATGACATGATGATGATGCGAGAACGGAAGTAAGTTATATGTGGATGTGTGTATGTGCGATTCGACGAGAGACGGATATGGGAGGACGGGAGACACGGAATGTAGATGAACAGACAGACGATTGGAGTGCGTGAGAGGCCGGATAGCGCGGGTAGTGTGTGTGTAGTGTACATTTGTGGAGGCCGATACAGATGCGATGAAGTGCAGTGAAAACGAGTGATAAAATGGTTATGGCGCGCGACCGTTCATGTCGTGTGGAAGGAATTCTATTGAAGGTTGTCGCGAGCGGTGTGGGGGACGCGACTATGAAATGGGTTTGCTTCAGTATTTTCGCATGTGCATAAGCAGATTTGAATAAACATACGTCTGGGGGATGTGAGTGCGCTGCGCCATTGGTATGAGAGTTGGGAACGCTGTTGCTGCTACCGCTGCGGGTACCATTGCTGCTCCCGGTTCCGTTGATATGGCGGGGTGGGGGGCGGTCCAGGGGACCGTTGTTTGCGGGCGGGTACCCGTCGATATCCATTGGGGCACCGGGTGGCATGTCTGGAGGACGCATCGACCCAAACATGGCAGGTTGGTGCGATGCAGCAAGATTCATGGCGTCCAATAGCAGGCTGTGAGGGATTACAGAGAAAACCGGCACAGGTATTGCCGATGCTTACTCGTTCTCAGCCTGCAATTTCTTGATCTTCGCAGCGGCAAGCTCGAGGTCTTGGTTATACTCCTCTTTTTTCTGTATACAGAATCCAAACGCATTCATCAATTAACACAGCGAGGCTACGTACTGCCGTGACGCGTTCATATTTTTCTCGTAGTGCCTGGAACCTATACAAAGGTAAACTTCCCATAGATAGATATCATTTGGTGGAGTTACTTTTCTTTGTATCGTGAATTGCGGTAAGGCATTTGACAATACTAGGTAAGGTCAGAGGAAAGGCTGGGTTCAAGTGACAACACACAACAAAAGGCGCGTTTGCCCCTCCTTCGGAATTTGCAGATAGTCCCTGGAGGGAGGCTCTACTGCTAGGTCGCTTCTCAGGCACCAGAGGTTCTACAGGGAGGCGGAAGCGGTGTTGGGCGGCGGACACGCCTTCTAGTTGCTTGACTTCGTCGGCAGACGGCATTCCGAATCGTGAAACGTGCCGTGGAGTGGGTTGAGGACGACAACGCGCGTGGAAGAAAGCGTGGCGATCGCAGTACGGAAACGGATCGCGAACAAATACGTGTCAATACCTGAACGCCCGCCGCCCGATAAGGCAATTTCGCTTGGTTACCGCTTGGAACACCGAATTCCAGCCTGGACGGCGCGTCCCGGGACCGTCCCCGGTCTCTCAACTAAAACTGGGATCTTCATTCGTGCTGAGCGCAGTTAGGACCTTCGTATTGCGCCTCAGTAGTAAGCATCATTCGATTCGATTGCCGCAAACCGTCTTTGCATCTAGCTTACTGGGGAATCTCGTCGATGGACTGCAACTTCGAAGCGAGAGTCAATGGAGTCACTTATTTTCGCTTCAATATGAATCAGCACAGTTTTTGCGCGCGTTCTTGCCTCGCTTCTTGCTCGCCTTCGGGGTAACTCCACATCTCCTCGTATGAACACCCTGGTTTCAAATGTTTCGGAGACCGTCTCACTTCATACTCAACATCGGGATCTAGTCAGAAATTGCTGAACACTATTTTCAAGTAAGGCGTGGCGCGTTCGGGGCCCAGGCCATCCATCTGCTTTCCCCTCTCGCTCATTCATCTCGTAGAATCCCCTCCCCCCACATCAAACTGAAAGCCATGAACAGTATACGGCGCGATAGCTCAGCTGGGAGAGCAGCAGACTGAAGAGATTCGGTATCTGAAGGTCCCGTGTTCAATCCACGGTCGTGCCACTCTTTTTGCATCCTTCTCATTGTTTCTACATCCTTCCTTGGTTGCGGGGATTATTTTTTGTGTGGCAACTCAATCCGAGGAATGTGAATCACGTTGGGTCTGAATTTTCATTATTCCCGTTTCTTCTTTGACTTGCTGTCGTCCGGACCTTTCGGGATCCTTTCATATACTTCTCCCCCATGGCTACCCAAACTTTCATAGGGATCCAGGAAGGGGAAGGTGTTCAGAACAAGGTACCAATTCATCGAGGTAAATTGATCCCGCGATCAGTGAGATCAAAAAATACCCACCAATCCGGCAATGGTTTTCGACGGGATGCCTTTCGTTATTGTCCAGGTGAGTTGGGATTCGTACACTGAATTTATGACTGAATGAATTCCGAGAGATTCCGGGCCAATTAATGCAAGGGGGGAGCGGGAAATATCAGAAAATCCAGACCCGTTGCTCAGACGTTTTGTCCAAGTCTACTTCCGTTACTCTATCGGAGTGCTAATTCGAATCGTAGCGCTTGTACCGACGTGCAAGCTAGATTTGCGACTTCAAAGTCGACGCTCGCTGGCACTCCGACCTGCTCCACACACACACATACACATTCCTCCCTCCAGAGGATTTACATGGTTTTCGTCTTCACGGGCACTACATTGTATCCATCCATAATCCCTGAAAGTACCCAGCAGTTTCCGACCACGTAAACAAGCCCTCTGACCCACAGCTCAAAGAACACATTTTCTCCCAAGAATTCCAACTTGTACGCTTCACTGAGCCACAGCGCCTGAGTACCGACCCAAACGCCAATATAGGCTACAGCCTTCCCCCGTGAGATGGATAGTCGCGGAAGAAGGAGTGGGAGGAGTAGGAGGTACCACAGAAAATACTTGGATCAGTCAATTTATGCATAGTTGCAAGTAAGACAGCAGAAGACATACTTGAGATGTGCAGACTTTGTTAAAGACGACGAACACAACAGTTTGCACGAACCACGCGAATGCTAGGTCGTCTTTGTGGCGACCAAATGCGAGGCCTGTGCCGAGCGCGAGCCCCATTTGCGGAACGAAGCTCGTCAGCGGCGACCTGAGCAGTTGGTTCCACAGCGGTAAGTTTAACTTTGCTGCATTCGGGTCGCCCAGAGGATAGGTTAGATAGATGAGGTAGAAGTAGGGCGAAAAGTTATGGCGGTGATCGAGACGGTGAAGGTGATAGAGATACGACTCGTATAAGAACGGGTAACCCCAGCTGTAATGAAATGAGCTCCATGAGCGAGATTAGAAGTGCAAGACTGACACAAGGTAACACCCCGCACTCAAGATGGAGAAAGTTGAGGCACTCAAGACAGCGAAACGTATAGTCCGGGGATTGACCAACGTCTGGATATACCCTTTCCATCCTGGACTCAGGGGAGGGCCGCCGATGACGCCGAGACAGGCAACACCGTAAATAACGGGATATATTTTCCAATGCGTGCTCAGCCCTAGCGCAATGGCAGCGGCGTCCCAATGGCCCTTGAGCGCTGCATACAGCGTAAGAAGCACGAAGAACGAGAGAACGGATTCGGAGGAGCCTCGAGTTGAGATGGTGAAGACTAGCGGGTTGAGGAGATGAAAAGCGGAGTAGAGTGTTGCGAGGCTTCGGGTCCGCGTTGCATCCAGCTCAGAATCCCGATATGCAGCGGGGAGTACGAGAGACACGAGCAAATCATAGATCAAGACGCCGTTGAAGATATCGCAGGCAGCAAAGAGATATTTGCCGAAGGAGGGATGCAACCATTCGTTTGGTGCGAGCAGCACCGCTAACAGTGGCGTGTAACGGTATGTTTCACGGGTATACGGGCTGAAGTAGAATTGGTTGCTGTACTACAGGAGCAAGGACGAAGTAATAGGCGCACTCTCCGACAGCGAGATTGAGTTCAGTTAGCTTGTCTGAGAGAGGGCCTTGAGCAAAGTTTCCGGGACCTGGCTGGAGGAGGAAACGCGCTGCATCGCTAAAGACGCGATAGTCTATGTCGGTATATTTCACGACCGAATGCGCGTCGTGCCATTCACTGTAGACAATGAGGCCGACGCGAAGAACTATGGACAAAACCAAGACATGACGGAAAGAAGCAAGAGGGCTCATGATGACCTAAACGCGATTTCGCGCTCTTGATACAATACAGAAAAATGGATTGAAAAAATGCAGACATGGACTCGACAGCGTGAAAGTAAAGTATTCGTGCTACTGTTGTAAGATATGTGATCCCGAGCTCAGTCCGAACCCAAGTAAAACAGCCCTCTATTGTCCTGGGCAGCATTGGTTCAAATGTATTGCGACACCCATCGGAAACCTACGAAAGAATTGATATCTACGACATGGTTATAAGAATGACAACCTTACCTTCTCCGTACCCTTGCCTCTGGACGACCGAGCACATGAAAAGTTCGATGGGTCGAATGTCGTTGAGAGGGACTTTGCCCTGCAGAACCATATTAGCTAAATGTAAAATAGACGGGCGATGCGAAACGTACCTTCCCGGTGGTCTGGTACAGTCCCAAGTGGTGCCTGAGCTCCTCCTCGCTGACCGCCCCCGGTGCGTCAATCTTGTTGCCAAGAATCAAGAAGGGGACCTTGGCCAGCTGCTCAATGCCCAACAGAGCGTCGAGCTCCGCCTTGGATTCGGCGAATCGCTCAAAGTCGGCGCTGTCCACAAGGAAAATGATAGCATCGACCTCAGGGAAATAATCACGCCACAGTCGGCGCGCTAACCGACACGAAATGTCAGAAAGATAAGTGAAGAAAATGACGAGGCACGCACCCTGTTGATGTCCACCGAGATCATGAGTCGTGAATTTGACATTGCCAATAGCAAGCTCCTCCGACGCTACATTCAGGATGAGAATAAGGCGCAAAAGCACAAACGCAACACGCACTCGGGTGGAGCGTTGGCTGCAACGTCGCGAGCCGGTCGTTTTTGAGCATGTGCAATAGGGTCTATTGAACCGTTCTAGTTCACCAGCCAGCTTCATGAATTGAATGATATCCCACCGTTTTTCCGGCGTTATCTAAACCAAGGAAGAGAATTTTGGCATTCTTGTGCATAAGCCCTGCAGCAAACTAAACAACGGAATGAAAACAAAGCCAGGGGACGAGGTACCAAGCTGGGCAAGGATATCCCAAAACCAGTTGATGATGAACATTGTGTAGAAAGGGCTTGAGGAGGTGGAAGAGAAATAGAAGGAGGAGGCAAAGTTAAGCGCGGATTACGTGGCGCATATGTGTCCCACGCTGTTCCCTTGCTGCACTCTTTGGTTCTGTTCATCCATGTTGAATCCTATTGCACCTTGCTGGTTTTTCCTCTAGAGCACTCTCGTCCAATCCCCAGCTTCTGGTAGGCTCTGGGCTTTCATCGCACGCTCCTGAGGGACCCGCACGTCAAGACCCGGATATTCGGTTACAAAATTCAACTTCTACCTATGGGACGACGTCTTTTGCCTGTTGAATCGCACCCTCTCACGCGGCGGGGCCGCTTGCAAGAGATTCCCTGAAACATCACCCTGCAAATTCACCCCACGCCACTGTGCGACCGTCAGCTGGTAATCCGTTAAGATACTAAGTGCAAAATGTTTGGATTTGCTTGCCGAATTTACGCAACTGCGACCTTGCACCCACTGAGATTTTTTGGAGGTCGGCGATTTGCCTGCAGGAACACGAATCTTGCAGCATTCATTCATCTGCGCGACTGATTCCAAAACGATGATTCCCTCGTTTCTTTCTCTCGCAGCTTTTGGAGCGCTGGGATTGTGCCAGACGCTCGTTATCGTATGTGGCAAGGACTCGCAACGCTTTTGTTTCGCTAACAATCCGAAGCGGGAAGACAAAAGAGCATTCGCTGTCCTAGACCCCAACGGTCCTTTTCGCAACGCCAGTCAAACATTTGAACCGAACCCCACTGCCAACTTGACTGCACCATATTTCCAAGTTTACGATGAAAGGTTCATGGACATCCTGGGCCCGAATCCGACGATTCGGGTCATAGTAGAAAATGACACCTTTTCTTTTGCTCATGATGGTCCTATTTGGATCCCGGAAACGAACCAGCTTTTCACAACTGGAGGGAGAATTGAAGGGCGTCCGGTAATTGTTATCAATATATTCAAAACCCATAGTCTGAATGATACCAGGTCTCCATGATGAACCTGAACGATCTCACTCCCACAGGATTAATCAACTTTACTATTGTGAGTGAGGTTTAACATATTCTCGTTTACCAATAACGATTGTCTTCTGTAGCTTCCGCTCGACGACGCAGTGCAAATTAATAATGGAGGGACACCCTTCCGCGGGGATCTGTTGCTTGTAACCACAGGATCGGGTCCTCTTCCCCCCAGTGTAGTCAGAGTCAATTCTCGCCCTCCGTTCAACACTACGATATTATTGAACAACTTCTATGGCCGCCAATTCAACTCCTTGAACGACGCAAAGGTCCATCCTCTCAGCCGCGCTATATTCTTTACCGATGTTTCGTATGTGCATTGGCTTTCGTTCCGCGATCTCTTTTGACGACATGATTGAGATATGGCTTTGAGAATGGATTCCGACCAGCACCTCTGTTCCCAAATCAAGTGTATCGCTTTGATCCCGACACGGGAGATGTTCGCGTGGTAGCGGACGGGTTCTCGCAGTGCAATGGGATAGCATTTTCGCCGGACGGTCGAACGGCATATATGTAAGTCCATTCCACAGCCATCGAATTGTCGATTCCATCGTTTTGTAGCGCAGACTCAGGTGAAAGTCAGGGTCAAATTGGGGGGATTCAGCCAACTCTTCCGGCAACGATGTGAGTTTCTGGGATGATATCAACGTTGAATGTAGATATAGTTGTTCTTCAGATACGCGTTTGATGTGATGTCCGACACGCAAGCCTTTGCGAACCGTCGGGTCTTCGCATTCATCGACACTGGGGGTGCGTCTGTACATTCTAACAGACTGGATCCTTTTCCTCTCACCTTGACCTTCTTCAGTTCCCGATGGCCTGTCGTTGGATACCAACGGAAACGTATACGCCGGGTGCGGAGATGGGACTGAGGTTCGTCGAGAGTGCGCCCTGCGATGATTCCACCGACTGAATTCAATCAGGTCTTCGACCCCAAAGGCACGCTTCTTGGGAAAATATTCCTCGGTGTCAGCTCTGCGAACATGATATTTGTTGGACCAAAGCGATTGGTGCTCATGGCAGATACCAAGATCTTCCTGGCAGAAATTGCCGCGGAAGGAATGGATTTGGATTTATGAAATTAATGCCAATGCGAATCGAATCGTAATCGTCGGACACTGATTTTTGTCACGAAACGTCTGCAAACGTGGTCGAATCTGAATCATCTCTACTCTGTCGACGTTAATATTGACGCTGCTGTCGGCTTGACTACTCCGTCGTGCGAGACATCGTGCTCAGAGGGGGCGGACATATGAGGCCGTCCAGGCTATATAAACCGTTGAGTAAGACGAACTCTGGAGCTCGCCCTCATCTCCAGCATGGCAAACCTCGAATACAACGCGAAGACAGGAGAACCTTTCCTCCGTCTTGCACCCCCTTTCTCAAACTTCATCATAACGCCTCCACGAATCGAAGACGACGTCGATGCGAGCGTCGAGATCATGAACGATCCATTCGTGTACAAGTGGATGGGTAGAACCACGCCGTACAACGCTGAGTTGGCCGAACGGTGGATCAGAACGGTCAAAGTCGAAACAGACGCAGCGGTGGAGAAGTTGAAAGGCGCGACAGAGCCTGGTAGTGCATTGAGCGCATGCCCGGTGCGCCATATGCGCGAAGAACTGGCAGACGGAAAGACGGTGTTTGTCGGAGACGTCGGGCTGGTGCGTTCTGGCTGGACCGAGATTGTAGATGCGGAAGAGCGTGCGCGTTTGGTGGCAGCGAATGCGGCACGGCTTGCGGGGGATCCGGAAATTGTGTGGCATATTGGATGTAGGTCGTTATATGCTGAGGTGCAAGAGATGACTGAAAGCAATTCTCTGTGTATTTTGGGTAGATTATCTCGCCCCAGGCCAGCAGGGTCGTGGCTTGATGACGGCCGCTGTGAAGAGGATGATAGAGTTTGGGGTGGCCTGGATGAATGTCAAGTATATTAAATCGTCCGCTTTTGAGGGTAATCATGGGAGTCTGAAGGTGCAACAGAAGAACGGGTTTGTCGAAGTCGACAAGCTGGTAGACCATGTTCAAGTGGGAGAGGAGAGAAGAACACTAGTCCTCATGGAGTGGAGAGCAGGTACCCGAGTAGATGATACTGACTTAGCATACGGGTAATCTGTGTCAAAAGTGGGATCCAAGGAACTCGCCATGGGTTTCGGTAACAGAGAGATTGCTGTTGAGTTTTTGAGAACAGTCGTCTAGCATTCGAATTGCGGGGAATGAAGCGCCAACATGAAGCAAATTCTTCTGAAAAACAATCATATGGGCCTTTACATACCAAATTGCTTTTGTCTGGACTTCGCTGCTCTCCCAGCTGAGCTATCGCGCCCTATACTGTTCATGGCTTTCAGTTTGATGTGGGGGGAGGGGATTCTACGAGATGAATGAGCGAGAGGGGAAAGCAGATGGATGGCCTGGGCCCCGAACGCGCCACGCCTTACTTGAAAATAGTGTTCAGCAATTTCTGACTAGATCCCGATGTTGAGTATGAAGTGAGACGGTCTCCGAAACATTTGAAACCAGGGTGTTCATACGAGGAGATGTGGAGTTACCCCGAAGGCGAGCAAGAAGCGAGGCAAGAACGCGCGCAAAAACTGTGCTGATTCATATTGAAGCGAAAATAAGTGACTCCATTGACTCTCGCTTCGAAGTTGCAGTCCATCGACGAGATTCCCCAGTAAGCTAGATGCAAAGACGGTTTGCGGCAATCGAATCGAATGATGCTTACTACTGAGGCGCAATACGAAGGTCCTAACTGCGCTCAGCACGAATGAAGATCCCAGTTTTAGTTGAGAGACCGGGGACGGTCCCGGGACGCGCCGTCCAGGCTGGAATTCGGTGTTCCAAGCGGTAACCAAGCGAAATTGCCTTATCGGGCGGCGGGCGTTCAGGTATTGACACGTATTTGTTCGCGATCCGTTTCCGTACTGTGGGTGGATTCTGCCAGATTCCGCAGCTTCGAGAGGTTTCAGACTCCAGGCACAGAGGTAGGCAATGTATCGCGATATCTGTATTCAGTAGAACTCGTTTCTCAGTTTCAAGTTCATGGACGTCGCACCAACACTTTGCGATTCCTTCCAGCGATGATGATTCAGTACGTAGTACATGCGACAAGACTAGGTGATTAACAACCGAGAGCGGCAGGCAACAAAAAAAGAAAGCGAAAGCGACACCAAGCAGCATATAGAAGCACAAAAAATGGAGAAAAATAGGTAACAGATCTAGTATAGCGATGGTAGGGGATTATAAAAAAACAACAAGGTGCTGGCGCAGCGTAGACGCCATAGGCTTTTGGCAATAAATAAACACATTCCCGTACGGGAAATCGCAATATGCCAAGGGCGTCGTCGGGTTAGCAGGAAAACAAGAGGTCACCGAGAAATGAATCCAGTTAGTGTCGATTCCAACAACGTTCGTTTGGCTCGCTCAGTCCGTTTATCTGTTCCCCACGCGTACGGCGCTCCTCCCGCCACAGCCATCCGGCAAAAAAGCAATCCGTCAACAGCAGCTCATTGCTTGGCTAAATCCATCCCAACATCGTCCGGGTTGAACCACTGGCCAAAGTCTCGTTCAAAGTTGAGATCACCGTCGCCGCGGAACAGCCCAACGTCCGATACAAAGTCCTCCATGTTCTGCATGAAGTCGGAGTTAAATATCGTATCCGTTGGGGTTGCTGAAGGAGGTAGAGGCATCCCCACCGAGTTCATCGCGCCTGTCGACACATTGGGGTTCATCATCAACCCCGGCGAAGGCGCCATGCTGTTGCCGCCCTGAGGCCCTGGCGGTTGCTGAGGGGTCGAATTTGGTGTTGGTGGGGCTGTTCCTGGAGCATTGGGATTTGGTAGTGGTTGATTGCGAGGCGAGACATCTGCAAGTCCGTTTGGAGGTTTCGTGTCTTTGTTCTGATCCTTCGCGGGCGATGGGGGAGGAAGCATTGACATGGGTGGCTTAGGACCCTGATTTGGCGGCCCAGAGACCGACAAACGGTTTCCTGGAGCGCCGAATTGCTGTTGTGGCGGCTGCCCTGGCTGCGGTTGCTGCCCTGGCGCACCACCGGAAGGCCCTCCGTGTAGCATCGGAACACCAGGATTGAACGAAGGATCTGAACCTGGCGACCCAGCATTCATTGGTCCGCCGCCCATACTTAGGCGGTTTGCGGGATGCCCAGGCCCAGGCTGGAAGTTATGCTGCCGGTACTGCATCTACGATACGGATGAACATCAGGATCGTGAAGGTTACAGACAAGAAAAAGGATGAACCATGGTTGGTTGAGGATGCATCTGCGGACTCATTCCCGCCTGCGCCATACCCATCGGATTCATACCGCCACCCATCATACCCATCGACCCCGGCATTTGCTGCATCCCTGGTTGCATCGGTTGCCCTCCCGGTCCCGGGAATCCACCAATCGGCCCACCCATGGGACGATGCATCAAGCCGCCCCCGCCCATTCCTGGTGGCGGGCCTCCAGGTCCGCCAGATCCACCTGCTTGCGGCAGCGGAGGTTGATTTGGGTGTTGGGGGTAGGGACTTATGGATGGGTTTGGCATCGGCGGCTCCATCGGTGACCGTCGTGGCCGTTTGCGATCGGGGGGAGATGAGCCATTGCGAATATCGTCAGGTTGTGTTTGCTGCAAATACTGTTAATGGTGAAAAAGAGACGAGCATACACAAATCGACGCACGTCCTCGCCGGGGGAGGTGGAGTTGCGTTTGTTATTAGTCCGGCGTTGTTGTTGTGAGGGACCCGGCATCGAGGGACCGGCTGTGGCGTTTGAGGGCCCTGGTGGCCCAGGTTTCGCCATACGTTGTCTATGCATTGCTATTATGCGCGCCTGAGAAAGTGATTGATGAGAAACCGACGACTAGATAGAAAATAAATAAAAATCAGCGCACTTTATCCGGCAGAGTCAACGTATTGATGTTTTTGTCGCCCAGTCCCAATTCCCCCTTCAAAATGTTGACAGTGTTGGCCGGTATGGCCGCCAGCTCGTTATGCAGGGCAGTGGGATTTTGTAGATCGCTGCCGGGCACCATGGGCTGCCTAGGTGCCATCGAGGGGCTCGGATTCATCATGCCTTGCGGAGTTGAAGTACGACTGGGCGGTCGTCCTGCGAGACCCTGATATGGAGTGGGCGTCTGCTGTCCCGGATTCATCCCCGGCTGCGGTCCCGGGGGAAGCATGCCGCGTGGCGGTCCGAGTTGGCTCATCGGAGGTTGCGCACCGTGCTGCAATTGGCCTGGCTGCGACGGACCAGAATGAGGTGGAGAATGCGCCATAGTTGGGGATTGGAAGGGGGGACCGCCGTTGGCAAGTCGCGGCTGACCCGGTATCGGGGGGCGTGGTTGACCAGGCATGAATCCGGGTTGTTGGCCCATCCCTGGCGCACCCGGAATAATGCCGTTGGGCTGCATTCCTGGAGGACCACCAGCAAATGCCGTGGGGCCTGGAGGCTGAGCATTGCTTTGCGGGATACCGTTAGGGATGATGCCGTTGGGCGCGAATCGCGGTGGCATGCCGTTTACAGGACGGCCGCCGAGTTGAGGCTGACCATGTCCCATGAGGCCTGAGCCCGGTAGGGGCTGCGGAGCAGAAGCACGGTTTTGTGTTGACTTCATAGCGGCCTGAGCAGCTTGGTGCTGTGTATGGCATGCATCAGTGCGGGAACGAGGACGGTGGAAACGAAAACGCACATGAGTATACAACATGGCATCGTCGGTACCATTCCCATTCGCTTTAGCGGTGAATAAAACCCAAAAAACACTCCACCATCTAAAGACAGAAGGCTGTTTAGAAGACTGGAAACAAACGAAGACTATCGGCGTGGCGCACTCGAATAGTAGACCCTGGCGAGCATTTATGGGTGGGGTCGAGTCGGAAGGAATCTCTGCTTCACGGAGGAGTTCTCGAGCGGTATTCCGGAAGCCTCGTTTGTAGCAATAGTCGTAGATGTAGATGTTAAACCTGGAATACACTATCAGCGGGGAGCGAAGCGAGAGGAATGATGGAATTACATCTTGTCGCCCTCCCATGAGAGCGGGGGGTTGGATGCAGCATCTTGCTGGGGGGTCTGAGCACCAGGAAGAGGCCCCTGGGGAGCGACCGTGGCCATGGTGGTGGTGGGAAGGAAAGAGCAGTGCGCTCCCTTGAAAAACGGAGGCAAATGAGACAGGTGTCAAAACCAGAAATACACTATCGGCTGGCAGGGATTATCGGGTTATTTGGACTGCTGCTGGGAGGCTACAGGGTCTGCCAGGACGAGGAGAAAAGAAAAGAAGGAAGAGTAGGTGGTGGGTACGAGCAAGTCCGTATTAGGCACAGCACCGTTTGGTGATTCGCATTTGCTGATCCCGCCGACTGTTTGAATCACATATTATATCGCTCTACTACAATGTACAGTATACGCTGTAGATTACTGCTCTCAATGTCGTCGAACCAACGCGAGATGTACGTCGTATCCCCATGCAAGACGCTTTACCTCTATCAGTCGTCGGATCTCGCGCCAGCCTTTCGCTTCCTCGTCTTCCCCTAGCTCTCTCACGACATAGATAAAGTCAGCGGGCGACAGCAGAGACCGGAACAGCGACCCAATCAGAAACGCTATGAGTGCGATAATCACCACTGTCGACAACGGGTACACAGGTGTTGTCCGTGTGCTGGGCTCGTGCGGTGCGTCGATGTCCGCCAGTCCTCCAGGAAGCTTCCGTCCGCTGCGTCCGGGTGACACTGACGTAGCACTGGGAGAACTTGGGCTCGACCCAGCGGTCGGCGTCGAACCCGTCAACCGCGTCATGAATTCGAGAAGGCGGTTCGAACCAGTCTGTTGAATCACCGCGGTTGGCGGTGGAGTGTCCGTCTGTGGCTAAATAAAACGTCAGTTGCGTCCGAGCAAGCTCAACATACGAAATGCAGATTAATTCACCGTTCCAACCGTCTCTTCTGCGCCTTCGGCGTTATTGTTCTCCCGTAATTCTTTCGAGTTCTCTCCGCTCGCTGGAACGGCTGATAATGTGCCAGCATCCAGTAAATTGTCCGCTACAGCAACAGGGGTGCTCAATTGCTCAGACAGCATCTCGGGCTCGTTTTGCGACCTGAAATTCCAACATTATTAACAGCAACCAGGTAGAGAATTGCGCCTACTCACCGTGAAAGCACGCTCATCTTCGATATCCGGTCATCAAGCAATTCCTCGCGTCCGAGCGTTGTTAATGCCTCCTTCTCATTGACAACAGGGACCTCTTTGCCGTCCACGACCACCACCGAACTACCCTTCTTCCCGCCAGGCCGTACCTCAATCTCGACTACCGCACCGCCCTCATCAAGGGACAACAACCACGGAGGTTTCGGCGGTGCGCCCCTCATTTCGTCCGTCAATGGGTCCTTCACAGTCGAAATTTGATATTGCGCGGTCGGGAGCGTGAGTTTCAGCAGGTGTCGCGTTGGAGCCTCCGCTCGAAGACCAGAAGAGTGTAGCGGCGACGAAGGCATCGTATGGATCGTAATCGCAAGAGGAAGCGCGTCATGCTGCGTCCTCTCACCGCCCGACCCGGTCGTCGACAGCGGTATATACTGCCGCTTGGCGCCAACTGCAACGTCCGCCCGCAACTGAGAACGGAGCGCAACACTGTAGCCTTCAGGATACAGCTTCGAGTCGACCACAAGCTCCGCTACGAGCAAGTCGGTTGGCATGCGCACCTCTCCTTTGATCGTGAATGCCGAGGATGTGCGTCCACGTAGTTCCGAAGTGGTCGATAGGGTGCGCTCGCGGAAGGGTCCCTTCATTGATTCGGTACGTGGTCGTGAGCTTGGGCTCGACGCAGTCGATTGGCTACGGGGCGAGCTGGTCACGCTCGATGCTGATCCCGCCCGTTCGCGCGTCAATGGCATAGGCAACTGGAGTGAGGTGGAGGAAGGTATGGATGGGAGACCGGTAACAGTCGAAGTAGAAGAGAGAGCGCTGTCACTCGTCGAGTTCGGCAGGCCCTCTAACGTGTCTGAGGGACTCAGCGGCAACCTGCTCGGTCGGGGAGTCTGATCTGCCAAAGCCGAAGGCGAAGGTGAAAGTGTCCGGACTGGCAGCGCGTGGGTCGTCAAAAGAATAGTGCTGGTATACACCCGTTCGTCCGGGAGGTACTTTGTATGTGCGAGTACATGGTGCTCGTCGCGTCGGCGTACCTTCCACGATGTCACCGCAAACGGCTCGTGGGTTGACATCTCTTTCTCAGAGACAACGAGACCGGCAGGCGGTAAACGCGTGATTGGAAGTGACGAGATGCTCTTGAAGTACGCTTCTATGGATAGAATGGAGCGCGGTGCGGAAGCATTGATCATTGAGTTGAAGGCTGCAGGAACCGAGCCTGCATAATCCAGAGCCACCATGTACGTGCACCTCGTCGATGGAATAGCATAATTTTCCTTCGTGTATGGATCCAAGGTTTCCAAGATCCACGCATCCACGAAAATTCTTCCAATAGGCAGCCCATATGGATTATACTTCGCCGGCGAAAATGAGGCAGCAGAATCCGGACTAAACGACGCCGAAACACAGAAGATGGCGTTTCGTGGTCCGTTCGACTGCTCGGCAACATCGCCGTTGAGCCTTCTGGAAGGTGAGACGTGAGCGCGCGCAAGAATTGAGGCGACATAGAATCCCCGGTCACGGAACGGAAAGCCCGCCTTCGCCACCACGAACGACGTCCGACTGTCGGCACCATATGACTCGAGCACAGTGGCCGAGTCGAACCGCTCATCCCACTTCTTCCGGCATTCGGGCTCTGTGACAATGGCTGCCAATTCTTCCGCAGAGACACCTTCAATGACCTTCTCGCCCTTGTGAATCTGGATGACGGGCGAAATCTCGGCGCAAAGTTTACGGCGTATTGACAATGCCTTGTCATTCAGCGGCAACCAGCCTTCAGAAGAGTTGTTGTTGTGTGATTGCTGGACCCAGGCGAGAGCCTCCAACACATATTGCATTGGCTGCTTCGAGGGCGACGGAGCGGCATCACCTGAAGCAGGGGAGATTGCAGCAATCGCCTGTTGCGTTGTCGAGGTTGTTTGGTCCACAGCGTACGTGAAAAACCTCGCCAGGGGACTCGACATTCGTGGTGCAGTGGCCCAGCCCATGGAGCGGGCACTGGAGTCGGAGTTTGCAGACTCTTCCGAATCTGCGTCCCATTCCGCTCGTCGTCTTCGAATGACACCAACAACAGGCGGTTGGTCCAGCGGAATCCGAGCTGGCTTTACGCGCTTCTGCTTTGTAAGCGACTTGATCTCACTGTCTTGCAGCTCTTCTACATCGACATTAACTTTAGCGCCATTGATCATAACCAGCCCTTTCTCCTTCCCAGGAGAACGCCGAACAAGGACTAGTAACCGCTCGTCATCGACGAACATGGCATCATGAGTCAGGGTTAGCCATAGGCCACCGCCGTCTGTTGACAGTCGATGTCGACGGAGGCACGAAATCGATTGCGGTGGAGGGTCAACGACAATGTCCAACGATGGCGCCCAAGTATCCATGTCGCATCGGAGCTCACACTCGATTACTGGAAGGCCAGCAGAGCCGATTGAGTTTGTAGACGTGTCCGACGACTGTCGACTTGCGGACGCCTCGTATTCCACCTTGAAGCTCAAGCGATCATGGTCATAGCGCATGTCGTTTGTCTTCGCGCCAGCCAACCGTGTAACAACTGGCGGCCCACCGTGCTTAATTGCGAATTCGCCGATACCTGCGAGCGCGTTGATCATCAAGGTTGGAATCGATGTTTTATTTGTCCAGCCCTTCGGATCAGACTGTTCCAGGAGGGTCAATAATGTTGTAGTCGGAGAAAGTGTCTCGATAGCCCAACCGCGCAAATCAATTTGAGTTCGAATGACGTTGGGATCCGCGGGAGGGATGTTTGGGAAGAGGTGTGGGTCATCGGCGGAGAATGAGAATACGTGGATGGTTGAGGGCGATTTGTAGACGGTCTTGAGAACTACCGAGTCGCGACCACTAGAGATCATTTGAGTTACGCCCCGAGGCTGATGAAATGAATTACTTCGCGGGCCAAGCTGGCTTGGTCTTGAGGTGCCAAAGCTCAGTTAAATCGTTGACATCCTCCAGAAGAACAGCATCCTCGTGGGATTTGTCCCAATTCATCTGGGCGCCGGGGGATACAACGGCGCTGTAAAGATCCCATAACCCGACACCGACAAAAGTCGCTTCTGCCCGGTAGACAACCAAGGTGGGGTCAATCGAATCGAGTTGGGTTATTGAAACCCCTCGGGCGTCCGTAGCTTTGAAGAAACGTCTTTCAACAACAGAGCTTGAAAAGCAAATTAAACTGACTTCGCCTCCATTTGGCTTCAGGCTCTTGGAGAAGTGACGAGAAATAAATGTAGTTCCTCCGAACGCGCGAGAGGATTGACTTTTCGGCGTTAGCGGTTCGTTCCGTCGGTGGACGAGGTATTGACGGGCTGGAGGAGGTTGAGGCAACACTGCTGCTGCCTGTGCGTATTGAAGGAGTGGTATCAAAACTGAGATCAGCGGTGCTGGATGCATCCTGTAGAATTTGTTGAGAAATGAAGTAAGATGAAGGGTCGCGTTCCTCGATTTCCTGTATGGTCTGAGGTAGACCATTGAGTCGTAGGCCGGAAGATGGCCCCGATCGCTCCACGACCACTCTGACTTTGAGGAGCGAATGTTCGTCGATGAGAGGCGCGTGCGTTAACCGGATAACAATTTGATCCAGTGGTAAGGATTGTACTGTTGTGGCCGGAAAAGAGCTACTCCGTATAGCTCGCATGTTCCACGGAAGTTTTTCAACTTCTTCTGAGGATGCTTTGGTCGAAACTCGAACATCCCAGCCCTCGTCGGACGGTAAGACGCATTCGATAGAGCGCTTCAGCCTCCGTTGCTCTCGCATTGCATGTAGCTCGCCGATTCCCTGTCCACTGGCAACATGTTCTTCCTCTTCTGGTATAATGGCGTAGTCAATAGTGAGTGCCTCCCTGTCGATCTGGAATCGAATGCGTTCAATAGATACCCCGTTTCCGTACCCTGTGAGCTTGGGTATTCGAGAGCCCCGTTTCATCACCGTCTTGAACAAGCCTATGCCCATCGTTGAGAGTTGTTGCAAAATGTTGGACGATGAGGATCCTATATTCCAGGCTGTCCGAAGATCGTGCTGCCAGAAGCAGGTAATACGAAGTCGACCACCGGAGGAGGTGCGCTTCCGTTGGGGTTGTTCACCCGGGGTTGGAGGTAGCTGGGGAGGTGGTGCTAGGTGCTGAATACACCAAGCGAATACTGCGAAGCGTGTGTTATGTTGGCGACATTGTTTGTAGGCGACAACGGGTTTCACTTACGGGTAACATGTGATCTAACGTACGGGGGTGAGGGTCGTAGATACGCTGGTTCGTCCGCTGAGCGCGGTAGGGAGGTGGAGATGTCAATGAAAGTCGAAGCGTCATGAAAGGACCGAGCAATGGTCACTGAGTCTCGGGGACTTCAAACACATTAGTTGACGCAAGATAACATATTCATTAGGATACACACTTGGCAGGCCATCCCAGCGTAAAGTTCGTTTTGCATATTCGTGTAGAATGGTCAAAGGTCTCGATCAAATGCGCGTCTTCGACAGCAGGGTCCCATTCCTGCCTAAGTTCGGGCGTTGTTAGAACCGACTTCCAAGGTTCCAAGGATACCGAGTCGTCGCCAGTAGGAACATCGAGAACTAGTCGATATACATCCCCGCCTGATGCTTTATTGGGTTTGCGGTGAACGACCACGTCACCTAATTCGGGCATTGCGGAGGCTCGTCCCTTTCCCTTCTTATTTGAAGGAGAGTCGGTGGTCGCAGACAAGCGCTTCCATTCCGCCGAGGAAGACGAGGTCAAAAGCTGGCGAAAGTGGGTTTCCGCATCGTTCAAAGCGTTGTACCAGGTCTGGTGTAGCCTAAAGCGCAAATTATAGCAATTCGAAGGTGTAGATTGTGATGTACTGGCCTTGAGCCATCGGACATGTTCAATTAGTATGCCAGGATCGATACAAAGGACCGGAACGCGGCGGTGGGGAGTGGGGCGCCGCCGAGCAAGTCCAAGTCTGTCCAAGTTCACGATCACGAGTCCAACTCAAGATTTTGGGGTGACATTGATCTTCTTCCTCTTACCACCAGCCACAACGAATGCTCTTCAACGGACTTCTCGCCTGCTTCAGCCCTTCTGTACATGCCTCTCTGCGTTCTGCTTGGGGTATATCCCACTCCTTCGACGGAACACTGAAATTCACCACACTGCAGTGAAGCATGGTGGCTCTTTGACTGTTTCGAAGCAAGAATTCTATCAAGCCAATGTCTTCTTCTGCGACGGACTCAATGACCCTTGGCTTAAAGAGCGAGTTCCAGCACTAACGACTTGTCGCGTCCCAGCTAATTTAACGGCCAAAAAAGACTGCTTTCTAGGTCTCTCATTGTAAGTCTGAGCCAAACAACTATGCATCCTCTATATGTTCATGTTCAAGGTACGCCATGCCAAGTGGATATCAAAATCTGTGTCAGAACAATTTGCTGTTCCTGTGTCCAAATTTCTGCTCGACGGTACATGCAGCTTATTTTGGTATTCTCTCCGCTCTGGCTGACTCGATGTAACCCTACACAAGATCAATTCGATCCTGCTAAGCTCGAAGTCGAACCGAATCTACTGATTCGTACACCACTGGCACCAAGTAGCAAGCCCATCGAACCCCTCAACCCTCGTGCAGCTGAACGAGTTCCAAGACCTGCCGCGAAGCTGCCTACACTCAAACGCGCATTTGACTCCGAAAACCGCGACGATTCTGCTACTGATATCAACCTCCGTCCGCTCAAACGCGCCCGCCTCCACCTCGCGCCTTCCCCGCAGTCTATTGCTGATATACCCAGCTCCTCCCGCGTCACATCTCCGCCTCCTCTCTTTCCGACTCCGACTCCGCCTGCGCGTACCGAGATCTTGTATCCGCCCACGTCTTCAATAGAACTCGCCGAACCCGCATCTCGCAATGTCTACGAGACCTCGCATCCCACAAAACATAACCCCCGCCGCATAGACTTCACTGCTCTCGATCGAACTCCCACTTTGCCTCAGCTGTCGTTTCCCCGTCGTCGTCCCGCCGCTCTCGCTAATTCTAACGTGGCCGAAACTTATGCTAATGAGATCGCTTCTCAAGCCCAGTGAGTCAGATTCTTCTGAGTGCTGCAGCGAATCCAGTGCCCACCTTCCTCTAGATCTCGGCCGTGCAAACTCCGTCTCTCCGTCTCAAGTATCGCGCGCGCTCCGTCTGCCTTGGCACATTGGGGTGCCTATGTTTCGTCCGATACATATCAAGGAAGACCCCTCGTATGTCGCAAGATCGGCCGTCAGCTGTGAACATTAGGCTGCCCTCCGAAGTAATTCATCTGCTGAGGTACAGGAGGGTGGGCATGATATTATGTCAAGACGTGTTGTATAGAATGCGGACGAGATCATCGATAATTAAATCAGAAAGGATTTTGCTATGTTCGTTGTATATCGAGTTGCACCGGGTATGATACGATATAGGATACGATAGTTGCAGTCATTTGGAGCTTTTCTGCACCTCTTCGCGAGCAATTGACTCAGTGAGGAAATCGAAGGGGAACGATCACTTGACTCGACTCGTCAACAAATTTGATTGCCACTTCTTGTCTCTTGCATTCATCCACTTCTACATCTAGACATTTCAAACATCTTGGATTTATCTAATAAACGGCCTCAACCCTGTTCTATGAGCCGCGTTCTCAGCATCCAATCCCATGTCGTCTTTGGCTACGTCGGAGGCAAAGCAGCGGTGTTCCCATTACAATGTCTCGGCTACGATGTTGATGTACGCGTTTGTTCAATCGATGCATCTCGTATATGAGTTACAACGACTCATGCAACATGCTAGGTCGTGAATACCGTCAATTTTTCAAATCATTCTGGTGCGATAGTTTTTTTTTTGCTTGCCAGTGACGTGGAGTCGACTATGTGGATGGTTTGCCATACGAACGCGGCCAGCAATGCAGGACCACTCTTCGCCGCTCATACGAAGCGCGCGCGCGGGTTCTCGATATAGAACCGAGTAAAGAGATGACTCGACTGGCACTTCGCTCGCCTCTAACGCAGACCATCTATTCCCTCGACTCGACAGCCCAATCAGATTCATCTCAATGATAATCTTCAGGCTACGGACGATTCGGCGGCACGCGAACCACTGCGACTGAACTAAGCGAGATTTTCCAAGGCCTGGAACGCAACGAGTTACTTCTCCCTGATCGATTGCTCACAGGTTTGCAATTTTTTCTACCGATGTTGGTTGGATTTTTCTTGCAACGCCGACACTCGCGCGGCAGGCTATATCCCAGGCGCAGAGGGGCTCCAGGTCGTCGCGGATCTTGTAACCAAACTCAAATCCGAGAGACCGAATCTCATATATCTGCTGGACCGTAAGTTCCGCGACTCTTCACTCTGTTTACAGCCCGCGATTCATATTTATTTTATGAATAACAGCGGTCATGGGTGATGCCGGGCGTCTGTACGTCGCCCCGGACGTTATCCCGGTCTATCGCAGAATGCTCCCGCTATCCACCATCATCACGCCCAATTGGTTTGAAGTAGAGTGAGTCAATTCCGTCGTCTTACCGGTCGAATAGCCGTTCAATCCTCAACCTCTGTCTTGGATCATAGAACTCTCACCGATGTGAAGCTGACAGACATCCCGTCCCTGCGGCGTGCCTTCCATATCCTGCATCAACAATACGGCGTCCCGAACGTGGTCATCAGCTCCATACCTCTCGCGCCTTGGCTCCGGAGCAAGCTCCCCGCCTCCATAATCTCGACATTGAATGATGACCCCGCCGACTACCTTCTGTGCATCTCCTCGTCCGCCTCGACAAATGCGACAGACACGGCAAACCTCCTCGAGTCAGCTGTACACGCCCAAATTGTTCCGCTTCTCCCGGGCTACTTTTCTGGCGTCGGGGACCTCTTCTCCGCCCTCCTGCTAGCACATTTCAATCCAAAGGACGCGGAGGGCGTGTCCCGCGCTGCATCGCAAGCGCTCAGCAAGACTCACGCTATGCTGCAGCTGACGCACACTCACGCTGAGACGCTGCCCGAGGACGAGCGGACGCAGACGGACGACGAGAAGGATGGTCTCGATCCGCTGCGCAAGGTCAAGCGGATGCGCGGGAGGGAGCTGCGTCTTGTACAAGGACAAGATATTTTACGTGGAACAGAGCTGAAGGAATTTAGAGAGATGGTGCCGTGGACTGGATTCTGGGAGGCGGAATAAGATTTAAAACGGAAACAACAGGAATGGGCGGAAGGAGATCTAGGGTAGAGGAAACTACATAGAATATAATAAAAGATTTAATTCATAATACTCTTACACGATCTGGCCACCCGATCCATTGCAAACAGAATTTACAGTATGTACATCGTCGGTTTGTGAAGTACGCGACACTAATTGTTTTCTCCTCGTCCGAGCTTGTCCAGCGACCGTGCACCCTGCTCGAACCACTCTTCGCGAGATATCCAGAAGTCCTCGCGGGCTTTCATGATATCGGCGAGGACAGCACCACCGAGGAAGACCATATGTTTCCGACGAGGGGGGTCTTCGATCCTGATCTTGAAGTTCTTTGGTACAATATTCAGCCATGCAACTGATTTAAACACGAGAGGTACGGAAAGCGAACCTTCAATCGTGTGGGATCGCCATTCAGGACGCGAGTGAGGTATAGTTGTTTCATCTCCTTCTCAAGACGACTGGGTAGTCCGGGATACATGCTGGATCCACCAGAAAGAACGATGTGTTTGTACAGTTCGGTGCGGACATCGACGGCTGCGGCTTGTATTGTTTGGAAGAGCATTTCTGGGGTGTTTGGTATTTTGTAAGTATAGAAAATTCATTCGAAGGAAGGTATACGCACCAGCTACGCCAGGCTGCTCAACGTCGACCAGATGGGGCTGGAACATGCATTCTGGCGCCTCAAATCGTTCGGAACCGACTTTGATTGTGCGACCGTCTGGTAACTGCGTGAAGTTTTAAAGCATTCGAAACAGAGAATGAAATAGAGCTCACTTGGTAACTCTCAACAAGTACAGTGGTCTCTTCGGAAAGCCGTGTGTCCATTTCAAGATCATAACTAGATGAATTCTCAATGAAGGACGCTACATGGACCCCGAACGAAACGCACCTGACATAGCACAACTTTTCCTTGATTTCTCGGACAGTCTCAAAGTCAGCCGTTCGGTTGAAAGCATAGCCACGCATGAGGAGCAATTTAATCAGATAGCGCGTCACATCCCGCCCAGCGATGTCGAGTCGGCGCGTCAAATGCGGGAGGTCGAAGCCGCTGTACACAGGAACGATATGCGTTACACCATCGCCCGAGTCAACAACGACACCGGTCGTCAGACCTGTGCACAATCATCCATCACCGAAGCGCAACGCGCAGTCAAACGGTCTACGCACCTTGCGCATACAGCGTCAAGACAGCCTGAATCGCAACGTAGACACCACCGAAACCGTACTCCTCGAACATGACCTGACACATCTTCTGCCGATTGACCTTTGGGTTCATTGGCGGCTCGGTGAGGAGAATCTTCTTCCCTTGCGGGTTAACTTTGAGTTTCTCGTCGAATGTGTAGTCCCACAGATGCTTCATGTCTTCCCAATTCCGAACGATACCGTGCTCCATTGGTTGGGTAAGCTGGAGGTAATTTCTGTTCTCCGCAGCCTCGTCGCCGACCATGATGTCTTTAATGATGGCGGATCCTACTCGTTCCTCGGCGCGTAGTATGGGGCGGCCGACGACGGAGGCAAATACTACAGGGCTGGTGAGTCCATTGGCAGTTTGTATGCGATGTAGAGGGTGAGTGCACCATGTTCGGGGAAGTTAGAGCCAGCGTAGCCAACTTTGACGAACTGGATGAAGGATATGAATAATAGTTATATAGTTATGGAAAAAACATACACCAGTTCCATTATCGACGACCAGCGGAGCCTCGATGTCCATTCTGCAATTAGGTGATCGAATTGGGAAGTGAAAGCGGTTGTTTGGCGCTATTGATTGATCCCAGCCCTGCTTTGAACTTGACTCTCACTTTGAATCTTGAATTGGCCTCCGCGACTCTGGAAATTGCTGTAGTTCTCAAATCACGGTACATCTGACTAATTCGCCATCGGAAGAGCGATTGAGCAAGGATGCACAACCTTATGACTTCTACCCTTCGCGATGCTCTGAATCAGTCTGAGTCTTGTATTCATGTCATCCAGCCTCGAATTTCCCCATACAATCCCGCAAATCCTTCGAGCTCGTCGACATATCAGATCTTCGGTGTCTCGCTGTTTTTTTCTTCCAGTTCCGCTTGTGCAATGCGTATGTAGTCCATCGTCACCGGACTCGACATGTGATTGCTACCTATACCAAACCTATAATGACGGCGGCAAGGCCGAGAGAAATCCATCTGCAAGAGAATAACCGTTCAGTAGAAGACCATCTGCATCAACCTCCATCAATACACGGGCCGTTCCGCGACACGCCCTCGTATTTTAACGCGGCGAGAACATGCCATTGCCAACGATTCTGAAGGCCATAGCCCCCACTCGCAATGCGCGTGCTCTTCGCCCTCGTAGGCGCCGCTAGTGTTCTGTGGAATGTCTGTGCTCAGGGTGCGTTTTGTCTAGCCTCTTTTCGGTTTCAATCTGACTTGATTCATTAGTGTCGGTATCGAGACTTCTCGTCGAAAACAAGCCTGCACCCTTGGGTATCGACGTTACGCCTCGGTTCTCATGGACGCTCTCCTCCACGGCATCCGGCGTAAGCCAATCCTCATATCGTATCACTGTCTCCTCCAGGTCCGCGGGAGGTACCGACGTCTGGGACTCTGGTACTGTCTCGTCCTCCAAACCATACCTTGCACCCTACGGCGGCCCCGCTCTCACCTCAGACACCACATATTTCTGGAGCGTCAGCGTCACAACGAGCGCCGGCAGTGCCTCAGCTTCTTCGACTTTCAGTTCGGGTTTCCTCAAGGGCGAATCCGACTGGAGCCCCAGTGTTTGGATCGGGAAAAACGCAACTCTCGTCCCTGCAGCACTCCTCACGGCATTCAACACTGCATCTTGGATCTGGGCGCCTGAACCCGGTCAGACTCCCCCCAACGCACCCGCTGGCGACGTCGCACTGCGTCTCACCTACACGCCACCCAGCGGGAAAACCCCCTCCAGCGCCACGGTTCTAGTGACCGCAGATGACCGCTTCACCCTGTATGCCAATGGTGCCTTGGTTGGGTCGTCTCCGACAACCACAGACATCTGGAGGAACGCTCAGATTTTCCGCAACGTCGATCTTTCTGCCTCTTCATCTTCTGTGTTGTTTGCCTTCAAAGCAACAAATCTCCCTGATGTCGGAACCGGTGGTGCGGGTCCCGCTGGATTGCTCTTTTCCGCCCAAATCACCTTCACCGACGGATCGAGCGCCATCGTTTCCTCGTCCTCATCCACAGGGTGGAAAGCCACTTCTTCCATCCCAACTGACTTCCAGCTGCCCTCAACCTCGGACACTTCCTGGTCTGCGCCAGCTGTTTGGGGGACGTATGGTGTCAGTCCATGGAATACACAGGTTGTCGTCGCTGCACCGACGCCTACCACCCCTCCCCTCACCACCGCGACCTGGATCTGGAATACTGCTACCGGAGGCTCCGCCGCCCCCGCCGGCACGATGGCGTTCCGTCGCGCATTCACCCCCACGTCCGGAAAGAATCCCGTCAGCGCGTCTATCGTGATGACAGCAGACGACGTCTTCACCCTCTGGATCGGCGGGAACTTGATCGGGGGTGCGCCGAACGAGACGGACGTATGGCAAACCGCACAACAGTTCAACGTCCAGCTCAACTCGTCCGGAAACGTCGTGTTCGCGGTCTTGGCTACCAATCGCCCCGACGTGAGCACGGGCGGTGCTAGTCCTGCTGGATTCCTCGCCTCTATCAACATTCTATACTCTGACGGGAGTTCGAGCGCGCTGACGACTGATACGTCGTGGAAGGTCAACCCTAGTCCGCCGAGTGGGTGGCAGGCGGCGGATTTCAATGATGGTAGTTGGGCTGCGGCGTCGAGTGAGGGGACGTATGGAGTGGGGCCGTGGAATACTAATGTGAATATTCAGGACGCGCTTGGAGAGCATCCGGCGCCGCTGTTGCGCGGGAAGTTCTCAGTTAGCAAGCAGGTGAGTTCACGGCGGCGGTTACTTCTTCAAACAGTTGTTGACTCATTGCTTGGTGTTAGGTGACCAGAGCACACTTGTACTACTCTGCTGGTGGATACGCGACCATAACACTCAACGGCAAGCCAGTCAGCGACCACGTACTCAGCCCTGGTTTCACCAAGTACGATACGAGGATACAGTACGTTGTGCTGGATGTTCAGAGCTTGGTAACGCAAGGTTGGTTTTCCACTACTATTCTCTACTGGCTCTTGACGCCTTCTGACATAATAATCATAGGAAACAACGTTTTATCAGCGATCCTTGGTCGTTCGCACTACGGCGTCACTCAAGGCAATGTTTGGAACTGGAATGGCGCCCCTTGGCATGGAGAGCCTGTACTTCGCGCTGTGTTGAGTCTTACGTACAGCGATGGAAGTAAGGACAAGATTGTCAGCTCGGGAGCTTGGAAAGTGCGTCGCTTTGTGATTCGGTTTCATGTCAAAATGTCTCACATGACCTTAGAATATCGAGGGTCCGACACGTCTGGACGACGTATTTGGCGGGGAGAATTACGATGGTGTGTTTTACAACGGGGTCCATTATTCCAGCACTTACAACGGCGGTAGCACGCTACACAATCCCCAACTGGAACCTTCCCAGTTTCGATGACAGCGCATGGAACTTTGCGTTGGCGGGCCAAGTTCCAAAAGTCGGTCCACAAAATTCCCCATAATTTTCTGTTCTCATCGTCATCACGATCGCAGGGTGCTCTCGTACGTGCTAGGAACCCCCCAACGCGCGTTGTCGCCAGCCTCACTCCTGTGTCTATCACGCAACCTGTTCCGGGGTGGGCATTGACCTATTCTTTTTTGGCTGAAGAGAACTCTTACATGGTGTGATAGTCAATACGTGGCTGCTTTCAGCCGCACTGTTGCTGGCTGGGTTCGTTTGACTGTAACAGGACCGAAAGGCAGTCTTGTGACAGTGCATTACGGAGAGAAATTGAACTCGGATGGGACGGTTATATATCAAGGTTCGTGCCGAGCTTGTGAGCAGGGGAAGTCAACATACTGATACGTTGTAATGCTTAGACCTTCAGCATTACTACGCGAACAATTTCCAGACCGACCGCTTTTGGTTGGCCGGAACAGGTTCTGCCGAAGTGTTCGAGCCGCAATTCTCTTACAAGGGTATGCACATTGATTGGGACATGAGATCTGCACTCAATCGTCTCTACAGGGTACCAGTACATTCAGATCCTTGGTTGGCCGGGTTCTCAACCACCAACACCCGCCAATATCATTGGACAAGTCGTGCACGATGACCTTACGATTCAGGCCGGATTCACGAGCTCAAGTACCCTTTTGAACCAGCTGCATACTGCATCAGTTTTCACAATGCTGAATAATGTGCATTCGATACCCGAGGACTGCCCCACGTTCGAGAAGAACGGATGGTCTGTCGTTTTTCGTGTCCTTGTTCCGTAATGTGAATTAATCTGATCTGAAGGTCTGGCGACGCAATGGTTTCTGCTGTAAGTAGCTCCTCGAGACCCGAATTCATTCGTGAATTGACTTGAATGTAGGAAATGTTTTTGACTAACTTCGACTCTGCCGACCTTTTGGCCAAATACTCCGAAGACCTTCGTGACTCCCGTACTAATGGCCCCCCTGCAGTAATTGCTCCAGACAGTGGGTGGGGACAAAATAATCAGGCGGATACCTGGCAGTCAGGACCCTTACTCTCCTCCCATACAAATTTACTTACTCACGGATGCACCTTAGCTCGGCTTTCATTTTGATTCCAGCTTGGATCTATTCCTACCGCGGTGACACGCGCGTACTGTCTGACAACTATGCCTCAATGAAGTCGTACATTGAATTCGAGCTCGGACGATCGCCCAATAATATCGCGTCGACGGGGCTAGGAGATTGGGACACTCCGGTGAGCATGTTGTGACTATGCAGCAGGCGCTCAAGGCTGACAATCCATTCAGGAAACGTCGCCTCTTGGCGGAAATCCCCCGGAAGATTCTCGCATTCCCGCTACGGCCTTCCTGTGAGCATTATCGTACCACGCTGCAACTCAAACTGAACTTGGTTTCTCCAGATACCATATGCTGGACACGATGAGCACTGTCGCAACCGTCCTCGGTAACACCGCCGATGCGTCTACGTTTGCCTCACAGGCGGCCGCTGTCAAGACCGCCTTCAACAATGCGTTCCTCAGTTCCTCGACCGGGTACTATGTAGGTTCCGGTGACAATGGCTATCGGCAATCGCATAACTTGCTCGCGCTTGCGTTTAACCTTACGCCCAATTCCAATACTGCGAAGGTGGTCGCGGATAGTGTAGCTGCTGATGTCAATGCACGTGGAGGGCATCTGAACACTGGTGCTCTTAGCACGAAACAGCTTTTGCCGATGCTCACAGTGCACGGACATGCTGATACTGCGTTGTTGCTTGCACAGCAGACGACGTACCCATCCTGGGGATATTGGATCGCGAATGGTGCCACCACTATGGTTCGTCTGCATCAAAATTCGTCCATATTCTGAAGCTGAAATTTCATTCAGTGGGAGCACTGGCTTCTGACTGCGCGTTCCCATGATCATGTACGCTTTCGTTCAACATTCTCTTCGCTCCGGATTGACCATTGTATAGATGTTCCTCGGCACCTTCGAGGACTGGTTCTACAAACACGTACTTGGAATTCAATCCACCAGCGTCGCCTTCCAAACCGTCTCAATTGCGCCCGCGTACACAAGCGCCAGCGGTCTCACATCGGCCTCTGGATGGATGCTAACACCGTTCGGCAACCTCACCGTTGCTTGGACCAACTCAAACCGCGTGGTATCGCTCAATGTCGGCGTCCCCGTTGGTGTTACCGCAACAATATCTTTCGCCGCTGGGCTGCGCATCCAAGAAGGCGGAAAACCTGTCTCGCAGAATAGTATCATCGCAGGGAATGCGACGTCGAGTGCGGCAACTCAGCAGATTTCGATAGGATCTGGGCGGTATTCGTTTAGTGCTCGGTGAAAAGAAGGGAATTTGCTATCTAAATAAGGACGACTGTAATACAGTCGTATTTTTTCTCGTACTCCTTGTTTCCGCAAATTCCATCTGGGGAAGATTTTGTAATAGCTTGCTCAATGAGGCGCCCGGTCCCGCCAACGATGGCTGTCACAGTGACCTGAACAATCTAATTCCCGCAATCTCTGCAGTAGGCGCTTTGGAGTCAGAGCGCTTCGAACGTCCAGTCATTCAATGCGATCTTAACAGCTTTGCCCGCTGTTCATGGCTCCCACCACGCGTTCTAAGACCAGAACTACGCGTTCCACTGTCTCACAAGACACCACAACCTCGACTTGGACGAACTCCACTCGGCGCAAAGATCTAAGCAGCAGCAATACAACGCCAACCTACCAGGTCAACCTCTCTTTGCCTCCAGAACACCGGTACGATGAGATCTGTGCCGACTACAAAGCATTTCTGGGAGGCATCATGCCCATCTACGACGACCTCTTGCAAGACTTTACTCGGAGGCCTCGCATTATCGACTTTCTGGCGAAATCGCTCTTGAGGCGTGTACATTCCAGTGAAGAAAGCAAAGAAATACACGGGATATCCAAAGCCACGGGCGTCCCCGTGCATTTGGTTGTCGCGTTTAACACGTTTCTGGATTTGTTCTCCGGTTGCTCGAGTGGGGGTGTCCGCGTTGCGGACGCTGGCTCCGCAGGCGGTCCTTATCGAAATGGAATTGTTCATTTTCGTGGGCTTGATTGGGCGATGGACCCTCTACGCCAGCTCATTATCTGCGTGGAATATATACGGGATGGTCAAATCGTTGCGAGGTAGGTTGGCCGTGTTGCAGACGGCATTGTTCAGTTTCTGTTTCGTATTGCTTGACCAATTTTTCTTCATGTCGCTACACAGAGCAATCACCTATGCAGGCTACATCGGTATCCTAACTGGTGTTCGCGCGGGGCTCTCCATATCACTAAACTACCGCGTCCGCTTCGCCTCCTCCCCCGCCTCCCTCTTCGCTCACCGACTCCACCAAGCACTCGTCCTCCTCGGCTTCCGCCCCTCCATCTCCTCCATCCTTCGACAGATCCTCCTCTCCCCATCTCCCCCTCCTTCCCTCGCCTCGCTCGCTGAAACACTCTCCTCCCGCTCAACCACCCCCTGCTACCTCATCTTCTGCACCCCCGCCTCCGTTCTGATCCTCGAAAAGGATTTGAAAAGTGCCGTCGTAAAAACGGCGGACGACTTCCTTGCGGTGACGAATCATGATACGCGCCTTGAGGGGCTGACGCCGGAGGAGTGGCGTGCGATGCTGCAGCGGGAGGGAGGCGCGGTGCATGATGTTGTGTTGGACAGTATCGAGCGGAAGGAGTGTATTTCCCATTTGTGGAAGAAGGAAGGGAAGGGGCTCAAGGTAAAAGATGTGGTACGCCAGCTGCAAGTCCAGCCGGTGCAGAATGAGTGCACACATTATTCGTGCGTTATGGATCCCTCGGTGGATGGCGGCGGCCTCCTCTGGGTGAGGTCGTACGATGACCCCGTGGAGATGGCCCAGGAGGAGCCAGTGCACCCTTTAGATCTTTGAAAAATTCAGCCCGCATGTATGCTGGCGATTCGAGTAATCCATTCCAATTAGTTGGAAACCCATCTACGGATACATTAATGCGGGAACCGCCCGCATGTAATATTTAGAAATACAAAACAACCCTGGAAGCCCGATTGAATTCAGATTTAAAACCAGCTGTTTTCTCGTTGCGCCTCTGCGCGCAGTCGTCGCCGGCGTTTCCACCAGAAGAATGCAACGATTGCGAGGAGGGTGAGGCCTACACCGAGCCCGAGGACTAAACCTAGGGCTTCGGCGATTTGAGCTCGATGAGAGAGAGAGCGGGGGGTGCTCGTCGGAGAGGGTGAAGAGGAGCTGGAAGCAGTTGTGGTCTGGGGTATAAATGTTGGAAGTGATATTGAGGGTGGTAGTGTCAAGGTTGGGAGAAATGAAGAAGTTGCTTGACTGTTCGTTCTTGCTTAGATGTATTGCATAGCAGAAACGAATGCGCTACGTACGCGTCGGGGACGGTGACGAGAATCGAGCCAATGTCAAGACGCGAAGCATTTTGACCCGGCATGAAGGAGATCGTTAAAGACGTGAGCTGGGTTTCATTAAGATTGACGATGGCGACGAGTCCGACTGCAGTGTCGACCACGCGGGAGAGCGTCAGGGAGGAGGAGGTTACGGTGAAGTTGGCGCTTGCATTTGAAACGCCTGAGGTGAACATGTAAAGCGCGGATGCTGGGCGTATTTAGTAAACTGTCCAACATAACTCGGGATGGCGTAACACACCTCGGAAGGAGAGGAACATCTGCGGCACGAGCTCCGCGCCTTCGGGGGCAGCCCCCCTCGTCGTCACAGTCGGGATCCCCGAGACCGAAGATGCATTCCTTCATTTTCGCGTTCCATCTCAACTTCGATTGCGCACATGTAATTTGGCACACGACTCACCAGCCCCCCGAGCAATCAGGATTATCTGAGGTGACCCCCGCCGTGACGTTGCACAGAAACGGAGTGTACACAATCTGCGGGGACGTGTTGGCGATGGAGACGTTGACGGATCCTGCCGCCTGTGTTATGGGGACGACAGATAAGATGACGAGTAGCAGCGCTAGCCATTGCCAGGATAGTGGAGATATCAATGCTGTTCGATGCCTGAGCCAGAGCATCGAGAGCGAGGAGGCCCAGCAGTGGCAGCAATGCCAATGGGCGCCCAAAGCCAAGTCTGGTTGCCAGAGAAAGAGGGCACGAGGTGCCTTAGACGAAATGAATCTATCCAATCCGGGGATAGTCGTTGTACGGCCAAAGTGAATGAATGAAAGGACGTCGGATGTCGTCGTAGACAGAAATTTACCCCTGGAGAACGGGGAGGGCGCCCGTCGGGACGATGAGGGTATAAGGAAACGAGAGAGCCTTCGAGGACCTCATGAGTTTTGAGTAAACGCGGTGAGAAACCCGTTCTTCTAATTCGTCGCAGTGATGAGTTCTGTCATGAGGATAGCAACAAGTCGACATCTCACCAATCGGCTACATTTGTCCCCGCTTCCTCCACAAGCGGTCCGAATTTGTCCGATCACTCGCAGATATCGCTTTGACCATCTCGAAATTTGGCTTTTCTAGATGTGGGCCGTATGAGCCAGGGAAAAACAGTCAATAGTGCAAGCGACCATGCCTTCGAGATTTTGTACCGCGTAGATCTCTGACTGTCTTCTAAGAACATTGAGTGGAACATGACTGCGAGAAAGAAGCTTGCGATCTTCATGCATCAGGTGTAGATGGGAGGTATCATCATCGAAGAACGAAAATAGAGCACATCTCAGCTTAACGTCAACGAGAGACTTTGGACGAGTGAGAGATGCTTGAATCTTCGTCCATCAATATAGCCTGAATGGAGGGGAGCATAGACACTGTAGCTGAGCTGCTCTAGGTGCAATTCCCCTCACAACAAAAGAGTTCGCAACGTCGAATCCCTGGTGCGTAGCGAGATCGCACAAACAATTGAGCGACGGTTGGTATACTTAGCTTCCAGTTGATAATTCAGGAGCTGGAGGAAGGTGTTTCTTTGATTACTGCAGGGTGAATGGCCTTCCCGCTTCCATAGGGATCGCAACATTCAGATGGTATCCGCAATACGTGACCATTATCAGACCGTCGGAGGTGAAGGGGCACAAGAAGCCAGACCTGCGGTATGCCGTCGCTTGAAACATACAAATATAGCCTCTTGAATTAAGAGGCTGCAGACGGCGAAGCGGAAGACTGTTGTTTCAGCAGAAGCAGAAGACTGTAAGTTCTGCGAAGTGATCACAGGTTTGAAGGACGAAGTAAGGAGATAGTTAACCCTTTCTGCATCATCGCATTTGGCTGGGAAGGAAATAATTATGTGCCTTCGCGTCAATGTAAAGAAACCCTTGTTCCTCACCTCCTCTCCAGTATTTGCCAAGGAAAGAGGCGGTGGATCCGGATCCAGACAAGGGACCACACGCTAGAGTTAATGGAATACGAACGGTTCGCGATGAACCACATGCAGAGGTTTTATTCCAGACTCTACATAATTAAATGGCTTTGTTTTTAACGAGCACTGCGCAAACATCATCAACCTCTGAACTGTAACACGCACAATAAGGAGGGAAACGACTTACATTCTATTTCCGCAACCGCACCCATGAGGATTTCCTTCTGCGTCTTTTCGTCCTTCATGACAGCGAGAACCTTGTCAATGACGGCCTTGGTAAGCTCCGCCTGCTCGCTCTCCTTCTGCTGCTGCTCGTAGCGAACCCAGCTGTCGAGGACACCCTTGATCTCCGAGGCGATGGCAACCTTTTGTTTCTGGACGAAGGCTTGGGATTCAAGGACGGCGGTCTCCTATACGTCAAGACGCGACGAAATTATTTTTCTTGATGTATGCAGAAAATGACGAGACGAACCTTAGAGAGCGCGAAGAGACCCTTGGTAAGAGCGACGACATCTTTCATCTGGGCGACGTTGTCGATGCGGTCTTTGACTGCTTGAGTGTGGTCCCGACGAGCATCATCGAGGACGCCCTTGATACGTGCGACCTGCGCGTCGGCCCAGTCACTGTACGGTTGGCGGATGGCCTACAAAAACACGGTATTTCAGCATTCAAGAAAATTTGTTTTGAACGCGTTGAAAAAAAACACATACCCTCGCAACCAGCGTCAGGAAAATCATAGAACCGACGAGGAGCACGGTCTCGTCTCCGATAACATAGAGCTCGGAGGAAAGGGCGGCGGCGACGATACCGGTTCCGAGGACGGCGGTTCCGGCTTTGGTGATGAGGTTTGGCGAGGAGGGGAGCTTGTTTATAATTTCGGAGGCACGCTCGGAGGGGGGTGGGGGGTTGGAGGAGCTCGACATTGAACGACTAAAAGAGATACTTGAGACGGCGTCACCGTGGCGAGTAGTGACGAGACGTACGCATTGAGGACCTGGGGAATGGCCGCGACCGCTCGCGGTCGGGCTAAATGAGAGAAAGAGTTGATATAAGTGAGTTTGGAGGGGAGAGAGGGCTTGCCTGCTGCTCTCAACGAGCTGATAGCAATTCGAGACGCCATAACACGGAAACTGGGTGTGACAATTTTTGTTACGCTGTAACGCCCGCAATTCCCGCTTTCGGCCGATGCAGCCGGAAAGCTCCGACTTGACCTGTTTCTCTTTCGACGTTGTTTGGACGAATCGATTGCAAGCCCCGCCCCAGAAACCGAGAAACCCCGCAAGAAAGGCCTAGTAAGGACTTCTACATTCAGAATCCAATAAATCAGGCCTTCGTTGGGCCTTCGCGGCCTAAATCACCGCGTCGTATCTGCTTTTCGCGCGGCTAAACGGCCCATTCCTCTCTTTTCGTGTTTTCGTTCATCGCCGCTGAACACGCGTTTTTTGGCTGGCCTCAGGCCATCGACAAATAGCGCCCAGTTGCCAGAGGAACCACGAGAAACGGATGTCGTCCACGCAAAGACGATCTTCCTTCATTGATGATTTTTGTCAGCGTGAGTCACTTATCGTCCTTGTCGTCCCTCATCCCTTACAATTCCCCTCATCCTACTGCTGCAAATTCACTTATCTATCGCCAGTCAGAGGCCGTTATCACTGGTCCGTTATTGCGTTGCCAAGGCACGCACAGATTTTGAGGAAGGCAATGCACTTTTGACCAATAGCCGAAACAATGATGGGTTTCGGTGTCCTGGACCTGTCATCCATCTCCTTACTGCAAGCGGTACCCGTCAATCAAAACGCCTCAGTCAGGGGATATAAGTCTGGCCACATAAAATCTCGGTCTCCCGTTCCTCTTCACCCCCAACCCTTTTTTGTTTGTTTCTTCTCCGTTTTACCTTCGTCTTCATGGCCTACGTGAGTTGCATCTCTCTCAATGCTTTCCATGTTGCTCATATCATCTCCGCTAGCAACAACAACAGTATTATCAGTCCCAACAGGTATTTGCATCTACTTCACTAATCCGTGTATCTGGACGCTCAACGACGACTCAAGCCCATGCCCACCATGGGTATGCAAATCGGCGGGGGCAACCGCAACGCGGCCGGAAAACCTTTGAATAGCGATGGAAAGCGCGAGTGGAGCCACGGTCTCTGCTCCTGCTTCGAGTCCTGCGGCACTTGTACGTTCTTCAACCATTCGTCACTGTTGTCTCCAGCCCACTCATTGATTCTTTCTGAAAATCAGGCTGCTACGCCTGCTGGTGCCCCTGTATCGTGCACGGAAAGAACAAACAACGTCTGGGTCACCTCAACGACAAGGGCTCGCCCGACCCCGATGGTGGAAGCTGCTGCAGCGGTGCTTGCTGGGCACACTGCATCTTAACGTCCTTTGTCGGTCTAGGCTGCATCCTCCAGGTGCGTCTCTATCACTCTTTCTTCTGTTCTGTTTGATCGTTGTTATTCACATGTCTTTTAGTGCATGAACCGCGGTGAAGTGCGTGGGCGCTATGGAATCGAAGGTGGCGGATGTGGGGACTGTTGCGCAGCGTGGTGTTGCGCCGCCTGCGATCTCACACAGGTGTCCCGGGAGATCGAGCTTGAGGAGAAGAGCTTCGGGCAGCGGTACTGAGTGCGCATCATCTTGCCCGTTTCCTTCCTCCGACAACCACGACGTCTTACGCGTACGATCTCTTGGGCGAGTCCCGCTAATTTATCCTCCCTTCTTGCAACGTCAAAAAATCCTGTAACCTTGTAATTTTTTTCGCTCAGTCGACATGTTCAAGGCATCTTTCCCGTTTCTTCCGCCCGATCAACGCCCAGCGCCCATTGACCGATTCGTCCGTCCGCGTACTTGAAGCGAGAAGTTTCTCACCCCATTTCTCCGCTCGAATTTGCCGCTTGCGACGCCTTACAACACATCTGCAGTGATACGTTCGCCAGTCATCTACCATGCGGGATTCACTGGATTTGATTCGCCAGCACCACCTGCTGCTATCGATATCACCGCAAGCAAGTAGATTGAGGTAGATTGCAAGCAGGTCTCACATCTCCACGAGTCGAAATGAACTGATGAACTGAAACTCTCGCGAAGAGATCGGCATTGACAAAACATCATATCATAGTCCTGCCCTGTCCTAGCCTTAGGTCCTATAGTATTTACCGAGATATTTTTGTGCGAAAAGCATCAAAGAGGAAGCGGAGAACGCAGATCTTCAAGCGTTGATCTTGTCAAGCGATGTCTATTGACTCTGAGCGCTGTTCTATCCATTTCGCTTCCGCCACTGGCCAGGCGCTACTCACTTAAATGTAAAGTTGTTATTGGTGATATGCATATGACGATCAGTGAATGAAGAAAAACGCCGTGAGAATGCCACTGAGATGAGTTCGGAACTCTGTTCGAAACGCAGGGCTGCGACAACCTTGAAGGCCGATTGAGCAGTGGCAGGCAGTGGCCGAGTGCCCGGGGATGTTGCGACCGTATGGGGTCGGGTAAGGTCGAGTAACGCGGCTCCGGAAGGCGGAGAACTGCGAGCTGGCCGGCTTTAACCAGTCGAGATCCGGGTGAGTCTATTTTGAGTCTGTTCAAGATCAAAATTGAGAAGGATCAAGGGCGGCCACCCAGCCTGTCATGCTTATGAGAGCCAGGCTTTTGAAGAGATGGTGAGCGGGGGTGTTCGATGGTGCAGTAGATCGGAGACGATTCAAAATTCAATTGTAGACTCCAGAGAGGATGATCCGGTTCAGACAACTAAGTGGAATTGGAGACGCATGCACGAAGACGGTGTAGACCAAGTGTAGACATCGACATTGAAGAATGGACAGAAGTGCCGTGCTTATTTGGAGTCTGTAGACGGTTCTGCTTTTGCATTGCGTCGATGGCGCGCTTCAGTGGCAAAGAAACGTTGATGGCCGTGAAAATAATACTGCCCATATGCCACGGAATACAGCAGTGAATATTGTCCGAATGTCTATAGTACAGTTGCAAATTGCAAGTAGTAAGTACAATGCTCGCGTCGTCAAAAAAACTCGTCGTCGGCTCGCCACTCAGCTTCGGCCAAACTGCACTCCGATCCAACAAGGCATCGAGCATGCGTAGATTCGAAGTGGCACCCGAGCGCTCAGTCTGATCTCCCATGGCTTGGGGATTGTAGGTGTAGATCGGAGACTGCGGCGCGAGTGTGGCATTTCGTGGGCGCCGGTGGTTTCGAGTGCGATACGAAAGGGTAGGAATCAACAACGTCGGCAGCCCGCGTCTCGGTAAATCGTGCATCTGAGCGCGACGCAGAATCGTTATGAAAGACGATTGTTTCAACTACTGCAAAGAAGAGTCAGATATCGAGTGACTGGCTTGAGGTGAACAGGAGGGCGTACTGCGTGAGGTTTGGGCCGTGGTTTGGGTCTCGGTTTGCCAGTGATAGGATTCGCTGAGGAACCCATGTACAGGTAGATGGTAGGTTTGTCTGTGTGGGATGGAGGTGGTGGTTTAAAAGCAAAAGACGAAGGCCTGGAGCGGCTGCGCCACAGTCAGTGGCACCAATGTTGAAGCGGTGCACCGGCAACTCGGCAATCAATTGACTCCGATTGGCGCCCACCCACAGCAAGTGTCGGGCCGACTCAGGCGCTTGAGCCTCGGATTATTTCTGCCAGTGCCAGCATGCTGTTACAGTTAAATGCAAGTGCGGCGCTTATGATGGATGATATCGCGTGCAACGTCGTTCTTCTCCCAACTACTTTGCTCTCAAAGTCGACCTAACTTGCCGCGCCCTCTCCGCCACCGAACACTGCTGTTTGACTGACTCGACGAGGCTAAGAGCGATACTGAAGCGATGAACGACGCCGCCTCGAATCAAGCGCCGTCCGACTCTTCAAAAGCGCCTGGCAGTGTTCCCGCAGCCCTCAAATTACAGCCTATTTCCCCGGAAAGCTTTCAGCGATACGCTCGCCGGAGGACTCTGTTCGTAGCCGGCCTGAAATTTTCGATCTCAGGTTGTATTCAATATGGAATTTAGTGAGCGGAAGTATACCGACTATCCCGTGAAGCCATTGTCTCGGTCTTTTTCGCGGTAATTCAAATCAATGGGAATACGCACAGATTTCTGACGGATACGGTTGATGTTACATTTGTAGCAACCAGCCGCCTGAGTGGAAGGGACATCGCCATCCTGAAGGATGTCTGTATTTTTTGCACGAGAAACATGTACGTCGATCGTGTTGGGTTGAATTCCTATTGATCTTTGCCATTCACATCCTCAGCGGGTATTCACGGATTGCTACCTCTACGATAATGTCTTGCTCGCTCAAATCAACTCTGCACTCAGCCAGCTTCTGGAATTGCCGAGTATCAAGGCCCTGTTAGAAGCAGAGTCCAACCAAATCGATATCGTCTTGGATCTTCTCGCCGAGCGTCCAGATAACACACAATGCGGCTATTATCTCGTGGATCATTCCGAACGTACTGTTTTCTGGGCAGAGGAATTCGAAATGAATACGCTAGAAATATGGGACTTTGTTCCTGGCATTGAGACAGCGTCACACGTCCGTGAGTTTCTTGGTGTCCATTTTGTGTGCATTGCGTCTCATACAATCAGAAATGGGACTGGAAATTCAATATTGGTATGTGGATGAAGTTCAATTGGTGAGTTTTTCGTGGTTTTGATGTATGGGAAAATGATATTAATGTTCAGCAGAAATTCACGGTTTTGGATTCAGTGTCACCGTCACAGGCTACACTGCGAATATTTCCCGATTTCAGTCTCATTTTCTCCAGACATGCTGCTCGAACTGCGCGATACAATTATCTATAGTATTGGCGGTGAGGTGTTCTGTATAACGGAAAATTGTTCGTCGATTAATTCTACCCTGTAGATACAATGAGTTCTACTTCAACCACGCTACGATTCTCAGTTGAACAATTATCTCGGCGGCTCTCGTTAACGCGAGACATGATGGACGATTTGAGATTACCTTCCAACGCGTCCTCGCGAGTCAAAATGAACCAGGGTTCGATCGCCATCTTCGGTAAGTGGTTGCCAGTATTGTTGTGATCATAATGATTTAAGCAATAGTACACGTAGCTCGATTCATGAAGGAATTTGGCAAGTTCTACCCCGTCTTTCTGCGCTTACCAATGAGTTAACAAAAAAATCACCTGTAGCACGAGAGCGGTTTTATGACTTTCATGGCGAAAAAACTTCCCGTCTCAACAACACCGACTCGGTATACGGATATAAACCAGAGAGATCGTATTTTCTTCGGATGATTTCACCTTTTCTGCTGAATGCTCCCATCCACCATCTTCGCGCTATTGAAGACAGCAACACCGACCAGCTGATTAACTTTGCGTCGTGGCATAAACTACTGAGGGAGCTACGCGAGGAATGGCAAGACCTTGTTCTTTATGTGCGTAAATGTCATGTTACATGTTACCAAAACACTTCGAGAAATTCAACAATGACTCAACCAGGGAACTCTCATTCTAAATACCAACATGGCGTTTCTGGCAATACCCCCAACCCTAGAATCTTTTGGTGCGCAGCTCGCCAGTTATACGTCGATTTGTTTTAGCTTTGGGTCGGTTATCATAAGTAAGAGACAAACCATACGGTGTCATCCTCACACGCCGATTGATTTTCTCAGGTATCGTACTCTTACGCAAGTATCACTCTACGACGCCAGATGTGCCAGACGTCGATACGGCGGTATGTTTACTGTCAAATGCCTTGTCTAACTCATTATAAAACCATCTCAGGCTGCATTTTTCCAAAGACACGGTACAACGCATGGGTTGGAACCATTATCGATCATACTTTCTTTGCCTTCGGCTCTGATGGTTTGGGGGTGAATTTCACCTTTGTTCTAGTTTCCTAACGCACCTTCTCTGACACCTGTAATATTTTAGCATGGTCACATTTGCGCTTGCATTCCTGATTACGGTTTTCCAAATCGGGAGAGTCGAGGTGAGAGGAGTTATGGGTGCGGCTGTAGTGGCGGTTTTTCTGGCGCTTGTGGGGTATGTGTGGACGGAGAGGCATTTGTCGTGGAGTCAGCGTGTGTCAGATTTCTGGGTGGATGTAAGACTCTTGGGCTTGAGATTGTTCGGCCGGGGAGTAAGAGGCGAGGGGGAATCTAAGTTCCGCGTTTAAATGGGGGCTTCCGAATTATTATTTGGGTACTTATCGTGGATTTATACCCTGTTAATTATGATGTTTAACGAGCCAGTGATCGTATCCTTCCTTACCCTGACCCTTGCTGACATGTGAGATTGTGTTTCATCACCTGTTTCTGAACTCCTCGCGCTTGGAAAAAAACTCGGAAGTCAAGCTAATGAAGTGTTAATGATGCCTGATATGCATCGGAAGCATCGATATCTGAGTCCGTGGAAGTAAACGGCATTTCCCAGTATAGAAGTTGCTATACCGATCGGCGTTTTTGATGCTATGTCTTCCAAATTTGGAAATTTCAGAGGTTTGCTCAAAGTCCGCCGCTTGGGTCACAAAAACAGTCACGAAAAGGGGGAAACAAACATATCAATACATGCCGTGGTCCGTGCGTGCAGGCTCATTGCATAAAAGCAACAGGTTCTAGGGGTAATTTCCTCAGAGCCTTCTTCTCTCCCACCACATCTCTTGGTTTTCTGACTCTTCCACAACTTTCGAGCAGGCTGATAGCTCGGTAGCTGTGGAGGATGCAGCAAACGGCGAGATGCGTTGGGTGAGTTGCGCGAGGTATGTAGTCTTTTTCGCCCATAACTCACCTTTTCCTTGCAGACCATGAGCGAAAGGACGAGGCCGGTTCACTACCTGGGCAGGTCATTGCTCGGCTTTCCGGACCTGTAACCGTGCTCTCGTAAGAAGGATAGTACGCGACCATCTTCATACGAGCGCACGGTTACCGGTCTGGCGGCATGCGCATGGCGACTGTATACCGGGCGTGGGGGGCGGGCAGTAGACCTTTGACCGGCGGCATCGTGTGTGTCGCTCGGGGACTGGCTCGATGGCCCAATCCGCTGGAGATCCCTCGTTTGCAGCCTTCTCTCATGGAGTAGCGGGGCCTTGGCTTTCCCTGGGTCAGTTTGCTTCATCTGTTTCTTCTCTTGTTCGTCTTGACTGATTCGCGTCCGCAGGCCCTCGAGCAACCACCCCAGCCGGAGTCGAGACTCACATACTATTGTTGTGTTTTTTCGGGTGACTATAAGGCTCACAGCACCCTTGGACTCAAGGTCACAGTCTCCTCCTTAGGGTGGGTGTGGCAACCCAGTCGGTGAGTTTCTCTTCTTCTTGTCGCATTTTCGACTTGAGGCTGAAGTCATTTTTAGGGCCCTGTGAGTAGCTTCGGCGCCGCGAGGGTTTTGTATCCTTCGGAGTTTCTTGGGTACGATCGTCTTCTTATTCGCGCTATTGTCCCTCACATCTTTTACAGCCGCGCAAAGTGTGAGCCCGCGTCTGCAGGCGCCTTCCGGGGGGTGGGTTCGCTACCCTCGTGCACCCTTGTCGTGGGCCCCCCCGGCTTAAGACTTTCGGGTCGACCAATAGCACGTTCAAATCGCAGGGTTTGTCTTCTCGTTTCTTTTTTAGGTACCTTCGGTGTATTTGTAGCTAGTCGTTTTCAATTTATTTGACGGTGGCTCTTTCCTTTCATTTGTCTTGAGAACTAAGAGCGATTTTTTGTGAGTGCCATTGAGCGACTTTGCAAAAACACTCGGAAGTTGTCCATTTCGGAGATTCATTCGGGTCAGCGCAACGCTCGAATGTGGAGGAGAATTCAATTCGATCAACGGCGGTCAATAAGCTTGAAGAGATGGTTCAAGTGGAAGTATCCGAAGGCGATTTGACCGATCCACCCAGCGATTTCTGTATTGTGGGCTGATAATAAATGAGTTGCAGTATACGATTCGCCGTCGGAAATTTGCACAGTGGTTTGATGATATCCGGCAAACGAGATGCTCGATCTGAATAGAATACAGTGAGATATCTAGTAATACAACAAGGAAACGAGACCAAGTTTAAGCTGCCGAGAATCTACCCTTCATCCATGGCAGCGTCGCCCTCCTCGCCTCCTTCCGGCTCAGCTGCACTCCACCACGACGTCGGCCCCAAACCCTGTTCAGCCATGGACACCTGGGATTCAACTCAGCGGAAACCTGGAGAAAGCCGAGCAATGGAACATACAGTGATTGTAAAGGGCGCTCGAGCCTGGGCGTCTTTGACGACCTGCACGCCGTCGGCCATTTTAACGGGACCCGGCTCATCGTCGTAGAATTCGTCGGCTTCGACGCGGACACGGACTACCTCGCCCTTGTCGATCCACATTCGTTCTGCCGTTGGGCTGTCTAAGAGGGGGGTATTTTCTTCGGCGCTGGGGAGCCAGAAGTGCGCAGGCTCGTTGGGATCGCTGGAGGGGTTAAATGAATGAAGATACCAAGAAGAGTTGAGGGAGTGGCTGAAGGCATCACGTACAAGGCGTTCGGAGCGGGTAGATATGCAACAGGGATATAGATATCGTCGAAGAAACCCAGAGTGACTGGACGATTTTGAATTACTGATACCGTAACGGTAATGATAAAATGGAGGAACGCACGTCGTACTCCATACCGATCTGAAGACATGACCTTTGCGAGGATTACTTCAGAGGCAAATGGTCGAAAGATCACCATTCGGAAAATCACTGCCAGATACATAGAATTAACATGATATGTACTTCGTTCATTCGACCGAGAGGAAGCTGAACCTGTATACCACAGAAAGCCATCGCCATAGCGGACCTTGCCTTCCCCGGCTTCGGTGATGTCGAAAACGCAGACGCAGAGGCCGACGTCGTGGAGGACGCGGTTGGCGTATTTTTTGTTCAGCTCGGAGATGATAGCTTGCTCTTGGGGACCACCGAAATCGGAAGGGTGAACGGAGACTTTGTCTTTTAGAATGGCTAGGTTGAACATCGCCGTCGACCGTGGCACACTCCGAGTCGATCCAGATGGGCGGCGGCAAGCACGAGAAACTGATTACGTTATGCTCGGCAACTTTTTCGTCTTCCTCAAGTCTTCCTCCAAACTTTCACCTCGATTCAGGTCTCTGGCTCTGCGCTCGTTCTTGTACGGTTCTTCGGCTTGAATATAGACTGATAGTCGCCTGCACACGTCTTGCTACTTGCACTACTACCTGCAACTCTGCAAAAATGTCGGACGCTGCTCCACAACCCTCGACGTCGTATCTTCCAGCTAAATCATGGCGACATTTCGTGGCTGGAGGGTGCGAACTACGGCTTTCGTCGTAATGTGTATCTGAATAATGAATGTTTCTAGTTTGGGTGGAATGTGCGGTGCTATCGTAACAAGCCCCTTCGATGTTGTGAAGACGCGACTACAGTCAAGTTTCTTTCGTGAAAAAGCCAGCACCGTGTCCATGGCAGGCGGAGCAGGAGCGTACACTGCACCGCGTCCAAACATCTTCTACAACTTTGTAGAAACTGGCCATATACTGCGGTGCGCAACCCAAGCTATTTGGTTCATTCCTGGTCAGCAATTGATGTTTTCGACAGGGACATCTACCGGGATGAGTCCCCTCGTGCATTATTCAAGGGCTTAGGGCCTACGCTTGTCGGCGTCGTTCCCGCTCGTTCCATAAACTTTTTCACATATGGGAATGGCAAACAACTCATTGCCAATAATTTCAATGATGGAAGAGAAAACACCTGGGTTCATCTCACTGCTGCTGCTATTGCTGGTATAGCCACGGGGACTGCGACGAATCCGATTTGGGTGGTCAAAACGCGCCTGCAACTGGAGTCCGGTGTACATGGGGGAAGCGGCACCGCGTTGGGAGGGAGTTGGGCTACTATCAAGATGATTTTACGGGAGGAGGGGGTTCGCGGCTTTTACAAAGGTTTGAGCGCAAGCTACCTCGGCGTGACTGAAGGGACGATACAATGGGTTTTGTACGAGAGGCTGAAGCGAGAAGTTACTGGTGGGGCGGAAGGGGAAGGGAAGGGCGGGGCTTTGGAGTGGTTGGGTTTGCTAGGGAGCGCAGGAACGGCGAAGTGTGTCGCTACGCTCATCACATATCCTCATGAGGTATGGCTCCTTGCTTAATGCTCTTGTGCATCATAATGCTGACAAGATTTCAGGTCATTCGAACACGACTTCGGCAGCCAAAAGTCAATGGTGTTGTCAAATACACTGGCCTTATGCAGACGTTGCGGCTCGTCATTGCGGAAGAGGGTGCCCGGCGATTATACGGCGGTCTCAGCGCACATCTCATGCGTGTGGTGCCAAACGCAGCCGTTATGTTTTCGATATACGAGGGCATATTACGCTGGGAAAGCAAGTGATCCAGATTCCCCATATCTTGAACTCTATTCGCTTTCCCTCCCGACCAATGTTTCCCCCACCATACCCCAAAATTACAGTAACCATCGGTCTCGCAGGGGACGATGCTGCACTATTCTGATTTAAACTGGCACGGCCCAACCCCACTCACAATCTGTATCATAGACATCAACTCCTACCTTATGATCGAATATACTACATACATATGCTCTTGTACTTTGGTTATGATCCCACCTCGCGGAGGAATATACGCCATAGAATTTTCGGAATACTTATGCTTTTTCATGAAATTACTCGGCGTGGGAACACCAAGGCCACTGAGAATCAACAGAACCACACATCGCGTCCTGAGCACCAGCCACGATGGCGGACCGTACCCGACGCGAGAAACAGTCGAAACTCGACAAATTAGCGGAATACAAACGCGCCAGGGCGGGTGGGCGGCGCGTCAGAAAGGTCGGAAACGCGTCGTTGCTCTCCTTTGTTCCCTCATTTATTAGCGCGTGTAGGAGGAGGATGTGGATATCTACGACGAAGTCACGGAAGACCAATACAGGAGTATCGTGCGGGGAAGACTTCAGAGGGATGATTTTGTGGAGGATGATGGCGTAGGTGGCTACGTTGACGACGGCCATGAGGAGGACTGGGGTGGAGGTGATGAGGAAGACGAAGACTCCGAAGAAGATGTCCCTGCTAAGAAAAGAGGTGAGCTCTTTAGAGCGCTAAATGCTCTAACTTTCTTGAACGCATGGATTTCAGGCAAAAACGCGTCGACGAAAGCAAAAAAACCCAAGCCACCTCCCCCTCCAAAGCCAGACATCAGTGCCTACCGACCCGTAGTGTCGAAGGAGCAGGAAAGTGATTTCATGGCAAATTTGCTAGGCGAATTGGACGCCGCTCCCATCGAACTACCGCCTGCTCCTAGATCGCGCAAACGGAAGCCTTCACCTGCCTATCGCAGTCCTCCTGCATACGGAGACACTTCTTCGGACGGCCCTATGGAACTTGAATTCTCTGGCGACGATTACAGCAGTCCCCAGAAAAAACTCAAGACGGATGGCAGTGATATGACGCCTGCCGCCGAGCGTCTCGCCCATCTCGATGTACAGAGTGGTTCCGACGACTTCAACGATGTAGATATGGATTCGTTTATGGCTGATGACGTTGACGACATGGATGATGCGGTTGCGCCGATGCAAGTCGACCGAAAACCAGAAGTCAAGCCGAAGCCGAAGAGAGAGGAAGACGCAGTACCAGCGTGGCTCTCCGTTTATGACTCTCTCCCTGTAACCGCTCCGGAGGATGTGCTAGGACCAGTTTCCGCTTCGTCGTCGACCCAATCCAGCACAGTCTCTGCGCTCGAACCGGACGGTTCGCTTCGATTCTTCTGGCTAGAATATCTCGAAAACGAAGGACGTTTGTATTTCGTTGGGAAACTCAAGGACAAGGTTACCAACGCATGGGTCTCCTGCTGCATCACAGTCGAGAACATCGAACGCAATGTGTTCATTCTGCCTCGAACCAAGCCCGACGAATTTGGTGATATTCCAGACCCGATGGACGTTTACAAGGATCTTGACATGCTGCGTGTCAAAACCGGTATCAAGTCGTGGAAATCGAAATTTGTTAAGCGCAACTATGCCTTTGGGGAGTCGGATGTACCCAGGGAGGAGTCGCAGTGGCTCAAAGTCGTGTACGGTTTTGACGGTGAGTTGCTTCGGTGCATCGATATACGTTATTCATCGAGCCGCTGCAGAACCCCAACTACCTATCACCGGGGCCAACCCCACTCCCAACATCGCTAGGATATTTGGGACGAACACAACTGCCTTCGAGCTTCTTGTAATGAAACGAAAAATCATGGGGCCTTGTTGGTTGACGATAAAAGATCCCAAAATCGAAAATAAGAATGTGAGGGGATGCCTCTGTTCTCTTGTATCGGTTGACTCATGCTCTCTAGTTCTCCTGGTGTAAACTGGAGGTCACGGTAACAGACCCCAAGGATATAAATCCCTTCCCCGACACAGACGTGAATGCCCCGAAGGAGGCCCCTCCGCTCACGGTCATGAGTCTCAGCATCCGTACCATCGTAAACCACCACGAAAATAAGCGGGAAGTCGTTTGCGTCACTGCAAGAATCTGGCACAACTGTGAGGACTTGTTTTACAACTCACCGTGGTCTCCGTTTGACTCGATCTCTTTGCATAGTGTCCATCGAAGACTCTAAAGCTCTGGAAGGACTTCCGTGCACGGTTCAAACATTTGTTCGTCCGCTTGACCAGTTCCCGGCCAACTTTGAAACGCAAGCGAGAGCGAACGGGAAAAGCGCTATCTCGCCCGTGAAGAATGAGCGTATGCTGCTTAGCAGTCTACTTAGTACATCTCTTTTCTTGTTTTATAAGCTGCAAGTCTCATTTCGCCACAGATGCTATGCACAAAGCAGATCCCGATGTAATCGTCGGCCATGACTTCCTCGGCGTTTCGTTGGACGTGTTGCTTCACCGCATGAAAGAGTTGAAGGCCGATCACTGGTCGCGCCTTGGGCGTTTCCGTCGTTCGAAGTGGCCTTCGATTGGTAAGCAGGGCACCAACATTAGATTCCTTGCTGGACGCCTGTTGTGCGATCTTGCTAGCGACGGCGCCAAGGTGCGATTGATTAATCCCTCTCATTTCTCGGCCTGCCCTCACCTTTATCCAGTCTATGATCGCTTCGACAACATGGTCATTAACCGAGATGTGTAAGACTCATCTGGGGAGTGTCCGTCAGGACATTGATCCTGATGATACTGCAAACTACTTCGACGGTTCGGTCAGCAAACCCGATCGTATGCTCACCTTTGTCCGCCACTGCGAGCTAGATGCCCATTATCATATGGCCATTGCGCTGAAGGTCGACATTCTGCCTCTAACCAAACAACTGACCAACCTGGCCGGAAATTCTTGGTAACATATTGCACATCTTCTCGAGCCATCAACTCAATCTTCTCTAGGAATAAGACGCTGAACGGTGGCCGTGCAGAGCGGAACGAATACATTCTCCTGCACGAATTCCACCGTCTCAAGTATATTTGTCCGGACAAGACGTGGGGCAAGAAGTCGAAGCCTCTTCCGGAACCTGAAGACGGAGAGGCTGCCCCGTCGAGCAAGAAGAAGCGTGACAAGTACAAGGGTGGTCTCGTTTTCGAGCCCAAGCGAGGACTATGGGACAAATATATCCTGGTCATGGACTTCAATTCGCTGTATCCGAGTATCATTCAAGAGTACAACATCGATTTTACGACGGTTAGCGTCGAGGAAGAGCTGGTGCGTCCCAAGCTCGTCACATATTTGCGCCTCGATCTCAATGGATGTTCTTCAGAACGAGGAAGGCGAGGAGAAGATTCCTGAGCCACCAGACAGTCAAGTCTCTCAAGGTGTCTTGCCTCGTTTGATTAAGACTCTCGTCGACCGACGGCGTACCGTCAAGTCCTTGATGAAGAATCGGTCAACGCCTGCCACCCAACTTAAACAGGTACGCCGCCAGCTAGCTAGCATACTATGTTTTAAATTGACTGACTGTCTGCAGTACGATATCCGGCAACAAGCGCTCAAGCTAACTGCCAACAGTATGTATGGGTGCTTGGGTTTCGAGTATTCGCGATTCTATGCCCGGCCGCTTGCCGCCCTCACTACCTTCAAGGGCCGAGAGATTCTCACGCACACACGAGAGTTGGCGGAAAACATGGGTCTTGATGTAAGTGTTGTTGATTGTTTAAGAGCGCGTTGTTGGAAGCGACTGATCATGATTCAAGGTCGTATACGGTGATACCGATTCGGTCTTTGTGAACACCAATGTCGTCGAGTTCGACCAAGCATTCAAAATTTCTGGCGAATTCAAGAAAGCGGTCAACGAGCGATATAAGCTACTGGAGATTGACCTGGATGGAGTATTCCAGCGGCTTCTTCTCCTCCAGAAGAAAAAGTATGCCGCTCTGAAGGTAGAGGATGGGGGTGCAGGTAAAACTTCTACCGAAGTCAAGGGCTTGGATATGAAGCGTCGAGAATACTGTTCGCTGTCCAAGACCGTTTCACAGTGCGTGCCTCCAGGTCTCTATTTTTGAATCACCCTCATTCATAGCGATGTAGGTACGTTTTGGACAAGATACTGTCCGGGGATCCACAGGAAGACGTGATACAGAACATCCACCAGTATTTGAGTACCGTCGGACAAAACGTGCGAGACGGAAAGATCAAGCTGGAAGAGTTCACGGTTTTCAAGGTACGACCCCAGTAGCCATCATTCCAGCTGATCTGGTGCTGACTGATGTACAGCGTCTGGGTAAAAACCCTCAGGACTATCCGGACGTCAAAGCACAACCCCATGTTCAGGTCGCCCTGCGGATGAAGGCGCGTGGTGGAGACGCGAAGCTCGGAGACGTGATACCCTATGTTTTCTGTCTTGCGGAAGGCGAGCAGACCGCAAAGACGGCTCAGGCGGACAGGGCCAAACATCCTGAAGAGTTCAAGAAGGCCGATTCTGGGTTGAAGCTGGGTAAGAACATGCCGCATTTCAACCTTTCCATGCTAATCAATGTGGTCGCTAGATTACGAGTACTATTTGGGACATCAGGTCCTTCCTCCAATCGAGAGATTGTGTGAACCAATCGAGGGCACTGACCGCTCTCGTCTGGCGGAATGTTTAGGTGAGACTGAGCGAGATTATTTCATAACCGTGTTCTCATGTTGTTACATAGGACTGGATCCCTCTCGCTACCGGGCGGCCGCCTCCAGCTCAGTCGATGAGCCCTCCTTCTCTTCCCTGGACTCCCAGATGTCCGACAGCGAGCGGTTCAAGGACGCCTCCCCTTTCACCGTCCGGTGTCGCCGCTGCAGCGTCGAGTTTGAGTTTGCACCCATCCATGACCGAGATGTAAGCCTTTTTTCCATTATTATTATCCGTGATTTGTGCCTCATGTTGGGACTCTCAATCCCATGCAGCGATGTATCCTCGCGCCCTCCGGCCCTACCTGCCCCAACGCAAGCTGCAACATGCCGATTAGTGCGGGCAGCTTGCAGGTGCAGCTCGAGACCCAGATACGGCATCATATCGCAAGATACTACGAAGGCTGGACGCTTTGTAATGACACTTCGTGCGGCCACCGGACGCGCAAGATGGGCGTATGGGGCCGACGGTGTCTGCAGAAAGGGTGTAAGGGAACGGTCGTCTTTGAGGTTCGTATTATTTTCGCCCCAATATATAAAACCACTTCTGGATTGCCTAACATGCGTAACGATAGTATTCCGATGCCCGATTATACAATCAACTGCGGTATTACGCCTACCTATTTAACCCGGAAAAGGCCGCAAGGGCGGTCGTTGGGTCAACCAACACTGGTGTGTAGCGCTTAGTTTATTTTCCGGCGACGAAGCAAGTTGACTCAAAAAATCTTCTCATAGACACCGTCAGCGCCCTCATCGCGAACAACCTTGGGTTTTTACAGACCATGGGGGGTTGTGTAGAGCGCTATTTAGACCAGTCTGCGCGCCGTTGGGTGGAGCTGAGCACTATTTTCTCGTTTATGAATCTGTAGCACGTTCTGTATTGTTAACGTTGTCATACGCATCTACATACCTCTGTATACCTCGCATTAACTTGTTGTCATGTAATTTATCTGTACAACTACATAGATGCTCGAACCTCTTCGAACCTTAGGTGCAAGGCTTAAAGCCAATGCGACCATGGAGGTTACTTGAAAACACATCGTCACTTGAAGTTGCCCTCGCATCCTCGACCAAATCCAAACGAAATCAGAGCGTATATAAATCGAGTAGTAAGAATAGGATTGTTGTTGTATAGTTGGGGTGTATGCTACAGTAGTAACCATTTAAGACAGACAGACGGATACAGATACTTCTTGGGGGAGGACTGGTGTAACAACAACTTCGAGCGAGTGAGAGACGAGAGATGGGATAGCGATAGCGATAGAGGGAAAGAGGGGGGAAGAGAATCCTTCAACATACAGTTGAACAGAAACGCCTCACCTGGTCAAGGATGAGGACAGAGCTAAAATCAACCCTCACCCCGCCCTCCCCACATCCTGCGGCCTAAAACTCCAGATCTCCATGACACTCTTCCCCGCCCTCTTACACATAATCGCAATCACATCCCCCCCACCGTCGTGCCCGTGCCCCTCGTCCCAATCCCCTTCCCACCCATCCTCCCCACCCTCCCTTCTCGCCGTCCTCCTCCCCCTCCCCATCTGATTCCCCACATCTCTAGAACGATTCGCTTTATCGACAGAATACGAATCCGCCCGCCCCTCCCCCCCAAAACAAACCTTCCAAACACTCTCCCCCCCCTCACTCAACTCCCGTACATACCCCCCCGTCCCCACATCCCACAACCTCACCCTTCCATCGTTCCCCGCCGTCACGAGCCACCTTGAATCGAATTGTAATGAGGTGACGGAGGAGTCGTGCGCGGCGATGCGGTGGAGCGCGGTGTAGGTGGCGAGGGAGAACGTTATGACGCGGCCGTCGGAGCCGCCGGTTACTAGGATTGGTGAAGGGTTTTCTTGGGGTGAGGGGGAATTTGGGGAGGAAGCGTGGGAAGGGGAAGAGGAGGAATTTGGGGAGGGGGAGGAGGGGGAAGAGGGCGAGAGTTGGAGTTGGCAGACGAGCGCGGTGTGGCCTTGCAGGAGGGCGAGGCAGTGGCTGCGATAAAAAAAAACGAACAATCATGAATAAAATAAACAATCTCGAACAACAACAAAAAAAACCCCACCCAGACAACGCATCCCAAACCCTCACCGTCGTATCCAAACCCCCCGACGCAATCCTCACCCCATCAAACGCAACCGAATAAATCTGATGAAAATGCCCCCTCAACACAAACACACACTCCCCGCTATCCACATCCCACACCCGACACGTCGCATCATAGCTCCCGCTCACCGCCCTCCCACCACACACATCCAAACACCTCACGCTCCCCGTATGCCCCGCCATCACCCTTATCATGCGGCCTTTCTGCACGTCCCAGACCCGCAAAGTGGAGTCCCGCGAGCCGGTGATGGCGATGGGGCGGTTGTGCAGCATTTTGAGGCAGCGGATGGTGGAGGTGTGTCCGGAGAGGACGTGGATGGGGGCGCCGGAGCGGACGTCCCAGACGCGGAGGACTTTGTCGCAGCCGCCGCTGACGACGAGCGAGTTGGGCTGGCCCCAGCCGTCGGAGGCGGAGCACGGGGAGCTGCGTTTGCCCGGGAACGGCGGCGGCGTGTTGTTATTCAGATCGTCGTCGTCGATGGGGAGGTCCAGCCCAAGCGGTGTGCGCCACATCGGGGGGACGTTATCTACACCACCAGGCGGTGGAGGGAGCCGCTCCCCGACCCAGGCCCCGCCGCGGCCGACGAGACAGACGCCCCAGACGCCGGCGTCGTGGCCGACGAGGGTGCGCGCGAGGACGCCGGTGCGGCTGCTGAAGACGTGGATGCGGCTGTTGGCGAGGCCGACGACGACCCAGTCGTGGTCGAGCGCGACGGAGGTGATGACGTCGATGGAGTTGAGCGCGCCGCCGGTGCTCGGAGGCGGGGGCGTCGGGGCCATGCGGTGCGCGCGGAGGAGGGTGCCGCCGTGCCGCCAGTTCATCACTGCGAGCAGGTTAGGTGTCATTAGCGGGTTATGAGGGAGAGATTTACTTGTGCTATACGACTGCTTGAAATGCAGGTAGTATGAGAATGGCGAGTGCGATGGGCTGGGGGGCGGGGAGACCATCGGCGCCTTTGCCTTGCGCTTCTTCGCTGCGAGCCATTGCTGCGGGGGATCCATCGGGAACGACGCGAACTGCTCCATCTCCTCCAGCGGCTCGTCGTCTCTGCTTTCCACGCGATGTCTGTTGAGCGCGGTCCTGGGCTCGCGGCTGTTGAACCCGCTGCGGATGCACATGCCGCGCCAGATGGCCTCGTCCGCGACCATGTCCTTCCAGCGCCGGCTGACCCGGCCGGCCCTGGCGAGGGTGCGGGGCTCGTCGATGCAGGCGAGGACCATGAGGGCGAGCTCAGTGGGCAGGTCTGAGATGAAGTCGCGCTTGAGGAGGGGGGCGATGGTGGTTGAGACGAAGAGGAGCTCAGCGGGCGAGAGCGAGTGCAGCAGGGAGGCCAGATACTGCTGGCGCAGGGCGGGGTTTCGGGGCAGCGCGACGGGGATTGGTACAAATGAGTCTGAGTCTGGCTCGGGCGTCGGCGGGGACAGCACCGGCACCATGAACACCGTAGACGACTCCATCACGGTAGACGAAGAGAGAGAGAGATTGTTTATTTGTTCCGTGTTTGCCATCTGCTATTGCTCCCGAGTCCTTAATTAACTCGCTTCTGTCACCTTGTCTCGTCTCGTCTCGTCTCCGAAAGCCTCCGTGGTTTGCCGTCCACAACTTGTGACTACAACTCTCTTCCCCGTCTCCTCATCGCTGCCAATCTGCTTTAAAACCCCCACGATTCCACGAACCATCTCAACGACAATTCCCGACACCAAAATTTTGTCTGACAAGCATACGCCGGAATCTGATCCAGGCAACCGTCAAGGTCAACTTCAGTCGACTTCTCACAATCCTGGCCGTCTACCAGTAGTACCAGCTCCTCTTCTGGTTTTGTAACCGGTTGTTCCTGACCGACTATTCCTGGTACAATAGACCGCCGCATGTAGAGCCAATCCATGTGCTACAATCAACAGTTCCGAGTCGGATCCTTGCGTAGAAGTCGATGCTCGCCCAGTACTCAGTCGGCTTCCTTCTTAGCTTGACGACAAATGCTGCACACAACCCGTTATCCAGCGCCCACGGGAATCATCTCAAACCGAGTACTTACCACGCTTCCGAGTCAAAGTAACCGGTCTCTGTAACGATCAACGTGAGGCTCACGCATACTCATGATTTCGAGCCAACAAACATCTCTGTACCGCAACTCTGGTAATTACGTGCCTGCGAATCTGTCACCCGCATGCTCGTTACCGATTCCAACCCGGAAATCAGGCCCTCATATCGCAAGTCATCCACTCACAGCGGCTCATGTCTTCCTCGTACCTCTACAGCGTCCTGTATTGCCTTGCTCGCCCGCTATACGTATTTTCGTCGCCTGACCCTGGCAATGCAACATCAACCCCGCAACTTGTTTTCTTCTGCGTATTTGGGGCTGCTACTCCGCTTTGAGAGCCGTTGACAAGAGGGCATACAATAATTCGGATCCTCTGTTTCGCTGCTCCGACGAAGCTGGGCTATATACAGTGGTTCTATAGTATACATGCTCACCGCCCGTGCACGCTGCCGCCAAAAAGCCGAGAGCTCGGGATGGACAATCAAGTTCCTACAAAACCTCAAAGAATTTCCGTCCACGTGAGGTACTTCGGCCTCGCGCTTGTCTCCAATTGGTCTCTTGCTTGTCTCTCTGCTACTCATTGAAATCAACCCAGCGCCGCAAACGGGACGGAAACCCGTCCCGCGCCGACAGGTCATCTTGCTCGACTACACAGTGTTCTGCCCCTCCAGCTCGCCAGATCGCCGTGTTGTCGTTAAGAATTTTCAAGAGGCTCATGATCAGGTTCTCAGTTCTGCAACTTCCTCAGCCGAGCCCCGACAACAAACCTCGAAAGAGTCTAGCATGACCACCAAGCTATACAAAGCAAACGAGGTGTCAAGGTGCTAGTGCCACTTGAATGAATTTCAAAAAAAAAAAAAACCGAAGCGACTCTCATGAACGTTGCAACATACATACAGCTGAGCATGTACAGAAGTCGCAACTACAGCAACTACACGACACCTCTCACAAATGATACTCAATAGTCAACTCCGTCCCCAACTCATGTCCCGCCCCGCGTCCATTGGGGTTGCAATCATCAAAGAACGACTGGTCCAAAAACTCGGGGATGCGGTCGTTGATGATGCAGTTGGTGCGCGAGGTAGCGGAGCTGGTGTCCCTGTTGGAGAAGGTGCAGCCCGTGGCGCGGGCGGACGTGCAGCTGGTGCAGGTGATGTTCAGCGGGTCAGCTCTCTCAAACACTGGCAAAGTGAGTACCACGGAAAGGTCGAGCTACGTACTGCGCGGAAGGGAAAATAGAGTTGACGGGAATCTTGGTGTCAAGTACGACGTTTTCCAAGGGGGGAGACATTCCAGAATAGGCCGTCCTTGCCTCTAAAGTAAAGAGTAAGTAGAAAACAGAATCAATTCAGACATTCGTACTTGAACAAAGTTTCCAGGATATAAACACACTTACTTGATCTGATAAGTCCCCCCCACTGGTAGATTTAGTGATCTCCCAAAGGCCCGTGCTCGCAACCGGCTAAGTCCATAGAAGGATGTTGCTCGCGGAGAAGCTACTCGCAGTCAGTTCCCCGCGTCCGAGAGGAAGCCCGACGTCGTTATCGAGGGTGCTGGTGACGGAAACGCCTTTGCCTACAGGGGGCGAGCAGGTTGCGGCGCGTTCCGCCTTGAAACGGGGAAGCGGATTTGACAGTGACAGTGCTGAGGAGGGCTCTGGAGGGCTGCGAGGACGAATGAAGCGAGCATTTCGAGTCGTTTTTTTTTTTTTTTTTTTCAAAGGAAAGTGAGTACGCGTAGTGCGAATGCGAATGAATGCAAAAGAGCGTCGGGGTTTTCGGGAGGACGAGGACGTCGGCTAAGGCTGCTTGCTGCATCTTATACCGTCTTGTATTTCTCCGAGTTGAACCACCCTAAGAGCAGGAAAAGTTGAAGTCTACAGTGGAGGGTGACCCTCATAGCAGCCCCACATGGACTGCAAAGTGCACGCGAAGTCTTGAGGGTCGGTGGGCGCAGCGGGAGAGGCACGAGGATCGCCGGGGTTGCCATGGGTTTTGGCAGCGAAAGCCTCGAATCTGCGTACATAGTCGGCATGGGTCGGAAGGGTGCGGCAAGAATAATTGTTTGCCAGTGCAGTGCCAGTGCTCGAACGGGTTCCGCGCAAGTAGTTGAGTCAACGAATTAATTTAGATGGCAGGTATTCCGCCAATTAAGTAGTGCCTAGATTCAGTTTAAAACGGACATTAAAGTCCGGGGGGAAGGGCCAGCGCGGCTCAGAGGAAATAGGGCATGCATGGATGGTAACGCCTCGTGATAATTTGTTGGAAATTTCGAGATCGAGCTCGAGGTGCATTGATGGTGGGGCGGAACTTGGGCCGAACAAGAAATAGATCGATATTCAAGGGATTCAAGACCTGCTAGATCTGTGCGAGCCCTTGCATTGATCGTTATAGGCCATCGTCGAAGCCAACGAAGACTATTCTCCCTGAGGCAGACTAGAAATTCAGAGAGCGCGCCAACCTTCGCGCGCTACGGGTCCCTGCAGATCAAGGAACATTCTGAGTAACGGGAACGGGAAGGCTGAAGGGAATTGGAGAGTGGCGAAGACTGTCCAAGACAAGCTTGAATGAATTACATAATTATAAAGAGCTCCTTGTTTGATCACAATGAAGACTTTCCCGCACTGAAGTGAACTGTAGCAGAGAAGATAGCGCCTTGAAAAACTCAAATGAGTCCTTGAAAATCAAAACGATAGCGGGAAATATGTACAAGATTCACGCGTATGTCTCCGGCGGCAGACCGGTAAAAGCTGAAGGCATAAGGATGGGAGGGTTCCCACGATCAATGGATATCTCAAGACCTTCAGCAAGATATGATTCAACTGTGGTCGGCGATGGGCATTTCTGCATGTGCCCCCAAGCTCTGTGAAAAGAGAGACGGAGGTGCCGCAGACGACATTCGGGTTCCATCTGTATCCGCATCTGCAGAAATGCATCCAGAGTTATCGTAGTCAACTGCTTCAAATTTATGACCACAAGCTCGTGCAAGCGTGGACAGACAGAAGTATTTGTGAGAATTTCCAGCAACGGAATTGTACCGCACGCAGGGGAGTCAGGCCCCCAGTTACTCGCCGCCCACACATAAGCATCGACAACAAGTCTGTTCAGAGATCCAAACGATTGTAGTGTTGCCAAAAGCAATTCCTTTGTGAAGGAGCCCAGATGAAGTGAAAAGTCCTCGACAAGAGGTAACTTCTCTCCGACAAAGGCAAGTGGAAAAGGCAATGGCGCAGCATTTAGGTTTGTTGCCTGGACATGGAGATGGCGCAGTTGTGGCATAGACAGATGATCTACGATGCATTTGAAGGTACCAGGGCTTAAGCGCCAATAGGAGGGGACGATGAATGTATCCAGGAGGGGAAGGACTGCTTGTGGCAACCCAGAATCGCCTGGTATTTCAAGGGCGCTTGCGGGCGTCGCAGAGAGTGATACAAGCTGCGAACATTTTTGAAGTAAGAGAATGATATCCCTGAGGGGTATCGCTTGTTCTGGGTTCGAAGTGCATTCAAGGCCGAGGTGTGTAAGCTCATGCCATGCAACCGAGAGAGTCGGTGCGAAGTGAAGGCGGCCAGTGGTCTGCAGGGAAAGGCGCCGTAAGCTGGGTGCATCCAAAAGGTTGAGCGGCGAGAGCAGGGAGAGATCCCCGGTGAACATGAAAGATTCTAATCTTGGTGGAGCCTGACGAATTTCCTCGAACACTTGGGACATCACAGACGACAAGCTGGCGAACTCGACATGACGCCAGCTGCTCCAAGACGTCGCAAGAGACTTGGCTAATGCTCGAACCGCCTCGTCTGTTGGCACGGGCCATCCCGAGGCCCCGTGAGCAATAGAAAGTGATATCGGACAGTTTGCGGCACGTTGTAGCCATTGGTCAACGGCTTCGTTCCGCGAATCTTTAACGGTGACGAAATCCACAAAGATGTGCAGAGACGTCCAGAGCCTCGGCATGAACTCTATCGCCGCTACCCTCCAGGAGCTACAAATCCGGCACAGGAGCAACGGAGCTTCTTGCACGCTCATCGCCGCATTTCTTTTTGTCGGCAAACATGCAAGGAATATAGCTTCCAAGATGTCCAGAGGTAGGCGTCGAGGATGGGAAATCAAAGCCTTGTGAGAATCGACATATGCCTGGATTTTATCTCGCTGTTCGGAAAGCTCGCGGATACGGTCGTCGAGTCGAGCTAGCTCTTCAGTGCGCCAGGAAAGATCGTCTTTTATCTGCTCGATTTCTTCGTCGGAAGGGACGTAGTTAGTCCCAAGTCGGTCTGAGAAGGGGGATAGCATGTCCCGTAGAGCTGAGGTTGAACTGCCTGCAAGATAGTGGTGGCTAAGCGCTAAGGTTGCAGCTAACCCTAACCCGAAAATGCAGCCATCGGCGGTCCGCAGATCCGAACGGGTTGCACTACGGTTTTAGCTTGCTTTCATTCCATAGCCAGCCTGCAGAACTGTATACCTCCTGAACATCGAATATTCAAGATTTGAAGATGGACTACGTCTGATTTGACGAGGCGCACTGCTACCAGACCAATATCTCCATAATTTGCTCATTTGAACTCGTGGCCGATGGGTACTGCAAGTTCTTCCGTTCAGAATTCCCACTGGACTTACCGATCTCTCCTCCTCCCACTACATTCAAGATCTAAGCAATGCAGACTTTGACGGAACTGACCCCACTGCTTTGGATGCAACGTTTGGTCGACCATGTTAACGAACACCCATCCAACACCCTTATTCTACTTGGCGCTACTATTGCAGCCCTATCTTTTGCCGTTATCCAGCGTCGCGCTCCTTCCAAGGCAGCTAGTACTCCACGGACGAATACCCCTCGGTCACTAGTCAATCCCAAACGGCCCTTTGGAGGTATCTCATGCCAACTCAATTCTTCTTCAGACAACGAATGAAAAAGCCTCTGCAGAATGGACTCCTCAGCCATTTGCATACCCTCAGTTCGATGCGTCTCCATATGTGCCGATGGAAATCAAGCCGCCGATGTATCGTCCATTCCGCTGGGGAGAATATCAGTGTGTAAATTGTTCAAAGCAACCTTCTCTCCGCTTATGTATTCTTTCCTGCAGTATAACGATGGGCATCCGTAGCATGCAATGGGGCGAGTGGATTGAGGTGTGTCTTGCGCGCTCAACATAAGTATGTGATCTGACTTGAACCGAGTAGCTCGACGATCAGTACGATACATACCATGGCATACGTCAAGATCGCGTTGAGCGCAAAGGGAAGAGTGTGGTTCAGGTACTTCCTTCTCGTACACACCAACGCGATGAAACTGTCCATGTCGATGGGGGAGCGGCCGCTGCAATAGAACTGGTACACGAATTGGCGGAATACCTTTCTAGACGGTATCCCCAGACCTTCCAAGTTCGACGCCATGCGACGATGCCCGGATATCCCACAGGTTGGGATGGTGCGGCACCGGTGAAGAGCGTGCGCATAGTTCACTTGGATCAGGAGTATCAATTGCCGTTGCCTCTGCCCTTGAATGATTCGAGCGAGAAAATTGACTTGGAGCGGGACGGACTTGAAGCCATGCGAATTGCAGGACTTCTGATTCAGGACGATCTTGCCTTGATGGTCGAAGGGTCCGATGGCGGTTACTATTTCATGGCTGGCGCTATTATAGTACCAGGTCAGTATTCAGATTTGTTTGAAACCGAGCAAACATGACTTCCTGTTCCAGGATTTTGGCGTATGGACGATAAGATTGGAATGAGACTAGAAGACATTCATATCAGTGGAGATGTTCCTCAGTGTCTGTGCTGTTTTTTGTACTTTGGGAATATACTCAAGGAAGGCAATTGCAGACCAAGAGAAACTACAAGTTTCGCTCGAACGATTCTTCCGCAGGCTTGCGGTAGATAAACCCATAGCGCGGAATAACTACTTTGTTCAAGTCTCACCGCTCCCATCCGCCACACCTTCAGTTGACCCCGACGAACTGGCATGGGGTGAAAATGTACTGGGGCCCGAAGATAAATATGCTAGTACCAAAGGCTCCTCCTACGGGACTCGTCCTATGCTTGTCGTCACGCCTGAAACTCTCCGACTGCGTACCGAGCGCCAAACTCTCTGACGGCTTCCTCGTAGCGGCGCGATTGTATTCACAATCCGTACGTATTTAATCCCTGTCGAAGAGCTTGCGCAGGAACCTGGGATTGCGGCGCGCTTTGCGAGTGCGGTGCGTAGTTGGCCGGACAGCGTTAAGGAGTATAAAGGCGAGGGTCGGTACAGTGAAGTGTTACTGCGTTATCTGGACGAGATGGCTGCTCGCGTGGAAGGAGAGGCGGAGGTCAAGCCGTATCCTTACTAGTTAGCGGACTGAATTCTTTCTTTCTGAGTATGTATGCAAGTCCTCTGTACTGGGAAAGTGGCGCCTTTCAGGTCGCGCCAAGACTGAGCCAAGCGAACGATTTCCTTCTCTTCCTTCCACCTCCTTCCGTCCTATGCTGATTACGCAGATTCGAGCGCTCTCGCTGCTTTTCGCTGCCAAAAACTATGGCAACCCCAGCGATCCTCATGCCTCGGAGCCCCAACAACCCTCAAGCCATCGCGTGCACTGCGCAGTCCATGTGGGTCCTCCACTTCAGTTTTTCACCTGCTCTGCGCAGAGGAAACGGTATAAAATGCAGCGAGTAGCTTTGGTACTCATCACCCCGAAAACCCCGACGCTCTTTGCATTCACATACTTTCCTTAAATCAACATCGAAATGCTCGCTTCATTCGTTCTCGCAGCCCTCCTCAGCGCCGTCACCGTGTCCGCTTCCCCGTTGGCGGAACGCGCAACCTGCTCTCCCGCTGTAGGCAATGGCGTTTCCGTCACCAGCACCCTCATCAACGACGTCGGCCTTCCTTCCGGACCGGGAGAGCTGACTCCTAGTAGCTTCACGAGCAAGATTCTCCTCTGGACTCAGCCGATCGCGAGCACGGGCCTCTGGGAGATCACCAAATCCGCCAGTGGAGGAACTTACCAGATTAAGTATGTTCAAACCCTTCAACTTTCGTTTATGAATGTCTGACTTATTCTTTTTTTTTTTTCAGGAAGGACGGCCTATTCTGGACTTCCTCCCCCACTGGAAACGTTAAACTCGGGACCCCGACTCCTCCCGGCTCTATCTGGCCTTCCGCGCAGTACGTTCAACCTCTCACACAATTCCGTATTATTTTAGAGATAGCTGACCTGCTGCGTTGTATCAGACTATGGAACATAACCTGCACCAGCTGCACCACCGCCCGCGCCACTGGCTGCACCTTCTCCAACAGGGACACCAGCGAACCTACCTCGCGCACCAACTGCATCCTCAGCGATCGCATCCCCGAGTTCCTGGATCAGGCGTTCTTTGACGACTGCAGCCCCAATGGACGCGGGGCAGGCCATAATTTGGGGACGGAGATGACCATTGATTATCATTTGTAGTCGTTTCGTAGCTGCAAAGCTTTCTTGAAGTGGCTTCGTGCCTCATCTGCAGGCCTTGATGTCTCCATTGACTGTTCAGCTTCCACTGGTTTGCCGCGTGAAGGGTGAAGTGCGTACGTAGTATGCTGCCACTATATTCTTCTCATTTCGTGTACATACGGTCACCCTGGAGGCACGACCAAGCGAAGGCCGAATTCACAGATATGTAGGCGTTGAAATTATTCTTATGTAGTAGGCGACTGAGCAACGAATTTTATCATTAATGGCTTAGAAACCAAGTTCTATGACAGAATCTGTCGCGTAGTACGGTTTTTTCCTTTTCAGGCTCATGGAGGTGAATCGCCTTATCGGGAAGCTATCGATCAAGCAATGATGATGTCAACCTTTTCCTCCAACCTCTCTCAACAACCAACCATGTCGACGAGCCCTGTATTCAAGATCATCCCCACTACCCAGAAGTATGACTGGGGAAAGATTGGTACTAATTCCAAGGTCGCACAGTTCGCCTCTGCGTCCAAGATTCCGGGATTCACCCTCGAAGAGTCTGCGCCGTATGCCGAGGTAATAACGCGTCTATGCGCGATCCTGGCCATCGTTGACCGTGGCTAGTTATGGATGGGCACCCACCCCAAATCTCCGTCGCGTGTTCTCGAGTCCAATGCTGTCTTGGCAGAGCATCTTGCTGCCCACCCAGAACTGATTGGAAAACCTGTCGCCGACAAATTTAATGCATCCAACGGAAACCTTCCATTTTTATTCAAGGTTCTTGCTATAGAGAAGGCGCTTAGCATTCAAACGCACCCGGATAAAGCAACGGCTGAAGTTTTATTCGCACAGCAGCCAGACATTTATAAAGGTATGCAGATGACCGCCCCGGAAACGCCGTATTATGACCCAAGTCCTGTTCACAGACCCGAACCATAAGCCTGAAATGGCCCTTGCATTGACCCCATTTTCCGCGCTGTGCGGATTCCTCCCTCTACCGACAATCGCAACGTACATCCGAAGCACTCCTGAACTCTTAGCTCTAATCCCTGTCGCAATCGCATCCGAATTTCTGACCATCAATGGATCCTCCACCCCGACAGGTCCGAAAGAAAAGCTGGCTCTCAAAAATCTATTCGCAGCTGTGATGACTGCCGAAGAAACGGTCGTGAAATCTCAGCTCGACATTCTCGTTGCCCGGTATAAAGCTCACGGCGCTCGAACCGAAGGAGAGTCTCAGGATATTGTCGATTTGGTGCTCCGTCTCGACTCGCAGTTCCCTGGCGACATTGGGATATTCTGCGCGTACCTGCTAAACTACGTACACCTCAAACCAGGCGAGGCAATATTCCTCGGTGCTGGAGAACCGCATGCATACATCTCCGGCGGTAATTCGACGTCAATTGAATTGACGAGTTTCGATTGAAATTTCTCTCCTCCAGACATAATGGAATGCATGGCCAACTCGGACAACGTCATCCGCGCAGGGCTCACCCCCAAACTACGCGACATCCCGAATCTCGTCTCGGGTCTCACATACGAGGCATCGCCTCCGACCAAACACGTCGTTTCCCCGACGCCGTTCCGCTCCGCCGCGTCCAGTACTCTATATGACCCTCCGATTCCCGAGTTCTCTGTGGTGCAGGTATCAGTGCGAGCAGGGGCAAAGGAAACACATCCAACAGTTGCCGGGCCAAGTATCGCCATCGCAACAGAGGGTGCTGGATCCGTGAGCTGGAACGGTTCTGCGACTGGATTAGCTATTGGTCAGGGAGACGTATTTTTCATCGGCGCAGACACGGAAATATCGTTCTCGAGTGCGTCGGGGTTGACTGTATACCGGGCTTTTGTAGAGGTCAATTAGACAAGGCGCGTAGCTGAAGGAAAATATGTATTTTGTAACTTCAAGTACTATAAAACGAATGAATGGACACGAAATAAACATTGTATTCTCAGCCTGTATGGACTTGATTATTGTCAAGTGGGAGGTGAAATGAACACCCAATAAAAAAACTGTATCACAAATTAACTTTGCGAGCCATGATCCGTTCTCGTCGCTTTCCGATTTCTTATGCTTCATCCGCAATTCATTCTTGCACCTCCACGTAATTCGCTGGTCCAACCGGGTCAGCGTCCATTACATGGAGGAAAAGTGAAAGGCAGTTCTTACCAGGGAACAATCCAACATTGCCTGTACTATCCTTTCCTTGCCACCAATCGTCTGAAGCCGCCTCGATCTCGACGATCAAATCACCCTCTTTGAACGAAATCTCATTGTCTTCCGCTGCGTCGTAGCTTTGAATTGATTTACATCAGCCTCGCCCAAGGAATGAAAAAATGGACGCACTCGTACAAAGCCAAGGCGGTAACACCTTGGTCTGCAGCGGGCTCGGGGGACGGCGCGCGCGGGGGCGGTGGAGGCGCTGCTGGTGCTGCGGGCGCTGCAGGCTAAAGGGAAAATAGATAGTCAACATAACAAAGACAGAATACAGAAAAGGCAAACGCACCGGAGGAGGTGGTGGAGGCGGCGGCGGCGGAGGGGGAGGAGGAGCAGCCTCGGGCTCGGGTTCAGGTTCCGGCTCAGCCTCCTGCTGACCACCTTCCACAATCTCAACGTAGTTGGCGGGGAACAAGCCCGTCTTCCCCCCAGGACCGACACCGCTCCACCATCCCTCGTCAACTTCCTCAATCTGCTCGATAAGTTCGCCTTCGACGAGATTCATCTCGTTGTCCTCTGCGGCCTGGGATCATAATTTGTTAGATGGTACGAACGGTAGGGGAACAAATGATACAAACCTCGTAATCGTACGCCACCACGGCACAGATGCCCTGACCTGCTGCCGCAGCAGCTGGAGCTGGGGGTGGGGGTGGGGGCGGAGGCGCCTGAACTGGGGAAGCCGCACGAGCGGGCATCTACAAAATGGTCATGAGATCTAGATAGCTATATGCTCATGCATTGGGGACTTACGGGTGGAGGAGGGGGTGGTGGGGGAGGTGGCGGGGGAGGCGCCTCGGCTTGTGGTGTCGCAGCAGCTGGAGGTGGCGGCGGCGGAGGCGGCGGAGGTGGAGGGGGCTGAGATATGATATTAAAGAGTGGAGGACAAAAGTGATAGACAACACTGACCGCAGCCTCTTCCTCCTCTTCGTGTTCGTTCTCCCATTCAAGTTCTTCGGGTGCCGCTGCCGGCGGTGGAGGAGGCGGTGGAGGCGGAGCGACTGCCGCTGATGATACTGGCGTCGCCGGTGCCGCAGCGCCAAAGTTCCGTGGCGTACTGGCAGGAGGAGTAGGCCGCCCAAATGCTGGCGCAGCGGACTTGAACACAGGCGCAGCCGGGGCTTGGAAGGACGCCTCCCGGCTCTGAACCGATTCCTCTGCTTCCCGCTGTTTAGCGAGTTCCTGTCTCTGACTCCAAGTCAACTTCTGGCCACCAGCCTTGGGAGCCGCAGGCGAGGGGGCGGCTTGTGCTTGCTGCTCGAAAGCCGCAAAGGGATTCTTGAGCTTCTTGGGTGCGGGAAGGGAGACTGGGGTGTAGTTGGTACCAACCGGCCCGATGCGGTCTTCCTCAGTGGGTTTGGTGGGGACGTTCGAGGCTACGACTGGAGCAGAGACAACAGGAGTGGGTTTGGGTGCCTGAAGAGATTTGTGTGAATTCGGTCAAGTTATACGAGAAATGCATGAGAGGCTTACAGATGCAAAGCCAGGACGAGAAGTAGTAGGGAGCACTGGGGGACGAGAAGCTGCGGGTGGCGGGGGAGGAGGTGCGGCGGCAGCAGCAGGAGCTTCGTCTCCCCATGCATCATCCGGCGCTGTTGTCCGCTTATCGACAGATCGCCCATACAGTGATGCTGCAGACGCCGCGGGTTTGGGAGCTCCGAAACCTGGCCTGGGTGCCGTCGGAGGAGGCGGCGCAGCATTCGCGGGAGTTGGTCCTTTGCGGAGAGTGCTTATATCGGGCGTGCCGATGGGTTTGTAGTTGGTTCCGACGGGCGCAATCGGCTCAAACTTGCGCGCTTTCTCATTGTGCGTAGAGTATTTTGCACCAGATGCAGCTTCTACGCGGGACATGATTAGGGCGGGGGTAACATCGGACTATCGATATGTCAGTACTTCGACCCATGCTGAGGAGCTGGCTAAGATACCTCGTTTCTCGCATTGAGAACAACATGCGTTCCGCGCAAATAGCTTGCGACTGCGTTGGAATGGGTGTGGAACAAGCCCTTCTTCTGCTCTGGCACTCCATCGCCACACCAGTTGATCTGAACGAACTTGGCCAATTTGCTCTGCAATCGACGATATTGGAGAGTGAGCAGTGTGATCAATTAGAACGTACATTGGGATCTATCACTCGAGCAAAAGCATATTGGATCCTGTCGAATTATGGGACGACAGCAACTGGTGCGAGATACCGACGGACCTTCCATCGGAGAACTCCTCTTCAAGCTCTTCAAGACCACCATCCCCAGTAGACTGGATCTTGAGATCGTTGGTACCACCTTCGTAGGTGAAAAGAGCCCAATCTATGCCACGCGAGTTGAGAACATTGAGATATGCGTCGTTGATTTCTCTGCTGGATAAATTGACTTGAAGAGACATTGCTCCAAACCGCCAAAAGTAGTCGAAGGAGTGCTCCCAGACGAGATGAAGGTAAGAGTTAAGAGCAAAATGCGCAGTCCAAGGCTGGATCGTCGTAGCACTGCAAAAAGTCAAAGGACGTCACAATTCTTCGGCGATTGCCGGTCTGCTCACATCTTTGAACTTTGCTTTTGCCTCGATGTGTTGCACCTCCAACTTTGCTGCTGTTCGACTCTCTCCGGAGACTTAAAACAAATGCAAGATAGCGCTCCGATTTTTTTGTCCTTTTACAAAGTTCATGATGAACGAGCAGACCTTGACTGTTTTTTACTGCTCAGCGCTAGGGCTGAACTGGCCACTGCAAATTGACAATAGCCCTAAGCTAAAGCCTATCAACAAGTGCTACAGAGGCCGATTTCGGAGGGCGTACGAGCAGCGGAGCAGCCGCTGCAGCGGGACGCGCATTCTCAACATCAACCGGCAACTGCAAATCATCCGCGAGCCGCTTGGCAACGGTCCAAGCATGTAGAGATGTTGCAAAGCCCACCGGGTTTCCTTTCACCTTCATCTTGCCCAGTGCAGTATGCGCGTCGTCTGGTATCATGCCGCTCTCTTCAGCTGGCTGGCCGGCGGCATAAGCGCTTTGATCATTTCGACACCGCTGTTTCTGACCGCTGGCCCGGCCAGGATCAATTTCACTAGAGAGGCCGGTGACCCAGTTGGCGCATTCTTCAATATTGGCCAGGCTTCCAATGCGTCTCGAATTGCGGACGATGTTGATATCAAGGCCGGCTTTGTGGATGTCAATATCCTCGTCTTACCAGGGTAAGTTTGTGCAGCACTTATCGGGTTCGCTGCCGCCATTGACCGTTTTAAAGCACATATTTTATATTCGCGTTCAGCAACGACTCAGACACAAGATCTCTTGGAAACTCTGATGACTTTCCCGTCATAGCTGCTCCATCGTATAGAAATTTGTCTGTCCTCTTTCCAATCGTTAGTGATTTGGCGTTGTAAAGAACTCCCTCCACTGCAAGCTCGTCCGCAAGCTCGACATCGAAATCTACATCTAGTCCGACTATCTCAGGAAATGCTTCGAACACCTCTGTTGCGGCTGATCAGGGCACGAGGTGCGTCCTGTTTCGTTGGTTTCACCGAGAGCTTGATAAAAATTAATATCTCTCAGCTCTTCCACCAAGAAATCTGTACCCGTCGGTATGGTCGTCGGAATCGTCGTCGGCGTAGTCGTCATCCTCGCCATCCTCCTCTTTCTATGCATATTTCTTCGACAAAGAAGACAACAAAAAACAGTCTTCTTTCCTGACACAATCCAAACCGCTGGCCCTCCAGTCCACTCCTGGGCATCGCCCGTCACTGATTCTCCCCTCGGACCCGAAGGTCAAATCGACCCCTTCGTCACGCCTATCTCATCCAACACCTCGCTATCGAGCCCTGCTCAACGGCAGGAGTACCTCACCAACGAAATGCGTCTTGTGCGGAAGCGTATGGAGGAGCTCAGGCGCTCGCAGAATCTCAGCGCCAGTACTTTGTCTCCGTCATCTCCCCAGCCGTCTACACACTATACCACCGAGAGTGCGACCACGGCCGATTTAGAGCGGTCTAGGCAGGAGAACGACGCGCTACAGAACCGGATAGTAGAGCTTGAAGCGCAGCTTCAGTCAGCTTGGGCACAGGGCTTGTCTAATGAACCCCCACCTGGCTATGTTGCGTAGTGGTGACTGCGTTTTGTATCTTGTACCTCCCCAAGTGTAAAATGAAGCTAAAGAACTTGTATGACAGAACTCGAACTGTCAAGGCACGACTGCTGACCCTTTAGCACGCGTTTCCTGTGTGATAACGGACCGAGAATTAGCTCGCATCTTTGGATAGGTGCTTTCGGGCGATGTCGGACGTTCTCAAGAGTTCGGCCGAACCTCCGAGCTCCCCAAGTCCAACACTCGTCAACTCGTTCAACTTGTGAGTCAGTCCCTTGCGGGCCCTTCGTTCATCCTATCCCAGGCTGCTCTTTTCTCTCCCTTCCCTCAAGAAACACACTTGCACCTAAGTTCGACGCCGCCCGTGTCAGTACCTCGCGGTCCCTTTGTCTGCGACCCACTGTTCTCTCTGGTTTGGGAAAATTCGCAAATTCGGGGGTAAACGAACGCCATTTCTCAAGGGTCCCCAACGTTCCTTTCATTTATGGCAGATACAGCACAGCGAGGCTGCTCAATTAAGTCGGCCGTGAGCGAGCGACACGCGTGGTGCCATCAGTGCACCATATGGCTGCAACCCAAAGATGCATACTTACCTGACGGTGAATTCAGTCTGTCTCTATAAAGTCCAGCGTCGCCCGCGAGCCAAATCCAACATATGTTTTTTCGACCGCCATGTCTCTCCTCCGTGACATTCTCAAGAAACCGAAGAACAGTTTGACCGGGAAGAAGGCTGACTCGGCCTCAGTCAAGTCGGCTAGTGCACGTTCGTTGGTCGCGTCGCTTTATTCCCTCACCATTGGCGGCACTGGCGAGCGCGTCAAGAAACGTCGAAAGCCGGATTTTTCTGAACTCGGTGCTCCGGTTTGGTATCATGAAGATCCTCCTATGCCACCCGATATGCCGGGAACAGCAGCACAAACGGAATTCTCTGCCTATACCATGTCTCATGGAGTAGTATTGCCTCTGCGGCTCGAGGACAAAGAGCACTGGTTATCTCTTATTCTGTTTAGTCATGCGAGCGAAACGTCTTTGACCGCGATGTACCACAATGAAGGTCCGTGAACGTTCACACATTCGGTTTGATTTCGGTCAACATATATTCAACCCCATGGAAAAGCCAGAATCGCAGGGGAGGTTCGCTTATTCCTCGAGAAGACGAAGAATATCTCCAGCATTGATGTACGGGTGTGTGATTCTATTGTAATGATTTTATCAGTTCCTTGAACCAGGTGTGTAAATAGATGGCAGCGGTCGCTCCAACAGGTCAGATCATCAGCCTCACAGCCAACGTCTGGAATCGGCAGAAGGGCAATCCGCTAAATCCAGGCGACACTCCTAATCTGTTCAAGGACAAGTTCCCGATGGGGACCTTCGTTTTCCCTTTTGAGTTGCCTCCACTACCTAAATTTGTGCCAGTAACTCACCCGGATAATGACACCCGAAAGGTCAGAATTATATCAGATCTGTATGGAATACACATAGTTGAGATTCATTCAGACCAAGGGACTCGTTCCCCTTCCGCGTAAGTCTGAAGCTTCCTCCGCCGTATCCATTCGTTTACAGACGCATAGCTTCCGGAAGATTAGCTACACAGTGAGCAAAATTGATTTTGGGTACCAAGACCCTCATCTTATTACCTTTCCAAGTGTGGCGTTGGAGTTCGTCGCGACAGTGTGGGTGGGATCAACGAAGACATGGATGCAATTTTACAATACATACCGCTTTGTCGCCCTCTCCCTCGACCGCCAACGCCGTTCCCATTTCTCGCCTCTCGTGAAGATTGGCCTTTTAAGCGCGAAACCATTGGTGGATGGGTTCTGTCCCCATTCGGTGGTCGTGGTCGTATCGGCACGGAGGTCGTTGAGGTTGAAGGCATCGTAAGCTTTTTCCTCCCTGTTTGAAGTTTGAACCGGATAAATAACTGACTGTTAAAATAGCTGGGTGTACAGGACCCAGCAGTCTACACTGTCGGTCAAGTTCTGGAGTTTACACTGTTATTGTGGTCGAAGAATGCAGACGCCTTGAAAATTCTCGGCCAACCTGGCGCCGTGAGCGTCGGTTTCTATAAAGCTGATTTTCTCCCCTCATCAGAGGCGTTGCGGCCTCGGGAGCAATCCAGGAGTACTCGCCGACTGGAACGAACAGCAGAAGGACGGGTGTGGCTCACAGAATCAGGCCGTCCAAAGGATAGTGCGGCGACACCAAAGCTCTTCATGCTTAGTTCGGTTCCCGCTGCCGTCCCGCCATTACGCAGCACCAACAGTAGTCCTTCGAGGATGCAGAATACGTGGACTGCAGACGCCGAGAAAGAGGTTGAACCTTTACCACACCAACCGCAAAGCGACGATCCTCCGTCACCTACACATTCAGTCGAAGACTTGCCTGTCGACGATATAGACATTCCAGAGACGGAGCATTTCCAGAAGCTCGAGGGTGAGGTACGGATTCCTCCAAGCCGGCCAGTCAGCTACAGATACACCGAGATTGGACGCGAGGTGGGTATCATTTGTTAAGCTCTTTGGCGATCCCATTAATAATATTTACTGGGACTTCATTGGCAGTACAGCCTCCAGTTGCACATCTCGCATCCGCAGTACGCCCATATATCGCCCACAGGACCTGGATTCCTTGCGGAGGTGCCGATATGGTACGTCGCGAACCGAGAATTCAAAGGAGGGCCCGTCGCTTTGAACGACGATGCTACATATTTGGCTTCGCTGCCGTTCAAAGGCGCATGTATTCCGGTCAAAGAAGACGCAGTTAGGTGGCCGAAAACTGTCGGTGAGGTCGCGAAGTATGGTAGAGGTGGAAAGGCCAAGACTGGACAGTCATTTACCGGCCTTCTGTCGTCTGCACCAGGGACTCCATTGACGTCGAAACTTTCTCATGGTTGAATGTTGAATGTTGAAAATTGAATCCTCTTACTATGTTTTACAGCTTATAATATAGATAGCATAAAGATGACAAGTAATAGCATACAGTTAAAACCGTCAGACCTCCAGAATCACTTTCCTTCCACGTGCATTCAACTACTTGGTCAACCACTCCGTCAACTTCACACTCCGAGTCACGCCAACGCATCCATGAGTTTCATCTTGTCGTCCCACTGAAGGTCAACTTTCCACTCCACAGTCCTATCTTCGCCCTGGATCAAGTAACCTGGTAAGCTGCCACGATATAAATGGGGTGACGAAGGGAATAGTCACAAGAACCAAGATATCCCTGGACCCTTTGATTGTCTTCCCGCCATTTTCCAAAGCCTGTGTTTCCTCCGCAATCCGTGCAAGCCATACGCGAGCTACCTCAATTTGTTCTTCGTTCAAGTCGGGTACACGGAAAGTCCAGAGAGCTCTGTCCGTCCCGTGAGTGATATATCCTGAAGAAGATCAGCTGAGAATTCGGTCACAAATATCTTCGTGCAGCCCACCTCCAGTACGGAGCTGCTCGGGTACCCAACGAATCTCGTATCGAAGCACAGGGAATCCAGCTTCATGAAGGTCACGAGCGAGTATACGGATAGGAAGATGAACTCGAAAGTCACTAAAAATCTCCCCAAACAACTTGATTGACTCGTCGCTTGTTGCGGTATCAGGTAGACTCGGATAATGACAAGTCATTGCTGTAACCATATCTTGTGGGTAATACCGCTCGAGATTGGGTGCAATGTCCTTGGGGAATCAATCGGATGGGCGATCGAATAGAGGTACCATTCTTCTTTCAGATCGCCGGTAATAATACTCTTGACACCTTTTTCGCGCAGGGCACTGGCAAAACCACCAGAGCGTTGCCATTCCATCGGACCCGGAGATGCTGGGATCCATTTCCCATCTAAGCAGCCCCGGAATGTACCGAATTTGGTTCCGAGTGCGTCTGTTTCGATCACTCGAGTGATTTCTGATGCGGGAACTCTGACTAGCTGGTCCAAGGCATCCGAGGACGACGGATCGATATTCAGAGCTCCGCAGAGTGCTTCAAACTGCGGTCGCAATTCTTGTGGTGTCCGAGGATCGTTACTGTTGATATCATGAACACGCTCGTCAAAATGAGAGGATGACTTGGTTTACACAATTGCGTTGGATTGGAGTACGGCAGAAGTGAAAGGCGCAATAGTGCCTTTGGGAAGATGAGAGGCAAAGTGAAGGAGTTGATGGACAGAGTGTGCGCCTAGGAAGAGCTCTAGGATCGAGTAACGCAAATGAAAATAGCTCATACCAGCAGATAGTCCGATAACTTGAATATTTTCAGGATCACCTATAAAATAAACGGTGAAGGCGCGTTGGGAGTTGAGCTTGTCCGAAACCACGAACCACCGAAAGAGTCAATATTTTCTTTGATCCATACGAGGGCCAACCATTGGTCTTTGAACCCGAAATTCCCGCTGATCTCCGGCTGGCTTGACGCCAGGAAGCCAAAAGCAGAAAGACGGTATCCAATATTAACCCACACCTCAGATCTCTCTGCAGAAATATACTGTGCTTGCGACTTTAGGCCATGCGGAGAACCAAATTGAAGAAATCTGCCATAAATGGGATGAGACTGGCGTTCATTGGAGACATGTTGATGATAGGCACCCTCCGTGTATGTATACCCGGACCGGAAATTTCTGCGCGCAGGGGAAGGAGGGAGGCGAAACAATATTGAGGAAAAGCCTGACAAGCAAATGAGACTCGTTTGTTTCGGATGATGATGATGATAGACTCACGCGTTTTCAGTGGGATTTCCAAGCCCAACTTTGTCCTCGAAAGGAGTATCTTGAGAAAAATTAATCTTGTGTTATTGTGGCAATGGATAAGCACCCATTCACTCTGTGCCTGACCGTCGTTCGTGGGTTGAAACGCGTCTGCCTCTTCGATTAAAATTATGGTTTGATAAACGAACAACACACACACAAGACGCTTCACGGGTGAACTCCTTGTCGATATCATACCGAAAGTCGGCAGGCAATGGCTGCGGGTCCTCGAACCTTGCGGGCGGCAGAGCGTAAGGGACCTCTTATCCGATAACAGTGAGAATCTGATCTCCCCTCCGATAGTATGATGAGGAATTACCAAGAAATACAGCGCACTTGTTCGCAGCACGACCGCCCGTTACTTTGCCATACTTTGTCTCCACCTGAATGCGCACACTTGTCTTCAGCTCATCATGCAAATGGGTGGCCATCTGGATACTGTAATCGATGTGCCAAGAACTTGAATCGGGATGGGCGTTGGGTAAAGAAGATTCGGTTCTCCAAGACTGGCTTTGGGAGAATATAGAGCTGACGGGTCTTCAATGCGGTACTCCGATGATGCTTCTATCGTGGCATTCCCAAGCGACTCGGATATCGACGTCTTTTCCCAAGCGTTGGATTTGTTAATCAAGAAGATAGCACTGATAGAGGATGCACACGGATCGTCGTCGACCTGGGTTTGGGTCGTTTCTTCAGCTTGGAACCAAGGAAAAGTTTCCGCCTGCCTAGAGGAGTCGGGAGGAGGGGTAGTAAGTAGTGGTCCAAGTCCAAGTTGAACTGGATCCGCATCATGACGGCTCGCGGGCCGAGTCGGGCATCACCGAAAGTTGCGTCGTTGATGTCCGAGTCAAACTTGGAATTCGAACCTGGGCACCACGACACCGAGGTTCACCGTGGTACTCGGTGTCCACTGTCTACCACGCTCCGCTTCCTTCAATTCAATGTTTCCTACGCGCCGCCGTGTGGCATTTGACCCAGATGGAGGAATGTCTGCCATAATGCGGCACCAAGTTTCCCACTACTAACTAGGACGTCGCTGTTTGCCATCTGCTTATCGCAAAAACTCGGGCTGTATCCAAACCCCCCACTTGACATCGAGAGCACCCAGGAATTTTTTCTGAGCAACCAATACTCCGACATGGACGACAACTCGAAATCTGAAAAAGAAGTGACTGAGAAAGCCCAAGTCTCTATCTGGGATGTCGACAACGCCAAATTGGCCGAGCTTGGTTACAAGAGCGAATTCAAGCGTGAATTTTCCCTCTTGGAAACATGCGCATTCAGCTTTAGCATCATGGTATGTAAATTTATCCCCAGCGTAGAACCTTCCTTCATATTGACAAACTGTATACTACTGGCAGGGCATTATTGCATCTGTGTCATCGTAGGTTTCTCTTCTCTTCTGACCCACCACTGCGTAAGTCCTGTCCTCAAAAATCCACAGCACACTGTCGTTCGGTTTGGTATCGGGCGGTCATGTTGGCCTCGTCTGGGGCTGGTTTATTCCTGCCTTCTTTGTAATGTTTGTCGCGCTCAGCATGGCTGAGTTGGCTTCGTCAATGCCGACAAGTGCGGGCTTGTATTATTTCTCGGCAAAGATGGCACCTGCGAAATACGCGCCGTTAGCCAGTTGGATCACAGGTTTGTCTTGCTTACTTCGTCACAGTCTTTCGGTGAACTCACATAGCAGTAGGCTGGGCGAATATTACTGGACAAGTGGCCTTGGTGCGTTCTATATTGTTTCTAAGTTGAGGAAATGTAGAATCTGAGTAAGGAATCAAGGTCTGCTCTATTGATTTCACTTGCGCTCAGATGGTTACAACTGCGATAGCAGTTGGTAGTGACGGCAAAACTATTATTTCTCTCGGTGGCGAGTCTTTCGTTGTGGTATTTTCTGGCAAAGGCTCGAACAGAAAACAGGGACTTATGGAATTCTTGTGGCGATTCTGTTCTCCCATGGCGTTGTGTGTTCGGCTGCGACCCGAGTTCTCGCCAGACTCAACATTTTCTATGTCATCGTCAATGGTGAGTGAAATTGCGTGCGTTAATTCTTTTCTGAATTTTTGTCAAGTGGGGACAAGCTTAGCAGCAATAATCTCTCTTCTGGTGGTATCCGGCGGAAATAAAGTCTCGACCAAAGTAGCGTTCACGTTGTTCGAAAATAACACCGGCTGGTCGAATAGTCAGTACATATTGTTTGCCTTGGCTTCCTCCCTGTTGAACTTGGGAACAGACGGCTGGGCGTTCATATTGTCAATGACCTCCGCCATGTGGACTCTGACTGGATGTAAGTTCTCTGCTTGAGTAGGCCTACTCCTATTCACAAATGACAAACTTTTCACAGACGACTCAGCGGCTCACATATCGGGTATGTATATTCCCCGCTTCGACATCTCTTCCGTCTAAACGACCGTTTAAGAGGAAACCGCGAATGCCGGACGCGCGGCCCCGATTGCAGTCTTGGTGCGTAATGAATTTATCTACTTTGTGCCGTTTTCAAGCGGATCATCATAGGTTGGCGTCGGTGCCACTGCGAGCATCGGGTGGCTCATTCTAATCGCCACTTCCTTTGTTATCCCCTCGGTCAGCGATCTGTTGGGCACAGACCTGCCGCTCCCCATGGGCCAAGTCTTCCTCAGTGTCCTTGGGAAGCGGGGAATGTTGGCAATCTGGTCCTTCATAATAGTAGTCCAGGTAACTTTCTTTCCCCGTTCTTTCATTCTTCGGCTCGCTTATTATTCCCAAATAGTACGTCACGGGGGCTGCTCAAGGTGTAGACGCCTCCCGCGTCGTGTTTGCCTTCGCCCGGTGAGTTGATATATATCCAAATACCTCCGCTTCATGAGCGTATTGTCACAGGGACAACGCCTTGCCCGGATCTCGTTGGTGGAAGCGGATAACTCCCCACACTGCTGTTCCCGTAAACGCGGTATGGCTTGTGATGGGCTGGTCTGCTATCATTGGCCTGCTGGGGTTCTCGGAAACAGCGCTGACATCTCTGGCTGGGTAAACTCCTTCCTTCATTCGCTTGAAGGGCAGGGGGCTGATCAGGATTTCCAGGGCGTCAGTGATTGGATTGTATACGTCTTATGCTACCCCCATCTTTTTGCGTATAACTTCTGGACGGAACAGACTACAGCCTGGACCTTTTAGTCTTGGTCGGTGGTCCACACCGATCGGTGCGGTCGCCGTGGCTTGGGTCACGTTCATCACGATCATGCTACTCTTCCCGCCCGGACAAGCAACCGACGCGGAGAGTATGAGTGCGTCTTCTCTCTCAAAACGTGAATATCGATTGACTTGCTTTACCTATACCTAGATTATGCAGTGCTGATTGTGGGGGCAGTTTTCGTGTTTGCGTCGCTTTCATGGGTCATGTCTGCGCACAAGTGGTTCCATGGTCCAGTTAGAAATGTAGACGACACCGCTGAGAAGCGTTCCAAGGACTAGCAGCCCTACTGGTTGCATTACGATCACAGTATGCGGAGAATGTAAATAGAAAGGCGTTAAGAATTTCAACATGCCGCTCGGCACTTGACGGAATTGGCCGATACTTTCTCACGGTTCAAATGTTCAAACGGACGAGAAAAGCATGATAATTTTGTATCAAATAGATGATGCAGAGCAAAACGAAAGCGAAACTGATGTTACATGCATGTAGGGTCGATATAGAACTTGAGGACTAAAATTAAGCGGAATTGGCCGCGCGAATCTTACCCAGCGGAGTCTTGGCCATGACACTGAGAACCTCGAAAAGAACATCGGCGGCTGCCATAGTGGTTAATTCAGCGTTGGCTACCAATAGATTAGTGTCGAACGACTCAGGTTTCAAAAGGTACGCACTGTCGTAAGCGGGGGCTACCTCGACGATGTCGGCAGAGACGATATGCATGCCCTCGAGGCCTCTGAGAATTGTGCGAAGTTCGCGAGTTGACCACCCTGCGGCGAAATAAGCTGATGGGCCTGTGAGCTTCAGACAATGAGATTACCTCCAGTTTCTGGTGTGCCTATAGGGAGAAAACATTAGGAGCCACGAGACGAGCTATCTAGTATAATGCATCTTACCTGTGGCCGGGGCGAACCTACACAAATTATAAGAATAATGCCTACTCGATTTGGGTTGTGACGGAACTTACGCAGGGTCTATACTGTCGATCTAAGTAGAAGATTTGAGTTGAAGCTTCGTACGACCAAGTTCAAGTTCTTACATCGATGGAGAGATAGACGGGGTTGTCCCCCACAGTATCACGAATCTTCTTTATGATACCGTCGGTTCCTACAAACGGACTGATGAAATCAGTGTCGAAGTGAAGGAGAGCATTGATACCAATGGTGTCTATCTCCCGGGCCTCAATGCGTTGGAATCCAGATTCATCGTCATTATCATAGTCTTCGGGCCCGCTGAGTGTGGTGCGGATAGCCCCGTGCTATCAAAAAGAATAAACTAGGATCAAAGTTTCAAAAGTAAAAGGATGATTTTGGAAGGGGGAAGCGAATTATGGAACAAAAAAGACACTTGCAATTGAAGATCCGTTCTTAATCAGTCCTTCCTGGCTCGCCCAGTAGAAATAAGTGCCGTGATTGATGGCTGCTTGGTCACTCGGGGCGCCTCCGAAAACTGAGGGCTTCCAGGTGTCTAATTAACACTGAACATATGCTCTCAGGAGGAGCAACTATGAATACGGACCGAGGTGGGAATCAAAATGAATGACGGAAATCTTGCCGTACACAGAATTAATGGAACGGAGTAATGGGAGCACGATGGTGTGGTCGCCACCAAGAGTAATGATTCTTGGATGGTTCTTGCCATCGAGCGAGAGCGGGACCAGGGTTTCTCCAGTGGCGGAATCATTCCCCAAAGGCGAAAAGGCTTCACGCTGGAGGAGAGCCTTGTGTCCCCTGAAATGCGGCAAGTTAGGACATTTCAAGAATTCGTGCATTCTACTAACCTTTCGATCTGGTTGATGGCGTATTTATTATCGTAGGGTCTATAGAATGGTCAGAGACGTCTAGGCCGAAATCCGAGTTAGTCTCACGTTACGGGAATGTCGCCGCAGTCGACGATTCGCAAACCAGAACGGAAAGGGTTGACTTGAAGAGGTACATTGTACCCTCCGTACAACGTCAAGCGACGACTTCCTGCCCGAATCCCAGAGGGACCAAACCTCGCACCAGGCCTATAGCTCGTCGCGGTATCCTAATCAACATAAAGTCATCGTGAAGATCATTGGACCGTCAGAACGAAACGTACGAAGGGAGCTCCGATGAAAGCTATATCGAAGGGAACGTCGCTGTCCTTGGTGAGGCATTGAACCCAAGGTAATTTGGCAAACGTAGTAATGCCAGAGAAAATTGCATCGGCAGTGATCTCGCCGTTGAGTCCGCGATAAATGGGCTCGTAGGGGAAGCGCACGTAGTCGAGAGGCATCTGGTCTTCGTGATCATGGTGTTCACCATGAGCGGAAACGTAGACTGCAAGAATAAGGAGGGGTAAAATTCCTGAGAGTTGCATGAGGGCTAGAATTGTGGGGAAGTCTCAAACAAATCCCAAATCTTAATAAACGCTATCTTTGAATTGCGAGACGACCAAACCGAAAAACGTATGACTTTGGGATAACGTTACGGATCAGGATGCCCGTTGGTGTCCATGGATTGAAATGCATGCTTTCGGATTCTATCTGCATCGTGGTGTTCCAGTAATGGTAGCCCCAGCCAAAGAACCAGGTTCTGCACCGACATATGGGGAACCTTACCCATCGGCGCGGTGAGTTGAAGCTGCTAAGTATCAGCAAAAGCGTGCCAGGATAGCCCACGATCTGCTCGTGTTTTGCCTTGAGGCGATTGACCCATGTCAACTGATATTCAACTGGCGAAAATTCCCCTACTCATGAGATTGTCGGGGTCACGGTCTAGTCGGAGGAATTTCTGGCAACATCGAGAAGCGAGATAAGAGACCTCGGTTCCATTGAGGCGTGCCATATCCAAGTCCGAGCTTAAAACGGCCTCTTACCCCAATATCAGACGTCCGAGTATCCGACAGCTTCTCATCGCAAAAATGCAGACGCCTACCGACGAAAGGTTACCGCTTCTGCGTGGAGAGATACCGACTCGCGCGAACGTCCCCGACCACTCGGGAGCGCAAGATGGAACAACTACCACAACTGATTGCATTCAGAACCACCCGGATAAACCCGATGCTCACCTTTTCTGGTCATTGCTGTGTGATTCATGCCCAGGTAACACAATGCTTTGGATAACTTGCTTTGTGTTCAACGACCGGCAGTAATCCTCTCCTACATCCTGCAAAATTCAATCCAGACCACATCAATTTTGATTGCTGGGCGGCTAGGACCAGATGAACTAAGCTGCGCTGCGTTCAGCTTGATGTTGGCATTCGTTTCCGGCGAGTGCCCGACGTTCGTTCGAATCCAACGATGATCCCACGGTTTCAACAGGCTGGTGCGTTGCGCTTGGCGGGACGACGGCACTGGATACTCTCGGATCGCAGGCCTTCACTGGAGGCAACCCGAAAGACCTGTCGATACACTTTCAGCGATGTCTCGTCATTTTGTGGATTCTACTCGTTCCGGTCTGCGTGCTGTGGTGGTTCATCGAGCCAGTTCTTCTTGTTTTGGGACAATCCGCTACGCTTAGCCAAGACGTGCAAACGTTTCTTCGAGTTCTTGTCGTTGGCGCACCGGGTTATATAGGTTAGTATACAGATTCTGAGACAAGCATTGAGTCACTCACAGGAGATTAGGGTTCGAAAGTCTCAAGAAATATCTGCAGTGCCAAGGTAAGGTGAACTAAAGATTCAGGGCGAAAGACTGAGGAAAACCTGCCAAGGCATAATGGGCGCTTCGACAACTATCCTCATAATCGTCTTCCCGATCAACATTGTTTTGAACATTTCCCTGATTCATTATACCCCCCTCGGAATATTGGGGTCCCCTTTGGCGCTGTCTATCACCTATTGGTTGTGTTTCGGGCTTCTCGGGCTTTTGACTTGGTTTTCGCCCGTTCATAAACAAAACGGAACGTGGGAAGGAGTTAGCCTGTCCACCGTCTTCCACCCACAAGGCTGCTATTTGTTTCTTAACCTTGCTGTTCCTGGCATCTTGATGGTGGGAACCGAATGGTGAGTATTGAACCTAGTAAATTATGATCACACAAGTGACTTTCTCAACAGGGCCGCTTTCGAGATAGTTGCATTAGCAGCTGGTCGGTTGGGCGCATTGTCCCTTGCGGCTCAATCTGTGATAATGACGACGGATCAGAGTACGTATACATACGCAGCAAAAAACAGTCCCAGTACTCACTCTTCAAAGTTTTGAACACTCTGCCTTTTGGGATCGGAGTGGCAGCATCGGCACGCGTAGGAAACCTCATTGGAGCTCGTTCCGCCGCTGGCGCAAAACATGCAGCGCATGCGTCCGCGGTTCTGAGCATAGTGGTCGGAGCGGTGGTAATGATTAGCATGATGTTGTCCAGAAATGTTTTTGAGCACTTACCTCTGGCTCCGTTTTGCGGCTGATGCGGCTGTAGGTTTACGGTTATTTATTCAGCGACGACGTAGAGGTCGTTGAGCTAGTCGGGAAAGTCATGCCTCTTGTGGCTTCTTTTCAAGTGGCAGACGGATTAGCCGGGTCTTGTGGTGGAGTTCTTCGTGGACAAGGTGCGATTAAAATAAACAGCTGTCCATGCATTGAGCCAGAGTTTCAGGACGCCAGCATCTCGGTGCGCTCTTCAATTGCGTCGCATACTACGTATTAGCTCTGCCACTTGGAATAACGCTCGCTTTTCGTTGCAACCTTGGACTGCAAGGGCTCTGGATAGGTAAGAAGAATCCCCCATGAAAGTGGGGAGATTTGAATGGAAAATTCTAGGCCAGGTTTTAGCTCTTTTCATCGTCGGTCTAGGCGAATATTATGTGGTTTGGCGGTCAGATTGGGAATTAGAAGTTAAAAGAGGGGCGGAGAGGAATGAAGAAGAGGCGAAGAGACGAGCGCTGGACGCTATCAGAGACCAAGCGTAGCCAAAGAAATCCAAGAGCTTTTTTATTTCGTCAGTCGTCAACGCCTTTCATCGTCGTCGTGGTTGAGTTTCAAGCTTGACCGGGATTTGCCGGTCAACATCGATCACATGGGTATTTCTATTTTTGGGCAAACCTCCACGTCGACACGGTGATTTGTACTTTTGACTGAACCCAAGGCGCGACTCTGAAGACTCTACTCCGGCCATGCCTTCGGCCTTTCCGCTCCCTTCAGACCTCTCGCCGGCGACGGTCACTAACACCGCTTCGCTTTTGAGAATCGTTGCTCTTTCCCTCATCTCTGGCGCAGCTATCGCGTCTCGTCTCTTTGCTGTCATTAATTTCGAGAGTATCATCCATGAATTGTGAGTTTTGCGCTCGTTCTGTTCCTCCAAGACCTTTGACACCATTCTTTCAAGCGATCCGTGGTTTAATTAGTGAGTAAGGCGGAATTTCCTGGCTTCGACTGCTGAAACTATCTGCGAAGTCGGGCAACGCGTGTTCTCGCATCCAAGGGCTTCTATGTGTGTGCTCAAAACATCTCCTCATTCCTCGTTGATTAATTCTGGGTGCAGGAATTCTGGAATTGGTTTGACCCCACTGCATGGTACCCATTAGGTCGTGTCGTCGGTGGAACGGTCTACCCCGGTCTTATGGCAACTAGCGGCGTAATATACAACTTCCTCCACGCTCTCAATCTACCGGTCGACATTCGTAACATTTGTGTCATGCTTGCGCCAGGATTCAGTGCCCTCACTGCCTGGGCAACTTACATGTTTGTGGTCTACCTTAATTATTTTCACGAGTCAGTATGAACTTCAACCCAGGTTTACGAAGGAAATGAAGGATGAGAGTGCCGGACTGCTTGCTGCCGCCTTCATAGGCATCGTACCCGGCTACATCTCTCGGTCGGTTGCTGGATCCTACGACAACGAAGCTATCGCCATCTTCCTCCTCATGTTCACCTTCTTCTGTTGGATCAAAGCCCTCAAGCTTGGGAGCGCCCTGTTCGGTACTCTCGCCGCCGTGTTCTATTTCTACATGGTGGCTGCTTGGGGAGGATATGTATTCATCACCAACATGATCCCCTTGCACGGACTGGTGTTAATCCTGATGGGCCGGTTCAGCAGCCGACTCTACGTCGCATATTCGTCGTGGTATGCCATTGGCACGTTGTCCAGCATGCAGGTTCCTTTCGTAGGTTTCCAACCCGTGTCGACGAGTGAGCACATGGCTGCCCTAGGTACAAAATTTCTTCTTCGTTCTTTCGGTTTCGCTGAACTTTTGCTTCGAGGTGTCTTCGGCTTGCTGCAAATAGTGGCCTTCATTCAATTAGTCAGGTCGCATGTCTCGTCGAAGCAGTTCCAGGACCTGCTCTTCTTCTCCTTGATCACGATTGGCTTGCTTGGATTCGTAGGCGTCGTCGGCCTTACATACAAGGGGGTCATTGCTCCCTGGACAGGCCGTTTCTATTCCCTCTGGGACACAGGCTACGCCAAAAAGTTTGTCGCGCACTCCGCTCCTGTATGCTTGCCTCTAACGTTGCCTCAGGCATATCCCCATCATCGCCTCCGTTTCTGAGCACCAGCCCACTGCTTGGCCATCGTTCTTCATGGATCTCCAATTCCTCATCTTCGTTTTCCCTGCTGGTGTTGTGATGTGCTTCAGCCAGCTTCGTGACGAACATGTCTTTGTGATCATCTACGCCGTCATGGCCAGCTACTTCGCCGGCGTCATGGTCCGTCTCATGCTCACTCTGACGCCCGTCGTTTGTGTCGCCTCGGCGATTGCCTTTTCGTCCCTTCTCGATACCTATCTCGATGGTGCGGAGCCAGAGGAACCCAAGAAAGTTGCAACGCCTGCCGCCCCCACCGTCGGTGGCGCATTAAATGATCTCGTTGCAGCCGCAGTGTCGCCGAAGAAAGGCGAAAAGGCCAAGACCAAGGCGATCTTTGGTCTTGACACTCGCCTCGCTGTCGTCTTGAACGCCCTGGGCATGCTTGCATTCTTCGTCTTCCATTGCACCTGGGCAACCGCCAACGCGTACTCCTCGCCCTCCGTTGTACTGGCCTCGACAAACCCTGATGGAAGCCAGCACATCATCGACGACTTCCGTGAGGCGTACTACTGGTTGCGCCAGAACACTCCGGAGACGGCCGTCGTCATGAGTTGGTGGGATTATGGTTATCAAATCGCGGGAATGGCTGACCGCCCCACGCTCGTGGACAACAACACTTGGAATAACAGTCCGTTGTATCCTTTGCGGTTTCTGCTTCGACTAACTCTTGATCTTTCAGCGCACATTGCCACCGTCGGCAAGGCGATGTCGAGTTCTGAGGAGGTCGCATACCCCATCCTGCGCAAGCACGATGTAGACTACGTTTTGGTCATCTTCGGCGGCTTACTCGGATACTCTGGCGACGACATCAACAAGTTCTTATGGATGGTCCGCATCGCACAAGGTGTCTGGCCTGACGAAATCCAAGAGCCAAACTACTTCACACCTCAAGGCGAATACCGCGTCGATGAGCGTGCGTCAAACGCCATGAAGAACAGTCTGATGTACAAGATGTCGTACTATCGGTGAGTCTATTCGGTCGTCGATCATGCCGTTTGTTCGCGAACCTGAATTGAATAACTTTTAGGTTTGCGGAACTTTTCGGCGGTGGGCAGGCAACAGACCGTGTTCGTCAACAACAGGTGCCGAAGATTGGGCCAACTTTAGATTATCTAGGTGCGCCTCCCTGATTATCTTGTCCTGAGATCATCATGCTAACTCGGCGGCGTATGTCTGTCTAGACGAGGCGTATACGACCGAGAACTGGATCGTACGGATTTATGAAGTCAGGAAGGAGGACCTTCTAGGACGTGATCTGAAAAGCGCGAACGCATTCGCGAAGGGGAAAAAGCGTAAGCGGTCGAAGCCTGTCTCACGGAGGCGGGCCATTCATTAAAAAGCTTTGGACATCACGTATACATTCTAAAATTGAAAAGGAATTTTATAAATCTCATTGTGCCGTCGCGCCACTGCATCGAGCCGTAAGGATATGCATGGAAGCTGCCACTGCAGATCTGCATGAGGCGGTCTTGAACGGCATTTCAGTAAACCTAAAATTTCTAAATGCCAATTGCCTCCAGTTGCCCGCGCTGAATTGCTATTCCGTTTTTAGGCATAAACATTAGACCATTCCAGCCTATAACTAGGTAATTACATTCGGTGTGTAATGCGTACTACTTAATGCGAGTACAGTGAAGGTCCTATGTACAGTAGAAATACAATTTTGCTTGTACAAATGCACGCGGCCATAGCATCCATAGGTGAGTGAGTGAGTTAAGTTCCACAGGAAGAAGATACAATGAAAGTCTGTCCGTCTGTAACGCGCTGCGCTCGGAGGTGAGATATTTTGGCAGTAGATTGAAGTCTTGCCGCCGCCACCGCATTACTGGGGCGGAGGACCATAACGGCACGAAGTGCGGTTGTGGCCCTGTTGTCCACAAAGACCGCAACAGCCCGGAGCTCGGGGTCGGGTGGGCGGAGGAGCGGGCTTTGGGATCTCCGGCTTGGGGCATGTCTTGCGATTGTGGCCGCGCTGTCTACAGTTGCCACATCGGTCTGTGGGACGAAAGAAACCATAGGTAAGACGTTGAGCAGAGAACAAAGAACGCACACTGCGTACTTATGACCTTGAGGTCTTTGTAGTTGTAGTTGTAGGCGTCTGAGTTGCTCGGAGTTGGTGAGCTGTGGCTGCTTCGTGACTACGAAGAAATCTTTCAGATATTTTGTAAACAGAGGGGAGAAACGAGAGCGTACGTCGTCGTAACGTGTGTCGTAGGCTGGGTAGGCCGGGGCAGAGGGGGCACCATTTAAAGACCGTCCAGTCTGTGAACCCTGAGACGGTGGGGGCGAGCATAGCAGTCGACTAATGTTCATGGCGCACTTCCCTAGCGAACTTGGAAAACATTTGACGTCTTTATACGCCTTTCGTTGGAGACGAGGTCAAAAAAGAACTCTGATGTCAGGCGATTAAGTGAAGGATCGAGAACTGTTCAGGTTGCGGCCTTGAGAGTTTGAGTAGGCCGGGAGTGTTACAGCCACACCCCAAAGTTAACTTGATTTGCCCTAAGAGTGCGATGATCAAATGTAAATCATGACGGCCTGGAAAGAGCCGTCGCATAGAGGAGAAGCAGGGTCGGTGGCAGGGCCAGGGACATGAGGAAAGCCAAAACTGGAACTGGAAAACGCAGAATTCGGCGAGTCTCAGTTGAAGTTGCCATTGGTGGGATGTCGATTAATTCATTGTTCGGGTTGGACGGTACTCGTAGCACCCTGAAAATTTTTATGTGTGATAGCGGTCGACGGTAGATGTGTGATGATATGGGCTAGACTAGAAGTAAAGTAGGAGATCATTCCTGGAGATGAGAGGGAGGAGAGAACCGCTAAAGTGCGAAATCTGTGGCGGTGTACTCATCCCAATCATTTGTTTTCGCCTCACTACCCTCTCTCACTTCTTCTATCATGACCGTCCGGCGTCCTTCCTTACTCTAAATCTACCTTCTCAGAGGTCATATATCTGAACGCGTCCAGATTCCTTCAAAGCGGATCTGTCTATCATTTCACCCTCTACTATCGCCGAACACTTGCTGGGGCAGTACTGGATGTCATTGTTCGTTGAATCGTCTCTCAGATGAAGAAGATTAACAAGGGTTTACAACTCGTACATGGTATGGTAACGGACGTGTACAGCATTCTCATCTCTTCAGCCCACTCCACGGGGCTTGTTACTGGCGAATGGGACTCGGAGGATTGGTGTCAGTGCTACACGATGCGCGCCCGGAATATCTCCCCCATAACTTGCTTATCCAGCTCACATCCTTCGTCGCTTCTCCCTCCGATGATTTATTGGATGATTTATTGTGTTCTGGCCCCGGGAGAGTTGGTGATTTTGACGGAGGCACGAGCTCTGAGCTCAGTGATGGTTTTCTCGGAAGGGGGGATGAGGAGGACCCTCTTCGATTGCATTGTGCATGGGCTTCCTGCCATCTCGCCCGCTCCTCATTCCACCGTGATTTGTCTGCTTGCCATTTAACCGCCCACTCCGCTGGCGACAACGGAGTCATATTCTCATCGTCTGTCCACGGCTCGTCCCGGTCTGGTACTCTGTAGCCTTGCTGTTCTCCTCTCCGCTGGGCGGTCTCATCTGTGGGCTGTATCTGCGATGATGAAGGGTCTGCAGACATAGTCTGTGCGTAGTGTGATGCGAGATGGTCTGGGTAAAGCTTTGGCGCCGACTTAACATATATCGCTATACTTATACCACCGTCAACCAATCTCTTTGCCAGCTGTTGGCGGCCGACACCGAATCTGGTACGTGGGTATTTGCTGGGCGGGCGCTCGGAACGCCTCAATCAACCTGTTTTGGGCGTAATAGGAATGCGACGCAACACCGAGTCACCGACACAACAGCCCGGTAACACCGTCTACGAAGAGAAAATCCCTGAAATGATGTCAGCGCTAGTGGTTCGTCGAACGTTTTGCGGCCGCTCAATTTTGCAGGCGTCTCCTTCTCTTCGATCTTCGTGCAAGATCAACTTCTTGTTGTCTGCATCTGACATGAGATTGACATCTCTCTTGTGCCGACATTCTGCGTCTTCATTTTGATTCTGTGCTCGACGCCTTCTAATTAATGTCTCATCCCTTGCGAAGAACAACTCCGTGGCTTATCGTGGCGGTGTTGTGGGCTGAAGTATATCATCGCAATTATGATCGAGTCGCGATACAGAAAATCTCAGTAAGCGGTGGCCCGGTGATTCACGTCTGTGCTGCTTCCCATGTGTCTGAATATTGTTCTCTTGGCGCGGGGAGGGATTTGGTACGTCTATGGTCTCGCTGGTTGTCTGTATGTTGAAGAAATTTTACACCCGGCCTTGAAACGGCCGACGAACCAAACCGCTTACCTCTGTGGCTCCTCGGTATTTCTCTTTGGTCTGCAAGTAGGCTCATGGGAACGGGAACCCCCGAACTAACGCGGGAAAAAATCAGAGAAAACCAACTGTATTCAAGGGAATCACCGGGGCGACGTTCTGTCCTTTGCCTAGCCTTGCTTTTAAGTATGTGTTGTGTTGAAGTCGTTCAACAAACCCAGCTTTTCACGTCTTTTTCTCGCAAACATCTTTCGTTTTTCTGAGGTGGCCCAGCCTTCGTCTCTTCACGAAATTGACAGCTCGTATCACCTGCGGGTTACTCGTCGGAGGCGGCCGCCAATTTTTTGGCATCGTGGCTAGCTTCAGTAAACTCAGATGAAGGTTCGTCTGTGTCATCCGACTGACTGACTGAGACTGTCCTTGTGTGACCGAATTTGAACATGAACTCGAGTCCTTGTCAAGGCCGTATTGTGAACGTTTTTGTCACGTAGCTTGGGCGGTCGCTCTTGTTTCAATGGCGGCTCGGTTTTGGACTTACTCCCCTGACTTCTGACTGGCTGCACCCGTTTGGACCAAGCTGAAGTTCTTTCCAGGCTGTACGTGGACATATTTGTCAAATGATATTTCGGCGATCATTTCTGGTTCGTCAAACTTCTTGAATTATCTGTCTAGACTGCGTAGAACACCCGCGGCCTGGTTTCAGGGTCAGTGGCTGGTGCACGGCAGATACTGCTTCTCCGTTACTTCACTCAGCCTCGTCGCTTACGACTGGTGGTTAGATCGTGCTCTGTCATTGCTCAATGCTGATCATATGCAGGGCATATCTTCGGCACGGCGTCGACAACGATCCTCGAGGTACCCATAGCATCATCATCCGTTCGTTCAGGCTGTGGGGTCACAATGGGTGAACGGCGGAGGATTGTCATCGAATTTTAACTTTCTATTTTTTCTGAAATTTATTCGTTTTCACGAGGCACTCGTGAAAGATGTGAAGGAGCCGAGACTGGAAGGTTTGTAACATTTGTAGTACATCTCCACGAGTCAAGTCTCGAATCGTCTGGCTCGGCATTCTCGGACTTGGTCTGTAGCTCTGGAAGTCGAGTCTTCCAGCCTCGAATCGGTGTGAAGTATTTTTGTGCTCTTACTTGGCTCTTGCTCAGCAGCATAATATTAACCTTAGCGTGCGGACTGCACTGTACGGAGTATTATTTCTGGGAAGAGACTTCCGTAGTTCAACCAATCAGGACGATCTTACGGCTTCAGCGTTGCCTCCGATTGGGTGTGATGAACCAATCAAATGGCGGTCTAGAACAAAATTCAACTTGCACAACCTTTGAGTTTCTCGCTCTGCTACAGCCCTCTAAATGGCCAACCAAAGCTACTATGCATTATCAAGGCTTCTTCGAATTTTTCCCCATTTTCTGAGTAAGAAATAAGGGTAGATATGGGAGATGCAACAGGATTGGTCGGCCAACAACCAGTCAAGCGGTGGTCTGGCCTTGGGTCCAGAATATGTTAGTTCTTACAGTTCCTCCCACAAATAAAAGCGACCAGGTCATGCTGTCGTTGCCTACACCCCCCAGATGCTCCCCTACTTGTCTCTCCAACCGCCCCTCCGTCCGCGCATAACGCGCCCGCGCGGCCTATGGAAGGGTGGGAAATCTAAACAACGGTTCAACTTGGACGGATTCCGGTCCAAAAGTTTGGGCTCCGACACCAGCAGCGACGACGATCTAGACGGCTATTGTCTTCTCGAATACAGTCCGGAGCCTTTCGACAACGATTGCTGCAGTATGGACACTTCCGAGCCCCCGACAGCACCCGACAGCCGATTTGAGGAATGGGAGGCGCTGAAGGATCTATTTGCGCGTGCAGCGGAGAAGTATGAGAGTGGGTATCAGTGCTATACTCGTCGTCTATCGACCTGCAGTCTTACGGTTCTGCAGGCGACGATGTCAACGAAGCTGTCGCACTGCTGCGAAGTGTCATAGCTGAAAGCGCCCGATTTCTGGTCCTTTACGAAGATCCTTCTCTGCTGTTCGCCGAGCCTGGAAGTAAAACTCCAGAACCTGTATCTATGACTTCCCCAAAGACGCCCAAGAAAAAATGGTGCGTTCCATGATTGTACCACAATCTCGAGTCTAAACAAGCTCGTAGCACATGTCGAGAAAATCCGACGGCGCTCCACGCTCAACTTGGTACCGCTCTATTTCTCTTTGGAAACCTTATCGCGCAAGACCCTTCACTGGCACTACCCAATGAACCATCGATACCGGCAACCTATTGGTTGGCTGCTCTTGACGTATTCGAGACGGGGGAGAATCTTCCTAGTCGAACGAGTGGACGCGGCTGCGATGCACCGGAAGACTGGCGGATGGCTATAGTCTGGGGCCGCACTCTTATCTGCGTGGCTGACGCCGCCCTGACATTACAACTGCAAAGTTCGAGCGCACCCCCGCCCCCACCAGAGCGTAAATGGCAATCACCCACCGCCTCCCCGTTCGCTGCCATCGCCATGCGCCGCCCGCCTGCTTCGCGCCGTATAGTGCTTGCGACCGCTGATATGCATGAACTTCTCGTCCTGGCCATCGATCACTTTGCACGTGGAATCTTCCACATGCCGCGCACTGCGCCTCGGACAGAACCCGGTCCTTCGTCTGCGCCTACATTTGATCGCTCGTCTGAACTGTTTACGATTGCCCGGGAGGCGCTGGCACTTGCTGAGCGCCTGCCCGCGGCCGCAGAGCGTACGCGCTGGGCTACGTGGGCAGATAGCGTGCTACAACAGATCCCAGTTCAGACTGAAGCGGTTATACGAGTGCGAGGACGGTGTTGGCTGGTCGTTGGAACCGCCCGCGTTGAAGAGATCGAAGCCAGTGCGTGGGGCGACAGTGAAAGTTCCGACTCGCCACCCTCGTCCTCGCTTGACAGCGAAGAGGCTGAGGAAGCTCGCGAGGGACTCGAACGTGCCATAGAATTTTTCGAACGCGCGATGAGTGAGGGGTTGCAGGGTACGGATGTTGCGGAATCAGAAAGAGGTTCTGAGGACGAATTACGCGCTTTCCTTATCGAAGCGCTGTTGACGTTGGCCAATCTCACCAAGGACAAGGACAGCCAAGAAGCGTTATACCAACGCGCTCAGCTTCTAGGCGGGGACACACTAGGGATGGAGATGGACATGAGTAGTTGAAGGGAGGACGGCGCTAGATCTAATTGCTATTTAATACCCGGCACTGGGACATGATGTATCCATAAACCAATGTACAGTATTCAAACACACAACATACACGCAATTTTACACTCAGGCCACACTACCGCAGAAATCCTAACTCGTTATCGTCGAGCGCCTAGGCAAACAACGATGTATGGGCGACATCCGACACGGCCGCGAACACCAGGTTTTCGTGCATCGAGGACAACGAGGAAAATTCACCCCCAGCGTCCCACACGCTGCACATTCGACGCGGCTTCCTACGCGCGAGCATCTCTCCAGAGCCTCGAGTGCTGGGTGAATACGCGTTGAACCTGATTGTTCGTGCGACTGGCACCGCTCCCTCGACCGTGAACGTTCACGTTCTTTTTTTCGTGCTTTCACTGAAACCCGGGAACGCCCTCCGAGTCCCCAACCGGGTGGTACGGGTTGCCGCTCGCCTTCGAAAGGTGAAGCTGTTCGACTGATGGAGGGTAAGTCTTTGTCGCTGAAGACACTTCGCGACCGTATATGGCGAGGGATGATGGTGTATTCACGAGCGTCGTATGATTCCTCGTTCGCGTCGGAATCATCATCTGACGACCCGCTAACGAGACTGCGCAGTGCCGTACGCGCGGAACCCGTGAGCGTGAACGCGCCAGTCGCAACCTGTACTGGGCTCGAACAGGCACTGCTTTGAACCGCAATCTTTATTTTGGGTGCATTTCCGTCAAAGGGAACGGAGACTGAAAGCGTTCGGCAACGACGATGTCGAGTCCGGGGCTAAGTACTCGAGTGAGCGGGTGGAACACAAATCGAGTGCAGCGTACCTTCTGTTCAAGCGCGTCTGTATGTGAAGGAGGAAACGGTTGTGCATGGGATGACATGCTAAATGCGCGTTATTATCCTCCCTTAAATACCCCCCGGAGTCAACAGCTTGGCTTCTTTGATAACGATGGAGATAAGCCGCTGTTGATTGGCCGTTGACGTAAAAATGTCCGAGATAGTAAACTTGAACGGAGATGATCCAAGTTCTTTGCCTCAAATGTGAGGTATCCACTCGAACCATTCGGAGGGACAATGTGAGCGATGCGGACGAGCTGAGGAGAAAGATAACGAGTAGACAAGGTTAGGTTTTTCAAGAGAAATACCGAAAAATGTCCAACGGAACAGACCAAGTGCAAGCGAGTGGTTGCGCGTCAGAAGGGATATAAAGGATAAAGATTTCATTTTAAATGCACCTGCCGCGAATGTTACTCTAGTCAGTTTCTGGTCGCATTGACCGCTCGAACCCGAGCGCACTCGACGAGAACGGGCGAGATGGGAAAGGAACTGTGAGCTATCTTTGCGTGCAGTTTGTTAGTGAAGTGGTGGCTGCAAACGGTGGGAGAAATAGGACTTACCTTACTGCCAGGCCCACCGACTCCAGTGACGATACGACGTCGTGACTGCTTTGGACGGCGCGAATCATCGAAACACTTCAGAAAGAACTATCACGGCCGCCTTCAAACACCCACAGGTCAATGATTTTATGCATGTGACAAATTAATGTGAATTCTGGCAGTCAGCGAGCGAATCCTGCTGCGACGGCGAACAGACGCGAACGGAAGTTTGCTCAAGCGGCAGGGCGGGCGGAGCAGCGACTAATAACACCTAGAACGACTCAGTCAAATTTGGTCGTGACACCAAAGTTTGCGCTGAAAATAAGTTGAAGGATGGCCGTTGACGGCCACGTTCCCGACGAGAAGCCATACATGAGAAGTACCTCAGCAGCTGTTGTATACCGCGGGGTTGACCGAGTTCTGTGTTGTTGAATGGTTATCGCGTACATTTTGCAGATCCGCATCACTGAGAATTTTGTGAACCATAGTCAGACTTAGATTGCTTACTGCAAATCAGCCAATTCCAACAAGTATGGGCTGCGCAGCTCAGCTTTGCTCAGTATGAAGCGCTTCTCGATCGACTTGGAACTCGGACTCGAAAGAGTAAGTTGGCGTCGGCGCGGGCAAACGCGAGATTAAATGTTGACGAGATCATGACGGCCAGGTACCCGAAAAGTATAGGAATTCGCAATGAGGCGGGTCCGGGACCGCCAATTGAACTGTCGTCCAGGATTCAAGGTCCCGGTCGGTTCTTGTCGTAGGCTCCCCACGTTTTTCGAGTTTCGTTCTCATCACAAACGGGCCTCCATCGTTACAATTGCCGCGCTGGAACGATCGGAGAATTCCCGGGAGATATACGAAAGGAAAAGATCTTGCTAGCTCCATCCTCATTTGAGGCTCGCCAGCGCGTTTTGACCCTCGTCGAGGGAGAAAGCAAGAGAAAGCAGCTTGAAACTTCGCCGTAACACTGATGTGACTGTCATAATTGATCGCTCGGATATCCGGGCCGATGCCTCTTCAACTTGTCCACAACCCTGAATTCTGAAGCCTTACCTCGATGGCGGCTGCTGCCGGTATGCTCAGATTCAAATTCATTGAATTCATACAGATGATAGGTTCAGACCTCAACCCCGCCGTGGATTTCTTTGCCGGGACTTTGGCGGTAAGTAAGTTCAATCGATTCACAGATTTTGCGGAATGGTCAAGTTACTGGCGATTTCAGGGCTTGGGTGGGCTTGTGGCGGGCTTTCCATTTGACACAGGTATGTATGCATTTGACTGAGGATCTCCATCCAACAGCAAGTTCTAGTCAAGGTGCGACTACAGACTCCTGAGTTAGCGGGACATTATCGCGGGTCGCTACCACGTACGATCGCGACAATCGTGAGGGAAGAACGCATATTCGGGCTTTACAAAGGAATCACCTCGCCGCTTGTATGTTTCTGTGAATTTCTTGATTCCAATACTTGACAACAGTCAGCGAAGCTCACTTTCGCGTTGATGAATGGTCTTGTCTTCGCATCGTACAAATTTTTCTTACGGCTCCAATGCCCGCTCGAAGGAAATGCGTCCCTCACCCAAATCACCCTTGCAGGCATGGGCAGCGGCTTCGTCTCAGCCGTCATCACAACGCCAACAGAGCTCATTAAGATCCGGCAGCAGCAGTGCATTGGCAAATCCACTGCGCGCGGCGTCGCCGCCGGTATCTTCAAAGCAGGTGGCATCGCTGGGTTATATCGTGGGGCGCTCTCGACTGCGTTACGGGACTCTGGGTACGGTGCCTACTTTGCCTCGGTGCGTCTGACCGGAAACCGCGATATACGGAACCTTAACGCATTTGCATCAGTATGAAGCAGCGATGCGAGTTCTTGCTCCTCTGGACATAAATCGTACCGGGTGGCCGGTGCTTGTCGCTGGTGGTGTCGCAGGAATCGGTAAGGAAGATTTTGTCGTTTTGGGCTCCTTGGTTAAGCTTGGCTAATGTTTGTCTCGCGTCAGTTGGCTGGCTTGTGACGTTTCCGCTAGATGTGGTCAAGACGCGCGTACAAGGAAGCGGGGTCGGTGCTCTTCAGGTTTCAGGTATCGAGTCGATAGTCGCTCGCTCCAGCAACACGCTTCAAGTCAATCCGTATCGCACGACCTGGTCCACCATCGTCAATTCTTATAGAGCTGAGGGACTGGCCGTATTCTATCGCGGACTCACACCAACGCTCATCAGGTCAGAATTAAGCTCTACTCAATCGCGGAAACTTCAAATCGTGATGAACAGGGCTGTCCCGGTCAACATGGTGACTTTCGGAATCTTTGAACTTGTTGTGAACGCGTTCGGGTAGACGAGACTCCGATTCCGTGCCAGTAACACTTGGTGTGACTATATCCAGAGTATCTAGTGCCGGTGAGTGAACAATTGGCTGAACAGCCAAGCCTTACCAAGTCATTCCCAGTTGATAACACTCAAACGCCGTTGCCCATTCGAACAAATAATTGGCATGGCGAGACAATCGTTCTACATATTAGACAACTAGACAATGCCGCCTGGCGTTTTCTATACAACAATGATAGAAATAGAATCAATAATAATATTGTACAACTTTTGAGGCGACTAATTTTGCCCGCGGCCGCGGCGCAGCCTGTGACATCGCATCGCAACACCTCTCTCAATCATTAACGGCGACTACATGTCGTATGAGCCTCTCTTTCAAGACAACGAGGGAGAGCGCGAACAAGATGGACTGCTGAGGTCGAAGGACCGCCCCAAACCTCCCCAGATTCGCCCTGCAACGTACTATGGTGACGGCCCTTTCGACCCACCAAGTTCGGATGAGGAAGACGAGGCGCTTCTGGAGAAGGGGCTACCCCCGAGCCCAGGCGTAGCTGAGCGGGGAACTATCCTCTCTTCCAAGCGACCAAATTCTCTCCGCCTCCTTGTCATCTCTCTCGTTTCTCTCGTCGCTCTTTCCGGAATCATTGGCATAATAGCAGCCCACTCTTATGTCGGCAAAACTTATCGTGCTCCTGGATACAAGAAGTTTTCCATGGATCACGTCTTCAATGGTTTGGATATTCTAATAGTCTTCGGATATAGGCCTCACCTGCGCACAGGTACATTTAGTGCGGATCGGCGCAGCCTTTCCTGGGTACCTGAAGGTTTGATATTCGACGACTCTACGCGTCTCTTCGTTGCTTAAAGCTGCTCAGCGGGCGATGGTGTGTTCTCGATATGGGAGAATGGTTACATCAAATTGGTCGACTTGAAGACGAACACCACCAAGGATTTGGTCTATACGTTCGATGTGAAAAGCGTGTGTGACCTTTACTTCACGATCTTCTGGTGCTGAGTTCGTATCAATCTCAGCCAAATGGCTTACCTCTGTCCTGGGCTAGCTGGAAGCTATCCCCAGACATGAAATATATTCTCGTCGAGTCTGATCACAAAAAGGTACTTCATGTTTCGTCTTTCGTACTGTATCTCATTGCAACAGCTATGGCGGTGGTCGAGCTTCGGAAACTATTACATCCACGAGATTAGCACAAAAGTCACAAAGCCGCTCACTCCACCAACGCATCCTCCGACGGTATCATACGCGACATGGTCTCCCACCGGAGAGTCGATAGCCTACGTGATGGGAAATGATCTTTATGTTCTACCGTCGCCATCGTACGTGAAGTATTCTTCACCTCTCCATATTCCTGACACTTCCATAGCTCAGCTAATCCAATTCGAGTCACCACGACAGGCTCCACTTCCCTATTCAACGGAGTTCCCTCCTGGGTTTACGAAGAAGAAATTCTCTCCAGCAACTTTGCCTTTTGGTTCTCTCCCTCATCAACCAAACTCGCTTTCCTGATATTCGACGAGAGCCTTGTCGACGTCTTCACTTTCCCCATCTACAACCCAACCGAAAATTCAGACGAGGTTGTCCCTTATACGGGAGAGGTCAAGATGAAATACCCCAAACCTGGTTACCGAAATCCCATAGTGGAGGTCGCTGTCTTCGACCTGGCTGCCCATCTCGAGGCTGGGCAGTCCCACGTTGAGCTTCTGGAGCTTGATTGGACGGGCAGACACGTCGGCGATGACAGTACCATTTCGGAGATCAAATGGGTCAGCGACGACATGCTCATTCTCAAGGAATTGAATCGCGTCGCTGACAATGGCAGTGTCGTCTTGTTTGAGAACCTTGCCAAGGGGTCCACGCTGAGCCTTGCTGACCGTGCAAAGGGCACCGTCGTCAGGAAATTAGGCAAGGACGGCGAGGAGGGTGATGATGGCTGGGTTGACAACTTTCAGCGCATCTATCCTTTGTCTAAAGCCTTGTTGGAGTCGTTGTCTGCTGGGGCTGTAGGTGCCGCATATATCGATGTAGTGCCAACTCCGGAAGGGTATAGCCACCTCGCACTGTTTAATCCTGCGAGTAGTTCCACTCCCATCTGGCTAACGTCGGGAGAATGGGAAGTGACGAGAGGCGTCATGGGTATCGACGCCACGAACGGAATTTTGTACGTCACGCTGCCGCCTTTCCTTCTCAACACGATACCAATGCTAGTCGCAGATATTTTGAGGCAGCGAATCCGTTGTCGACCACACGTCATCTCTACTCGGTACCCCTTCCGTCTCTCAACCCGATTGCCAAAGAGAAACCCAAGATGCAATCTCCCACGGCTCTTACAGATACCTCTGAAGCGGCATACTATTCTTCGGACTTCTCTCCGCAGGCTGGGTTCCACCTACTAAGCTACCTCGGCCCGGGCATCCCTAATCAGAAAGTCGTCAAAGCCGCAGACAGCGGTCAGTTCCCAATCGTCTGTTTATACGTCGACTAAGTTAATTCGTTTTAGCATTTGAATACGTCTTGACGACGAACGAGCGGCTAATCAACGTAACGGAGGAGTACGAGGCCGCCACGGTGGTCCATTCGACCATTGAGGTAGATGGAAATGGTGAGCTTACCCCCATTATCTTTCTACCTAGCGAGTTTACTTGACCATGATCCGCAAGAATTGAATGTAAAGGAAATTCGGCCGCCTCGGATGGATGACTCAGGTCGAACGAAGTACCCCGTCCTCTTCCGCGTGTATATATCTTGTGCCATGAGCGCACGTTTCGTCTCACTTATTCTGTCCTGTAGATATGGAGGGCCTTGGAGCCAACTGGTCGATTTAACTTTTTCCCGTGGTGACTGGCATGAATACCTCGCATGCGGACATTCATATATAATCGTCACCGTGGACGGTCGGGGTACCGGGTTCAAAGGTCGTAAGCTGCGTAATGCAGTGAAGGGTAATCTTGGGTTTTGGGAGACGAAGGACCAAATCGCTGCGGCACGGTAACAACATCGTTCTATCTTCAGATACAGTCACTGACGGTTCGCATAGGATTTGGGCTTCGAAAGATTACGTTGACCCGAAGAGAATCGGCATCTGGGGATGGGTAAGGAGCATTGAATTCTGTTTTTTATGATAGTGGATGTCTGACGCTGTGTCCTTGCCAGTCTTATGGTGGTTTCATGAGTGCCAAAGTAGTTGAGGCGGATGCTGGGATCCATTCTCTTGCGATGTCTGTTGCAGTGAGTCTCAACTCGTTCCGCGATCCACTCCCGTTCTTCAACGAGTCTTCAATTTAGCCTGTGACTAGCTGGCGGTTATATGGTATGTATTCACTCGCAACGATTAATGCTATGTCTGACCCTCTTGTATGTATAGATTCAATATATACTGAGCGGTATATGGGCCTTCCAGATCTCAATCCTGGGGGATACATAAACGCCTCCATTTCCAACGTCACTGCCTTCCAGAAAGTCGATTACTTGTTGGCGCACGGGAGCGCAGACGACAACGTTCATTTCGCCAACTCAGCACACTTGCTCGATATGTTCACCAAAGCCCATGTGCGGAATTTTAGGTTTAGAATGTTTACTGATAGGTGAGTGATCTGCTGCATGGGATGCTTGTAGATAATCGGGCTGCCAGTGACCATGGGATTAATCGACGGGGTGCAAACAGGGAGGTGTATGAGTACATGACAGGATTTTTATTAGAAAAATGGGGTAAAGGAGGACGGAAGAGAGGGTGGTGATAGGCTACGTTGTACATTATAATATTATCCACATATCGCGCGGGATAACGAGTCTCCTTTTTGTGCCGTCATATTGAACGTGCACCACACTTTCTTGGAGATTGCGTGTCAATCCGAGTCAAAGCAGTCCACACGATAGATTTTACCGCATGCATTCCTTCAGATACCGTGCAATATATTGGAGTTGAAATGGTCCCGGGGACGGTGGCTACCGGATATGTATGTCTGTGAATTCTGCAAAGCGGGAGAAACACAAAAAGGTTAGGAATGTCCACAGCAAAGAAAGGGCTGAGTTGACGTTCGATGTTCATGAAGTTCATGCACATACTTATATAGACTATCAGGTAGGATGCGCAGTTTTCAATTGTTACCGTAAATCTCAGCCGGGGACTCAGCACCGACTCAGAATGGACTAATTGTTGCTTTCTCAACGACACTGTCGTATACCAGACGCGACCTGGAAATAAGAAATTTCAAAACCTGGATGTATGGAAATCTGACAAGTAGAACTGGAGTCCAAGTCGCCGCAGGTCGAGATACGTCCAGAAATGGAAAGTCGGCAAATTGATCCGAGTTCAAACTCCGTTTCGGAGTTTGTAACGCTTTGAGTTTTCACCTTCTACCATTCAGTGTTCACAACTTAGCTCAGGCGCACATTCGGATCTCATCAGAACATGGCATGCGAACTATTCGAGCTGTGTATTTGCTCAGGAAATGCGTGTATCGGCCAACCTAAACTCCCACTGGCACTGGCACAGTGGCACTTGCCAGGCGAAGCTTATCGACTCTGAAGGCTCTCAGGACACCAGCAACCGACCCTGTGACAGCTGCGGGCCTTCCACCGTCAAACACTTGAAGTTTGGACACCACTTGGGGCCAGTCTACGGAGTCTTTATAGTCGAAAAGTTTCTCCAGCTATGTCACTGTGTGCAGTTGAGGTCCTAGCCAAGTGTCCACTCAATCGATGGCTGGTTTCATCTAAATTGGACATCATTGGGTCAACCACGACGCGAAGGGAGGTATGTATATGATGCCGCTATCGCCATCTCTACTCAGCAGGGCATACGAAACTAGTCGAGGTCGCGTTTGCGACGGGTATGTTTGGGGTTTACCCGTATTCAGCGGCAAAGTTCTTCACTCGGGAACTTCAGTATCTTCCCGCCAGTCGCGGTGAAGAGTTTTTGTCGAAACCTGCATTATGGATGCCTATCTTTTGGTTCTTCGCCGCGTTCGAACACGACTATCTAGGGGTGGTCTGTGTGTGGGAATTGCGACGCATATAAAGACGGCGTCGTTTCGTGAATGAGTACAGATACACCGAAGTCCTGGGATTGAGTTGACAATTACACTGAGGTTGGCGGCGGTTCTCCGATCTTCAGTAACAGAATTCAATCTTCTCAAGAACCTGAAGCATCAGGTACATGTTCCTCCCGTAAGTCTAGATCTTGCTTCTCGCCCACTATCACACAGGAAATCTAGCTCTTTGGCGAGGCACGCCAGTCAACGGTGAGCCTCGCAAAGCCCGTTGCAGCTATATACGTTGTCTCTTCAGCCCGCACACCACTGCTCTCGCCGACGGTGAATTTTCCCGAAACAAAACAACCTCACTCGGAACTCGGCTCTGCCATTGCTGTTTTGTCGGCCCCGACACCACGGCACTGACAGCGACTGTGTGGGCAGTCCATTGCGGCCTGGCAAACCAGAGACTCCAACCCTCTCGTAGAGGCGCCAAGTCAGCTTCGCGCTGATCGGCGTGGTCGGACTGCGAATTTTGGGGTATCAAAACCCCCAACACGAAAACTGGGACTGTTTCTGGGCGAGTACAAGGTGGCAAGATGTCTATTCCATCCCCGCCACTCAGGCAGCATGTATGTACTTGGGTGGCGTCACAAACTTTTCGATCTATGCGGAGACCTGATGAGTACTGTTTTTACTTTTTTACGGAGTATTTGTGTTCTGAAACGGTCAGTCTGGTCATTACATCGTCTTATTTTTGTTTTGATTGTTCGTTTTAATTAGGTTCAGCGAAAGCCGTTTAATTATTTCCCGGCGAGTTCCACGCCCCAGCCCGTCAAAATGAGAACAATCTGAAATGAATCCCACCGAAAGTCAATTGACGGTTCTCAACAATTTTAGCTTGAGTATGTCTCAGGAAAAAGTTCCACATTCGCCCAACATTCGCCGGTCCCGGCGGCGGGCATCAAAGTTGAAAGAAAGCTTTGACATTCATGACGAGACAAAATACTTTTACATGTCAATGCCACTGCAGAATAGAGCGAGTCGCTGGACTGTATCCACGCATTTTCGTAATGAGATGAATTTTGGTCTGAACTCAATCTAAACTGGCTGAACAATTTTATTACGTAAGTAAGCCATCGGTTGTCTCCGAAGACTGTTTGCCTTCGGCTTTGGAAAACGACTGATGGAGGTTCTTTCCGCACGACCATGTCCCTAGTCAACTTGAGTTGGGACCCGGTCCTACTCATATCTCAGGTATTTGCAATTGCGCCAAGTCTTTCTATGAATCAACTGTTCCGTTAGATTGTTTCAATGCAAAGTTTGCATTATTTGACACTTTCCATATGTGTGCCGCCATTGCTCAACCTCTTCGCCGAACCTTCCTCTCTGAATTATGAAGGGGGTGCCGCAAATGTCGGTCCGTGAGCAAACCGCACGCCCCCGTTTGTGCATCTTATTCAGCGGTAGGAATGGTCATGGATTGGCGAGAAATGGCTGGCCGCCCGACAGTACGCGGTATGCAAGGTGAAGAGCGCTGGAGTGCGTACAGAGGTGTATGGAGTGGTGGAAGGAAGGTTGGTTTTGGTAGGCCGGAAGACCAATGGGATGGCAGGACCGATCCCATGCGAGGCTGGGTAATCGCCTTCTGCTGGCTCCTGGCTTGCGGGGCAGAGTAAGTTTCTTTAATCTCTGCACGCTCAAAGTCTGTCTTGCTCACTTTGCTTAAGTACATATTATCTGTACACCTTGATACGCAGGCCGCGGCTTATCCTCGATTTCACCCTGACCCTTGTTTTCAACCATTTGGTCCTCACCACTTATTATTCGGCGTCAATGCCAACCTCGCTTTTCTTTTGGCTGGTCATGGTTGCTGGGGCTACGTTCATGATTATCGTCGCGGAGCAGCTCTGCGTCAGGCGAGAAATGTCGGAAGGGTTGAAAGTAAGTAAATTGGCCCGAATGTTTTTCTGTTTAATCCTTTATAAGGTTGTCACCGCTCAACCCAGTGCGGACGAGGAGACGGAAGAGATGGAGATGGGTCTTTTGCCGCGAACCTCAGGATGACGGTGCCCGCTGGACCGCTTGGACGTAGCATACCCATGTATTCACTATAGTTTAGAACTTCTCGATTAATCTGTTTTGGTTCAAATTGTTGCTTCAAATCAGTCTGAGTCACAGCCTCACTTCGGTACAAATAAACAAATCCTTTCAACCTCCTCCCATGTCGACCATGCCAGGCGGCCATGGTTTGTCGGCCTTTCCGTTCTCCACGCATCTCGCTATTTCTCCCAGGTTTCGGCGAACTGGGTGGCGTCTCTCCGCGCCCTTATCCCATGGATATATATGTTGAACTTCACGGCAGAAATCGGGGAAAGAACCTACATATTACTCTTCAGAAAGTCTCCGGGCTCCAGCTTACCAAAATCGCCAAATTCCCGTCGCTCTCTTGTGCCGACTCTGACGCTCACACCGTCCGCCGATATCCGCAAGAAAATATTTTCTGTCCGCTCTTGCCTGGGAATCCTTCTCGTGCGAATGCAAGGCCAGACCTTTAAAGCCGCCGTGTTCGCCTGAAGTTGCCCGCACAATGTCGTCTCTCTCCAGACCCGCTATTCTCCTATCTCCGCTCATGGGCAACATATACCTGTGTATGGTTTGTTGCCTCCTTGCAAGCGGATGCATGTATTAATGTTCCTGATCGTTCAACACTATGCAGTAAGTACTGTATATGTTAGACACGGCGCCAGCCCATCTGCTTCACTGTCGGCCGATTTGATTCGGACGCAAGCGAGGTCTCGGCAATTGAATCCGCAGAGACATATACAGCACCAAAAAGCCATCGAAGAGCTTTCTGTCGGATTTCATTGTCAATGTATGCCGCTCCTCCGCACGTCTGATCACTGGTTTTACGCTGCGATGTCCCTGGCTCTTCAATCCGTGGCAGTCTGACAATTGCTGTTGCCCGTTCGCGGTTTACCGCGTGCAATAAGTTGCCGGACTTAACCCGTCGTCTTCCGCTCCCTTTGATGACGGTAGGCAGCCAATTAATTGCAATTCATGTGCGTCTCATTCTGTCGTTTGTTTTGTGTCGTCTGATCCTCGGAGGATGTAAAATATTTCATTCGAGGATTCTGTTGGCTGCTCATCCCCTGGCAGGATTTCTCTATGAACACGCCTTGCTGTATCTGATTACCTCTGAATTGCTCTTCGTCTGCTCAGAATCTTCTGCTTCTACTGTTCTCCTCCCTCATCAAATTTCTGATATTCGGGCCAATCGAACGATAGACCCGTCGTTTCCTCCGTCTTGACCTCGGCATTCTGTGTTGACGCTCCCTACAACCCCCGCATCAGAGAAACCTCTCTAATTGCCTGGTCATCGCAGTATGGGTCATACGTGATGGAGTTAAAAGCGGAACTTGAAAAAAAGCTGTCTCTTCACATGAAGGCAGCCACAGAATTCGAAGCAAACAATCTCCCCGGCTAATCTCTTGTCCTCAAACTGGTGGACTCTTGGAGCTTATATATGACACCGTGATGCCGCGTTTGTAACTCGAAACTGGGGTTGAATGTACGCGTCCAGTCAGTCGGCTGGGCAGTTCGGTCCTGCTTTCCGTGCATATTCCCCGAAGTTCGGAGCCCTGGTGTTTTCGAGTTCAGCGCCAATCTCCCAATAACAGGAATAATATGCGGCGATATCCTTGATTCGATGGTTATGCTTAGCTTCGGTCACAAACAGCTATGTTTCTCTCCCGAAGTATGTGCTGCGTGCGGAGCGGCCCCCCGAGAAAGGTGTTCAAGTACTACCGAATTCGCCACAAAGCTGTTTGAAGTCGGGCATACTGGCTTCATTGGGAACCCGTACCTCGTCACCGTAGAATGGAACAACGATTGACGCCTCGATAATCAGGTTCCAGGGTATCACCTGCATTGTTTAGAATCTCATTCTCTGTTGCAAGAACCCCGTTTTCTGAACAAGGTCAGCAGAACTTCTCTCATTTCAATGAGACAGAGGAACAATGCACGATGGATGGGTAAACGCGGTGGCGCCCACAAAGCATGGAGCGCGCTGTTCCATGCGATCATCTCCTGTTTCCTCGGTCCGAACACACTCAGGGTCAACAAGATGAACATAGGAACTACATCGGTTGGCGGATTGGTTGGCGAGCACACTGCAGTTTGTCATTCCGCGTATGCACCCCCTTGACTGCGGCTCAATCAAGCAACCGCAGACCATTAATGATTAAAAATGCGCGTCATTGAAGCTATGAATTAGGCCAGGCAGACAACGCCGGCTTAGGTTTCGCCGACACCTTGAACCTCTTCGAAATTCGAATTCGTCAGTCGAGTGGAGGAATCATCGCGGGAGGCGAAATTTGATCTCGCATCATTTTCATCAATGGGAACGCCAGTGTCCCGGAATTGGGCGCACTGATTAGCATTTGGCTTTGCGCGACTTTCTTGTCTTCCACTTCTAATTTTTGGGCCAATCTAATCTGTATGTCAAGATCCAGAGTGAGATCTCACTCCACACTCAACTTGAACTCATCCCGGGGTGGTCGACTACACAACTTGCGGTCCGCGGCAAAGGTTGTTCAGTGCTGTCAATTTGGTCTGCTAATTCTCGCTAAAATCGTCGGTCCGCTGCAAGGCGGATACGCGAATGCAACGTGCAAATTCCTGTAGTCAAATTATCTGTTTCCCAATGAGGAAAGCTATAGTTTTGGGGTAATCGAAGCCGGGTCCATTCAACAGCCCTTTCGGTCGGAGGCGGCAATATTGAGCGACGGTGACTCGCACTGATTCCCACCCAGCGAGGGCAAGTCATGGTATTCCCACTCTGCGAGGGAATGGTTTGGGCATTCGAGGAGGCTTGCTCTATACCATGGTGAGTGCGACAAGCTTGAACCATGCGAAAACGTAAAATAACACGCAGGGAAGTGCAACGGTGGCTGGAAGGTAGGCCTTGATAAGCCGGTAAGCTCACCATGAGTTAATCATCTCAGATTCGGCAGTGATTACTATCCCCAAATGCAAGACGCGCCACGGCGGACTCAGAATTGACAATCGAGCGCTACCCTGGTTTACACAAACCACGAGGCACATACCCGAGCGCGGCTTTAAAAGCGAATCATTTCGGTCGCTTATTCTTGGTTCACTTTCCCCTCCACCATGAACGCACTCTCCAGTTTGCTGTCACCCCTCGGCGTAGGCACGGGAACCCTACAAGATACACTTGTGGGCGCATGTGTTAGTACATTCGTCTCGCAATTGACCGACTCTCTAGAAACTCGTTGTCATCGGTGGCACAATGGAGACGGCTCGACGCGCGTCCGTCTCTGCCTGGAATGGCTTTGTGGACTGTACGCAACGCTGCTCGTCTCTTTTGGCGCCACTCACGTTTCTGTCAGCCTTCTTCCTTACCGCGCATTTCAGCGAGGAGGATTAGTGCGCAGTACTTGTTGACTCGTTCTCTTCTTCACTAACATTTCCGTTAGTCCATATGACTGGCTTATGCACTGGCTCTCTAAAGTAAACCCGTCCTTCCGTTGTGTCGAGGAAACATGACTGATATATCCATTTTGTTCCCAAAAGCAACCCGCGTGGGGCCGAAGCCGAGAGTTTGAGATCACAACTCGCTCTGCAGGTCGGAACAGTCTTTGTGAAACTACAGCCGGAGACCTGGAGGATGATGAGGAGGACGACGACAGTCTGGTTCATGGCAGACGTAAGCGCAAGGTGGCGTTCCAGCCAAGCTTGGGTGAGTTATTGATGTCTGACTCGATTCATATCCATTGACTCCGGACGAGACACGACGCACACAATCTATTATCGTGGCCATTGGCTTAGGGTAGGCTGCCATCGCTTTCTCCGGGTCAAACCACCAATCTCCGCGCATAGATCACCCGAGGCAAACGGTATCCCGACTTTGGGGGTTCCACTCTCAAGATTAGGTGGGTTGTCGCGTTGTCATCGGATTCCCCGTTGACCCGGGTCGCAGCGTCGTGGCCCGGAACAACGACATCCTGAAAAAACTTGTTTTGGAGGCGAAGCGGGAATACGAGAAAGACGCCGAGCACCGTGTCCATATTTTCTTGGCCGATACGTAAGTCAGTTATTTCCGTTTACGGTCGACTTTGAACGTTCGTTATTCAGCACTTATGGTTGTTGGCGATGGAACGGTGCCCGCCAGAAGCGGCCGATGAGTTCAATCGTGCTTCAACCCGGCGTCAAAGACATGCTCCTCGCGGACTGCAAAGACTTCTTGTGCTCCGAAGAGTGGTGAGTATCTCGTTCAGGCCAATTTTCGACATCGACTCACTCCGTACAGGTATGCTGAGCGAGGTTTGCTATCCTTAGCGTCCCTATATGCTAGCTGACTTGTAAAGGGATACCTTTCCGTCGGGGATATTTGCTTCACGGTGTGCCGGGAAGGTATTTGTCAATCTTTCAGTGGACACGGGCTTCCTCTGACAAAAACCGCACAGTGGCAAAACCTCACTCATCCACTCTTTAGCCGGCGAACTCGGATTAGATATCTACGTCGTTTCTCTCTCCTCCAAGGGGTAAGATGGTGGCGGCCGTTTTCATTTGCCTTGTAACTCATTCATTCATTTTGATAGTATGAGCGATAACACGCTGACTACATTAATGGGTCATGTCCCGACAAGGTATTCGACGAATCGACCCGCCCTTCGCCTCACGCTCCTCGTTGACGTGATTGCCCAACAGGTGTATTCTCCTTCTAGAGGACCTTGACGCCGCCTTCACCCGCTCGGTCAGCCGGGACTCGAGTTCTACGGGAACTCCACCAGCCACCACATCGTCTACTACCACATCTAGCACATCTACTACGGCTGAGTCTGATGGTTCAACCTTGAGTTTGAGTGGTCTTTTGAACAGTCTCGACGGCGTTGCTGCTGCTGAAGGCCGGTGCGTCGGGATCCTTCTGCTGGTTCTTGCATTGAATGTGCTCTCTCAGCCTCCTGTTCGCCACCACAAATCATATTGAACGCCTTGATCCCGGTGAGTCATTCCTTGAGCGTCTGTGATTCGTTGATCTCATTACATGTTCAAGCTCTAAGCCGCCCCGGAAGAATGGATGTTTGGGTGAACTTTACGCACGCAACCAAGTGGCAAGCAGAAGGCATCTTCAAGTGTTTCTTCCCCTCCAAGTCTTCCGCCGTCGTAACAACGACTGAGAGCGACACGACTGATCCATCACAGAAGAACTTGCCTGTCCCAAAACGCAAAGCCGCAGCACACGCAATCCCTTTATTGAGTGAGGATGAGATATCTGAACTTGCAAAACGCTTTGCAGCCGCCATTCCTGAAGATGAGCTGAGTGTAGGCGTGTGCTTTGTCACGCGGCTTTAATCTTAACATTGTTTCAGGTTGCCGCCCTTCAAGGCTACTTGCTTAAGAATAAAACCCGCCCGAATGAGTGTGTCGACGAAGTCGACGAGTGGGTCATTGAGCAGCGTGAAACCCGGGAGAAACTCAAGAAAGAGAAGGCTGAGGTTTTTCTTTTCTCTTATCATCCATGGTGCAGTACGACCTTGCTGATCCTCAATTCTCATTCAGAAAGAGGCCAAGGAGAAAAAGGAGGCGGAAGAGCGGGAAAAGAAAGAGGTATGGCAAGTTCTACCTTCATTGGATTCTCGCTTATTCTGTCGACTTTAGAAAGAAGAAAAGGACGCCAAGGAGGTAAGCTTATTGTCCCGTCTTGTTCGTCCAGCAATTAACGACCTCTTGGTGACTGTAGAAGGAAGAAAAGGAAGCCAAAGAGGTGAGTTATACCAACCCACCAGTTCGAAACAGTGTCTCACTATGCTTATAGAAACTCGAGCGGAAAGAAGCTCGTCTGAAAGCGAAGAAGGCTTCGGCTGCTTCGAAGAGTGATTCTCTCGTGTCTGTCGACTCGACAACTGAACCCACCCCAGCGCCAGCAACGGCCACTCCCACGACCGATGAACCTTCTTCCTCTTCCAGTTCCGAGTCGGAAACTTCAACCGGGGTCGAGGCCGACACTGAAGAGTCGGTTACGTCCGAGGAAGAGTCAGATAAGGTCGATGTGCCAGTCAAAGATGGCGCGAAGAAGGAGAAATGGATCGCGGTCAAATCGCAACCCATGCCCGCTGCAGCGACGCCAGTAGCTGAACCACAGCCCGAAACACCGGCTGTCGAGGAGGTCGCACCTCCTCCGCCGTAATTGGATTCGCTTAAGCACTCAACTCTGGACTGGATTGACTGCTCGCCTCCACGCCCCCGCTCCCGGCCTGGGATCACGTCGCTATATCTGTCGCTACATACATGTTCTACTGGTTTCCTGTATCTGGTTGTTATCTGGCTCTGTGTTACGTTTAGACGGAATAGCATTGATTTTGTGGATGCCCTATCCACTCCTCCCCGCTCTATCCAGACCGTCGTGAAGGCGTTACACGAAATTGGCGGACATGCTATGTAGTCCCAGTACACAACAATATACATTCCTGACTGATCCTTTCGACAACTTGATTCAGCATATTATCCATTTACAAACTTTGTTTTCTCGTCGCCACTCTCCATCTCTTCCATTGCGTCTCTGCTGGATGTCAGGCAGGGCCTGGCGCAAGTCAAGAAAATGCGTACCGATAAGCACGCTGGCATTCAGCATGGGCTGAGCGCTTTCCCCACCCCTTTCCTTGCCGCACGGAGTTCTTGGCAAGCATATCCTGATCCAGTTCTGAAGATATCGTCCAGGTGAGCGACCATGGCCATATAGTCCGAGATCCCATACCTTTAATTTCACCCAATTGTCGCATCTTTTCCATGGGGAGATACTGCCTAAGTTGAATTCGTCACATTGCGAACGTTACTGAGAGTCGATGCAATGCTTACCATCGTGCCTTGCCTTCGTCGAAGAAACGAACAATATATAGAAAGCCTTTCCCTTTTCCCTTTTTGCGCTGTTGCAGAGTTTCTGCCAAAACGTTGGGCGGAATGTCTAGATCCTTATCGTCATACACAATTGCAGGCCACCAGGGAAACGATGCTAGGGAGTGTCGATTAGACAAAGAAACCTTCGTATTGCGACTGTATACTTGCCTGCTTTAGCCCAAACTACACGATAGCCACCGGTTAAAAATTCCGATATGGTCAAGGCGACGGAAATCTCACCAAGAGTCCCTGGCTCTAGCTTTTTGAAACCTGGCGGCAAGACCATTTTCCCAAGATCTTTTTGTCTGTCGCGCTCAGTGCGATATTGCGATGCAGAGCCTGATCCTCCATTGCTCCGTTCGGGCTGCTTGCCTTTAGCACTGGTTTGAGAAGGGTTCGTCTGGGACGGGGTTTCGGCCACAGCCTGTTCATCCATCTCATGATCAGGAGCGCTCTGGATAGGTTCTACCACCAAGTCTGCCGGTTCTTGTTCCACGTCGCTGAGAACGCTCAATTCTGAAGCGCGGTCACCCTCAGCGTCAGATTCGTTCATCTCGACGTCTCCGTCCGCGTCAACGTCTGCAGAAGCTGCAGAAGCGATATCGGCTGGCTGAAGCGAGGGAGGGAAGTGGGAATCGTCTTCTGGCTCAGGGGAGGCAGACATGGGGGACAACGGCTCCACATCCTGGGCCTCAATTTGAGACGTAGAAGCGACTGGTTCAACGGTGGCAGCCGCATTCGCAGCCAGCATTTCCAGCATTTGCATCTCTTCTCGAGCACGCAGCCGTTTCATCTTACGGATTGAAGGGGAATCCAGTTCCTCAACGATGACTCTGCCATCAGAGGTATGGATAATGTTGGGCGGCGGAATCTCTATTTGCTCAGGTCCAATTCGGGACGGGGGACGCAGACGAGAAGGCCCCGAGCCACTGGAAATATTTGCATTTGCACGAGTCCCTCTTGAAGGCGGCGGCTCCACTCCGTCAACATCCATAGAATTATCGGCATGATTCAGGGAGCTTGACATGGACGCTCTTCGAGGCTCGTCAGGGCGCGGCGAGCCAGTTTGCAACGTCTGATTCTCGGAAGCAGGTGTGCTGAAAACAGACAATCGGGATGTGCCACGATCTATCTTGCACGTTATCATCCATTCACACCTGAGATACAACATACAACAACACTCACCGAGACGGATTCTCTTCCTGGGTGGAGGTGCAGCTGGCCTCTCGACAGAGGAGCGGCCACCCCGTTTCTGGCCCACAGGCAATATCCAACCTTGCTCGAACATGGTGAACGACCCTCTTTCATCGACATGTTCGACTAGGGGAATCTCTCCTGGAGCCGGGATCGAGGCCGGCGACCGAAGGGGCTCGGAAGTCTGAGTAACAGGTGCAGACGAGGACGCCTTTGGCGACGCCCTTGTAGAAAGAGGCGGATCGCTCGTAGTTCTCCTCGTGCGTCGCCCCCGACTTTGCACAGACACAGAAGCAGAGGGTCCAGCCTGGGAAGCATTCGCCTCGGACGCAGCAGCAGCAGCCACAGCACCGCGAGTTCTGGGGACTGATATTTCATAATCATCTGTTGGCGCAGACGCTGACTCTGTGACGGAATAGCTCGACAAGGTCTCCGCTGTGGAAGCATCTCGCTCAGCGGCGGCTTGCGCCTTTTGTTCTTGACGTTGTATCCTTCGTTTCTCGAGATCAAGCACCCGCTTCTCTTTCTCCATGAGCTTCTTCTCTTTCATCATTTCTCGCTTCTCTTTCTGCTTCGCCCGGTCTCTCTCTTTCGCTATCCTTCTGGTTTCTGCCTTCACCTGCTCAGGGTCGGGAGGGGGAGGCTTCAGCTTTTCGAATTCGAAATTGAAGAGGGAGGTAATGGGGTCGGCGGAGAGGATGAGCTCGGTGTCGTCTTGGATAGCTTCCGTGGAAAGCAGCAGGTCCAAAATCTCTAACGGAGGTTCAAGGTCACCGATCGGTGGGAGTGACCCGTCAGCTGAGGGCGTCGTATTGGGAACTGAAGGGAGTTGATTCAACTTCTCCAGGTGGGAATGCAAAGATTTCTGGATTCTTTCTGCGGTTTTGTAGAATGGCGTTCCTTGCCGATTATACAGCATCGCATTGTCGAGGACCAATTGGATGTCGTCCTACACAGAATGTAGGCGGATATCATAGCTCGAATGGAAGTAATCACCTTGAATGCCTGAACATCCCAGTATTGGAAACCCTCCACTTTGGCTTCAATTTGGCTCCAAGACATTGGTTTCTTGACGACATCGAAATAATCGGGAACGTCCCGCTTATTGACTGGGTTCTTAAAATGACCACTTTGATCCTTTCTGATGATAATTCGTGAGCCCAAAGCCAACAATATAAAGCTACAGATGGAAGCCTACTGATCAATGTGTCGCATCACTTCTCGAAAGGCTTGTTGGTGAGGGACAAAAGCTTGGGTTATGACATTATTGATGATAATCGCTTGTTTGCTCTTCAGGTTTTCGCGCTTGTAAGTCAGATGCGCCAATTCTCTGAGCTGTTCAAGGTCTTTCCGCAGATGTTGAAGTTGCTGAGCGGGAAAAAAGTCGGCAAAACACATAAAGATACATTTTCAGATGACAAACCTCCAGCTTCATATGCTTCTCCTCCTCTCCGTGAGTATGAGAAACTGTGCTCGCCGTCCAAGGCTCCAGATGCAGTCGTTTCAGCAACGGAGCCCCACGCCGAGCTTCACGTTTCAGACTCCAATACCTGCACATCAACGCGACAAATTCAGGTTTCTTTCGAATATTGGCTTTGGAGATATATTGAAGAATGCGCTCCAGCATGATCTTGGGTACCAGAGGCGGTCCAGGTTTATACGTCTTGTTGTAGGCTCGAGCAGATTTAGAGTGTGCACTCTCGTATTGATCCTCATCTTCCTGTTCTGGTTCCGCGTTCAACGCCGCCTCACGAATATCTTTCTGTTCTTGCTACGCGACATTCAGCCAAAACAAAACAAGGCTGAACGAGGTGCGAGGCGACGTACAGGAAGATGCTTGTCGCAGAAGGCTGACAGGGCACCCGGTTCGACCCCTTGTGCGCTCTTCATGGGTAGTAGTAATTTGTCTTTGCGAGCACAAGTCACATGGAAAGGTGTGTAACAACCTTTGTTCACACATTGGATGCAGGCCCCTTCCTTCACTTTGCATAGAGCGCATCTCTAGACGATGCATCTTTCAGGACGTTGGAATGAGGAATGATAAAGGATACGCACGAGCTTCCATCTTGTGGGCGGAATACTTTCCACGCCAACAATAGGTTCCATAAAAACGTCGTTCGAGACACGGGTTTCCGACACCCAGATGGCGCACAGAAGGTGTACCCACTCGGCTCCATCAGTCTGCTTGAAAGCGCCTCCTTCATTGGGGCATAGAACACAGGACTGCGAGGTATATGAGAAAGAGCGCGTCATTGGCGTTGCATAAATTTACCACTGGGTTTTCCGGCGAGACGGTGCATTTGCGGCACAACCACTGCCCTTCGGGGATATAGGGAATCCCATAGCAATCTTGAAAACTCGATTTAGCTTCCATTGACCTGATCCCATGCAATGAAACTCGCCTTGATGAACAGCAAGATTGCATCCATCGCAGAACACGATTGCGTTGCTATTCTCGCCTTCAGAGTCATCGCAGATAGCGCAAGTCGAATCCTCTGAGGGAAGCGCCAAATCAGGTTTCTGGATATGTTTACTCTTGATGGAGAGCCATTAGAACGAACGAGCAAGGGATGAGCCGAGGGGCACGTACCAGATGGAACCAATCTTTCTCCAGCCTGTCCATAACGACTTCGAATATTTCATACGAGATTTTATCGAGCTGCTGGTGCTTCCGGTCTGCGTTTACCGCATCCAGCCATTCTTGATCTGCGGGATTCTAATTGAATCATGATAGACGCGTAGCGCGCGCACGACGCACCTTGTTCGTCCATATCGTACTCCACCTGACGCTCAAGGTCTATTTCCAACGGTTCTACGACATTCGACAGTGTTGAGTATCCCCGGGCCGCGTTTCCCGACGCGTCCCTCACCTATGTGCCGGATATATTGGTCGGGTCTGTTGAAGTCTGAAAAGTCGTTGTCTACGCGTCGTGTGAGACGATGGTGGCATCCTGCAGGTTGAGAGACACGTACATCCGTACGGGCGTGCTGAAGCATCGCTGACTCCGCTTGGTTGGGTAGACTCGTCGTTGTCGATCTTCTGGAAGGACACTTGAGGCAAGGCTGGCGCAGTTGCCACCACCTCGGCGTGGCCACCGCGACCCATGGTAATGTCGGCGAGTGCACTGCAGGGGCCACTGAAATCCTTGACTTTGCCGTTCCAGTTGTGTGGACAAAATGGGATGTTTACTCGTATTTATTCCCAAAGCTCTCCAATAAAGAAAATAATCTACATTGACTATAATTACAGTTCACCCTCGTTCTTTCCAACGTGAGACGCGGTGGTGGGTGTCGCACTGGCTTCTGTCTCGGCAGAAGGGGTAACACCGTTATCCGGAGTGGCAGGCGTCGCGGTCGCTTCAGGTTCTGGTGTTGGTGTCGCGCTCATGGCCGTGTCGTCTGCGGCTGCCGATTCACCTTCCGGGGACTTGGCTTTCTTCATTGGTGGAGGGGCACCGAAGCCATTGGTGTCGTGGTAATTTGCCGCCGATCCATCCATAATGGCCTGCTCAAAGTCGATGAGATCCGAAAATCCGCCGTGGAGAAGGGCCATGTGCTGAGCCTCCTGCTTGCGTTGGATCTCAAGCTCTTCCTCAGTGGGTTCGTACTCCTCTGCCTTGGCCTCCTCATTGGCGACAGTAAGGTCGGCCGTGCCATCGACAACCGAGTCGAAGAATTTGCTCAAGGAATCAAACTTGTTGAGACCTAGAGAAGTATGTGAGGGTAGTCCGCAATTGGATTCTGGAGACGACAAACCTTCGTAACGGAACGGTTTCGTTGAACCAGGAGAGTAAACAAGGACCTTGGAATCCTTCTTCTCCCCGGCTTCGAGTCCTAACGACACAGAAGACTTTCCTTTCTTGTCGCGATGCGTGCCGAATTCTAAACCCAGACCCTGATATTTGTTGGCCAGCACTTTCCAGAGAAGAGGGACTTTCTTGTCCTTCGTGAGAAGTAGTGTGCGTTTCTGGTTGACGGTCTTCGAAGAACCAGTCAATAAATACATTGCTTTCCATGTCTTGCAGAATTACCCACCTTCTCAATCCACGGAACGATATCTTCAGTCTTGTATAGTTTAGTGTATGCAACAGGCACCCGCCGTGTCACATAATAATAAAGGGCGCTGGCCGTGCGCTCGCCGTTGTCGTACACCATGGGTGCATGCTCTTTACCTTTCGGGAAGAGCTGCATACCTGTGAGCGAATTCGATATATTTAGAGCAACGAACTGACCTTAATAGTCGGGAATCCCTGAACCCCCTGTTCCGCGCATAGACGCTTGTTCTTATCGGCATCACAGTCGACAGCATAAAGCGGAATAAGGGGATGAAGACCCAAAGCAGCCTTGCTGTATTCTGGGGCAAGTCGTTGACAGTGCTAAAGCACATAAGATTCGAGACAGGCAAAATAAATCAACCATGTCGTACCCCACACCAAGGAGCAACGAACGCAACCAAGCTAGTTTGCTGGACAAGATCTCAGAACCAATGCGAGCAATTACATCCATGGAACCCGTACGTTCGCTTTCATAGCCTTTTTGAAAGTCTTTGCGTCTAGCATCTTGACCATAGAGTCCGGAGGGAAGACGCCAGCGGAGACAAAGGCGGGCACGAAGACCAGGGATAGCAGTAGACTAGATGAGAGCATAGTTGCGACCGAAGATGGAGAACAACTGAAGCAGGCTGAGGCTATATAATCGAGGGCAAGATTGCCGACCAATCAGCGACGTGGAAACACGTCAGTGTGACTGCCACTGTGAGACTCTGTCCGCTCTCTTCCTGCCCCGGTTCTCGCGTTATACTCTCAAGGCTGCTCATCCACGCGACCGGTGCCGCAATGCTGTCAATAGCCTAGTAGTATCCGGAGTCCGGTGTTCTCAACAGCCAATTCTCTATTTTATCTCGTCGAAAAAGATCACACCACCGCGATTGTCAACCACACCGAGTCCCATGTTCCGAGCGTTCGTTTCCGCGAGCCTTATCGACCCCATGAAGCTATGTCGTTCGAGGACACGATAAAACGACGTGTAGTTCCAACAATCAAGGAACCTTCACCGGGATTTGGTTGAAACGAATCACTGCACAGTATACTCACTCTCTACGACCAGAGGCCACTATGGCAAAGTCCCAATTCAACGTTTGAATCTTGATCTATCAAGCGATGCTCTGCCGTTTTTCTGCCTGACTTGAGCACCCAGGCCGCGTGCCAACTTATGGATCTAGTCCTCGAGGCCAGTCACCTCCATCACGCTTCTGGTGCATGCAGGCTTATCCTGCTTTAAAACTGTCGACGAGAGTATCTGTCATCAAACCCGCCCCCCATCCCCCTCTTCCGTCGTCACAGGACAACCGTCCCAACATCGGAAAGTATCTACCGAGCAATGTTTCCTGTCGCGGAATCGTTTAACTTTGTCGTTTGCGGATTCGCAACGCTTGCTGCTACCGTCGGCTACGCTTACTCTCGCAAAACTCGTCCTCTTCCTTCGTATGTCGAGAAGAAGACATTCACATATCCCGCTTCAACTTGACATTGTACCAGACGTGCTGTACACCAGAGTCAGACTCCGTCTGGAGATGACGATTTGGTAGCCAAAGTAGCTGTAGGATCTTCTACTCGGGCTGCCCCGGAGAAGCCAGAGGGCTTTGATTTGCCTGGTGAGCAAACAGAAAGCACCCCGCCAAGTGGTATCGTTCCCGAGAAGCAAATGGACGTGGATTCCTCCCCCGAACCTATGGCACAACCCGCTTCCACCGTCGATCCCTCACCTTCACTGCCTGCCAATTTATCCGGAGACAAACAGATGGATGTAGACCTGAACGGCGTCAACGTTGTTCTCAAAGCCATCCCGGAACCAGTCTCCACCGCACTCGTCAACGGAAACGCACTGCTCAAGCACAATTCCCTAAAGCGCAAGCGCACACACGAACCGGAGGACACCGACCCCGTAAGCCTCACGTCTTGCACTTTCAATTAATGGGTTCATATATCAGCGACCAGGATATGGGATACCCGCATGTTCGTTAATAGTTCCATGAATAATCGGCGTTGCATTGATAGCCTCAAATAAGAACCTCAACTCGATCTATCCGCGAAAGAGGCGCAGTGGCTCTGTTTCGGAGGAAGCTTCCCAGGAGGTAAGTACCAAATGAGCCTTTTCCCTTCGGCATTTAATATATTCTCAGCAGGTCGTCATCGCTGCTCCCGTTGAAGCTTTAGAACTCGACGAAGCACACTTGGTAATTTCCCCAGTGGAATCTGGGACCTTGGTGGACGCTACCAATGGAACTGATCCTGGCGTGAATCCACCGTCAGCTCAGGGGGACAAGCCCGTTACGAAGGAAACCATAGTCGCTGTCCCACCTGAGGCAGTCGACGCCACGACAGAGAGATTCGCCTTTCCCAAGACGCCGCCTCGCATCACACACTATCCGACCCCAGTAAGAGAAGTCAAGTAAATTGTCACAAACCACCAACATCTTTACAGCGCACCACACCTTCGTCTCCGGCCTTCGCCGGTTTCGCCGGATCCTCATCACCCTTTTTCTCGAGCTCCTCTTTCGTCGAGAAACCCATCTGGGTGAGCTCTCCGACGGCGCAAGAATCCATAGTAGGAGCTTCTTGCGAACCTGAGAAACCCGCTACGGCGCTTGCCCCCGCTGCCGCAAAACCTCCAGCTCCGCCCACGCAACCTCGTTCGTAAAGCCCTGTTTACCTATACACTCGCCGTCATATCTTGCTACAGACTCCACTGGAGAGGAAGACGAGGACATCACCCTGGAACTCAAAGGCGTCAAATTATATATCAAACGCGGTGAAGCCAACTTCTCCGGCGCGATGACGGGCAACATCAAGCTCCTCTCGCACAAGGTTACCTCTGCCAAACGCCTGTGTTCGTTCTTCCCTTCCACCCCTTGTTGGTTTGTATTGTTGTTAATCTTACCGACAGTGTTCCGACGAGAACCTTTATGGAAGGTCTCAATGAACGTTCGGATGCAGCCTACTGTCCGGTGTACGTTCGATGCGCAGGAAAACATCCTTCGTGTCGCATTGAAGGAGATGCCAGAGAAATCTGGGTCGGTGGAGGGAGAAACTGCGGGACCGCAGACCGTTATATATGCGTTCAAGGTAAGTCGTTGTTTTGTTTGTGAGCTCATTGTTTCTTATCCAAGTTCAGCCGGGCCGGTCTTGTCGAAGGAGCGATTTCGAGGAATTTGCACAGGCGCTGTTGGCGCAGGCACGGCAAGAGGGCCAGTAATTAAATTGTTATGGCATTCTTGAAAGCAAAGCTTCTGTATAACTTCAAGTCACCATGTATGAGCATTGTCATCGCGAGATATGGATAGAATTGCCATGATAATCTAGGAGAGAGGGCATGGGTAGTAGACTAGTCAGATACCACAACGAACTGTTGATCTGGGAGTCAAACCCAGTTTCATTCCTCACTACAAAGTTTCCGTATCAGCTTCGTCGTCTCAAAATATGGGTATAATGGGGGCCAATTGCTGAAAACGCAGGACAGAGTGCATGGGGAGACTTGGTGTGAACACGAGGACGAAATCAATGAAAAGGAAAAAGAATACTCTCGACCTGGGAGTCGAACCCAGCTTTCGCGCGATCATGGAACATGACAGGCGCGTGTACTCAACCGATATACTAGTCGAGATGTGTTAGGGTTCTCCACAAAGCATATACAGCAGTTGGCTCTGGAGGGCAAGGTTACTCTAGCTTCAAAATCAATTTGCCTTTGATTTGCCGCTTGTGTCCTGTCCATTTCTCTACCTCTCCACCAGGCACCATGGGGTACTCTTCACGCTGGGACCAAACCCGACAAGACAAGCAAGAAACGAAATCTGGAGCTGGTGAGATAGCATCGAGGCTACAACAAGTCGATGCCGAACTCACCTTTTTACTGGCTTCTGAACCTCAACCTACCTTGGTGTAATGGCTACCATGGCGCATATAAAGCGGAACAACTTTCAGAGAAACATTCCCGGGAAGATGATACTAGTCGTCGTTCTCGGCATACTGACCGCCACTCTGAATCTCGGTATCATGATGCTGCTAATGAACATGAGCGCACAAGGTCGTCGGAAAGGTCAGAGGTCAGTCCCAGTTATCATTCCATATTTCTGTCTGTAGACTTGGTTCCAGCGTATACGGTCTCGAAGGGGTCGAAGTGCGGAGTCTGAGTCTCATTCGCGATACGATGAACAATATTCAGTGCGTGACATCTTGGATCTCATTTACTGAATATTCATGCGTTTGGTGGAATAGCGGCGTAGCCCTAGTCCCCGCCCAGAGAATGACCATAGTCGCAAGGTCAGTGCTTTTCAGGCAATTTTCGAAATATCATAACCATTTCGTGCAGCGCCGCCACAAGCGTTCATTGAGCCGAAGCTCTGAACAACGAGACCACCGTAACACCGACTCTGTGGTACGTCGGACTCTGTAATAAGCAGGATAAATGGATTTTGACCTCGCAAGGTGCTGTCATGCAAAACATAAATCTTGGACATCAACAGGATCGAGACGACCACTATGCGCGAGATAAACACTACGACGATTCTTCTTCTCGTGACAAGAGAAGCAGCAAGAGAAAGAATAGGCGCGACGAATCCGAAGACGGCGAGAGTGACTCCGGGTATCATCGAAAATTGGGAAACAGTGGGAAACGCAGAAGCCGCGACAAAGACGATTACAGTGAAGATGAAGAGGAGAGGAAGCGACGAAAGCGGAGAAAGGAGCGCGAGCGAAGCAAGGATAAGGAGGAAAGAAGGAGCGTGTTGACTGGCAAAAAGGTAGAATCCTTGAGACTTTCAGCGTGGGCACACGAGCGCTCATGTTTAACCAAGATTAAACTCAAAGTGAAAAAGGAAAAGGGCGACGACGAGCGAGAGGCGAATCGGCAGGACTTGCTGCAATTTCTGAATTCCATGTAATATCTTCGTAAAAGTTGTTTGGAAACGCAGTCGCCGGAGTTGCGTGGATGCTCGGAAGAAATGGAGATGACGGCAAGAGTCTCGATCGGGTTAGGGTTTGCAAATTATTGGAGCCGTAGAGACGCGCGACCACCTCTCCAAAGTCTAAAGTTAACGGCCGTTTTACGCGTTCCTCCTGCACCGTCTCTTGTTCCTTTACCACCACCTCTTGTACACCCAGCGCAGGCAGCAAAATGGATACCGACCTCATTAAGCTGGTCAACAAGCTCCAGGATACCTTCAATAACCTGGGTATGCTGCATTTCGCAAATTATAATGTGACTTTGTCCAACGGTACAATTCTTCAGGAGGGGAGCTGGACATGCCCCAACTTGTAGTTGTGAGTTAACTGAGCGGGGAAGCGTACCAGGTTCAATGACCTTGTTACTAGGTGGGCAGTCAATCAGCAGGAAAGTCCAGCGTTCTCGAGACGTGAGTGGATTGCGACCTTTAAGGTCTCTTTCAACTCGCTCTAAAACTTTCACCGCGCAGCATTGTTGGACGGGACTTTCTTCCCCGAGGTCAAGGCATCGTTACGCGACGACCCCTCGTTCTGCAGTTGATCCACACACCGGAGTCCACAGACCCATCTCCCAGCAGCCCGACATTCCGCGAATGGGCGCAATTTCTCCACATAGACAAGAAATTCAGCGACTTCAACGACATTCGCAAGGAGATTGAACAAGAGACCTTTCGAGTGGCAGGGCAGAACAAGGGTGTTAGCAAGCTACCTATATCGCTCCGGATTTACAGTCCAGATGTTCTCGACCTCACGTTGGTGGATTTACCCGGTTTGACAAAAGTGCGTATCATCCGTTGCGCATTGTGTTCAGAAATTTAGCCGAATAAAGATTCCTGTTGGAGATCAACCCAGTGATATTGAACGGCAAATTCGCAATTTGGTGCTGGATTATATCACGAAGCCTAACAGGTGCGCTCACTGCGCCTTGTCCTACCTTCAGGTCCCTTACGCTCGGTTCATTTAGCGTGATTCTTTCCGTGTCGCCAGCCAATGTCGACTTGGCCAATTCCGAATCTCTCAAGCTCGCCCGCCAAGTTGACCCTCAAGGACGGAGGACAATTGGTGTTTTGACGAAGCTGGATTTGATGGACGCTGGAACCAATGCTCTGGACATTCTAACTGGCCGCGTCTACCCGCTCAAGCTTGGCTTTATCGGTGTAGTGAACCGCAGTCAGCAAGACATCAATGGAGAGAAGAGCATGGACGCCGCGTTGGCCAGTGAGACAGAGTTCTTCAAAAATCACCCAGCATACCGAAATATCGCCCACAAAAACGGGACGAAATACTTGGCAAGAACTCTGAATCAGGTGCGATTCGCCGACTCTCCAAGGTCTTTGGTATATTTAAGGTCATACAGGTTCTAATGAACCATATCCGGGACAAACTCCCCGATATGAAGGCTCGTCTGAACACTTTAATGGGCCAGGCGCAGCAGGAACTGAATTCGTTCGGCGATTCAGAAAGCTTCGGAGACCAGGTCCAGGTAAGGTCAACCCTGATTCTCTCTATTCAAACAAACTTACGCTCGCCGCAGCAAGGAGCTCTCATTTTACGATTAATGACCCAGTTTGCCCGCGACTTTGTTGCCTCCATTGAGGGAACAAAAATTGATGTTTCCACCAAAGAGCTTTCTGGGGGTGCCAGGATATTCTATATATTCCACGACGTGTTCGGGCAAGCTCTCGATTCCATTGACTCGACAGCCAACCTCGACAACCAGGACATCCGCACTGCTATCCGCAATTCCACAGGGCCTCGCCCCAGTCTCTTCGTTCCTGAGATTGCGTTCGATCTCCTGGTGAAACCCCAGATCAAACTACTGGAGGCCCCGAGTTTGCGCTGCGTGGAACTCGTATACGAGGAGCTGGTTAAGATCTGCCATAACTGCACGAACGCGGTGCCTACATATTCTTTGCTGGTGGAATGTTGGCGACTGATTTTGATCCTGTAGGAGCTGCAACGTTTCCCGGGCTTACACGCAAAACTCATTGAAGTTGTCTCTGAGTTATTGCGGGAGCGGCTCGGCCCAACATCGGAGTATGCACAGAGCTTGATCGCCATACAAGCGGCGTACATCAACACCAACCACCCCGCTTTCATTACGAGCTCCGCCATCGCTGCTCAGCATGCCAGCTCACCTCCTGCTCGGCAAATGCCTTTGCGCGTGAGTCCATGCACCCATTTTCCAACCGTGCTTATCGCTCAAACTATACATGTTAGCCCGCATCTACAGAGCCCACCAACGGCACTGGTACAGATGAGGACGCAGAGTCATCGGATGACAATGGTCTTCCCAATGGCATCTTTCCTCCTCGTAACAACGAGCGCTCAGTATCCGCCACGATACACGACCGAGGGCGGACATCAAACGGTTCTACCCCTACTCTCCCCATCGGACCTACGTCAAGAAAGATCCCAAACCCGACGCGACCGCACTCCGCCCTGGCACAGACACACCGCGGGTCACCACCGTCCGCTCGGGAGACGTTCTTGAATTATTTCTTTGGGCAGAATGGACCGGGTCCACTTCCAGGATCCAGTGTGGAGTCTGTAGGGCTGGGGCACCGAACCCGGACAAGCGGCCCCGGCGCTATCGTTCCTGTGGGGCGCGATGTTTCTGCGGCCGAGGGCTCTACCACGATGACGATCGCTTCTGGACTGACTAACCAGCGGGACGGAAGCAGCGCTGCCTACGACATGAAGAGTCTGGGAAAGCACATTGAAGCCGTGAGTACCTCTTGAATGGCCGTGCCAGCTCCCACCCACAAATTCGCAGATTCCCGCCGACGGAAATCACCTCACACTCAGAGAAGAGATGGAAACGTCTCTCATCCGCTCCCTCATCGCCTCGTACTTCGGAATAGTGCGACAAACTATTCAGGATCTGATCCCCAAAGCGATAATGCACCTTCTCGTCAACCACACGTCGTACCATGTGCAAAACCGTCTCGTCGCGTCGCTCTACAAACCAGACCTGTTCCAAGAGATGCTTCACGAGGATGAAAGCCTTGTTGCAGAACGCCAAAGAGTAAAGGCGTTACTGGACGGCTATCGCGAAGCGTTCAAGATTCTCTCGGACGTCAATGTCAAGCCTGCATAAACTGGTCTCGCTTCTCTGCATTAAAACTTCACGCCCCCTAATACACACTTACGCTACGCATACACACGTTATGTTGGATATCTAGATGATCTCAAACCTCGCTTTCTGGTTAGCATTGTTGAAACAAATTGAATGAAAATACATCATGCCAAAAATCGCAAGATTGAGTAGAACTGCGTCAGTTTCCCAAAGCAACAAAACCAAGAATGAATTATTGTGGATGAAACAAAGGTAGCCATGTCTATCTCATGAATACGACTCTCAAGCCGCGCCGTCAGGGCACGCTGAGTGTCCGAAGGAAATGTCATCGAAATACGGCCCTGAAGGGAAGTGTACTGATTAGAGACAGTCGCAGCAGTTGAATTGACAGCATACCCTTGTGGTTGGAGACGCTGGTTTTGAGCAATGAGTTGCCCTGGGCGCAGTTCTCATTATCTTGCCCGGGGCACTCAACAAAGTTGTTCTGCGAGTCGTCGACAATGTGGACTTCGCCTAAAGGAGAGATCAGTCGGAATCGGGGTTTTTCATAATGAAGCGCCTGACCGCCGCTGTGCTGGAAACCGAGGAAGCGAGGCGGCACGTTTGGGACAGGGTCATTCTGATTGGTCATGAAGGTTACGGGTGACTGGTCAGAAAAAGTGAGGTTAAACAATGAATGATCGAATGAAATATGAGGCTCTAACGTTTTGGTCGAGGAAATCGGCCCACTCCTGGTTGCCTCCGCGAGGCAAGCCGAAACCAGTGACAGTGACTTCAACTGATGGGTCGACTTTGCTTTTGATGAAAGCTCCGGTCATGGTCGCGACCGCAGCGCCTGCATATGGAACGATTTAGACACACAAGATGCGAATACTTGGGACAAGCCGAATCACCGAGACTGTGACCAGTAACCGAGACCTTCTTGACGCCGGTATCTTCCAAGCCTTTCAGGACACCAGCGAGCAGACCATCAGCAGTGCGTTCAAACGTCTGCTGGAAACCGCTGTGCACTTTGATGCCCTCTGGAAAACAAGAGGAATTGAATGGGGGAAAAGATGGATGCGGTCGAACATACTGCCAGCGGATTCCGGGAATCGAGTGACGTTCAGATCAACCAATCCGAACTTGGCATCGTTCAAAATTGAGAGACTAGAAAATGATATGAGGGAACAGTTGGTGCAAGATCACAAAACCGACATGTTTTTCGAATCCGTCCCCTCGTGGGCAACGACTATACTTTCATCGGTAAGATCGTGTGCGATGAAGTCTGCACGGTACAAGAGTCAGCATTACAAGTTCAAACGCGACAAACGCGACTTGTGTCACGAACACAGAGGAATCAGTCCCTCATCTGAAAAAGAGATAAATACCGTTCAATTTAGAAGCCATCGAAACACGTACCTCCACCGGATTGCAAGAATTTCACTTGTCCGAGGGACTTGCATGGTTCACCACACGTCCAGCTCGTGATAGAGGGAGTCGAGCAGTATGCAACGCGTGCGAACTTGGCCGGACGAGACAGACTGGTTTCAACATCGGCAAGAGAGAGCGCGGTAGTAGCTCCAGTGGCAGCTTCAGTGTCTGATCCAAGGCTCAAACCAAAGATGGGAGCAGAGAGTACGGAAGGAAGGAGAGTGGCGAGACAGATTAAGGAAAGCATGGCTTGAAAAGAAAGAACGGGTTGGCGCTGCCGGAGAAAAGAAAAAACGGGACCCTCTGGGTGGAAGATGAAGGGAAAGGAACAGACGGTCTTGAGACCGACATCGCTTGCACATGGTTTTTGTCGAGTACACGGACCAGTTTTGATCCGGTCACCCTTCTGCACATGCCAAGGACCTCGTTCCCTCGACAGCGGTGATACCGAGTGATAGCGTTCAAATCAAGGCTTGTCATCAGCGTCGTCGTGAGGGTGGATTATTTCCTTTTTGAGTCGGGAGGAGTTTCATTGGCAACACCTTGAGGAACAAACAAACAAAGAGTTTTAGCTCATTACACAGGCGCTATACGTTACACACATTGAATAAATCGTAAATACTCCCCAGAAAATCGTAGCACAAATAGAAAAGTCCGTGACATTTTATCTGTCATGCCCACCACTCCAATCTTCATCTGGCGGGTTCCTCGTCACTTCTACAATGCCCTTTTTGTCCATGACCGCGCCAACATCGCTCGCATCAATGCCGGCCGCATGCAAATCATCGACCAGGAGCCTACTAAGACCCAGCAACTTGTCTTCAGGTATCCATATCCACGGCTGCTTAATGTATGTCGACGGGTGATCAAAGGCATGATCGTCTTGCTCTTCTTCTTCGTCACTCGCCACATCGTCATCCGAGAGACTCTCGACAGCAGGTGCAGGAGCATCGAATCTCGGAGGCACATTCTTGCCCTTGTCCGATTTTCTCGAAGATGTCCTGGAAACGGCCGATGACTTGCGATAAAGTTCGGGTGCGTCGCCGTTCTGCAAATCATCCATGACGGCCCGCTCGGCAGTCTTCTGACGCGCATCTTTCTCTTCTGCTTGCTCTTGTGCCTCCTCGGCTTCCTTGAACATGGCAGCAGCGTCCTTCTCCGCAGCTTCGCGGTCCGCCTGATCTTTGGCCTCTCGTTGTTGCTCGTCTAACAATTTCTCCTTCGCCGACCTGGGGCTGGCAAGACGCTCACCCTCCTCCTTGACTTTATCCTTGATCGTAAGCAAGGTTTTGTCTAGTTGTTTCGGTAGGCGTGCCACTCGTCTACGAACATTGCGTAAACCTGATCGAGGAATTTGATGAGAGGAGTAGTATTTCTTGAGCAGCATGAAAGGACGTACCACGCCGATTGAAGAGGTTGAGATCGAGTTCCTCATCCGGTGTCACTGGAGCTCCGTGTCTCTGTTGGTGCTTCTCATACCGCTTGGCCATCTTTTTCGTCGCCAGGGACATCGGCAAGAAATTCGTGATAGCTGAGCATAAGTTGAGCGTGGGGCGGCTGAGGGGACGGACTAAGTGCTTACGCGCGAAACTTCTGCTGATCATGAAGTGCGCCATGGCCGTGATCACGATAAGCAATAGCATCATGACACCTTGGGCGACTGAAGGACCGGGGGACTGGGCTGCTTTCAGGAAGAACAGGCAAGCAAGACAGAGTTGGGCGATGTACAACCCAACGACTGAATACCAAAATCAGGGGAGCAGGGAAGCACAATCACAACTGAACGAACAAAGATTGGAGATCGCCATAGGAAAATACATTCCTCCCGTTTCCATCGATTCAGGTTGATCATATACCTGGGTCAACACTAGCGAAAGGATCAGCGAGACACAGATCCCACGCAGCAGGTACATACAGAATTTGAAGGCGAGATAGAACATCAAGTAGCCTATAGTGGGGTCAACATCCATTCCGACCGCGCAGGAATATAACCAACTTAGTAAAGCGAAAAGGTTGATGACCGGGTTGAGCACGCTATACGCAAAGCCGATGGTGGCTAGGAGAGACAATCTTGGCAGAACGAGGCCGAATTCCGCCTACACAGCGTCAGAAGTTGCTGCAGGTTGAGCATGAAATTTCTATCGGAGCTTACAGAGGGCATCATGAATGTCACCTAAATCACGGTTAGATCAATTGAAAGTCAAGGGAGCAACACCATACGCTGTAGGCTTGTCGAGGCGTGCGGCCCAAAAACCACTTTCGGATGAAATGAAGGACAACAGGAAAGAGTTGTGCCAGAGCTGTATCTCGAAATGTGAGTACACTGATTTCGAGGCTAGAATATTCATGACAAACCCGCTCCAGCCCCGGCAAGTCCTTGCGTCACTATCCGGATTTCAGCATGCAGTGTTCATCAGGAAACACGAAGAGAACTAACCCATATAAGTGAGAAAGAATATAGACGCTCCAGGCAGCCGTTGTGCCAAGTGTTGAACCGTCTGCGTGGGTGTGCTGATAATGTCGTGGACCAACGCAGTGAAACTCGTTGACAACGTCACGATGAGGAAACCATGGCTGAGACATAGTATGAGATTGTGGTGATGGAAAGTGTGTTGTCTATCCTTACATGAGGAGGAACAGGAAGAAACGACGATATACGCTGATGGAGATCAAGGAATAGCGAGGGATGCACTCGTACCACGCCAGGGCTATGTCCCAACGAATAAGTGGTCAACATGCATGGCCGACTGAAACCACGCACCGCGCAAGACCAACGGTAACAGTGCGAACAGAATAGCGAGCAAAAGGGGTGGCAGTATACCTGCATCAGAATATTTGGCGTCTGAACTACCGATTTCACGACGGATGCAACGCTACCTTGAATGATACCAGGAACCGGTATTGGGGCTAACGAGATTTGAGATGATTCATGATAAGTGTGCTCAGTACTTACCACGGCACAGCCATTTCAGCCAGCTATACGTTGCGCAAGCAATTAGCGGATGGAAGCGTGCGTGTGGAAATGACGCACTGAACGTTTTGACAAAGCGAGTCTAGCTGACTCAGTGAGCCAATGGCGGCAACTGGGAAGGCCCAAGCAACAATCAGACCAAACGTCGCAAGCCACGACGTGATGTATCGGCCAGTCATCTCGAGCGCTCCGTCATCAAGATTTTCCCAAACGACATCCTTGGGAGATGTTTCCATCCACTTGTCTCTCATCGAGAGCGGCTTGGAATTTAGGTGAGCCAAACGCAGTGCACAAGGGTTCAAGTAAAGATCACATACTCGGTGGTGACTGACACATTGAGCAAGAACATGAGCACCGAGTTGGAGATTGCACCGGATGAAAACGCTGCCCAGAAATTTTCCTTTCGCGGTGTGTTGTCTCGCATCGTCGATCTCCTCGTTGAGCTTCGAGATTTCTTCCTGCATCCACTATGGTAAGCTAGAGAATTATACAGGCAAGCGGAAGGACGAACAGTACACCACGGAATTGTTTCCACCTTCTTCCCAATCAAGCCTAAGAGACCAGTACGATGGGTGGGTCGATCGCTTTCGGGGACGAGTTCGTTGAGAAGTTCTCGCGAAGGTGGCGGTAGTACCAAAGGCGAGTCGCCTTGCTCCTCTTTATCTTGTTTCTTCTTTCGCTGCATCTTGCGGTGGGCGTGCTCCTTTTTCCGCCAGGCCACGGTAGCGAGTTTTAAGACTTTCGACTCTGCAGCCTCGAGCTTCTTGCATGCGTCTTGACGGCGTTGGAATAATTTGTTGAGCAATTTGGTGTCTCTGTATAGCCACACTCGATCGATTCCGCCAGGAACAAAGGATGCGAAGAGGCGGAGATCGTGTTCGTTGGCAAGCTCGTCAGGTACGTTGGTGATGAGAACTGTTCGAGCTTGTGCGAGCCGGGAATGGGATTTGCTGACGAGGAATTTATGCCTCACGTCAACGAAGTGCAGCATTTCCCGTCTGATCATGTATATGACGAAAACTAAAGAGCCATGTGTGAGCATTTACAGCGTTGACCTGAGACGAAATAGGCACATGTAAGCAAATATATCATGAGGACATGTGCCGAAAAGCGTTTCGAATACATTTTGTCTTCCGGAATACTGTTAGAAGCAGATCAGTCATTATCCCAAAGTGCGAATAGAAACTCACTGGCTCCATGTCACTCTGTCAATTGGGTCCTCGTTTTGGGCGCGTGGGATGCCGACAATGTCGACAGGGATGATCGTGAGGGATGTAGAGAGGGTGAACACAAGAAATATCCATATGAGCATCTTCAAATATCGTAAGAACATATAACTGAAGGACATTTAACTTTCAGTCTACAAGGAACGGGGTCAAAAGCTCACGCGTCTAAGCCATTATTTTCTATCTGCAGAACGGTTAACAAAGTACAGCTTTACAGGCGCAAACCTACAATCTTGGCTGGACTCTCTACAATCAGCAGGGCTGGCAGCCATCTCCACCAGCTATTGGGGAGTTCCGTCGCGCGTTTTCTAGGCGAAATTGAGCGACACAGGGTTTCCGGGCGCTGCAAACACTCACTCTGGCGGCGGCAAAAATGTTCGGGGAGAATACACTCTACCCAGCCGATTTCGCAGAATAACAAACGCGCAAATTTCGACGGCAAGGAGCGCGACATTGGCGACAAGAGCAGTGACAAAAGTCTTTGTGGTGTTGCTCTGGCCAACGTCATCGGCGTTGATAGCTGACATTTGGGCGACCGTCGAGGGAGGAGCAGGCACTGTAGCCGGCCAAGACTTTATAGACGTCCATCAAAGCCCCTACGTCACGACCTAGCATGGGCCATGGCTACCCCCTGTTTATCACCTGCTCACCACGATCTGAGTTTATCGTGTGCCAGTGGGGTGTGGCGCACTCGGTCGCTATCAGAGATTCAGAGTCCATGGACGACGCAAGCGACGACGATAGCTGTCAGGAACAGAGCAGAAAACAGAGCTCAAAGTTCAGGTCACAATCAAGTCACAAACAAACTTTTTGTTCGCTATCATACAATTACAATGTCTACTAAAAGTTCACTGGAAATGCATGGGGAGTTTAGCTAAATTAGCTCTACGACCTTGCCGGTGACTCACAAGACCATGCCAGTGTTCTCACTACTTAGCGAACCAGTCACACACGCGACGGCCTTGCGCGACTCGAACAATAGAATGAACAATTCTGGGACGACTGGTTATTTTCCACCGGCGTCATCCAATTCAGGTGACTGGATACCAAGGACGGCTCAAGGATCCATAGTCAGGCGAGGACAGCGAATTTCAGTCGGTTCGCTTTTCCTACTGGCACATCGGACCCCACGTGTAGGACGTGGTGTCTGGTCAATAATGCTTTCATTTCCGTTCTTGCTCCCGACGAACAAAATCCTGCGGTCCTTGAACGCACCTGAACGCACTCAGGACGTTTCGATTCCGTCTCAACTTCCAGAGAATTGTTGTTCGTTGCGAATGGCCCGGGAGCAAACGTGACTGCAATGCAGCAGCTAACTATATTCTGGAATTTCTCAGCGGATAATAATCGCGCGGAAGTATACCGCTGGTCCCTAGAGCAACTAAAACGTGGAACTTGTGTTGGACGAAATACGAAATTTTTTGCTCGCGTCACAGCACCATCGCGATCACGTTTGCGTGACAGGACGCGACTCAGACTCCCAATTGGCAACGGCCGGTGATTGGCGCAAGATTGGCGCCCACAAGTCTAAATAAACTTCGACCCTGCACCCTGCACAAGACGAAATGAAAATGCGGTAGACAATGATGCAAACCATGACTTGTATTCTTCGTCGTTTTCTGCGCAATCATATCGGAGTCTAAATTCGTGAGGTATAAGTACTGCCTTTGTTCCCCAACCCGCCCCAACCCAAATTCGCATTCCACATCTACTCTTTGACCATGTCTTCCAATGATTCTAACATGCATGACGTCCGCGTCGCTGCTGGCCTCAAATCTGCTATTGCCCGCGAGGATGTCTCCGACGACGCCAAGGCTCGAGCTCAAGAGCGCCTCGAGAACATGGGCGCTGCAGAGACTGAAGACCGTCTCACCCCACTCGATGATGGTATGCTTTTGCTTTTTTTTATCGTGTTTGCAGGTGACAAACTTATTACGGTGGCGCAGAAGAATATTCTACCCCAACTGGTTCGCGATGATTTTGTGTAGGGCGCGCACTGGATGTTGCTTACCCGTCTTTACAGACACGCGCGCACCCTCGGACGACGCCAAGGCCCATGCCCGCGAAATTCTTGAGGCGGCCGGGTACACCGTCACTTCGAACGAGGAAGAGGCCAATACCGACGAGCATCAGATGCGTGTCCTCGCTGGGTACAAAGCTGCGCTGAACAGTACGTACCACATACGTTCATTGCCCCTTCGTTCATTTGACCACTAAAACTGCAAAAGATCCTCGCGTTTCCGACAAGGCCAAGCAGCATGCTCGCGAATATCTGAAACAGCATGGCGCTCAGTAGTCGCTTTGCCCTCTCTTCGATGAAACATCACTCGATAGTAGTAGTGTGATGAAATTGCAGAAGCATCGTGTAATTGTAGATTGTGGATCGTGTCAATGCTCAGCGCTCAGTGTTCAATTGACTGCACAAAGACATTCAATTTGTTTATTGGTCATTAGTGATTCGCGACTATTGACAACTGTAAAAACCCCCGAAATTCAATACTTCACTCCAGATTACGAAGGGACGTCAGCAGCAGACCCGCTCGACGAACCTTCGACGTGCTTCGCTCCCAACTCCGGCGTCCCACTCCTCGACGCCTCATCATACGAAGGCAACCCATGCATACTACTCAACGGCGGTACACCTCCGAGAAAGCCCCTCAACGCAACCTCATAATCTGGTACCTCCGTAAAGGCACGATGAAGCAGCACCGACTCCATCTCCGGATGCGGCACCGATACCTCCTTCACGCGTCGCTGGATGTCTACGGACGAAACGCGTGGGTCTTTCGGATCCGGACGCGCGCTCAGCCAGTTGGGGTGTGTAAATGTGCTGGTCGGCTCCAAAGTCGCGGTGAAGATCTGCGGGAGCTCGCGGCTTGCGGCGCTGGTGTGGGTATATGTAGTGACTCCAGTCGTCGGGGGCGTGGGCGGCGTAGGAGGATGATCGGAGCCGGGAGTCTGCGAACCGCCGTCGTCTGGTGTGGAGGTGCCAGGATCTGTGAGCCGCGGGTATTTTGTTACGCCGTGCGAAATGAGGAGCTCCGCGTTGACCCAATCGAGGAAGACGGGGTGGTCGGGATCAGGAACGTATGCGTCGTTCGAGTCGGAAATGACTTGCAGCGGCGAACCGTTGCTGCTGCACGATTGCGGTTGATCGCCAAAGATTGGGCTCACACCCAGCTGTATCCAAGGATTGGTAACACGCAGTGTCTGTCCTTCTGGGAGAAACATGTTAGCGACGCGATCGCGTACATGCTCGATGTAGCTTGGAAGCTCGTGTGCTTCGGGGGCAGTTTCTACGAGAACCTCTGGGCCACCGACAAGAAGCTGGCGCGCCAGCTTTGTGTGGGCTTGTGCCTCGCTCAAAAGCTGCGAGTCCAAAAGTATGACAGGCAGTGAACAGTACAATTCGGATATGTGGCCATCTGCGTTCGTCACAAGGACACTCCAGTGAATTAGATGAGAGACTCTGATGGGTTCGAGAGGATGGCTCGGCGATAAGTGACGGGGAATACGCAAAGGGAGAGTTGTGACCTAGCAATGCCATGAGCGAAGGGTGAAGCGACGAAAAAAGTGCCTACAATGTCATCTTCACTCTGAGCTGGATCATGGGGCGGTTGAGGCTGAGTATGACTCGGAATATTGCTACCGGCTCTACCATCTTGCGTGCTGGGACCAGCTTCATTAAGTGGCGTGGCAGGAGAACGCAAAGAGAGGGGAAGATTGAACTGTGAGAATTTGCCCTTCTTGTCCACAGGATCTCGCATCTCCACGGCCTTCCCACCTAGTATCTCATGTGTTACACTCGCGACCGTCCGCGTAACGGGATTGGGTCGCCCATGAATCCTGGTTGTTTCTCGGAGAGAAGTGGTAATGCTGAGCACGCCAACACCCTTGACAAGTGGGCTGACTTTGAGTAAAGCGACAAACTCGTCACCCGCAGCCCATGCACTGTGTGGGATGGCGACGGAGAACAACAACTTTCCTGCCCATGCATGCTCCAACTCGTTCGTCTGCTGATATTCGAGCGACGTTGAACCTAATGAGCGTACAAGATACACGGGCACCACCGCCTGAATATTATGGCTGAAGGCTCCTGCACGCTGAGCAACAGCTCGCAGCTTGTAGGTTATAGAGGCGCCGCCGAATGCATCCGTGATAACACTGCGAGGAATTGCCCCACCGACCTGAAGCTGAAATGGAAAGAGATGTTTCCCAGCTTTCAAGGTATGATTGTGCTTCTTCGGTCCCTCCAAAAATGACCAGTCATGCTTGCAAACGATGAATGTCGACGCCGAAGTGCTCGAAGATTGATTTTCTTGGGGCGGATCGGGAAGATAAGCCTTGCCTCGGAACTGCAGCGAGATAGAACGAAGTGCAGTGGGTTCCGTCAAGTATAAAGCCACGTTTCCCGAAATAAGGGCAGGCTCTACGTCGGCGCCAGAACCACGAAGGAAAACATATTCACGGTCAAGCAAGATCTCGAGGCGGGATTCGTGGGGGTCGGGGTGGTCGACGCCGTGGTGAGCCTTTGACTTGAAGAAGGGCATCGATGTGGGAAAGGGTGAAACTGGTCAGGTCCGAGGGCGGCCATATTTATGTACACTGAGAAACACAACTCGAAGCCGAAGGGCTGAAATAAAACGCGACAAACCCAGTAAGACGCCGAGCTAAACGCCGAACCCATGTGATTATTGTCACGCAGTCACGCAGTCACACGGTTTCCTTCTTTCCCCGACCGTCGCCGTGTTGCGGCTCGCATCGTCGCATCGACTCGCATTTCTCGTGAAGAAAATCAATCAGACTCATACTACATTTTCCAGTCGCGATACATGGAGAGCGCTTCGTCATACAGCGCAAAATGCCCCAAAAGCTGAACTTGAACTCAAATTCCGTGACTGGGACTCCGGCTGTTGCGCGAGCCGGATGTCTTACCTTGTCTTACAAACTCTCAGCAAACTGTTACTTTACCGTATTTAGGGACAATCAAAGTTGTAGGTTCTTGAGGCAGTTATGAGGAGGCGCTTATGAACTCGATCAAGGAATTGTCCGTCCTCCCAATCTTGCCCAAATTCGTGTCAAACAGGAAAGGTATGAGTACTTAGTAAGCGTACCATTGAGGCAGAAGCTCCTGCTTATTTATGTTTAAGTCGATTATGGATCTTCCGAGCCTCTTACAAGCGTCCGTTCAATCGTTGTCAAACGGTTGCTTCAACCTGAGATTCTTCGGAAGACTCGATGTGAGTTTCGGGAAGGATCGAAATCATCCCGAAACGTCAAAGTAGTTGGCATTACGTCAATACTCTGTTCGCCGCGGCGCCCTTTGTCCTTTAACCACATCCGAGTCCGAGAACATACGTATATTGAAAAGTTGACAGAGTTTTGCCACTTCCTCGTTTTTGTCGATGTCGTCCTCTGAAACCCAACCCGTCGTGTGGGACAGTCGCGGAATCCGCAATCCGGACTTGATTCCACCCCATATGGATCGCTTCGTGCGCGCACAAATCAGAGAGCAAATCAACGTGCCTGCCAATGTCGTCTACACCCCCGTTACTTTCAATGAGACGCAGCAGGTCTACAATAATCCAGGTCCTTCTTCCACCGGCCTCTTGAGTGCACCTTCCATTGCGGTCGTGACGTTCATCAAGATTGCCCACCCTCCCGGGTCTCCAAGCCCAGCTCCTGGCCAGAAGACGACGGCAGGGGTTGTGGTCAAGGCCGCGAAACAGGTCATAGGGCTTACCCCTGGGCATACTCAAACCCCTTGTAAGTCTTGGCTAGAAAAAATTCGAACAGGACCACTTACTCGTTCCATGTTTAGGCAGCATGATATTTTCAGCAGCCATCTTCCCCCCTCATTCTTTTGAGCCGGGCGTGTTTGACATGCATGACCCTACTCATCACATTGGGCTCATCACCGGCAATGTCGACATTGAATATCTCATCTCCTACTGGAAGAAGACCCAGATCTAAAGCGATCGTCGTAGCAGTAAGTATATATCGCGGCGGCGGGTTGCTCCTCGTTTGTAAAGCATCACTCAACACCCCTCAGATATCTTCGTACATATATTATAACAGGCCGAAGCTAGATCAAACATGGCCCTCATTTCATCTCATCCGCTCCCTTCATCTTCCGCTTCACATCTTCATTCACCCTACATCATTCGCCCTTTGCCGCGATAGCCTGAAATCTTGAGCTGAAATTCCCAAAATTGTATCTTACTTTTCAATCAATCGTGAAATCTCCTTCTCGACGCGTTCTCCCTTATGGAAATTTCGGCCCTAAATACTTCTCAACAGACCGGTCTTCTTTCATCGTGCAATTTTATGCGGTAGACTAAAGTCGGCCACAACATCAGGAAAATTCCTCTTAGGTACAACAAACCATCCCTTGTCTTCCCGCTTCGGTCTCGCGTTTTTGTTATGACCTCGTATATGCCCGGAAGTAGGGTTGATCTTGATAGGTATCGATACAAAGTCGCAAGGGGTCATCAGGAACGTAGCGATAATCCGCTGTTCCAATTTTAGCGTGTCGAGTGACGTTATCGGGTTCCAAAATGCCAAACGCAAGACTCGGAACTGTTCCTCGATAGAATAAATCACCTAATGATTTGACATATTCGTGAAGTGAGACACCACTCGTCGTAAGTCTCACTTAGGGTCTGCCTCGTGGAATTGACGCCGTGGGAGCATTGTGGAAGCAATGCTGCAAATGAACTCAATCAGTGGCGGTGCGACGGCATTACTCGATGAGGAAGGGCTATACCGATCGGCGTTTTTGATGCTATATCTTCCAAATTTGGAAATTTCAGAGGTTTGCTCAAAGTCCGCCGCTTGGGTCACAAAAAAGTCACGAAAAAGGGGAAACAAACATAACAATACATGCCGTGGTCCGTGCGTTCAGCCATATTGCATAAAAGCAACAGGTTCTAGGGGTAATTTCCTCAGAGCGTTCTTCTCTCCCACCACATCTCTTCGTTTTCTGAGCCTTCCACATCTTTCGAGCGGGTTGGTGGCTCGATAGCTGTGTAGGAGGCAGCAAACGACGAGATGTGTTGGGCGAGTTGCGCAGGTTTGTGCGTTTTCTCCTTCCCCATAACTCACCTTTTTCTTTCAGACCATGAGCGAAAGGACGAGGCCGGTTCACTACCTGGGCAGGTCATTGCTCGGCTTTCCGGACCTGTAACCTTGCTCTCGTAAGAAGGATAGTACGCGACCATCTTCATACGAGCGCACGGTTACCGGTCTGGCGGCATGCGCATGGCGACTGTATACCGGGCGTGGGGGGCGGGCAGTAGACCTTTGACCGGCGGCATCGTGTGTGTCGCTCGGGGACTGGCTCGATGGCCCAATCCGCTGGAGATCCCTCGTTTGCAGCCTTCTCTCATGGAGTAGCGGGGCCTTGGCTTTCCCTGGGTCAGTTTGCTTCATTGTTTCTTCGTCTTGACTTGACTGATTCGCGTTGGCAGGCCCTCAAGCAACCACCCCAGCCGGAGTCGAGACTCACATACTATTGTTGTGTTTTTTCGGGTGACTATCAGGCTCACAGCACCCTTGGACCCAAGGTCACAGTCTCCTCCTTACGGCGGGTGTGGCAACCCAGTCGGTGAGTTTCTCTTCTTCTCGCATTTCGACACGGCGCTGAAGTCATTTTAGGGCCCCGTGAGTAGCAACGGCGCCGCGAGGGTTTTATATTTTTCGGAGTTTTTTAGGTGCGATTTTCTTCTTATTCGCTCTATCTTCGCTCACACCTTTTACAGCCGCGCAAATCGTGAGCCGGCGTCTGCAGGCGTTTTCCGGGGGGTGGGTTCGCTACCCTCGTGCACCCTTGTCGTGGGCCCCCGGCTTGAGATCTTCGGATCGACCAATAGCACGTTTAATTCGCAGGGTTTGTCTTCTCTTTTCTTCTTTATTTACCTTCGATGTACTTGTCGGTCAATATATATGTCGTTGGCGCTTTCCTACCCTGTGCTTTGTAATTGAGACGCCTCAAGTTGGATCTTCGAATTCCTGGAAATTCTGAGGTTCTGTTACGGCGAATCGGCCGTTTGTCGAGTTGCTTGTGCAATTTTGAGAGTTATCACGGCCCGTATTTTTCGTTTCACAGCGAATTAAATTTCCATAAAGGCCGTATACATGTAGGGAGCTCGGGATTGCGAGAAGAAAGCGTCGCAAAGCTTCGATGTGAGTAGTGTCGAGGGTACACGACGATCTCCTGTTGGAAAGGTGAGCCCAGTGCAAATTAGCATGCATATAACAGGACAGTCACCATGGCGTCAAAAAAACCGGGGCATGCCTACCGCAAATCAGCGACCTTGGTTTCAAGAAGTTGGCCAGGCCATTCTTGTTCTTCGCTGTATTTCGCAGGCACAACAAACTCCCTCGCCCTCACAAACCCATGCCCCTCATAATACTTCACCAGCCCATCCTTCCCCGGCGGCCCCCTCCAGCAATCCAAACGCAACCAATCCGCCCCCTCCTCCACCGCCAAACCCTTCAAAAACCTCAACAAAAACTCCCCAACGCCCGCTCCCTTGAACTTCCTATGCACCACCAGCATCTTCGCGAACATCTCTTTTCCGGGTTTGTCTTCCGTTTCGCTAAACGGGAGGTATTCGGCGCGGAAGGGGGTGACGTGGAGGTAGCCTGCGGGCTCTGCGTCGACTTGCGCTATCCAGCTGCGGGCGCCGAGGGAGAGTTCTTTGTGGGTTTTGGTGTGGATTCGTTCTTTGTCGGCGGCGTCCCAGGGTTCGGCGCCCCATTGGCCTTCGAGGCCTTTGGAGGCTAGCCATTCGACGCGGGAGGCGAATGTTGCCCAGAGGAATTCGAAGTCGGATTCTTTGTAGGCTCGGATTGTTATCGACATGACGGTGGGGGACTAGGACTGGGATATCGCGATCGAATCGTCGTTGGAGATGCAGTCGTCGATGTCGCTATTTCAGCTAGCTTCTTTTTTTCGAGGATGAGTCAAGGAGCAGGGCACGGAGCCGCGACCGCATGGACGGAAGAAAAGATTTGCAAAGACCGTAGATCATGAGCCAAGGCGCCGACACGCCGAACAAGATGCATGGGCAGATAGATAGACACAGTCAATGGTCGTTCGTATAGAAGAGAGTGAGTGGTGAGAGCGTTGTGAGCACTATAGCCCAGATTCGCCGCCGTTGGGTTCCCCAGCTCGAAGTCTAGAAATACTGGACCTTCCACAAATACCACTGTTCGCGATCAAGTTGAGAGCTGACAACCTTATGAGAGACGACTTTGTACAGAGAATTGAAGGATAGATTGAAGTTGCAGCAAGTGAAAACATGCACATGGGAAACAGGTAGCGGAAGTTGTAGACAGAAAAGGAATCAAGAATTGATAGTATAATAAGTATGCGCCTCCTCCCCGAGGGAGGAGGTATGTATGTCCCTCCACCCGTGGCAATTCTCTCCAACTGTGCTCTACAGTCGGAGGTCCTGAGGAGCTCAGCCCTCAGCCATCCAAACTCAACCCAATGGTAGAGATTCTCCTACTTAGAATCCAAACCCATGCGAAGAAGCATAGCTCCTCCCGCCATGCCCATGCATCCCCCCACCACCGAATCCACCACCAGCACTAGCACGGAACCCCCCGCCGTTGAACTGGGCGAAGAGCTCTGAGAGATCCATGCCCCCCATCCCGCCCATCCCCGACGAATCGTTCATGCCGTCCTCGTCTTCGCCCATGTCGTATCGTTCCCTCCGTTGCGGATCTGACAGGACGGCATTCGCCTCGACGACGAGTTTGAATTTCTCTTCGTCGCCGCCCTGTTTGATTTTTTTCTTCATCAGCAAAAGAACAACAAAAAAATTGATGAAAAAACGCACCTTATCCGGATGATGCTTCAAACTCTCCCTCCTATACGCCTTCTTAATATCCGCCCCATCGCAATCCCTCGAAATCCCAAGAATCTTATAATAATCCTTCGTCTTACTCCTCTTCAACGCCGCCTCCGCCTTCTTCAACTCCGTCTGCAGCGCGCGCCGGTCGTTCTCCCCCGCCGCGCCGTCCATGCCGACCTGCTGGATCGCGGACTTGAAGTCCGCGACGCATTTTTCGTACTGCTCGAGGTGGAGGTGGATGCGCGCGCGCGTGCGGAGGGCTTTGAAGGAGGTGGGGGTGAGCGAGAGGGAGGCGTCGGTGTCGCGGAGGGCTTCTTCGTGGCGGTTGAGCTGTGTTGAGTCGAAAACAAATGAGTATTTTCCCATATGAATGGTAGATGAGAGGAAGCGCACCTTTAGCAGAGCTGTAGCGCGATTCGATAAAAGCGTCGCGCGTATTTGGCCACCGCGGCCCTCTTCCTCTAATTCGCCAACGCGTTCCAACGCCTCGCCGTACTTTTCGATCGCCTCGTCCAAGCGTGAGAGCTTGAAAGCGGCGTTACCCTCGTCCTTCAGCCGCTCGACGTCCTTGACGCGCTTGCGGAGTCGTTGCGCGGGCTCGTGTCCGGGGTCACCGCGGAGGGCGGATTGGACGTGTTGGAGGGCTTGCGGGAGGCGGCCGCTCAGGAAGAGGACGAGGCCGCGGGAGGTGAGGACGTCGGGTGAGCCGGGGTTGAGACGGAGGGCGTCGCTGTTGAAGGTTGATTACCATTTGCTTTTGTCTTGTGGAAAGGGATGGATGGATATAACGTACTTGGCAGCGGTGTTAGCGCCTTCGATGCTGCCTCGTGCCAGTTCGAGCTCGACGCGCCATAGTCGCCACTCAACGGGGATTTCACCGCCTTCGCCTTCGATGCCTTGCAGGCACTTGTCAAGCGCTAACCGTGCATGCCCCCACTCTTTCTTGGCTCTTGCGTTTTCGAAGATCTTGAGGTGACCCTCTAGTAAGCTGATCTTGCTTTGCAGTTGGAGGGCGGGTTGGTTCTTGGGCTCGATAGCGATGACGGCGCGGAGGGTGCTGAGAGCCGGTGTTGTTGAGCCAAGGGCGAACTGGCAGCGGGCAAGGCGGAGGAGGGTCTTTGCGGAGGGATCGGCGGCTTGGATTGTCGCGGCTTGTTGGCAGTCGTCGAGGGCGGGTCGGAAACGCTTCAATGCCATGTACGCGGCGGCGCGGTTGGTTAGATAGGATGGCTCGGCGGGGTTCATTTCTTGCAGCAGCGGAAAATTGGATCGAAAAATGGCAAAGATTATCTGTGGGATAGACTGTACCTATTGCTTTGGTGTAGAGGTCGACGGCATCGTTGAATCTTGTTCGAAAACATGAACAAGAGAAGATCGGAATGGGGGCGGCTGAGACTAACCTTTTTGCCTTGAAGGCGACATTGCCTTCCTCCTTTACCTTTTCCGCTCGGACGAGGATGTCTCCCACTTCTTCCGGCTCGGGCTGAGGCTCGGCAGGTTGCTCCGGCTGCGGTGTGGGCTGAACGACGGGCGTACTGGGCGCAGTTGTGCTGGATGAAGCGACGGGTTCTGTGCTGGTGCTGTTGGACTGCTTAGACATGATTCCCGGCGGATACGGCATGGGCAACACGCACACGTTAGCGGCGGGATTGGGTGCCTGCGCCGGCGTCGATTTTTTCTTGTTCTTTGTGGTTTTTTTGGCCATTTTGTGGGGCAGAGAAGGGGTGTCCTGAGTGGCGACAAGAAACTGAAAATGAGATGTCCTAATTAGGTCGCGATTGATGCGAGTGCGTTTGCCTTTGTTTGTTCCATCTCGCTTTCTTACAAGACAATTGCGCGCACAGTCAGCGCCTCTGGGCATATGTTCAATGCCTTGTCTTGCTCTGAGCTTGTTATCAGAACGAGCCCCTTGTTTTCTTTTTTTTGGGTAGAAAAACGTGGGCGTCGGGCTGTCCCGACGCGAAACGGCGGGAGACGGCGGCCTCGGTGAAATTGTACGCTTTCCTCAGCGCGCAATAGGATTGGTGCTCCTCTCTTCGCTGTAGTCGCTCTCAGAGAACTCCGAGTGCCCCAGTATACTACGCGATATTCCGTTGCTTCCGATCAGAAAAAAAAGTTGGAGAAAAAAAATAGAGCCAAACGGCAGCAAATATATGAGCCGGTCGTCGGGACCTTTTTCACTCGTACCCGTCGTCTCCCCAATTGCTTGACTGAAAGATACCCAGCCCTGTTGTTGAATTTCTGGTTGTGCGCCGCGCAAGATGGCGAGTGTATGCTCGCTGCCTCACCCGCCTTCCGTTCCGTGCTCCGGCTGCCCCGACGTACCCCAGGTCCGACTCTTTGGCGCTTACTTCCCCGCAAAAAAACTCACTTTTTTTCCGTTTGTTTTTCTGCTCGGTTCAGTATACGTCGGCGCCCGCCCCGCCGCTCCACTTCAACGCCCTCGGAGAACTCATTCCTTATGTCGTTGTTCCACAAGCGCGCGGTGTTGCTCTGGTGAATGCTGAAAGCGCTGCTTTCCCGGTCAAGGTATTGTGTTTTCCAGATTTTGTGGATTTCTTTCGGCACGTTCAGCGCAACGAGCAAGATGGATATGGACACACAAATGCACGATCGCGCACCGCCTCCCCCGCACTCCTTTCTTCACGCCCTGTCTTTTCTGTTTTTCTCTTCGTTCGTTTGAGATTCAGAAGCTAACTCTCGTTGCAGTTTACCCCAGCGCCAGCCGAGGTCGACTTGGACGACGATATGGAGTTGGAATTGGCGTATCCCGACGACGAGGTTCGTAGTCTGCCCCTTCATCTCCAGTTCCTTCTATGGCTGCAATCGAAAGAGCCATGAATTTCTCGGTCTCTTCTTCTTGCGACGATTGGAACGATCGTTATAGGCACACTGGTCCTTGTCGCGCGTTTTCACGCGACCAAGCTCTCTTACGGCGTGCTTAATCTCCGCCCGCGTCCAGTGTCCCCAAATGAACGCCATCGTTGGCCGTGGACAGCTGCAATCCTTGCTGGAGTACGATCATTTCGCGGCACACGCGTCTTTGCGCTGAATCCACTCCGAGCGTTCTTCATGCCTCGCTGCCTTGACTTTTTTTGCGTTCAGTGTGAACCCGTGCCGTGACTCGCGCTTTCTACTCTTCTCCTTCTACACTGAATTCACCATTAACCATACGTTACAGATTTCCGAAGCAGCCCCACCACCACCCGAATCTTCCTCCCCCGCCCCTGCATCCTCCCCCGTCGTGTCATCCCATACTCCCGTCAACCCAACTCCCCTCCCACTCCCCCGCAGAAGCCCCTCAGCGCGTATCTCCGCCCCGCGCACCTCTCTAGGCGTCCCGCTCCCACTGACCTCTAAACTACTTCAGTCCCCATACACGCTCACCACAACCGCACCCCCGTACTCAAACCACAACCCCGTTCGATCGCCGCATCCTGCATCTGCACCTCCTACATCTCTCTCTGCCCCCGCTCCCGCCACCCCACCCGACACGCCGAGCCCATTCTCCCATATCCGACGGCTGCCATACCCAGCGCGACCGCCAACATCTACGCACACCTCCTACGCCTCATGCAAACCCAGGCCTCCGCCACGCCCACCGTCCCCTCCAACGCTCCCCCTCTCGCACCAATACCCGTCCCCCCACCCGCATCCTCCTCCTCGCTCTACAACGCCCTAATGCCGCCCCCGCCCCCTCCCCGGCCGCAACAACGGAGAGTGGCGATCCAGCTGCCCTGCGCGACGGCGGGGTGCCGGGGCGCGGTCGCGGCGTCGGGGACGGGGAAGCGGTGTCTGAGTTGTGTGAGGGGGAGCTGGATTGGGAGGAGGGATAGGATTGAGGCGGAGAGGGTGGCGAGGGAGGAGTTGGTGAAGATGAAGGTGAGGGAGGAGAGGGAGCGGGAGAGGGAGAGGAGGGTGAGAGAAGCACAGGCGGCGGCGGGGACGGCGGTGAAACCTGTTGTGGCGACGCCTGTGACGCCGGATTCGAAGGCGAGGGTGACTATCAAGTTGAAGACTACGCCGAAGGCTGCTGCACCGGTCGGCGCGAAGGAGGAGGAGGGATCGGCTGTGGCTGTGGCCGTGGTGGGGGGAGTGAAAGAGATGGTGGTTGACGAAACGCCGGTGGTGGTGATCGACGACAAGGAGAAGGCGAAGGCGACGACGGAACTTGAGTCGGGTGAGGCGAAGAACAAAGACGATGGCGGCGACGAGGTGAATGTTTGGGATGGTACAGGCTGGGACAGCGAGTTATCGGATTTGACTAGCTCGGGGGATGAAACTGAGGTTGAGGTTGGTGGATTTTTTGAATCTTTTTTTTTGGTTGACGGCAGACTGATTGGTTTTGAAGGAGGTGCCTCGTGTGTCGCTGAAAATTCGTATACCTGCGCGTACGCCTTCTAATTCTCCGAACAAGCCACCTGCACCTGCTCCAACAGCGGCCTCAGCCGCAGCCCCAGTAGCCTCAACCTCAACTGTTGCACCACCTGAAACCGAACCACGCTTTTGCACCATCGCACGATGTCGCGCGCCCCTTCCATCTCTAGCCGAGTACCGTTGGAAATGTTGTTCTCCATGCCGCAAGCAATACCGCGAGTACCAGCGCGCGCGTCACGGGCGTCTCCATGCTGCCGCCGCAGGCGCTTTACCTGTGCCTGCTGCGCCTGTCCCTGTGCCTCCGCCTGCGCCACCCTCAACTGAAGGCCCTCCTGGACCGAATAGCACCCCGCCCCATCCAGTATCGTCGGTGTCTACCGCAGCGGGGCAACATTATCGATACGAGCGGACGCCGGTCGACCCCGAAGCGGTGCGTGCGCATATCAAGCGTAAGCAGTGGGAGCGCGAAGAGAATCTCCGTGCGCTTGAGATGGCTGGGGCCCCCATCCACCGCAAGCCACAGCCGATTCAGGATTTATCATCATCGGTGCCGCATTACAGGGCTCCAGCGGAGAAGTTCAGCCCGGATGGGTCTCGGAGGGAGGTTACGTGGGGTGGGCCGCCGCCTGTGCCTGTGCGGGCGCCGGTGAGGAAGCAGCTGTTGCCGAAGAGTGTGGTTGGGTGGCGGGTTTGTCGGGGGTGGGGGTGTAATCATGTTATTCCTGATGTGAGGGAGTATGATTGGGATATGTGTGGGGGGTGTCGGGGGCTTGAGAGGAGGAAGGCGGAAAGGCTTTTGATTAAGGAGGGGAAGTTGCCTGCGCCTGCGCCGGGGAAGACGCATAATGTGATGGATGATTTTCCGCTCGTGAGTTTATATATAAATTTCAATATTCGGTCCTTTGTGGAAGTTCATTGACTCGTGTTTGTTTGTTTGACGTAGGCTGGCAAGGTGGAAGCTGGGAGGTGCATGTATGCGGACTGCGGGATGTTGATGGGCGACGGTGCGGATCCGTCTGAAAGGGCGTGCGAGCAGTGTGTGAGACGGAGAGCAGCTGCGATGCGGAAACCTGGTCGACCTCCTGGGTCCAAGAACAAAGCTAGGTTGAAGCTTTCTAACAGCACGACTGTGGTTCCACAGCAGGCCGCAGTCTCACCGGAGAAGGTGATTGTTTTCTTCTGCTTCTTTTGATTGTGTAATGCTCATAGCACTTCGCAGCCTCTGCAAGTGACCAGAAAACGCAAGCGGACGTCACCCTACCCTGCCTACCAGTGCAAGGACGCTTTGCTGAGAGACTTCGGTACCCGCTTCCACGGCTTCATCGAAGCGCAGTCCTACTACTTCCTCATGCGCGGCGGGACGGGGACGCAACCCCCCGCGCAAGCGATGTTCGATTTCAGCGGCGAGTACTCCGTCGTCGCGGCCGACCTCAACGTCGTTGCCCGCAAAACGGAGATTGAGATGGAGTCGCATGGGGTCAAGGACGCTGTTGCGCGGGCAGGCGGGATTGAGTTTAGCCCGACGAGCTGGGTGAGTATTTTGGGGAAGCCTGGGGGCGTGGTTACGCGTTTTGCGTGTGTGCATTTGGTGGATGTGATTCTGCCTGTGCATATGCCGCCGGGGCACGCGCCGAATCCGAAGCGGCCGAAGAGTATGCAGGGGGAGCTGGAGGTTGCTGTTCTGCCGGATGATTCGCACAGGTATTTCGCGGGGGAGAAGACGATTGTTCGGTTTCGGCTTGTCGGGTGACCGTGAAGAACAGTGCTTACTTTATTATCGGTATCTTATTTCTTGCTTTTTGTACGCATACGCTTGTTGTTCGTTTTTTTTTTGCATTGTAGATATGCGCGTAAGGTAGATTATATAATACCCACACTAAACAACTGTACTTTTGGAATTATAACACGTAGCCACCTTTTTTTGCATTTTGACCAGTGCTCTGAGGTTGTTGTAGTAGTTTGAAAGAACGAGATCGGAGTCACCTATTCGACGAGCTGGCAAGCTGGTTTTGACTGCCTTGTCTACCAGGATATGGAGGAGTGGTTGAGGACATTGACTGCGGGTATACCACCAACCGAGAGGAGCGGGCATCCATTATTCATGTTCAGGCTCGCAATTCGCGACTCTGACCATAAGATGCGCAAAACGGGGCATGAAAGGCCGTTAACAGTTTTGAATTGGTGCACCATTCAATTTGAAGCGTTTCTCAGTGAATGGCCAGAGCTGCACGATTTACGAGACCATCCAAGTTCGAGCTAGTTTGTCATCCAGATGTCCGGTCTTCAGATGACTGCAGTTTAGTAGCTCAGATCCAGACGATTCATGGGTCCCTGGATCGTTTCGAGAGCACTAGGTCGCAAATTCGTGAAACGGCGAAAGCAAGACCGGTGATTTGTGGATGAAAAAAGATCCGTAGCCTCAGCCTCAGTAACTAAGTAGTAAGTTGACAGTGTTGCTTGAAACGTTGCTATGCAGTGAATTGTTCTTGACTTTGGCTACTTTTGCAGCCGACGTCGTGTTCGACGTCCAGAGAAATTGCAATTATGCCGAAAGAAAGCGAAGAGCCAATGATTCAAGAAATTGAGCAATTCGTTGTGGGCCCCATATGCAGAATGGCAGAGGATCTGATCTATGAGTGTGAACGGTAGTCGTAGCGAGAAATGAGGCGTTGTGTGCGCTTGTTTTGGACTCACAAAGGCTGGTTCAACACTTTCTTTCTCTCACACCTTGTTCTCTCGTCCGCGATCCTTTCAGGCTCCTTCATTTGCTGCCTTTCTCTCTCTCTTTCACGCCGCCCAAGACAATGACGACCAGCTACAGCACTTTCTACACCTCGGGTCTACAGCCCCACGCCTCTGCAGTCTACTCGTCTTTCAATCACCCCCGTCGACGAGGACATAGACCACGAGAACGCCCCCTCATTACTCCACAGGCGACCTTGTATACTTCCTCCTGCCATCTCCACCCGCCCCCAGAGTCCCCGCTCCCCCACCCGCAAGCGCCGCTCCAGTCTCACCTCCGCTGTGTCCCCAATCAGCTCCTTGAAGTCTCCTGCTCGCGCCGCAGGCAATGCATGGCACATAGCCAACGTCGCAGCCAACTCGCCTCGATCTCGCAGCGGCAGTCTGAACCATGCTAGCGAGGACAACAGCATACTTGGTCGGCATGCGCAGCGGTAGTCTCGGAAACCGGTTCGTCTCATGTTTTTCTTCTTCTTTTGTGCTCTGTTTGACGAACAATGTGTTTTCAGCCTTCGCGGTCGCAGGCCCCTGACGAATCAACGCCCCGTAGCTCTGCTGTTCGCACCTACCCCTCCCGCACCCACTGTCCCCCTTCCCGCCTTGCCGCTGGGCGCCCCTGCCCGGCCTCCCCTCTCGCGTTTAGAAATCCAGCCCGCCCTCGCCCCTGCGCTGCCCATCGCAGATGTATTTTATGCCAAACCCCCTGTATCGTCGCCGTTCCATCGTCCCCGGGCTCCGAGTTTTACCACGCTCCCGGCGTGTGGAAGGGGTTCAGCAGCATCGACGAGGAGGACATGAAGGAGAATTGACGATGAAGAACAAGACGACTTTTCCTTGCGAGCAGAACGATGTTGTTGTATTATTTGATGGAGTGCTTCATCCTTGGTCCATCTTTTTTTCCCCTTGTAATTTTCTTGCCGGCGTGGCTCGACTCGACAGGCGCCTCGCGTACATTCCACTCCTTAATTATATGGCTCGAAGCCAGCTCCCTGTGACATGTGTACCTGATTATCCTGCGCATATGTAGATGAGTTGCAATAATGATATTTCTTGTAAATGTGACTCGTCGGGGGATTCAGCCAACGATATCGTCCACTTGAAGCCACCTTGGGAGGGATCTCTGCGGCATATTAGCGTGCACAAGACCGAAACGACGCGCCAAGTTCGCGTCGCGCGTGACCGTGTTTTCGTCCAGGGAAGTGCTGAGAGTAATACAGCGATATACATTATAAAAAGCCCGTTGCCAGGGCCGTCTAGCTCAGTTGGTTAGAGCGTCGTGCTAATATGGGATCGTATATCCTGATTTACGCGAAGGTCTTGGGTTCGACCCCCACGATGGCCATACTATGAAGCAGAAAATAACTATTTTTGCTCCAGCTTTCTTCGAGTTTTCGAACAATATGCCCAGATCCGTCAACTTTTACACCTCTTCACGCTTGAGATTGGCGGCGTGATGAATTCAACTCCCAACTCCGCCCGACGTCTTGCATGCTAGCCTGCTCAATACGGCCGCATATGCCATAAGCAGAGGTCCCACCTCAACTCCCATGTGGTCTATTGTGCTGTTGGGCATCGCCGCTGGTGCTTTTGCGACCAGAATCACTAACGACAGTCGCGTCGCGTCGGGACACACTTTCGACTATGTAAGTACAGCAATTCACTGATATGCAGCTGTTCACTGCGATACAGGTAGTTGCTGGCGCGGGGTACGCGATTTCAGGCGTTCTGTTCGTGAACTAAGCCCTTCCAGTTTGTCTGGAATTGTTGTCGGCACAAAGGTATGATTGTTTCTATTGATGTACATAATGTACATTTAGCTGAGCGAGGAACTACTGCAGTTGAGCGCGAGGGGATACAGTGTGCTGCTTATTGAGGCTGGAAAGGATCTTCAAAATAATAGTGCCATTTACAATGTTGAACTTCGAGGCAGTGGGTGGGTTTTCTTGTGACATTGCTTTTTTATTCAGTATAAGTATATACAGACCTCGATAACGACCCCCGAAACGGACTGCAACTGGCACTACGTTGGCAGCGATGTGAACGGCTCTGCACTCCCTGTTACAATCGACAGCGGAAAGTGTGTTGGTGGAAGTTCCTCGATTGTAAGGTTTCCAGTCCTATTTGATGAGACCAAGCTAACATGGCGCAGAACGGCATGGTTTGGTATCGGTGAGTTATCGAAAATCATCTTGAGATATACATTCTCAGCAATCACCAGACCCGCCGCTGCAGAGTTAGATGCAATCCAAAGCCTCGGAAATCCAGGCTGGAACTCTACGACGCTCTTCCCAGTATATTCTCTTTCTTTCTTTTGGCAACGTACATCTTACATCTCACCCGCACAGTACATGCAAGCCATCGAACACAACCTCCCTCCCTCCGCAGAACAAAGAGCCGACGGCGCCGACCTCGTGCCAGCTGTCCACGGTTTCGCCGGGCCCGTGAACGTGTCTTTTCCCGTACCGATGAGGATTCCCGAAGCGCAGGCTATCTATAAAGCTGCCATTGCGCTTGTGGTTGGTGTGACTGACGGCCCCGACCTGAGTGCAAGGAACGGAGTGTTTCTGCGTCGACGTAGGCGTTCGATTCTCTAGCGTACTTTGAACTTAGTAGCGGCAGGTCGTGGACGATTTGGTGGAATCCCGTGGCCGAATTCACCCAGCGCGCATCAGCTGCATATTCTCTGTTGTATCCTGCGTCTAAACAACAGCAGACTTTAACGGTGCTCACCGAACACAAGGTCGCAAAAGTTATCTTCGATAAAAAACCTTAGGGCTACGGGACTGCAGTTCGGACCGGCGACTGGTGGAGCTGTGGAAACAGTAAATGCCAGACATGAAGTTCTTCTTGCCGCCGGATCTCTTGCCGTAGGTTGTTACACTTTGGACACCGCCACGTACTGACGATGCTAGACACCTCCTGTAAGCCGTATTCCGTTGTGATTTCTTTATTGACAGCCACAAGATTTTGGAACGATCGGGAGTGGGCAGCAAGTCGTAAGTTACCTGTTTTGAATCTGAAAACGTTTCGCTCACCATTTAAAAGCATCCTTCACAAATTTGGTATCAAACAACTCGTGGATCTGCCCGGTGTCGGTTTGAATTTGCAGGTATGCACTCTGCGATAACTGCTTTTGTGAAATTTATGGGACCAGGGACCAACCTGGTACCAGTCTTTCAGCTCTGGTTCAGCCAGCCAATGCTTCCGACTCTTTGCTCATCGACATGTGAGCGAACCACCTTGAGCTGCTAGCTCTGCTAACGCTTACCAGCGCAACATCTTCGCACCAGGTTTGTCAGGCGGCTGGAGATCTGACTGCAACTGATCGGCGCAGTTATCACGCTCCTCGATATCGACCAGCTTTTCACGAATAGTCTGTTTCCTTGTCTTCTTTTTGCGACTGCTTATTGGTTGTCGCAGAGTCAGCCGCACTCTCCGAACAGCTTCGAAAGTCTACCGCAGCCAGGGCGAGAGCTGCTGTTTCTGCGGGCGCAGCGGTCAATGTCGCTGGCGCCATGGAACTGTTCACGACAGTGACGGATTTGATAACCAAAGACAAGACGCCCATCGTAGAACTCATTTCAGAGTCATTTACGGCTGTGATGAGCTCCATCTTTGTTCGTCCTTCATTCGTCTTTTGAACGTTCGCCTTGACTGCGCTCAGTGGCCGTTGACTCCACTATCTCGAGGGCACATTCATATCAATTCTTCCAATGTGAGCGCATCTTTCGAAACCACTGACCTACGCTCAATGATTCCGCCAGCCCTTCGACAGTCCCGGATCACTCCTCGTTTCCTGACTGATGATTTCGACGTCCAGACAGCGGTGGAGATAGCACAGAGGGCTCGTGCGCTGTATAGAACTTCTGCATTTCAACCCATCATTGCTGAAGTGGTAATTGACGCGGTACCGGACAACGCACGTTTGAAGATTGGGCTGCCTGGTACAAGAACACGTCTTTCGTTCGTACTATCTTTGACCCCTTTGCTATCAGCTAACCGATTCTTAGGGCGCTTCGCACTGGGTTTGTTGTACACATATTGCAGCGATGTTACTCACAGTTTATCAAAGCTCGGTACTTCGGCGATGCGTCCGCGCGCAGCCGGCGGAGTGGTTTCGCCTACGCTGGAGTATGTCAATACTTATACCTTCACCTCTCACTCTAAATTGTTTTCAGGGTTTACGGAACAACTGGACTGAGAATTGTCGATGCGAGTGTGATACCTTTCCAATTGACTAGCCATACGATGTCCACTATCTATGCTATCAGTCAGAAAGCGGCGGATTTGATTTTATCTAGTCGTTGAGCCTAAGTAGTAGTTCACTGTGTAATAAGTAGTCGATGGGTCCAGCCAAGTCCAGAAATGATGTTTTGATCTCTGCCTAGACTTTTCCCTTCCGCCATGATGCGCCCGCAGATACTCTCCAGCGTCCTCCGGGCTTCAACGCGCCCCACTGTCGCCCGGAGCGCTCTTCCCACCGTTATCCGAGCGCGCCCTTACAGCGAGCATGCGCAGGAGACTTTCGAATCCTTCACTGAGCGTTATGTCGCATTCTTCAAGCAGGTAACTCTACTACATATCGCGCCGCACCCACGACTCTCAATTCGCATTCAGGCCGAGGACATCTTTGAGGTCCAACGCGGCCTCAACAACTGCTTCGCCCACGACCTCGTACCTGCACCTGCCGTCATAGAAGCCGCCGTGCGTGCTGCCAGACGGGTCGACGACTTTGCTACTGCTGTTCGGGTTTTCAATGGCGTCAAAGTGAAAGTGGAGAACAAGAAGCAGTATCAGGATTACCTAGCTGAGCTGAAGGGTGTCCGGGAAGAGCTTGGTGAGTGATTTCGTCTCTGAAGCTAGATTTTGCTCTCTCAACTCCGAATCTCTAGGTATAACATTAGAAGAAGAGCTCTACCCTGAGTGGGAGAAGTAGATACACTGGTGCGTGTTAGTTTTGTTCTCTGCGATCAACAGGCTCATTGTTTCTCAGAACTGCGTATGTAGTTGCTGGGTAAACAAAATGAAGACGACGTGTCCCTCGCTGTACTACTCGTTCGCGTCGTTAAGCATCGTTCGAATCCAACTTGTCCTGACCTCGTCGTTGCTTGGAACAACGCGTATTAGCTACGGAATGCAAGGGCTGCCGTTGACTTGTTCCCGATATTCACCGAACCCTGCGATTCCTTCGACATGCAACTCGCACTGAGTGGAATCCCACCGCTCACTACAGAGAACAATGAGCACTGTAATGGATCTGTCTCGGCGTTCTGAATTCCATCCTCGTGTTCGTCTATTTAATTCTATATTAACAGGCATCCTAAACGCCGTGGTGGCTTCGATGGTGGGGAGGCTTCTCCCTCAGAGGCTTCAGGGGAGAGTTGACTGTGAGCCAGTGGGTGAAACAAGCCTTTGACGTCGTGCTTGAACCGCGTCCAGACCCGAATCCAGACACGCTCGAGGCTCCGGTCGGACTTCAAAGATCCTACAAGCGGACGTCAATCTCCAGTGTTCCTACTCACCGCAAACAGAAAAAGTACTGGTGTGGCGTTCGTCGTAATCTTCGTCTAATAACTGTACAGCATGCGTGTTGTAGTGTGGTCGTTTGGTCAATCGTCTACGAAACGGGATGAGCTCAGGAAGACTAGAGCGGGAACATCGACAACTTGTGGTAATGGTACACAGGAACATCCGAAGTAGGAGAATAAGCTGGTTGGGTCATTTCAGGGTCGTGAAGGATGGCAAGGGCAGGCGGTATAGATAGCGTGAAACCGCTGCAGCTTTATACCAGGGCAAATGATAAGCGTGGCAAGCTCTATTGTCTATTGTTCGATGCTTCCTGGAAACCCGTTGACACAGAATGGTGATATTGACATGTGAAAGAAGCGCCAGCCGGTTACAGACGCGAAGAACTGAACAGGGCGAGGACGAGGAAGGGAATACAGGGTCGAGCACGAACGCGCTTACATTTAATGACAGGGCGACAGATATGAGCAACGCCTTGGTGCTGGATAGAGCCGTATGCCGCCCCCCACTGACTCGCACGGTACAACAAGATACAACCTCAGTTCATCCGAAATATAAAATCTGAATTCGAGAACTAGCTGTCCACGTATGTATTTTTGACACTATAAAAAGGACGTCAGTCTCTCCGTCTCGCGACGCCATAGATAGAGCGACCCACCAAGATCCGTATTAAATTATATGGCAATAACTTAATCATCCTTCTTGCTCGCCCCACCAATCCGCTTCTCAGCCTCTGTAACAGCAGCGTTATCGGTCTGCGGGCCGGCGGCAGCTAAAAACGAAAGCTCTGAATAAAAGAAGCTAATTTTGAGGGCACGAAACATACCGCCGAACATCCCGGGAGCAGCCTTCCACGGCCGCTTGAGGTCGCCCTCTGCTTTCTGTCCCAACAAGTGGACTTGGACGGGCTTGGCGTCGTACAAACCCTTCAGACCCATGACGGCCTGCATGAAGAGAGGCTGGGTGTACTTCATGTAAAGGTGTAGGAAACCCATCATAGCGAATCCCATGTAGACGGAACGCAGCTAGAATGGAGCGGTTCAGGGGAGCGTTGAGAGTCCAGGGAAAGGGAAGTACTAATTTGGAGACCTCAGAGAGGTCGTAGTCCCGTACAGTGGTTGTAACAAGCTGACCCGGTTCTTGTGTCTGGAGTCAAAGTTGAGTGCTGCCCGAACTCTGCTGGCCTCTACGTACCATAGCATTGGGCGAATCCACTGTTTACATGTTAGGCTTGTGCAAGCTGTACTTCAGGGATGATATCGCACCGTATTTCAGCACAGTTTGGTCATTTTTCTTTTTTATCTGTTCCGAGACAATCGACAGTCAAGCCAAGACAGCAGACGCTCCTTGTCGACTTACACTCATAGAAATGTAGTAGTAGATAGCGAGGACAACTGCCTGAACGCCGACGTATCCAATTCGGGTGTAAAGGAGAACGTCTGGGTCATCGAAAGGGATTTTTCGGGCCACTAGAGAAGCCACAGTCAAGAACAGCTTCGAAGCTGAGCGATGAGGGTTGACCTTGCATAACCCCAAGCGAGATGACGAGACTCTGGACGGCGGAGTTCATGGCGGAAGGCTGAGGAAACCGGAGGGTGGTGGAGAAAAGAAAGGTACACGCAAACCCGAAATGTCAACGTAGCGGTTTGCCTATTATGGAATCCCATCAATTCGCTTGATCTTGGCCTGCTTTTGAAGATTGTCCAATGTCTCTATTATTCCTTCAAAACGTAGAAAGTACACATTTAGATCAACAGCGATAATTTAAAAGCCAGGTTTAGTCTACAGAGAGCGAAAGCATATATCATAGCAGTCACTGTTCGTTTTTCAGTCCTCGTCTTCGAAGCGAAGTATCTGAGCGTCTTCGTCCACAGGGATATTTCTACGAGGTTCGTATCAGTATTGAGGTCTTTCTAACCGTAAGAAGCATACCTGTATCCTCTGCGTGAAGGGAACGCTGATCGTAATTGGGACGTTGTCCACTCCCAAGCAATCCCTGCTAGTCCTATGAGGAACCACGGGATAGACGCGATGGTGTCCATTACGCCGCTGGAATGGTTGCCGCGCCATGCGGGACCATCTCCGGGCAGGCGAATCATTCTGAGGCCCTCATTCAGCGAGGAAATAGGCGGATGAAATAGTGACTTACCCTCGAGCGAGACCACTGCGGTTATAGTACCACCAAGCAACGAGCGCCACGAAAATAACCGGGAATAAGATAACCATGAACCAGAAGAAGCCACTGTGACCTGAGAATCCAGGGCACTGGTGGCGCATCCCCTGATCGGGTCGCTCGCCGCCCTCACAAGTCGAGTAGGATATCTTGCGATAGGGTGTTCGCTCATACCAATAGTCTTCGCCATTTCGGCACGAGTCTTCATCCGGTAGAGGCGTCGTCCCAGGGGAAAGAACACATTCGTCATTATCATTCTTGAAGTAATTGAATTCACTGCATTCCAAGTCAGGATCATCTTTTGACAAGAAGGCCAAAGCAAGCAAACCATTCAAAGTCACTCTTCATGCATGGACAATGCTTCTCGATATGTTCTTGGACTTTGGGCTGCAAACCGACAACACAATCGGTGTCACGGACACGCCGATGATATAGCGTCTGCTCATCTGTCAGCAAGAGATATGCAACGACGCGAATGACAGTCTAACCTGTCTTCCAAACAAACACTGCTCCTGACGATCCTCGCTAGGACTCCATAATTCGAAATCGTCGTGTCCAGGATCTTCAACACTGAGGACACCTGGAAAAAGGGTCAGGGGGAGTACGAAGTTCACGAGAAATTACATACATTGCTTAGTCGTCAATGAAGTGAAGTCAAGATGCACAACAGTGGTTTTGAAATCTTGAGGTGCGGTTGTGATCAGGATGAACCGTCGGCTTGTGTCCGCAGGCACTGTTACAATGGAGTGAACGCGCATTTTCTGGTCAGCGAACCGATATTCGCGCCAGTTCAGTCCCTCGTCTGTACTATACAGCACATGGTCGGTCGGCTCCTCGTCATTTGCCATTACCAAGATTGACCCCGAGTCGCCAAATTCCCAAAGGTGAGCATCCTTGTGCACTTCCTCCCAAGTGAATCCGGCGTCGCGACTCAGGAAGGTGTCGCTTTGGTCATAGGGCGCCAACGACTCGCCAACATTGCCAACAGCCATGATGAGCCCGACAATCGATGGGCTACTATAGGTCGCGCGAGGATCCCGTCGCTCCGTGTAGCCATGTATATGAAGAGCGCATTTCGTACTTTGACATTCGTATTTGTTACCGTGTGAATCTTTGGCGGGTGGGGTAAGAGGTTTCCAAGTACCACCTGAAACTAGATTAGTGGAATGGCGCGATATTTCCCAAGGGATACAAACCATCGTTGTGAGTAATCCGGGTCTGCAGCGCTTTTCGGCCAGATACAGCAGCTTCATGAGGGTTTCCAACGACGTTGACCACCGCGATACCGTCGAGCCCAATCATCTTTTCAAAGTCGACAAACCCTCGGTCGTCCCGGTTCACATTCTCAAGTGATAGGCCGAAATAGGTGCCGTTGGAATTGGACTTGAGAATGTTACCCCAGTATGGGTTTGGAGGCTCGGACATTGTCATATGTAGGAACAAGGATCCCGTGCTTGATTCGAGGACGGTATAGGCCTTGTAGGATCAGTGAGCAAGTGTACGGGGAGAGCGCAGTTATCATACATGAGTCTGAGGGTGCATGCTTGGGGGGAACATCCCAGTAGCAAACTTGACACCATCAAGCGAAACTTGAAGATCCAAGGATCGTTTTTCGGGTAAAAGCTGTGAGACATCATGTGAGTTGGCTCGAGCTGTATCAATTGGACTCTCTTACCTCGGCGACGATCAAAAACTCGGAGAATTTGGCAAAGCCCACCACATGGTCAAACAGTTTCTTCTTCTTGGTGAAGAATGCCGATCCCTCAACCAGGGCTAGAGGATTGTCCCCTTGGAAGAACCGTTGCGAGCCTGACTTCTCGCGATACGACTCGCACAAAATTTCTGTGGGATCAGCGTCCAACTTGGCGTCCTTCGCCCAGGCACAGTTGACCACATAGTTCTCGACGAAAGTCCACTTGCGACCATTGTCTCGGGAGTATTGAGCTTCGGCGTGACAGTTCTGCGCAAGCGGGCCATCGCAGTCTTTATTCCCAGTCCATATTAACCGGTCGGAGTCAGGATGGAATCGGAGAACCTGTGCACGGAAGGTATTTGGCGGGGTCGGAGCACGAAGGGGATTCCACGTCCGTCCGCTGTCTGTTGTCGTGTAAAATTTATCGGTATTGGTGATAAGGTAGGCTCGGTCTGGGCTGTATTTGTGGTGATAGAATGCCAGGAAGCGTTCATCCGGGAATTTCTGATCCCACGAGTAACCCTCGCTGCTCGATTGCCAGATGCTGTGATCCTCCAAACGGACAAGAATTGTCTAGCATCACAAACTTTTAATTCTATGTTCCTTGGTCGAAATATAGAACATACCGTGGAATCTTTGAAATACGCATGCTGCACAATTTTGCTTGGAAATGGGAACTGCACGGGACCATGAGTATCTGCTTCACAAAACAAGAAATTTATTGGTATACAGTTTGATGTGTGATTTCTCCAGCGGCGGGTTGGGCTGAATGCAACAATGAGTGTCGGGAGTATTGATATTGAGTAAGGAAAGTGGGCTATTACCGCTGGAGCACTTCTTAGAGACTTTGTCGTCTTTTGAACCACCAGTGCAAGTATTCCCAGGGATCTTTCGATATCCAGAAGACCCTAGGTACGTTTGTTCTTTAGTCTTACATAGACCGGCCTGAATGGGCTCAGGTCCAACAGCCACGCATTTATCGCCATCTCGGACGAAATTATAGTCGCTGTGCCCGTGAGTGTTATGGAGGCGAACCCGTTGATTATTTGCTTACCATTCATAATCCGCATCTGTGCAAGGACAGGGATCTTCATGTTCAACAGGATCAGTGAATTTTTCACCGACATAGCAGTCGACATCTGGTTTTCTGCGTTTATACCATTGCTAACGGAACAAACAGCCATGAGATGCGAGGATGCAAATTAGCGTCAAGCTCACCTTGTGTCCCATGAGACATTCGCTCTTCGCCGTTCTCGCATACCATTTCTCGAAATCATCGTCGTTACACTTTCTCCTTCGCGTATTTGCGAAATCAAGATGTACGATAACAAAACGGCCGATCTTGGATGATTGGTCTTTGCGAGCGACTTGACCGAGAAGCAGAAACTTCTGCGACGTCGAATCTGGTAAGGTAAGAAGGGCGCGTGCGCGTAGCTTTACACCGATTTTATAGGATTTCCTAGAACGCCGAATTAGCGATGGATGGATAGAACTAAATTGTCGTACCAGTTGTTGCCTAGATCCAACGAATACCGGATTTCCTCGACACCTTCTTCGTCATTCACCATAACAAGAATACTCCCAGAGTCTCCAAATTCGTATTTGTGTGCGTCCATACGAATCATTTTCCAAGTGACACCGCCGTCAGTGCTCAAGAAAGTGTCACTCTCCTCGTATGGCAGAAGGGAGTTGCCTATTGAGCCGACTCCCATCACAAACCCAGGAGCAGGAGACGAGAATACCCGCCCAAAATTGTGGGGGTTGGTGACGGAGTGGAAGTGGAGTGAACAGGTCTCCGTGTCATCAGGGTTGCATGCAACCCGTTGACCTCCACTATCTTTGGAGGGAGCGCGGATGGTTTGCCACGAGCTTCCGTCGTCGAATGTGATCAGGGACCTCAGCTGTTTGGGTTCCCCTCGGCCCTCGACATCGTCCGCGTTCCTGACGACGTTAGCGATACCAATGCCCTCCACGCCGTAGATGCGCTCGTAGTCGACGAAACCCATCTCATTCCGGTTTGTGTCCTTGAGACTTTGGACGAAGAAGGTTCCATTGGAGTTACTGACGAACAGTGTCCCAATGGTGCCTTGGTCCTGCAGGACAACGTCCACAGCAAGCGAATGCGTTGTTGATTCGACAAGTGTATACGCGTTCTCCCGAAGTTTGGCGGATGATGCATGAGGGAATTGAGCTTTCGCCCAATCCTTGGTGTCTATTGTCACGTAGAGCAACATGTCGCCTTCACTTCCCGGTGATAGATCCTTGAGCGCGACTACAGCAAACTTGGATACGATTGCAAACGCAATGACACCTTTCGCATTTTTCCCAATTCCAAGTTCCTCGACCTTCTTGTCACTTTGGAAGAAGTCTGTGCTCGAAAACAGACGAGAAGATGAGAGCGCATGGCCGTTATTGGTAGTTTTGGTGTCAAACGCCACGCAATAAATCAGGTCGGGATGAGCGTCGTGCTTGAAGTCAACACTGCTATGCGCAAACTGGCACCGAGACGTCTCGGAAAGAAGGAGCTTCGGCTCTGAGCTGAATGCATCTTTCGTATAATACGTCTACATGGTCGAGTTAGCGTGCACGAAACTTTAGAGTTGCAACAACACACCTCGTCGTGGCAGATGGCACCCCATCCATCTTTGTCACAGGTAGTACCCTGGTAGAGAACATGTCCAAAATTCTTCGGGTCCGAATGGAAAGAAAGTGGCCTGGCGACCAATGCTGGCGATACAGGCACTTCGAACGTTCTCCAAGTCTTTCCGCGGTCTTGTGTCCGGTAATGCTTTTTTCCACGCGTCAAAACGAATGCCTGTGGAAGGGTCCGTGTTAACCAGAGACAACCAGAATCATCAGAAAACTCACATAGGAATGCTCGAACGGATGCTCGATAACCATTACCGCCTCTCCTTTAGGAATATCCTCTGGCTGGCTCCATGACTTGCCCTCGTCGGATGACACGTATATGTTGCCCTCGACAGAATCGTGATAAATAACAGTCTTTTGAAGAGCAGCTCAGCACGCGCTTCCACGAAAAATTGCGAAACTAACTGTCGTATCCTCGAAGTAGAACAACCTAGCAGGGAGATTGGGAAAGCTAGTGAACTCATGCTCTGGGTTCTGTGCTCTGAGTAGCCATGGGAGGGAGAGAAGGAAGAGATATAGTGGGTACAAATGTCGAAGCATTGTGTACGCGAGGTACACGTATGCGGGGTCGCTGCGCAAAGCGTTCACCACAACTCGTATTCGCTCGTAGAGTTGATGCGATCAATTTGCACTGCCACTCACTTGCTTCCTCTTCCCTCTCGTCTGCTGACCAGACGTGTCTTGCGCTGGTATCAAGTCTTTTGAGGCATCTTATATCGCTCTTTGGCGCCCCAAAATGCTATGGACATTGTTCTACTGCCGCTATTCAGTCACCATCTCCACAGCTTTCGATCCTGCCACCTGATGCTTTCAATGTCTATGCAGTGAACTCTAGTGAATGAGTCTCTATTCTATGGCTCTGGGTCTCGACGCTATTCGATATCATTATTCTCCTCATCTGTTGTGTCTGGTTCGAAACTCCTCAACCCTACTTTGTAGTGCGACCCATGGAAAATATGAAGCATAGGTTTCCAGTGTCGCGTTGCTGAGCTCTTTGCCTGTATCTTTCTTGATGATGTTCGCGGCCTGTCGATGATACAGAAACTGAAGAGGCTTCGATGCGGCATGGAGGTTCACTGTCGGCCCTTGCAGTCCCGGATTACTGTCCGACCACCAGCTGTAGATGCTCAGACTAGACTGGCTACGGTGGGTCAATGGTCCAGGCTGCATGCTACTGCCGGAAGGGAAGAGGGATAACGCGTACAAGCTGTGGAATTCGCACACTTGAACACTTATACTAGACTATTAATATTATCACGATCCCGAGAGATCTTCTGACCATGGCTGTATTCTAATAGATGCTGCGGGTGACTACTCTTCCAGCTTGTTTCTCATATCCAGGCGGAGAACGAAGCTCTTTGCTGAGCGCCAATCTTTCTTTCGAAGTCTACTGGCCGCTTGCTGTGCTTGACATCTCAACGATAAGCACCTCATTTGCGTTGTGAATCCGCACACCGTCATGCATCGAATAATTCTGGCTGCCCTTCAGCCAATCCTCCAAAGTAACAGGTAAGAGCCTTCAACTTCGATCCCATCCACTCTTCCTCCACCTCTACTTTCTCTTCTGTATTCGTATCATCCGTGGCACCATCCGCAAAGGGAAGCAACGCGCTGATCTCCTCCAGACGCGTGTTTCGGGGAAGATAATACGCGACATTGCGGGTAATCCTCCTTGTTAAATGGAAAAGCTCGGCACCGTCAACCGGCTGGATAGAAGCGAGAGTATAGCTTGGATGCTCTGGATGTTCTACGGTTTCCGCTGGAGGAGTGGGTTTCGTAGGGGAAGGAGGACGCGTGCTCTCGCCTGAGATATACCCAGGACCGCCCCAAGGCGGACTAAGAAATACGACATCAATTTTACGCGAAGGGGTCGAGCCACTTTGCATTGAGAGATATGAATGGGCGAATGAGATATAGTCGCCGAGTATAAACTCTATTCGGTCAGCGACACCGTAAATTTGTGCGTTATGTCGTGCGAGTTTGAGACGCGTTGGAGAGATATCTAAGGCGATAACTAAACGCGGACATTACACACTTTCCACTAAAATTCAAGGTAGACACCCACCACGCTCACACGTCTTTGCAAACGCGATTGCATTTCCACCCACGCCGCAAAACGCGTCGAGAATGGTGTCACACCGACACCGTTCAGCTATTCGATCGGCGACAAGCTCCGGAGTAATACTATACCAGCCTTCTTCGTCGAGAAGACATCCCGGAGGCGTCGAGTACAGAGACAGAAAGCGCGTCCGCTGGGCAAAATCTGGTTGACGAGATGGGCCACACAAGACAAGGAGAAGCAAGAGACGGACATTTCTGGAGTTTTTCGGGGACTTGAGATTTATGGGTATAGTGTGGTACCAGTCCAGTAGCATCGTAGCTCTTGATCCACTGTAGTTCAGAGTACTCTTCCAAAGGAACATATCCCACTTCATCGTCGATGGCAGTTTTCCTCTTTTTCGCAGGAGGAGGCCGAGGTTCTGAGGGGCCAGCTGCTTCTTCTTCAGCACCGGCGGCCTTGAGAAACCGGGCAACGCCAGACAAGGCGCCTCTGTGCTTGCCCATCGCGTCGCTCAACGCACAAAAGAAAACAGGAGGATGTGAGGGCACAAACGTGTGACAAACCGTTACCATTCGTCACAACCACTTTTGTTGTCCCCCAATTTCTCCCTTTTTCTCTGCAGCCATGTTCTTCATCGTTAGTCCGAGAAGCCTACCGCTCGAGCTCTACCAATGCAATCTTCTTGCAGAAAGAACTCACGCACACAATTCTACTTCACCCGTCTTACTTTGGGCCCCGCATGCTGAGTTTTCTGGAGTCAAAGCTGTATTCCGACGTTGAAGGCACCTGTTCTGGTCAATTCGGCTATATCATTGCAGTCGTGTCGATTTTGGATATTGGGAAGGGCATGGTTCTGAGCGGAAGCGGACAGGCAGAGTTTATCACGCGGTACCGAGCCATTGTCTTCAAACCGTTCAAGGGTGAAGTGGTGGACGGAGTAGTGAATAATGTGAACAAGGTCTGCATGCTTTGCACCGTTTCATTACCGGCGTTGATTCGACGGAAACTAGATGGGTTTTTTCGCGGATGTGGGGCCCTTGACCGTGTTTGTCTCCCACCAAGTACGCGTCACTTCTTTCTCGTATTCGTGTTTTTGGACCCTTTTCGCAGCTTATACATCCGGATCTGAAATTCGACTCCAACTCAAACCCACCCTCGTTTGCCTCAGTTGATCAGGCATGTGTCCTTCTAATCACCTTTGTGCCGTGTCTAACCCAGTACAGATCATAGAGAAGTCTACACATGTGCGGTTAAAAATCGTTGGTACGCGTGTCGACGCCACAGAAATCGTACGCGTCCACTTGTTTCTCCTCGCGCTTCGCTCACCTCGGTCACATAGTTTGCTATTGGAACAATAAAAGAGGATCATCTCGGGGTCATAGATTGACAACAGGTTACATTCGTGGCTCTGGTCGTGCTGTGTACAGTGTGTAATTATTAGTTGAGAACAAGAGTGATTAGGGACAACATATGTGGGTGTGTTGTGTTCGCTGCGATATACAAATACAAGTACAGTAGTACAATGCCGCCTTCGCGAGCATAAAGACAAAACGCGTGCGCGCGTCAGACGAGCACGCGATTCAGGATTTCAGGCGACCCCAGCGGGGAGTTGAAGGCTTTGCGAGCTACTGTGATCAGTCTGTCTTTGTTTCATGTCAACGGCAAGGTGGACTCACGACTAGACCCGCGCGCACGAAATCGAGCGAATGCGTGCTCGGTGGGAGTTGTTGGAGAGGAAGGGACGTTTTCCTTAGGCGAAGGAAAGAAGGCTGCTTGCGTTGGCGAACAAGATGGAGACGCTTCTTCGATAGTGAGGGACTGGAAATCCCAACTCAGCTCTTCTTCTTCTGAGTCGTCGTCCATATCGAAATCATCCCAAGCAGGAGGACCGGCTGCGGCCCACTTAAGAGGGTCGATGGGTTTATCTTCGATGAGGTCGAAGGGCTCTTCATCCACTTCAATCACTTCTGGTTCGGGCACAGAGGCCCAGGGGAACGGGTGTGTACGATGCCATTCTGAAAGACAATGAGCCAAAACACGCGACCAGCCTTGCTTCATACCATCCGATTCCTTGAAGAGGAGGCTTGGCTCCGCGCTGGGTTGGTACGCGTCGAATCCTCGAATATTGAGCTCGAGCTCGTCAAGGATGAGGATGGGCTGAGTGTCGACCATTGCGGGGTGTCGCGGGAAGGGTATTGGGGCGGAAAACGCGAGTCAAGAATGAGTTGGTGAGGTAGGTGAGGTGGCGGGGGAGAGAGGCGGTCTGTGCACCCACAAGCGCCACGGTCCTTTTATACTTGGGCTCTGGCCACACGGGGAAAGCCGAGAAGCGAACGCTTGGATTCGCTTAACGTCGCTTAGCTCGCTTAGACTGTCAACGCTGCGGCAAACTGCGATCCGTGGTCTGAGGAGATCAGCGTGTCGCTTAGTGACGTTATTATTGTTCAGCGCAAAAGGAAGACCTTGTTCGAGACCTTGTAGGACCTTGTTGGGTTGTTGTTGGCTCTCCGTCGCAAGGACCCACCGTAGCAGAGCAGACGATCGACTCGGGACAAGAGGAAAAGAACAAGGTTGCCAAGAGCAAGAAATAGACTGGATCCCTGGTCAGAGCACAAAAGAAAGAGATCCAGAGCCACGGTGAATTAAATCGCCGTCGACTGCGTACTAGTCGATGTAGCCGTGGCAACTCATAATGCCAGATTGGTATGCCTTGTCCTTGTCCCGAACCTTGCACGCATGGGCGGCGGGCGCGAATCAGATGTATTTGCGGAGGAGAACGTATGAGCGCCTAAGTTACTCCAAAGTCAAAGATTCGTAGAAGTTCGTCGACGTTGTGGCAGGGAAGACAAGTGAAATCCAAAAGACACACATCACAACAACCTGTGTGAAGCTATCGAAGCGGATAGGACAGGATAGTTGCCGGCGAAGAGAAGAGGTAGCCAGATAGACGCGACGGAATCGGGCAACAAAAGGACGCCAAAATTCATCCTACCATCTATTCTAAAATACAATAATGTATACAACCGCACGACCCAGGTCAACCCCAACTTCGTTGTTGTACTCCACCCCCCAACGCAGCCGTGTGCGGAAAATTACAAGTAAGGAGCGAGACCACATCGGACTTGGTCACCATTCCAACCAGCTTCCCTCCCGTCGTGAACATAATCTGCCGTACATTCTACATCCCGTCGTCAGTTGCATTACAATACTATCAAGTCTCACAAACAACCGTACCATTTTTTGGAACATGTTCACCACTAGTTCCTTAGGTACCTCTTGACGCAGCTGCAAAACAGCTTCCTCAAGCAAGCCCGAGAAATCGATTTGCTCCTCGGTGATGCTCGACCGCCCTCGAGATGAGAATACACATCGTTTTGTTCTCTCGGAGTCGTCCGAGAGTAGTGAATCTGATCCAACAATTACAATGGGTGCACGAAACAAGAACACAAGACAATATTCACCTAGTGCTGATCGTAGTCGATCTCTGGTAACAAAACCCAGATATTGCTGTCTGCGAACCACGGGAAACCCGTGGAAATCGTGTTCCTTCAGCAGTCCATCTGGGAAGAAATTGAGAGACTTTTCAGATAGCGTTACAATTACCGACGCACCGAGATCAGCAACGGTTTCCCGTTCGTCTTCGATAACGACTAATCGGTCCGCGGGTCGCATGAGTTGCGCGCCAGTGTCGCCTTTGTCTTGAAAGTCAGCGGGAGGCAGCCATGGATACCCCCTCATCGCAATCCAAACTGCGTATATCCCGCCGTCTTTCCCAATAGCGTCGCCAACCCATTTCGATGCCATTACGCTGATCATTATTGGCAGAACATGCGATAAGGCACCCGTCAACTGGCGTGTGCATTAGATTTCGAGTGACTTGAAACGCTGGAGAAGGCCTACCTCAAACAGAATCACAACCAATGATACTGGGCAGAGGTTATGAGATTCAGTTCCAATACCATGAATCAATGAACTAACTGGTCATACGCGTCACTCCTCCTAGCATCGCAGAAGCCCCGATCACAGCATAGAAACCAGGCGAAACGCATCGTACAGATGGATCAGGCGGGCACGACAGGAAGATCCACGCGGTTGGGTATGCGCGATGTAAACCTTGCCTGGATTCACAGATCAACTGACTTCACTGGCATGATACCTAGAGAGACAGCATACGTCAGAAGCCCGACCGCTCGGCCGAGGCAGGCGCCAATAGCAATAGTAGGCAGGAATATTCCCGCAGGAATCTTTTAAGCGTATCAGGCGCAAACTTCGACGAATACATTGGATCTCACCATCATACCGAACGTCCAAGCAGTCAAGAAAAATTTCAACGCGGCAGTAAGCAGCAACAAGAACACGTTCTCCCACATTGCCGTAGAACTGAACAGATTTGAGCCATTGCGAACACGCTGATAAAAGACCCTCACTTGCAGAGACCATGATAATCGATCTTCGTGGAATCGCATTCTTGGAAAAGATTTGCGACCAATTCGGAGGTTTGGACTCTGCACTGTTCTTGAGCGAGAGCGAGCACATTACTGATCAGGCACACCTGGAAAAGACCACCTACATAGCATTCTGTTAATTTGCATCGTTGTGCTAGAGAGGCTGGCATACCAAATAACTTATAGCGGCAGTGATTGCACTCACGCCGACCACCTCAAGAATGGGCCACTCGTTCAAAACGCTATTCCGCCGGTAGAGAGCGATCTCGACATTGAGCTTGATTAAGAGCGAGCCGAGGACGCCCTGCGAACAGAGTCAGGCGTATGTATTTGTGATGCAGGGAAAGGTCGTACGCCGATCACACCCAATGTTAGCCAGGGTATCTGTATCATGATCGATGAGACAAGAAAGATAAATGGTCGGGTTGTTTTTCACCAGCTCGAATGCACGCCAGGTATCGGCCCCACTCGTCACTTGAAATAGCACCAATTTCGACGTGCCAAAGGGGTTCACCCATTGTAACGAGACGGCAGCAACTGCAGACGCTACGAAACCTCTCCACATGACTTCTGATTCGTTTGCGAATGTATCGAGCTCTGCGCAACGTTGGGTTACCTGAACAGAGACAGTTCACACCAAATATATTTACCTTCCAGACCGAACAATACACCGCCCAAGGGACTACCAAAGGCGACTGATACTCCAGCCGCAGCAGCAGCAGCTAGTAATTTTCGTTGCTGGGCTGAAAGTCTGTTAACGCGAGATAGAAAAAGAATCACTCAATACAACCTTCACTATTTCGAAATTGCGCGAAAAAACGGGAAAGTAGATAAGCCATGCAGCACGCCACATGTACCAGTGGTCCCTTGATTTTAAAGTTGAGTGATGATTCGTTCGTTACAGTCTCGCACAAACTTCTTTTCCTAAAGAAAGGCCGGATGCAACGGCAAGAGCGAGACCAAGGGCTTTAATGAGGAGGGTCCAGGGGCTGAGGAATGCCTTCAAAACGTAGCCTCCCAGAATCTGTACATGAATTAATTAGAGCTCGGTTTCTCGGAAGATCCAACTAAACTCACTGCTTTGATTTCAGGAACTAAATGCAGAGTTTATTCAGTCTATACGACCGAGACAATGACATACTCACTTCCAGTATGAAAAGCATATGGTGCATAAGTTTTCACCAGCACCGCAGCGCTGCCGGCAAATACAACCTGCGAATCATAAATGAGAAAGAATCATTTAACGAAACTTACTTCTTCTATACTCACAGCCAGCGAAACGTACACAAAAGAGTGTAGCAGCGCCTGCGCCAATACGAATCTAACCCCAAGGAACTCACCCCAAGTCATCCAATCATCACACTGTTCTCCAGCTACATACAGAGGACGACTCAGCCCAAATTGAGCTAATTGAAACAATCCGAACGTACACTTTATGCCACTACAGCAAGTCACTTGGTTGTAGGAGAATCCGTGCAAGCAGCGTCCTTCTCGCAAATCACCAAGCCTGCAAGAGTATTATCCAATTAGAGTTTCTATGCACGGAAAATATCGAGTACAGACAGACCATTTCACCAAAACGTCCAGCCAGCCGCCCGTTAGCCCAATTCCGATACCAATAAGAATTACTACGAGCCACATTCGGGCTGCATCGAACCTGAACGATGCGTTGAATTATGTATTTATTCATCCTGCAACATGTGCAATGGCAGACACACCAAGGCAACAAGAGGCCACGAACACCATACTGTGCACGAAGGGCGTTGGAGCGTTCTCGTTCTGCCGCCTCTTCACGCAGCCAGTCAATTGAGGCACCATCGACATATTGCGCGGTGAAAGGGACATGTTGATTCAAGGGAGGTATTTCTCCGTTCTCGTTGAGTTCAAACAGTTCCGCTGGGTCAGGAGGCGGCATAACACCAGTGGAGTGCCGCCAGTCGCGTAGTAGACTGTGGTGGGTCTGTTCAAGTGTAAGTATCGCATTTACGTAAATGCGTGCCCGCCAACAACTTGAACGCGTCTCTGCGTGCAACCACGATGGCTGCTTCAAGTTCAAGCTCTTCAATGTCCTTGGCTCTCCTCGCGCCCCTCAATGAATTACAGACTCTATCTCAGACTCTATTTCTATCTCTTTCGCCCGTTCAATCCAAACCCCCACCACCACCCCCACTCTGTGCGTTTTTAGCTTGCGATGATGCTCTCTCCTCCGCTGTGAACCTCGCGCACACACACCAAATAAAACAACGCAAGATCGAGGCTCTCAAGGACGAAATACTCGAGCTTGATAGGCGGTGGCGGGAAATTTGTACGGAATTAGAGGCTGGTAAGCGAGAGTTGGAGGAGATGATCGAGGAAGGGGAAGAGAGGATAAAATCGATTGAACAAGCGAAGAAAGGTGCGGAACAATAAGTTGAATTTGAAAGGATGGCTGAATGGAGACGAAAAGCCGCTATCCCGTACCCTGAACTGTTGGCATATGCGCAAAGCCTTAGCGCGTTTACTTCAGCACCGCCGAATATGCCAGACCTCACTTTGCCGGGCCAACCGCCGCCGCCTCTCTTCTTCCCTCCCTTTCCCAACGAAGAAAAGATGCGCCGTGGCCGACTCAATGCTGAGGCACCATTGGGTTTACTCGGGGAAACGCATTCTGTTGGAAGAGGTTCGTCTGTATGCGATTCATGGTTGAAAAAATATCTGACTTTTCTTGCAGCGCCTACGGTCTCGCCTCCGAAAGCGCCCGACGCACATCTTGCGCCCGGTGCCAATCCTTACAGACAGGACAATCGTGGTCCTCAGATGCAATTGTTCGACTTAGATCTGGATTTGAATCCCGATTTATGATAAAAGTATGTGCAGATGAATCAAAATGTCCCCAAAAAAATTACTAAACAGTGAACGTGCGCATATCCAGCCTCCCCAATCCCTCATTTGCCCGTCAGCTAGCGGCAGCTTTTGGTGGTTTGAACTTGATCGCAGGGGTAGCACCTGCCGTAGCTTTCAGTTCGCGGATGCGCTCCGAAATGCCGTCGGATATTCGTGCCACACCCGTCCTGTGGCCGGGAGGATGTTTTGCATTGTTCCCGTAGAACTGCACGCTCCATGCTTGCAGTTGATTTCGGAACCCTACATTCGGGCAAACGATGGGGCGTTTTGACTGAACGAATGCTATTGATTCCGAGCAGGTATAGTATGTGGTGGCGACTATGTATGCGCATACCACTGTCGCGCTTCTGCTGACACCTTGGAAGCAATGTACCTGTTACCAATGTGCTTTCAGTTGATGATGCGGTAGATGCAAATGCATGGCCACTAACGAGCACATTGTTTTCCTCATTCTCTGCTAGAGCGGCAGTGATGAAGTCGGTAGTTTGTGAAAGGTGTTGTTGTATATCGGCGTCGGCGCGATCCATGATCGAAATGCGCAGTCGATTGTCGAGGGGTATGCATTCTGGAATGGCAGCTTCGCGGTCCATAACGGTGACTACATGGGTGATACCGAGTCTACCGAGCAAGTGTTCGTCGCAGGCAGAGAAATAGTCGGAGAGGTAGATTCGAGGAAGGATGAGAGACGCGATTCGAGCCTTGCCACTACCTAAGAGTCCTGCTCGGGGGTTCGCTGCTAGAACGGCGGTTTGCCATGTAGGACTCGGGGCGAACGACAGCATTGGGTGAACGCAAGGTGGCCGTAGTAGACAAGCGGTGAATTGCTTGTCAAATAGATCCAGCCGTCATCAAAACAGCCTCCAACTGCCGCATCTATGATTCCCAGTCCAGGAACGTTGACCAGGCAGACTCAGATTCCATAGAAATAGCACGCAGACACGAAAATGAGGTGCAAGTAGAGTGAGAGCGGTAGAATCCTGACCAAACTTCCAAAGCCACGCTCGGCACTGATCGCGGAGTTTCAATCCACTCACGCCGCGGCGCCGGCCCGGCATTCATTTGTCCTCTTTCTGGACCACCACACTCGCCGTCATGGACGCCGTCGAGAAGGCCAACACTGAACGCCAGAAACGATGGTATGTCGACGTATTCGAGTAATACAACTCTCTCAGACAACGTCAAAGGGTAAAAGACCAAAAGGTCGGAGAAGGTACCTACGCCGTGGTCTACCGAGGTACACCCTCCGCTTGTGAGCACATACACCGGGCCAAACCAGTATTCCAGGAAGGGAAGCGTCAACGTCGACTGGGCGCAAGGTGGCCATCAAGAAAATCAAGGTCGGACAGTTCAAGGACGGATTGGACATGTCTGCTATCCGTGAGGTCAAGTATCTCCGTGAACTCAAGCACCAGAATATAATCGAAGTGAGCATGAAGACGAGCTCATCCAACAGAATTAATTTGACTTGTCGTTCAGCTGCTGGATGTATTCTCTTCAAAAACAAATCTCAACCTCGTACTCGAGTTCCTCGATTCTGACCTGGAAATGATAATCAAAGATCGCTCCCTTGTGTTCCTCCCTGCTGATATCAAGAGTTGGATGGCAATGACATTCCGGGGGCTTGAATTCTGCCACCGAAATTGGATCCTACACCGCGTATGTCTGACTGCCACCGGGTTTCGTCTCATTAGGCTGAGAAGCAATTGCAGGATCTTAAACCCAACAATTTGCTGATAGCGTCGGACGGTCAACTCAAAATTGCTGATTTTGGTCTCGCGCGAGACTTTGCCGACCCGGGGTATAAAATGACTTGCCAAGTTATCACTCGGTATGTTTCGTTCTCGTCCGAAACACGACCTCTCTCCTCACCCACCATACAAGATGGTATCGACCACCAGAACTCCTCTTCGGCAGCCGTTATTACTCTACCGCCGTTGACGTATGGTCTGTCGGTTGTATCTTTGCAGAGCTCATGCTCCGCACTCCCTACCTCGCTGGAGAAAGCGACATGGACCAACTAAAAACCATTTTCCGAGCCCTTGGCACACCAACCGAACAGGACTGGCCTGGGCACACAAAACTCCCTGACTTTGTTCCGATCGGACAATTCCCCAAAACCCCGCTGCGCGACCTATTCACGGCTGCCAGCGCCGACACACTCAATCTCCTTTCTCAATGTCTGATATACGAGCCTCGAAAACGCATCACTGCGAGAGACGTTCGTTATATTGTCAATTTTTACTTTACTGTGTTAATATCGTTGACAGGCACTCAACCACGCATACTTCTTCGCCCTTCCCTACCCCTCCCATCCATCTAAACTACCCAAATGCGCCGCCCAGCTCACCGCACAATTACCCCTCGAAGAACTCGACGGGAACACACTGAGTGGGAAGACCAACCGTTTGAAGCGGAAATTGTCTACGTCTGAAGACACCAAGTCATCGCGGTCTGCGGTTGCTCGGCGGCTTGATTTCACGAAACCGACGCCTGGGTCGTAAGAGGCTTGGGCGTTGCGCGTTGAGATGACATTATTTTATGTGGACCCATTTGTTTGGGATACAGAGCAGACGACGCATCGGCGGCCACGACGACGATTTGGGATTGAACGAGCGGGTCCGCTTTATCTTTATCTATGCCTCGTACTCGTGCCTATCGCGACCTGGAGGAATGCTGAGTTTCTGGCTGGGGAGAGGATTTTTGGACGGCTTGTTTTGGCGGGGTAAAGGGTCGATTGCTTGTCTGGGGTGTGCGGATGTTGAGGAATTACACAGGGAATCGCATAGAGCCTATGCCAGCTCGAATTAATGTTGCACTTCCTTTTGGTGTCTATGTCGAGTTTGGTGAAATTCATATCCAGTTCTTCGTTGAACGTCGAATACAGTACTCGATGTAATTGTGGGAGGCGCAGACCGATATCGATGAGGTCACTTTGGCGCGAATTGTCGTTATTTGGTCCTCTCTTGCTTCCTACCACCATCATGCCCATGGCGGTAATCTCAAGTTCGCGAGTTCTACGTCTCCAAGCGCGCGTTTCGTTATTGCAAGCCTTCAAATACACAAACTTCTCCCGGTCTCCGTGAAACCTTCGAAAATTGAGACTTTTTGGGTTGCTGTATTTTGTCGCTTGTGCAGCTCTATACTTGTGATCTTCGCCTGGGTCACTTGGTCTATTTCTTGCCTACGTTTTCGTTCGCTCTGATGAAAGGAATGGGCGTGAAGAGTGAATCCAATACATAGTCGCCTCAGCAGTTGAAACGAACCTCCTTTCGGTCTCTCAGTCTGCGGATGCCCACAGCGCCAAATTCGACTCTACTGGTATCTGCATATCTCTTCAGGTCTTGGGTAAATCGAGACCTCGTTTGGCTCAGGCACTCAATTGTCGAAAGTCCTCCTCGCAATCCTCTTGTCCTGTTCAATGCCAAAGTCTTTCAATCTCCCCTTGCTTTGCGCGTTCGTCTTGGCTCGCTGAAATTTTGTACCTTCGTCTTCTCAGTCCGAGCCTAAATCTGCTGTGGCTGGGATCGATTAATACTGAACGGTTACCACTAATAAGACTTCTCAACAGCAACTTACAGCAAGCGCACATTCGACGACCAACCAATACCTGTTCCCTCGTCCTCATGAAGCCTACAATCTCCTACATACAATTCAAGCTTGCAGCTCGTTTACGTACTCAACACTCATCGCCGTGCTGAACGGCGTTGAGCGTATTTGGCGGCAGCTGTCTCTTGGGGTTCAAAGGATGAGTTAGCAGGGGAGGGAGGCCGTATCAACCTGTAGTTGTCCTTTCTTATCCCTACTACATGTGCTCGCCCAGGGACATTATCCAGTTCGCGGTTTATGTATGGTGGTTGCAATCTACCGTGGCCTTGTTTATGTCAAACCAATTGAACCAAGTCTAACCAATATGAGTGCCAGCGCAGACGCTGAATCGCAGTCAACGCCGGAGTGGGGCAGAGGTACAATACAGCACTTTCCTCCTTGACCTTGGCTCACAATTGTCGTCGTTATTAGTTCTCATAAGTGGGGGGACAGACTGGTAAGCGTGTGCCCTGTTGAACGCGTTCGGCGACAACCTTCTCACAAGCCATTACCTTTTTGCTCATTCATTCTTGTCACTTTTCTTTGCTGTCTACCACTAGGCCACGATTAGGGCGTAAAGGGAACAAGTCGGACAACGCCGATGGCGAACCGTGCGTCGTTTCAGTCCAACCACCATTGCAGTCTCATTACACCAATTCAGCCCTCCTGACCTCTTGGAACCGCACATCCTTCGGTCTTTGAGCAACATCAAGAGCGTCTCCGTTCATACGTCCGCTCACAGCTGCCACTGCGTCGTGCTGGATGTCGATGGGATAGCCTGGCTGTTTGGACGAAACGGGTCGTGTGCGCTCGGCGAACCTAGCGAGGTGGAATACATCTCCGAGAGCGCTCCCAAGAGGCTGACCGCGTCCGACTTGGGCGCACAAGCTGGCGCAAAGTTCGTCGACGCCGCTTGCGGTCGGAACCACACGCTATTGGTTAGCTCTGACGGTGCGCTCTGGACTGCGGGACTCAACAGTCTGGGCCAGGTATGCGTTTCTTCAATCGCGTTTCTTGAACCTGAACACAGCTCGTTCAGTGCGGACACCCAGTATCTCCAGAGGTTCCAGCTTTCAAAAGTGTCGCTGTAGTTTCGGATGGGAATAAAGAGCGCGTAGTGAAGGCCACGGCGGGCATTACCTTCTCAGCGGTGCTTACGGAATCTGGGAAAGGTATGAAACTGCTCATATCCCTGCAGTAGATCGTTTGCTCATAAGAGAACAATCAAGTCTTTACCTTTGGGAGTGGCGAGAAAGGGCAACTTGGCAACGGGAAAACTGGCGAACGTGTTATCACGGGCAACAAAATTGCCTTCGACATTGTATCTCAACCCAGTGTGTACCTCTGTCATATCGTCGTTTGTGTTCACTTCTAACGCTTTCATCCAGGACAAGTTGATGGAATTGACAACAAGAAGATCGTCCAAATTTCCGCCGGACAACAACACTGCATCGCGCTAGACTCGACAGGGTTCGTCGCGGTCGTATTGTTCTAAATATTCATGGATTTTGACTCTCAACGACAGCCTGGTATATGTTTGGGGTTACGGTGGTTATTGTCGTCTCGGCCTGGGAAATCAGGTAGACGAGCTCAGGCCGAAGATGGTTCCAAATGTGGGTGTCTGCTCTCCAATTATGTCACTGCGGTCGAACTCATGGGCTCGATCAGTTTGCTGGCCCCAATGAAATGCTCATGGGAGCTTTTGTTGCGGCGGGACCAAGCAACAGCGTCGTGGTCGACCGACAGGGCATGTATTGGATGACTGGAAAGTGGAAGAATAGCGGCGAAGGCTCGTCTGGTTCTCCCTACTCCTCGTTCCGATACATGCAAGACATCATGTGGGTGCAGCTGCATCTCTGGACTTCAGAAACTCAGCTTACCCCGACTCAATAGGGCCTGCAAGGTTACCAAAGCGTGTTGCGGAGGCGTTACCCACTGGCTCCTCACTCCCGACGATGATGACCCAGAGACCGGCGAACCGGCAGTTATGACCGTGGCCTGGGGACAGAACGCTGCAAATGGTATTGCGTCGATCCATCATGCGTCTTGGTGTCAACTTACAAATTTTCATACTCAAGGTGAACTCGGTCTTGGTCCAGACCAACCAAAAAGTGCGACCAAGCCGACCAAACACGTTCCGTTGACGGGTGTGAATGTCATCGAGTGCGTCCTGTTTATTGTACGTTTGCTTTTGTGCGTTTTGCTCATTTTTCCCATTCGCAGTATTGCTGCGGGACAAAATACAACCCTTTTCATCGCCAAACCCAACGAAAAATACTCGGATCTGCCACGACACCCAATCGACATCAACCCGCCGGAGACCTGTATCCAGTGCGGAGAGGATCATGGAGATGATGGACCGGATGTGCTCGAATGTGAAAAAGTTCGTGTTTGTTCTTCCGACGCTTTCTCTTTGCTTATATCTATTTTTTGATAGTGCGACGCTCCGTACCACCTGTCGTGCCTGTCACCGCCGCTCGAGAGCATACCGGATGGTGAATGGTTCTGCCCGGATTGTGAGGCAGATCCTGGGGCGTCTGTTGGTGCAGCGGCATCGAAACTCAAATCGAAGAGCCTCAAGCGGAAAACAGAACCCCCGGCCAGAGGGGGACGTGCGTCTCTCCATTCCTTGCTCATCTCCGACGCTGACTCAAAGGATACAGCGCAAAAGAAGAAGAAGCAATAGCTGCCAACTCTGGTATCAATATATAAATAAGCATGAATCTGGGTTTTTATTCTTCACTTTGTTTTTGGTCACTAAATGTATATATCAAAGTTGCTCTCTGTACGGATTTCTTTGCTTGTCGGATGGATACGCTCATACGAGCACTGACCTCGTCAGCTTATCCACCAACTTCGACGCGGCCAAAAGTCCTCTTACTAACCATCTTCAACCCGGTGAAACGTCCTCTGACTGAATGAACCTTCGGGATGCAACTCCATAACACGATATTGATACTTTGACATGGCTCGTTGTGTACAATCACAGACACTAGAGCAGTGAGTGAGTCGGCTATGCCATTTCGTTTTCGCCACTCACCTGGGAATAAAAGGGCGGAGAAACGGAGACGCAAGTGAACGGCGATTCGCACGTCGTTGGTCCAGTATAACCCGTTCCTCGTGTTGCGATTTAGCTCTCAAGTTTCACACGGCATCTCACATTCTCACCTCCACATTGTCCGAAGTGTGTCTGTGTTGGTCCAGATGCTGTGGATGTCGTCGAACCTGCACTGCTCGAACTCTTCGTCGAAGTAGGGCCCGTTGTAGTCGTCTTTGACGTCGTACTAGCGGGCGGTCCCGACGCTCCAGGTGCGAGACCTGATTTCGCTTTGAGTGATTCTGCTAACACCGGAAGTGGAGGGCGACGAACCTTGGTTTCCGCATCCCGTGCTCGGCCAGAGTGGGGCATTCTCGCCGTCGATGCAAGCTCCCAGCCACAGAGGACTGCCGTCCGACCCTGACCACTGGCTGCAGCTCACCTCGCTGAACGTTCCCGTCAAGGCTCCATGTCCACCGGGGAAAAATACGCCTGCTCCGCCTGTGTCTTGGCATATATCGAAGCTAAAAACTTAATCATCGCCCTGCTTGGGTGGACGAGTACTTACTGCACCGGCATGCCATGCTGATTCGCCTGAGTCGTAGCGGTCTGCCCGCACCATTCCTGCCCCCTGATTTATCAGCTGTTCTTTCCTCAAACTTTCGTGCGCACTTCGTTTCCAGCAACAGGGCACATATCTGCGAAGTCACATCGTGAGACTCGGATTTCGGAATGCCCAGAAGCACTTGCCAGTGACTTTCACTATAATCGACTTGCCAAACGGGCCTTGGTAGGCGGGGGAGAATGGGTCGGCTGTGCCGGTGAGCGCAAAGCAGCGACCGCACCTGCAGTTACGTTCTACGTCCCACTCTTTCAAGTAGCACTGAAAACGCACGCGTCTCCCGGACCTATTCCCGGCGTAGACCCAAATGCGAGTTGGCTGATGGCGGCCGTATATCCTTGGGCAGCTATGCCGCACGCCGGTTGTGCGCACCCTGTGTACATCGTAAAGCTCGCATTGCCGGGTCCAGGACTTTGCACATAGCCCCCAGGCGTTGCGCGCGAGTGCAGAAGTGCCCCCTGCGCGCCGACTAGAGCTGTGGCGAGTATAAGAAATGAAGCTTGTAACATTCTTAGCGCGGATGCTCCACTTGCCGAGTACAAGCTACGAGGCGGCTCTCGGCTTAGCCTATGTTAAATACGCGCCTGAACCTCGGGAACGATGATCTTCCGACGTGTTTCCGTTGGGTACGCGCTGGGCAGATGAAAGGCGGGTGCCCGTCCACATGATCGCGTTGCTTGTGGGCTCACGTCATAAACACTCCGCTTGTTGTTCAGATTTTCTGTTGTTCTGAACTTCGTTCTCAGGTCGCAGGTCAAATTACAGTTCATTCTTCCCAAGCACCCTTTCAGTATGCTCGTACTACGACTATAGAAGATTTTTCCACCATGTCTTTTCACCATTATCCTTTCTCGCTTACGCAACTCGAATTCTCTCGCTCAAGGCGCCGTGCCTGTTTACTCGTCAGCGTGTCTTTAGAGGTTTGACTTTGTACGAGATACCTTGGTTTCCGCACCCGGTGCTTGGCCAGTTGCCCGCGCTTTCTCCCCGAATACAAGCACCATTGAAGAGAGGGCTGCCATCTGATCCCGACCACTGGCTACAGCTCACTTCGGTGAATGTTCCGAGTAATGCACCGTGGCCGCTGGGGAAGAATGCGTTTGAGGCTCCCGTGTCCTCACATAGATCGAAACTGGGAACAAATTTTAGGGCAGTCTTTACTAAAGGAGTGTTCTACTCACTGTACTGGTGCACCGTGCTGGTTGTTTTGGTTGCTCGTCGTCTGTCCGCACCATTCCTGGAGTTTCCTCTCCCGTCAAATCCTATGGGCTTGCTCAACACCTTCGACATACCTGATTTCCGGCGACAGGGCACATGTCCGTGACCTTGACCACAACCGACTTGAAAGGACCAGTGAACGATGGCGAGAACGGGTCGGATTTCCCCGTCAGCTGAAAGCAACGTCCGCACGCATCACCAGCACCTAGTCCAGGCGAAGAACCAAATGCAAGCTGGCTGATCGCGGCTGTGAATCCTGAGGCAGCAACGCCGCACGCTGGCTGCGAACAACCTGAGTACATGGTGAAGCTAGCTGTTCCAGGCCCAGGATTCTGGACGTATCCGCCTGTAGCGCGGGATTCTATGAGCGCGCCATGCACAGTGGCGATCAATGAACCGAGGGCAAGCAGTGAAGTGTGGAAAATCATTTTCAATTTTGTTGAGGATTTTGTTCGTCGAGACGAGCTTCTTATATACCCAGCGCTCCGCCTGAACCTCGGTGACCGCGCAGTCCGATGTGAGTCCGCCCCTTGCATTTGTTCCCGAATTTTAGGATTTTTGCTCACACTGTACATGGAGTCGGCGTTCACGATTGGCAGGATCAAATCTTCAACGGCACCTCTTGAGGTCATTTCCCGGCAGTTGTAAACGTGAACAGCAACCTAGTCGGCCATACTGAACCCGGGCAATGTTCGACGAAACGAAAGTAAGGCAAACCAGTGTCGTCAGAGCATTCCATTGCGAAGCATATTGTATATACAAATAACATAATATAAGTATGCGCGTACAAGGGCTGCGGGGTAGTAAGTATACGGGACTTAGAGATACACACAGCAGGTAAGCAGGCAAAGACATTTAGAATGCGTAGAGGAGAAACAGGTCAGGGTTAGGTTATAAATATGCGGGCAATTATAAGAAAGGTGGTCCTGTCATGTAGCATTATTATAGCTCCCTGTGGGCGGTGTGAGTTGGTAAACTGAAAGCCTCAGAGGGACGTACATATTCGTGCAAGGTTGTCCCCGCTTCCAGACGCAAGGAGATTATCCATGGAGCCGAGACTTATTGAGATGACTATGGTGGCGGTCAACGAAACTCAGGGGAAAACAGGGATCCAACGCACCCGAGTTTTTATGACCCTGCAGCATACACTGTACGACCCCATTCTGATCCCAGAATTGGATACCTCTGTCCTTGGACCCTGAAACCACCCACTGCGAGTCATGGGAAACAGCAACACTGAGTACATAATCCTGTCGAGTGGAAAAGTCAGTACATATATCTTATTGTAGCTACAGCCAACGTTCGCACCTTATGCCCAAGGAAATTGATTGTACAGGGAGTCGGCTTTCCGCCGTCTTTACGCGCCTTCCCGCCGCGCAAGTCCCAATATTTTAGAGTATTGTCAAGACTCCCGCTAACAATACCGTGTCCGTCGCGCGTGAACACAACGCTATATACCGAGTCTTGATGCCCACGAAGTTGCTCTACGAGGGCACCGGTGACGACCGACCATATACGCACGATCGCGTCTACGCAGCCGGCTGCTACGAGCGCGCCGTCAGGCGAGATGGCGACACTGGTGACGCCGGCGTCGGCATTAGACGGAGCGCCTGACGGTGAAGGATCGTCAGGAGTAACGGAGAGGATGCGCATGGAACGATCTTCCATGTCCCATATGCGAACAGTGCGGTCACCCGAACCAGAGACAATGAGTCGGCCATCGGTTGAGAAGTCCAGCGAATAAATCTCTTGTTGGTGGCCGTCAAAGACGATACGAATGGAGCGCTTCATGATATCCCATATCTAAAAGAGGAATTGAAAGACATGCCCGTGCGGAGGAACGATATGCTAACCCGAATACGTTTGTCTTCTGCCCCAGTTGCGAGGTACTTGCCATCCGGGCTAAAGCGAACACTGCGGATATACAGATCTCCGGTTTTCCCCGTCGTATCGTCGGCGAGTACGCTAAGCGTAGGGAATGTGAGTGCATGTACATTCGATGAGATTTGAATACATACCAGACCTTTTGGCCGGTATGAACGTCGAATATTTGAGCAGTTCTGTTGCAGCCGGTGGCAAGCCACTTTCCATCCGCAGAGAATTGCACACAACAGACAACAGTTTCGTGCATGAACGTATGCACCAGACTAACGTCGAGTGTGCGGGGGATATTCGGGTTGTAAAGAACGAACCAGTCAGAGCCGTCCTTTTTATATTGCGGAGGAACGGACGATGGATCCGCTGCCTCTGAAAGAAAGTCGTTGATTCCAGGTGCAAGTCGTGGGGGCATACGGGGCGTGGGGGTCATGCGTGCGGCGGCAGGGGGTGGTGGTGGAGGCAGAGAGGAGGTAGAGCCCGGGCCGATCAAAGGGCCTGTTCCACCAATATTGCTCATCCGTTTAGGATCCCGCTGAGCGTCGAGGAAACGCTCGCGGTCGAGTGAGTGTTCGCGGACATCTCGTTCACGTTCCCGGTCCCGAGTATCGCGGAAGGATCCCTCGCGGTCGCGATCCGGCGGTCCATTTCGGTCACTATCGCGTAGAGAAATACCCCGTTCGCGGTCTTCGCGGTCGCGATACACGTCTGGATAGACACCCGACTGCGGACGAGAGCTTTGCCTGCCTGATATCTCTGCTCGCAAACTGCGAATCTCTTCTTCATATTGCTGGCGAACCTTGACATGCTTCTGCTCAAGGTCATACAAAGCCTGATGAGAGCAGAGGCTCGAGTTAAACAATAGGAGTGAAGCGTCCCAAAAAGACTACCTTATGAAAGTTGTTCAATTCATCAATTTGAGTACTGATTGTAGCCTCGTATTTTTCTCGCTGGGCACGAGCAGCATTCAGTTCGCTGGCGAGCGCTTCAAACTCGTGCTTCACGAGGTCGAGGGTGTCCTGGAGGCGGGCAGTATTGTAAGGGTCGGAAGGAGCTCCGGATTGCCGGAAAGCCCTGTTCTAGAAGAGGGTGAGGGAGAACAGTAAAGAGAATTTGGGACGAACCTGGTAAATATTGTTTGTGCTCATCGTCGCGACCGTCCGAGTCGACGATCGTCCGCTCTCACGCAGGGCTAAGGAACCTGCCAAATCTGGTGCCATTTTGGGCTGATCTGGTGGCGGTGAAGCCTTTGACAGCCGTGCGAATTCAGATCTCAAGATCCAATTTTAATGTTCTCGCACTGTTCTCGCAGCTGAAAAATCGAAAATAAATTCCAGGATACGTGTATCTCAACAAACAGTTTTCGGTCAAATAATGGAGAGAAAATGTGTACAACTGCGTCCATTCCTCTACGTCTGATACTAGGGGCCGCCTGCGGCGACTGCAACCTTGCTTTAGCAGATGTCTTGAACTATATATTTGAAGTTGCCCCAGGCGGCCCCTAGTTAGCAGATGTAGGTGTCTTACGTTATATACTTCACCGCTCCAACTCTGTATTACATCAACAACTCTCAATGCCTCACCAGCCAAAACTGCCCTTCTACGTAGTGCTGTGTAGCGACCCGTACACCCTTCGTAAATGCTGGAACGGGCCCCATCATATCCACAACATCTTTGTGTTTGTTTTGTTGGAGGCTACACCACCATAATTTACCTGTGTCTGATGGTCCGGCGATATACAGTCTTCAATTTGGCCAGCTCAACATAAGCTCGTCCACGGACTGGGAGTAAATGGCTTAGTAGACAGTACAATTCAAGGCCAATGCATTTGTATGCTACACCCGGCACATCCCAAAGAAACTTTACAGATTTCATGGTTGTTTCATGGCAATTCATTTCCAAGCATTCAATATTCAAGCCTTTCAACTTTGGATAATTTTCCAATCCAGAATCCCCTACAGGATTAAACCCTGCTGCAGATTGGATGACCTGGGGAGGAAACATGTCCAAACTTGTTTCTCTTATGCCACCAATGAACGTGGGTTGGGATAACATGACGTTAGCTTGAGCTTGGTCCGTGTGTCCTGAATGGTGAAAGTCTTGTTCTTGTTCTCTAAAGAATATCTGCTTTCATTTTGCGGATTTATCTTCAATTATTGTGCAGTTTAAAGAGGCCTATCACTGACCCGTTCTCCTTGCCATGTTTAATTTGCTTCTACTTCGTTCTTTTGGGTTACAGATGGCAGGGCCTGCAAAAAATTTAATCCCCTCATTTACAAATTTGCGTATGACTTACTCCTTTATTTGCATCGGTGTCCATGGCATGGTACATAAAACAGCACAACCACAGGTTGTTGAATATTTTGTTTGAGTGTGTCACAGAGCACCTTTCGGTGCACAACGAAGGCTTATAGGTGCAAACAAAGAAGCGAAGACTCACAGGCAAAGGCAAAGAGTGTTGGGCTGGAAAAAGACTCACTGTCACAATCAAGCCTCGCGCCCCAGGTCTAAGACAAGGGGTTGGGTGGTGCGGTATTAGCTCGAGAAAATAACTGAATAAAAGGACTAGGGTACAAGGGCGAATAAACTACTCTACTTATACTGTCTACTGAACCGTGTGAACTATTAACTACATGCGTACTCTGAGTGTCAAGCGTGTGGGAAACATGTGTTCTTATGGAACGTTCTTCATCCTGTCGTCATCCATGAGGCTTCCTCCCTCCTATGGCATGGCAAACATGTGGCTCCCATGTTGTTGCAGGAGAACAGTGGTGAACGATGGGAAGGGCGCATTGTCCTCATGGTTTATACCTGTGACGTGGCAGTGAGTGAACGATAGATAGTGTGTGTGATCATGTGTGTGGACGACGGTCATGGTGTCAGGCCTGATGAAAAAGAAGGGCAAGGGCGGTGGGTAAGGTGTCTGGAAGTAATGGATCGTCGGCCCGGTCTTTGTTGCATCTGACCGTGGAATTTAAGGTGTTGTCGCGATAAGATTGTCATTCAATCGTGACATTACCCCCCTTCTAGGGTCGATGTCCTCGTTGACCGTGGTGAAGTCGTTTGATTCGGGATTAAATAATTTCTTCGTCAAATATTGCTGCGACTCCTCCTTTGCGTGGTATCTCTTGATCAGGTAATCCCAGGATCCGGCCGGTAGGACGGGTAATTCGCGTATTTTGATGCCGTGTTCCTTCTGATATTTCTCCAGAATTTTCTTGGCACCCGGTAAGAGGTGGCGAACCGGTTCCCACGTGCGTTCCCCCAATGGATAATCTTTCCATTTGATCAGATACTGATAGCCGCGTCCCTTTTTGCGGTGTTTCAGGATCCCTTCCACTTCGTATCGGACTTCTCCACTGATGATTTTGGGTTCGGGCCGTTTCTCCCTTCGATCGGCAGGTGGTGCAATGTATGGTGTTAGGAGAGCCTCATTGAAAACCGGATGTGACTGGTCCGTTTCTGGTAATCTCAATTTGTATGCGGAAGCACCCACTTTCTCCAGGATTTCGTAAGGCCCTAGCCTCTTATCGTCTAGTTTTTTAGATGGTCTGTCCGTCGCTATCTCTGTTGCCTCGACCCACACTTTATCTCCAATGTTAAATACTGGGGCATCCTTTCTTTTTGCGTCATAGTATTTTTTCATTGTTTTTTGGGTTTTCTCAAGAGCCGCTGATGCTTCATCACGGATCTTCTTCATTTTCCCGGCAAAGTCCTCCGCAGCCTCGTTCCGCGTCTCCACTGCATTTTCTATCCCTTTCCAAGGGTGATATCCGGTGTTCAGATAGAATGGCGATGATTTCGTCGATGAGCTTGCTTTATCATTATAGCAGAACTCTGCCAGCGACAGCCATTCGGCCCAGTCTGATTGCCGATAGTTTACGAAGATCCGGAGATATTTTTCAATTTCCTGGTTCATGCGCTCCGTCTGGCCATCTGTGATCGGATGGTGTGACGTGCTCGGGTTCATTTCAATTCCCAGGATCTTGTTCAACTCCCTCATGTAGCCTGACACATATCTGGTATCCCGATCTGATATGATTTTCCTGGGAATCCCGTGATAGCGAATGACGCGATCTCGTGTCAACCGTGCCATTCCTTCAGAATTGAGCTCGGTATTTGTAGGCTCCACATGGATCATCTTCGTGAAGGTGTCAACCCACACCTGGATTGCATTGTAGCCGTTGCTAACCGGCAGCGGTCCGATCAGATCTTCTGAAATGATCTGCCAGGGTCCTTCCGCAATCTTGTGCGGGTTGAGCTTGCCCTGTTTGTATTGTTTGACCGTTGTACGCTGGCACGGTTCACACTCTTTTATGTATTTCGCAATCCAGTCACCCGTCCTTGGCCACCAGTAGTTGCGTTCAACAATCTCCCTGGTTCGGTTCCCTCCGGGATGTCCGATTAAAGCCGAATCATGGTGCAATCCAATGATCTTGTTGCGGAGATCGTCATCTCGCGGGACGTAAATGAGGCCATTATAATAGATAACATCCTCCACCTTCTCCCATCCAGGGAGCTTCTTCTCAAGCGCCAGCTTCACACTCTTATCTATTGTTTTCGTGTTTTTGATCTGCTCCAAAATCTCCTTCTCTACTCCCTCCACCACAATCTCCTGTGCTCGGAAGTACTCGGGTTTCAAGAGAGTGACATTCTCATTGTCGCCTTTTCCTTGATCATGATCCGCCCGGCGGGATAGTAGGTCGGCCTGCCGGTTAAGGGCTCCTGGTCGATGCCGTAAGGCAAAGTCGTATTGTGACAGTTCGACAATCCAGCGTGCCTGACGTCTGTTGAGCTTCTGTGGTTTCCTGAAATATTGCAGATTCTGGTGATCTGTAAGTATTTCAAACGTCTGCCTCGCTCCTAACAGCATCTGTCGGTATTCCTCCAAGGCGAGCATTATTGCGAGCATCTCTTTGTCATAGATTTCGTAATTTCGCTCTGTCTCGTTAAGTCCATGAGACATGAAGGCCACCGGTCTCCACACACCCTCTTGATCCTGGCTGAGCACTGCTCCTGTTGCTCCATCTGACGCATCCGCCTCGAGCCGGAACTTGCCGTCGTCTGTTGGTAATGCTAAGACAACGTCCTCGGCAATGCGATCCTTAAGTTTCTGGAAGGCTGCTGTCTGTTCCGGGCCCCACGTCCATCCGCTTTTCCCCGTTAACTTAGTCAATGGCTTGGCAACCTCACTGAAGCCGCGCACAAAACGCCGATAGAAGTTTACGAATCCGAGGAATGCCTGCACTTGTTTGACGTTCTTTGGTTCTGGCCATTCCATGATTCCCTTGATTTTCACCGGGTCCATCTTCATGGAGTTGTGCGAGATTATCACCCCAAGGTACTCAATTTCTGTTTTTTCAAAATCGCATTTTTCTGGTTTTAAATACAGCTTATGTTTTTGCAGAGTTTCCAGAACCCTTCTGACGATTTTGCGATGTTCCTCCAGGGTGTTTGTGAATATCAAGATGTCGTCCAGGTAGACAATCACATGGCCTTCATTGATGAGATCCCTCAGGATATCGTTCATCATGGTTTGGAATGTGGCCGGTGAGTTTGTCAGCCCGAAGAACATTACGAGCGGTTCGAACAACCCTCGATTTGTGCGGAATGCCGCCTTCCACTCATCCCCTTCCTTGATCCGGACATTATTGTATCCCCATCGTATGTCCAGTTTGGAGAAGTATTTTGCGCCTCGAAGCTTATTGACCAGCTCCGAGATAAGTGGCAAAGGATATCGATTTTTTACTGTCATTTCATTGAGCTTTCGATAATCCTGCACTGGTCGTAAAGATCCGTCCTTTTTCTTCACAAAGAAGAACGCGGAAGCCATCGGGGACTTTGATGGTCTGATCCGTCCGCTTTTTAAGTTCTCCTCTAAGAAGTCATTGAGTTTCTCTTGTTCGCTCAATGAAAGGGGATAGATCTTGCAATCTACTGCCTTGGAGCCAGGCTTTAATTCGATTGCATGATCCCACGGTCTCTTTTCTGGTAATGAATCAAACGACTCTTTCGCAAAGACTTTCACAAACTCCCGATATTGTTCAGGGATTTTGTCCTCTGTCAACTTCTCCTTTTCTGCCGCCGCTGCCTCCGCCATCACCTGTGCCGATGTTCCTTTGGCACGTAATTCGATGGCTGGTGCGAAGTCTACCAGCAGAATCGATTCTCCCTCCTCCACAGCTTCCTCTTTCCCGACACCAGTCCGGGTCTCCTCTCCGCTCATATTGCACTCAGTTGGACATCAGCTAAACGTGATTTTCTGGTCTCTCCAGTCCACCTCTGGATTATGTTTAAAGAGCCAGTCATATCCAATGAATACACGAGCTTTTCCGAGTCCGGTGATCAGGAATCGTTGGCGTTCTGTGTGAGGTCCGATGGTCATGATCATCTCTACGTAATGAGTGATCTTTCCCTTGGTGTTCTCGGTACCGTCAGCATTGCGCGCTACGATGTGTGCTTCCAGTTCCTTCTGCTCGAAACCTTCAGCTTTGGCATAGTCCCGATCCATGCAAGTGGCAGTGCATCCGTTATCAAGGAGTGCTCGGATAGAACGTCTCTTTCCGGTGTCCAGGGTCTCCAGCCCTATTGGGACAAGCATCTCATGATGGATTCACTGCCTTTGGAACTCTCTGAGTTCTTCTCGCAGGCGGTTCTCAGAGATTCCCATCGCCTTTCTTGCAAGCCACCGAGTAGCCTCCTGTTTCTTGAGACCAAACGGCACCCGCGTGTGCTTTGGCGCTTCCTCCCCTTTTGCAGAGCAGCACTCGAACTGTTGCGCTGGGGATAGAGCCACCGAGCCGTCATTGGCTCCCTTTTCCTTTTCACTATTTTTATCACTGGTTGAGATTCCAGGGGCCTTTTTAAATGCGCTCCAGCGCTTGTTCGCTTCATCCATCCTTCGGTTTTTAATATGACGTTTACGGTTCTGATTCTCCAAGATACGTATTTTTTGTGTGTTTTCTGTAGCTGTAAGGGGTTCGTGTTCGTCCTTAGACAGGCTACTATTTTCTATATAATTTATAGGTAGAGAGTCTGATGTTTTTGTGTTTTCAATTTTCTCATCTGCATCAAGCAGGGTGAAGCGTCCATATTTCGTATCAATTAGGGGCGCCGGTTTGGCCGTAACCGGGGGCCCCTTTAAAAACCCTTCTCTCGGAGTATCTTTGCGAGAGCTTCCAAATCGTCCTGTGTATAGTCATCGGTCTTGATCGACCGGATATTAAACTTCTTCTTGGGCGGCTCCGGACATTCACGCTTCATGTGGCCCTCCTGACCACAATTGTAGCACTTGAAGGGCGTGACTTTCGTCTGTGCCCTGTCAACGTCCATGGGTGCTGTTTCACCTGGTGCCAGTCTCTTGGCCAGGTTCGGAGCCGTTCCCTGAGATGTCTTTCCTTGGTTGGGGGCGGAGAAATTGGTGCGCGCGGGAGCCCAAAACATCCCGCCGCCTTGGCCCCATTGGTTCTTCAGGAGCTTCTCTCGCTCCATGATTCCGCTGATGGTCATCAGACGCTTCTTGAGTTCCTGATATTTCCCAGGAATCTCAATCCCTCCAGCATATAGCTGACGTCTGACCTCATCTGCGATCAGGGCTTCCAAGGTTTGACACAGGAACGTGTCGTGAACTGCTTCTCCAGGAATATATCCTGCTTCCTGAGCCGTGAGTTCATACGACTGCAGGAAGTCGGCCAGGGGAGTCTTTCCCTGCCTAGTTCTCAAAAGGCGCAAGAAGGCCGTCTCACTGACGTTCTTGTCCTTGAATGTTTTCTCAAGCTCCTCTACGAGTTTTTCGAATGTGTCTCCGCTGGAGAGGCTGCCTGTGCGCAAATGTACGCGCTTCCAGTTCCGTGACCAGTTGGAGGCTGGGCAGGCTGAGCCGTCGGAGGCTCTCAGCAGAGAGAGTGTAAAGAATATTTTCTTCTTCTCGGTATCGAACTCCGAGTCGTATGCTCCCATGTAGGTGGTGAGAGCATCAAAGAAGATTTCCCACTTGGCCTTGTCTTGGCCATCGAAGGAATGGGGTGTTTGGGCGAGAACAATTTTAGATGCAGGGGGCCTGGGGGGAAGGGCTTGGAGCATCTGCATGAATTGTTGTTGTTGTGTCATGGGGGAGGTGGAAAAGTATGCGGCATGCGGTGCCGGGGAGGGTTGTCGGGGCAAGGGACGAGGGGATCCCTGCATGGAGATGGGTTGTGATTGGTGGGTAGGTGAGTTGTGGTACGAGTGGGTCATGATGGGAGCGGTGTGAAAGGTGTGATGGGTAGTGGTGGAAATGGCGAGTAGTTGGTCAGCAACTTCTGACGCGTCCCGGGAGGATGAGGATGATAAGGGTGAGGGTGCTCGGAACGTGGTTGCAATAGGGATTACGTATTCTTTATAGTGGCAGTATCGACCACTGAATGCGGGTTGTTGGTAAAAGGACCACGAAGGTCAGGGTGAGGTCACTGTGATTTCTTGCTAGCAGAACTGCCCGGGGTCTTCTACGACACTCCCCACGACAGCAAGATAGTCCTCTCCGAAGATCCGACTAGTGCTTCTGCGACTGCTGTATGGCTTGGGACGGACTCAACGTTTCCCGTGGCCTAGCGTCTGTCTGCTTGAGTGAACCACAAGTGATTGGCGTTTATTTAGACTCGTTGGGTAACGAGGTAGAAGTCGATGGGTAGAGCAATGGGTCTTGATGAAAAGATGTAGAGGTCGAACAGGATCCAAGTAGTGGATAGAGGAGGGGAGATAGGGAAAGGAGGTCGAAGGGTAGATGGTACGATGGTAAGATGGTAGTCCTTTTATTATGTCACAATCAAGCCTCGCGCCCCAGGTCTAAGACAAGGGGTTGGGTGGTGCGGTATTAGCTCGAGAAAATAACTGAATAAAAGGACTAGGGTACAAGGGCGAATAAACTACTCTACTTATACTGTCTACTGAACCGTGTGAACTATTAACTACATGCGTACTCTGAGTGTCAAGCGTGTGGGAAACATGTGTTCTTATGGAACGTTCTTCATCCTGTCGTCATCCATGAGGCTTCCTCCCTCCTATGGCATGGCAAACATGTGGCTCCCATGTTGTTGCAGGAGAACAGTGGTGAACGATGGGAAGGGCGCATTGTCCTCATGGTTTATACCTGTGACGTGGCAGTGAGTGAACGATAGATAGTGTGTGTGATCATGTGTGTGGACGACGGTCATGGTGTCAGGCCTGATGAAAAAGAAGGGCAAGGGCGGTGGGTAAGGTGTCTGGAAGTAATGGATCGTCGGCCCGGTCTTTGTTGCATCTGACCGTGGAATTTAAGGTGTTGTCGCGATAAGATTGTCATTCAATCGTGACACTCACCTAAGAATTGCACCTACCTTCAAGGAGCGTGTTTCTTGCACAACAAAGGCTCTTAGGCACCAACAAACCAAGGACTCACCAACAGAGTCTCAGGGTGTTGGGCTGGGATAAGGCACACCTAACAGTCCCGGCTAGTGTCACGGAGCGCGCTTCGGCGCGCAACGAAGGCTCCTAGGCCAGAACAAAGATGCCCCCACCCTGAAGGTTTCTGACATTCACCAGCTATGCCACCTACCTCCCTAATCTGTGCCCCTTAGTTGTGAGGGCCTCATGAGCAAAAGCAAAGACAGTGGAAATGAGTAGGTGGTTCAACTGGTTGTAAACAAAGTTGGTTTGTCTGTGTTTGGTGATTCACGTCATTTACACTCATATAACATGTTGCGTCACAAGCAAGTCACATGCGTAATTAATTGATGGAGTGTGAGAAACAGGCTTGAGCCTGGCAGCACTGCCACCAATATCAATTTCAACCACTATATAATCTACCACTATAGCACTATGCTGGGAATGTTGCCCTTCCTGTCAACTGTTCATGAGAAATGTGAAGGCTATGGCCTGACTTTGCTTACCCCAGCCATGCAAAGAGAAACACCCATGAAACAACCCCTCTTCCCTTTTTTCCAGCCACTTCAGAAGAAGCATCTCTCTCTCCAACTCCTCCCCGAAAATCTCCCCAGCTTTCTAAGTATAGATGATGAATGAGTGTGGGAACATCTGGTCAAGAGAAAGCACAGCTATATAGCATGGAGTTGAAGCACTTCATCCAAAATGTTGGGATGCAATATGGAATGGAGGCCTTCCTGCTCTGCCACCAAGTCCACAATCCAAGGTTCGAAATGAACCTAATACAAGCAAGAATCAGAACCAAGCATCTGAAGGTGCAGCACTCGGAACGTTATTGAGAATAGCAGTGCAGGTTTCATCTCAGCCAAGGTGCAAATTCACGATTGTAGATCTTCAATTACACTTGTGAAGGTGTTTCCTCAAGAGATTCGGTAATCCAAACTTGGTTTAAGTCCGAGGTGTCCAATTTTAGGTGCTCGACTTTATGTCAGCCAAAAAGGTTTGTATATATTTGGCTTTTGCAGGAAACATTATCGACGAACAGGGTTCCTCCAAGCTTTGTACATATTTGGTTTTTGCAGGAAAAGAGTTTCGACGAACAGGGTTCCTCCAAGCTTTGTACATATTTGGTTTTTGCAGGAAATGAGTTTCGACGAGCAGGGTTCGTCCAAGCTTTGTACATATTTGGTTTTTGCAGGATGGAAACTGGTATGTAAGTCTGTAAGTACTTACTTGGTTATTCATGGATTGAAAAGTATTGTGTGGTGACAAATGATGTTTAGTCAGTAGCAGGGAACAGTAATGGACTGTGTGTAATACTATGTGCAACTGTTTGGTTTTTGCTGATGCCAGCGCCGAATTTCCACGGAGGGGGACCTAGCTAAAGCAAGGTAAAGTACGGTGACCGTGCTCAGGGTAGAAGAACCTTGTGCAATATTTTCGATATCGAAGAACGTAGATCGTTGCTGAGCGAAGGATCATCGCTAAGTTCCTGTAGTATGTAGACCGTGCTAACATCCATAGCTGTAGGAGCACTCGCTTCGTCGAGCCAATCAATGACAATGTCCAATGCAAAGCTGGAGGCATCTCGGGTCTCATTGTCGTGGTTCCTAACGACAGGTCAGCTAGGATGAAGATAGTTTTCACTAAACACCTTAAGAAAGTCGCCAGTTTGTGGGTTATGGAGTGATCCAGCTCGAGAAGGGCGGACGCGTTTGGCGTATGTCGAGCGAGATTTGTGATCAGTGTGCAAGCCCACATTCCCAGTCTTGGGTTAGTTGATTCTAGTAGTTCTGGGATGTAACACAATGCACCGGCGTTGATGATGGCATCGGCACCGGCGGCGAATGCTGCAATTTGCGATAGTGCAAATGTGGCGATCCGGACCACCGTAGCATTTGAGTCGCTGGTTCAAGATGGTTGGTCTTGAACGAACCAAGACATCCCAACTCACGTTAAGAGTAGAACCAGCTGCGAGCAGAGATTTAACTGCTGTCTTTCCGAGGCGACCAATCCGTATTGTGCGAACCGCCCCACGAGTCTACAAGTCCATCTTCGAACATCCGAGTTGGGAGATCGAAGCAATTCCAATATACGGCCAAGCGTCTCCGCATCGACGCTGACCTTTTCCTTGTCTAACCATGGTGCAATCTCGGACAAAGCATATGCTGCTGCTCCAACGACAACAGGATCTGCATCACTGTCTTGACTTCAGACCAGTGTGCGGAAAAAAAGGCATCGGATAAACTCACTGCAAGAGGCACATGAGTTGTACACTGACTTGGAGCTCCAAGATAACTGGCGCGGTGGCAGCGTGACTGGCCAGTGTTCCCACCAATTCGCAAGTCCGCTTTCTAGCCTCAGGATTCGCAGATGCAAGTAATTCCAGTACGCAATGAAATGCTTGAGCATCAACAATAGACTTTGCGCCATCTAACCATCGGGCTAGACGACTCAGAGCATGCGTCGCTGCCCACACAACCCTGGAGTCTTGGTGGCTGGTTTCAGGATGAACACATGCCAGATGAGTTCAGAATCCGTAGATCACCGTAAAAGTAGCACTAGTTTTCCGCAAACTTGCAACCCCAGAATGGTCGACACGATGGATTCATGCACCGCTAAGTTTCCTATAAGTCTCCATGATGCGCTCTTCACTCCAGGATCATCCGCCTCCAGCATTTGGGGGAGAAAAGGGAACACTGGCGAGTCGACCACTGCGATGGCGTCAACTTCAGAGGAAAGAGTTTGGTCAGCTATCTCAGACAGAATCGCAGCTTTCGTTGACCATGAGACGAAGTCCCATCTAAAAGGTGGGCAAAGGTCTTCGCAATCGCTGAACATTGACCTACGGAAGATAGGACGAGTAGATTTCTAGTGTGGCAACCGAGAGGGGACTACCGCGATTTCGCTTGATGATTGCAAGGGCCTGACGATGATGAAGGAATCGGAGAAGAGGTTTGGCAAACTGGTGAAGGTTGATCGTCGGACCTGCATTTCGGTCAGACCACCAACTGAATATGCTCATGCGGCTGAGTTGGCGAGTCAATGGAGGCATAGAGGATGGCTTCACCACTATCAATGCCAATTGTGGAGACCAGTGGCTGTAGTACGCCGCTGTCAGAATAAATCACCAATACGTCGTTCAGGAAAGACATCTTCACGTTTTTTTTTTCCAAAAATAAGTCATCAGAATGTTACGAGGCAGGGGAGGAATCAAGGCCGTTCATAGACTGTCACGACAGCACCCAACTCAACTAGCACCTTCTCAGTCTCATCCCAGGGAACGCCGAATCTTTCTGAATTGAAACGGCTTGAAAGGCAGATAAATCGAACAGCATAGGTTGGCAGCAAGTCGCAATCGACATACCATGCATGGAGCTCTTTCACTGGATTCTCATTCTGCCTCAAAAGATCTTCAACGGCTAGTCGAGTCGCTAATAGTCCATCATGAGGATTGCAGAGTTGTGGAGTGTCTCTCCCGCCGAACCTGTTAATATCTCGTTCGGCGAGTCGACGCGCTTTCCATAGTCCTTGGATGTGAATAAACAGGCAATGTCGTGTGTTTCTGAATCGCCTCGAATAAGAAGACAAGTTCCGAGCAGTGCCGCGCCGTGTAGTTTGCAGATATCCTTGAATTGTACGAAAGCTTTAGGGTATCGTTCCTTGAAGACGATTGCGATGCCCGCGCCCCATGAGCCGCGAGTGTTGCAGGCGTGAATCAGAATTGAGCCTTTGGGGGCAGCGAATAGGTCGGCCTTGACGTGTGTTATTGTGTTCATCGGTGCGGGTTGCGACATTGGTGGTGGTAGGAAGACAAGTTTGTGACGCTTATTCAAGTGTTCGAATCCAGTCAAAATCCAGTACAATTTCTAGTCCTCCCGCAAACATCCTATCCTATCCTTTGTAACTAGGTATACAGCAAGCCGATAATACAACCTGATCTCTCTTCGCGTACGTCACGATACATCCATTGTATGTATTTTCCTTTGTCCTCCCCAGCATGCAAAATATTACTGAAATCACCCTCCTCATTCGCCCAAGGCAACCAGAACTAGGAAAGGTAGTGAGAGGAAGTTGTGAGGTGGTGAATAGAGAGACGTACGAATACTTGTCCCGGAGCGTACAATGGAATACTGCACGTTGTTTTATTACAATGCTTTATGTTCAAGCATGATTAACCGCACCTCGAAATCGTCGCCGGACAACAACAGTATGTCACCATGCAAAAGGGTTACAATGAAAGGCGAGACTGCGACTTTGTTTACCCGTCGCACAGTCTTCTTTACGGGGCTTGATACAGCTTGAGGGGGAGGAATACCTCCACCTGAAGCTGATTGTTTGTCACCGTCACCAGGCGTATCCGCGGGGAGGGCCTTGGCTTTCCTGGTATATTTACGTTTGACGCGAGGAACTACTGCCGTATTATCAACGGCACCAGTTAAAGCGCCGGGCTCTTGAGTTTCGGAAACCTCCAACTTGATCTTCATGATGTTTCTGCCTCGATTGCTGGTTCGGTGCGTATTGCCAGGGGCAGACGCAGATCCAAGATTCGTAGCCATTTCGAGCAAAGCCGCATCAGCATTTGGAACATCCTCCATTTTCAAAAGCCCGTCATGGGCAAGTTGGAGAGGAGCCGAATTAGATCCAGACTTAGGGAAGATCTTGAGCTTGAACTCGTGGCCAAGACACATCATGGCAGCGCAACTTCCGGAGCTGACGACGTTTAAGAGGTCTGTGCCCTGAACAACAGTTAGAGCTCAGCAGCGGACCTCAAAAGTCTTCTTACCCGACGGCTTCCACTATCGACCCATCCTTTCACATATAACTGTTTGATATCCATCTCCAAGCCATCTTGACGAACATAGACCTTCACACTCTGTGCGATGACAGCTCGAGCGTGCTTCAAACAGTCTTGCCATGGTGCATCTGTGTGTTGTGTAGCGATATGACCGAAATACGGGGAGTCGTGGTTTTCGCGAACTAACGGGCAATCGGTCTGAATGCTTTCTAACAGTTGCGTCGCCTCTACCTGCAGGGAGGGCATGTTGCTGGTGAATATATGGTAGGCAGATGCCTCCATTGCGCAGGCCCACGGCATTTGCAGGGACTGAGTTGGCTCGCCAACGGCACCCAGGGCGTAATGAAGGACCATCATGCCATTTGGCCACTGCAAATGTGTTGGCTCTCCAATCCCTGGAGGAAGCGTTATATTCGGCAGATATATGGGGAGCGTTTCGTGCGGCGTCCGGATGGATTCGAGAGGTATAGCGTATCCGCCGCTAAGAGTCAACGCGGCTACATTTTTTGCGGCACAGAAAGAGCTATTGCAGCTTCGATGGCGCATCATTGTAATTCGATTGAGCTTGCCGCAGTCGGCACAGTACCAGCCTTTGTGCTCCTCCACGACTTCATTCGGATCGAAGCCAAGCTCCGTGTTGTCGTTATGAGGGACAAGTAGATGAGGAGGCAATATGGAGGGACATAATTTGGTTAATGCGATGTCCCGGAAGTTGTAATTGGGACTGTCAAGATGTCGTTGCTTGTATTCAGGCATAGATGTGTCAGCAGCAATCGACGAAGTTGTGGAAAAGGGATCTGTGGGTGTAACCTGGCTATCACTGGATCTAGCCAACCACCAGGGTGATGATACTTCAGCGAGGGTTTCTGAGGGAAAACCTAGATTCTCTTCTCCGCCAGACCCCCACTGGAGCTTGAATTGCCATTTGACCCTTCCAGTTACATCTTTAGAAGAGGTTTGTTTACCGTCCAAAGAAACACGTTCTTCCTGTTGTTACAACATTCGTAAGCCCTTGTCTAAAGCAGACCTGATCTCTTTACCTGGACACCGGTGATTTTATGGAAGCCCAAATACGCATACTGGATTTCGCTCGGAAGCTTTATGCCCCAAGAGCGGGCCATGCATTCGTTGGATACGATACAAAGAACTGGGGTATGGTGGATGTACGCATCCACAAGAACTTGCAGTTCTTTGGGTATTGGACGAGGAACCGCCGACGACTTGCTAGGAGCAGAAGCGTCCTGTTGGCTTCTGACTCCTGGAATTGAAACTTCTGAAACGGCAATCGGGATAGTCGATGCTCCGGCGTCTTCGAGCTTCACCTCAAAATTTTCCTCTTTCACTTTCAAGATTCCCCCTTTTTTCTCCCGCGAGATAACGCGAGGGCGTTGCTTCCGTTTGCCTATAATCCTCGACAACGGGATATCTTCCTCATCGGATGAGAGGCTGGCGTGGGTGACAGGGACAGACGATATCGCATGCGAAATGTTCTGATGGTCTTCTAGCGCAATCAACTTGGACATATCCAAATCTGGAACGGTAGAGGGTGGGTCCGGCCTTTGCAAGCTGTCCATGTAAGGATAAGCTGGACGGAAGTAGCCAGCATGCCCCTGGGCGGGGAATGATTGCGCAGAGTGGTGATTCGTGCCACCAGAACCATACTCAAGCGTCGAGGGGCCAGGTCGGGCTAGCATTGAAGAGTTCAGCGGCACAGGCTGTCCACCAGCATGCGGGAGAGAATTATAAAATCCGCGAGCAGGACGCGTTGGAAAGCGCAATGCGATCGGGGCAATTGAGGCGAGTTCCATGGTGGGGATTGACAAAGCAGGATCACGAACAAAATCCATGACACTGGAATGAAAAAATCAATACTCGTCATTGAGGGAACGAGGGAAGAAGCCACGGACATGGAGATGTCCATAGTACCGATCCTTCCTGATCCAGTTGTATTCGAGATAGTCATGCCGCTCATGTCATCGAGTAGGAGAACATGGGTTTGGAAAATTCCGGGAGCAATACCATTCTTGGCATGGGTAGCCAATTCCGGAAGTATAGCAAACAGCTCTTCTTTGCTCTGTAATCGGTATGAGGCTGGGCGATTGGCAAGACTCGTCGCATCTTACACTCGACCATTGCCGTGGTTTGACTTGTGCTATTTCGACAAAAGTCGGGGCAGCTTCAGGCGCATCAATAACAATAGTCGTCGTCGCAGCTATGGCATTTTGCTCGAGGATTCTAGGCGCTCGCGAGATCCCTGCAAGAGCACCTCTCCCTCTCCCTCGCCCTCGGCCTCTCCCTCGACCCCGAGTTGTCGCTCTGATGGTCTCACTAAAACTAGCGGAGGAAGGCGCCAGTTCTAGACCTGGTTTTACAGCTGTCCAAACAATGCTTGGAGGAAGAAGGACTCCTAGCGCAAGCTCAAAAAAGGTCGCACAGAACAACAAATGAGAACGGACTTTTGGCATTTTTCCTCGGTCGTTTTGCTGGAGGAGGAAGAACCTCTTCATCTTGCGTAACCTCACTCTTGACATTGGGAAGGTTAGCAGATACATCAGGCTGTGGGATCCGCCTCCGCTTGCGGTTCCACTGAGGCATAGCAGAAACCGGGGACACTCGCGGGACTCGAATGGACGCCAACTTGTGCGCTGGCAAAGGCTCTCGAGTTAAATGGCCAGATCCATTACTAGCAGCGGCGTCATTATGTAGTTTAGTCGCGCTTCTGAGTTGTCTTCCAGAGTTTTCCGATAGTGAATTAATCTGGACGAGGCTAATGCGACCTTGACCGCGAGTACTAGTAGATCCATTGGTCGTAGCGCTGCGTAAACGAGATGCGATGCCAGTCCGGGGGCGATTGGGCGGCTGAAGCAGTTTCTTGCGTTGTGGGTCCATGTAGGAGCTGCCAAGAAAATATCCAGACCAACTTGGAGTCAATCTACCGTTCAACTTGGGGTATATCTGGACGATAGACGCTCTGCCACGTCGCGGGAGCGCTGAGAGATTCGGCTGTGGGAGACCTTGGGCGAGAACATCATGTTCGTAACAGTTGGGCGGCTGCCAGGCTGAGTGTTCATGGGTGTCGAAGTTCACGGCACTTTCGACGGCACTCATTCACTGTCAGTCAGTGGGTCCTTCTACATCCTGATCACGTCGATCGCTAACAAGTCAAAATACGCCGCTTGACATGATTGGACTAGATATCGGACTTTTTTGAGCGAAGAAAATCCCAGACTCTTCCAATTCTTTTTACATTGACATACACCCATTAACCGAACAAAAAAAGAACAAAAAATTTAGCCGCTACGAGGCACAATTCGGGATTGAATAGATCTCGACTCCTCCAGCTGCGTTTGGTTCGCCTTTATCTGTTTCATGGCGTCCGACATCATTTGTGCCCACAGATACGGCTGTTCTTTGCCCCCAGGAAGACTGTTGAAATATTCCCAGCCTCCGATCCCTCCAAAGTTGAAATCATGCCTGAATGCCAAATCCTGAATGGAGCTGACGACGCTGTCAAGGTCAACGAATCCGAAACCCTCGTCCGGGCTAGCGTAACACGAGTATCAAAGCGGGGAACAAAAAAGTAGGTTTTATACGAACCTCGTGAACGTAGTAGCAACAAGTCGGTTTGGATGGATGCCGCTTCCAAAATTGACAATTTCGAGATACAAGTCGTCCTGTGAAACAATCAGTAAGCACTCCGTCCCTTCGCTTTGTGTAAGGACTGACGGGGAAGAACGAGCCAAAACCAGAATAGAACTGCGCATTATACCATGATATCTTGTGTCCAACACGTTTTTCGAGTTCGATGTAATCGAAACCAGACAGATTAGGTCCTTCAACGAGTGCAGACGCTACTGGAGCAAGCGTGATAATAAAATGGTCGCCGAAATCTTCCTTCAATCTATCGATGAGGTGTACGATATCGTCAATAGGCGTGTCCTGTTCGACATCCAAATCGAGTCCGTCCAATTTGTATCTTGAATGTAGTTGTTATCATTGAATGTCAATATCTTGCAGATTGTCAAGGGACCCACCTCTTGATATAGCCGGCCAGGACGGGATAATACGTGTCGAACAAATCGGGCGTGAGGCAGGTGTACGTTCCCGGGGCAGCGCCGCCCAACATTCCAATGACCTTGATTCCAGTTGACTGCATGACAGCTGGTTGAATGAATATATGCGTTAAATAGCAGAAACACGACAGCGAACCGGAGCAACATACCAATATCCGACCACAATTGCTGGAACATCGGATCCTCAGGGACCGCGTCGTTCAAATGCACCGACACATCGTCGAAGTTGATATGGAACGCCGAAAGCAACAAGCTACACAACATGAGCTCACATCCGCGCAAACGCGAAAACAAAGAAAATTGCAACATACTGCGTGATAAGCGTAATGAGCGGCAACGGCGATACATAGTGCCCAAACGGCGAATTCGGCGCGACGCTGGTATCGTAAACGCTCTGGTAATACAACGAGACGCGATGGCTACCCGCCCCAATCAACGAGGAGGAATTCATGGGTGGCGCCGGCAGTCACGGTTTTGTGTATCCCAACACAAGGGAAGAAAAACCAGAGGGGACACAGCGGCATGTCTTTTAAGTAGGTTGTTCACGAGATGCGGTCGAGGAGCGAGAAAAAGCCCTTGGCACCGAGTTCACGAGACGATTCGCATCGAGAATTCACGAGATGATTCCGCGCCGCAAGGAAAGAAGGCTTTGACCAGTAGCTGACCCGAAGATAAAGAGCGCGTGCGCTCAATATGGTTCAAAAAGTTAATCTTGGCGTGTGCTTGGCCGATGTTCACTGTCCCAGCATCCGCACGCGATCGTTTCCTGTTCCGGAGAAACACCTTTCAAGTCCTAAAAAGGAAAGTCTTCTCCCCGGTCTATATGCCATCAAAGGCCCGAGACGGAAAAACGCAAAAAATGAGGGAGCCGGAAGGATTCAAAACGTACCTGACCGCGGAAGCATAACGTATAACTACTACTAGTAGTCCACCTCTCCCCTTCCCATGATCCCGGGACGGGGACGGCTAACAGTAAACGCAACAACGAGGGAACCGGGAAGATTCAGACATACCTGACCGCGGAAGCATACCTAGCCCGCCTCTCCCCTCCCCTTCCCATGACCCGGGACGAGGCCGGCTAACACTAAACATGATATAATGATTGTGGATTGCGAACTACTATACAGATGGGCAGCAAGAAAAACGAACGAAGGTATGTATATACCGAGTGACAGACAGAAAGCAAGCAACGCGGGTAAAGGAGAGGAAAGGAAGGGCGGAGTAAGTAGATGGATACATAACATATGTACATTCATTATTTATTTGAGGCATATGCATAGGATACTGTGATGGATGATGATGAGTGTGAGATTGTGGACGAACGAATTGCGGTTCTGTTCTACGGGATGCCAGCGAGGATTGGCCGTGGGAGGTGGGAGGTCTGTAGCGGCCGCTGCATGTCAATGTGATGTCGCCTGGCCCGCGCAGCCGGGGGACGTAAAAAATTACAATGCCAATGCCAATGCCATTTGTTCATCCGATCAAGGGTCGAAAAACGAATGAATGTGGGGCGACTATGAAGGGTTGGTTCCTCCACTTGAACCATGGATTCGACATGGGGCGCGACTAAATCCGTCGTCTCGACAGACAAATTTAGTTCAGTTCACCGCAACAGACCTTCCAGTCTGCACCGCCGGAAACGCAGACGACATCGGAGACACCTGCGCCTGGCTCGAATCGTCCCCTCCCATCATCGACGACGTTAACGTCGCCGTAGGTAACCCCGTACTAGGCGTTGCCGGCCCCGTAGCCACTTTGCCTATGAACCATGACTGAACAAACATAGAGTGAGTTAAATTTGAATGATAGTCGTTGTATATATAGATAGACGTACGGGCACCCAACCACGATCCCCACCCTCCTCCTTGACGGCCTAAAATTCGGTCAATTACAGGTCCAAAATAAAGTATGGAGTGAGCACCGACGCACGTATGACCAGTGGTTATACCGCTTGAACACCCGCAGCGCATCATCCTTAACAAGATCCAACTCCTCCTCCCCCTTCTTCTTATAATCCATCAACGCAATCCCCGGGAAACTCGTCGATATAATGCTCAACGGCAATATCGGCGTCTTTTTGGAGCTTGAGCCTACAGGGGTCCTCGGCGGCGAGTCCCCGTTGGACGACGACGACCCAGAGCTGGGGCTGCTTCCCTTGGATCCAGAGGAGGACGCAGCGGTAGCCTCGGCAATGGCTGATGCGACGGGGACCTTTGTCTCGAGGAGGCAGCCCGCGGGCACCCAGCCCTGTTTGACGATATCCGTGTCGACGATGCCCGAGCCTGTTGGGTCCCGCTGGACGACCCACCACCCTCGTGCCCGTGAAAGGATGATGAACGTGTCGCCGCTATCATATCATACATACAAACCGCCATTATCATTTATTTTATCGTGCAAGAAGAAGCAAGCCACTCACACAACAACATCGAATTCATCTTCTTGCTCAGCCATGTACGGGTAAATGGCGACGGCATACGAGATATCCGCAGCCGACATGGGAGGCATTTCGCGAGTTATGCTGGGCGTTCCATCGCTCTTGCCACTTTCATGACCGTTGTTTGAGCCTGCAACTACCGTACTGCCCGACATGTTCGTGCTCGTCGATAAATGCGCTGCCGACGTCCCCAGAGGATCTTCATTCGGTCGTTCCACAGACGGCGACATCATGCCCATATCAGGCCATCCAGGTGCAGGGCTCATAGCGGTGGCGATTCCGGGCGCGGGAGCGCCCTGGCTGGCGCTCAAGTCTACCTCGAGTTTCGGCGGTCGGTGATGCGGACGCGAAGACGTTGATGGCGTCTTTCCAGCGTGGCCAAGTGTAGCACCTGTTGACCCATTCGTCATGACAGAAGACGCTTTGCGGGCGGCGTGCTTCTGTTGGGCCACAGCAATGGGCGATCGAATGTCTTTAATGTGCTTCAGCATGAAGACGGGATTTTTCTTAGCGTCTTTTAGCTTCTGGAAAAGCAGGAGAGGTTTCTCGTCGTAGCTCAGACACCGCTCGATTCGGTTGCCTGTCGTGGAATGTGATTACGCTCGTACTCGGACGAAGAATCTGGACGTACCAGTCGAGCCGTAACATATGAACATGGCGTAGTTCTCCCAATTATCATTGTTTATCCGGTATTTCTTGAGGGCAGCGGGCAGAACTTTCCATGTGGGGTCGTCTAAGCTGACCTTGAAGCTCTTGAGAGTGTCGGAGCTCTCTGTCCGTGCCGTCTTCGGTGGTGCGGCAGTGCTACCAAGATTCGGCGAATCAGTCGCAGCCCGTGGCGCTTTCTCCGGAGGGGTGGAAGACGTGAATTGTGATTGCACAGCGGAAAATTGGGATGAGCCATTTCGTGAGTAGGAAAGGTCATGCTCCAGCTGCTGTGGAGATGGGTGCGGGGAGTCGATGTCGGGTTTTGTAGGGGATTTTGCGGGCTTGACATATTGGGCCCATTTAAAGGAGGGTTGTCGACGTAGGGAAGGGTTGGAAGAGTCGCCGTCCTAGAGGGCGGTCATTAATTAGATTGCCCGTGCATTCGGAGGCACAGGCGCACCGATCGCGTTACCGAGCTCCGGAACGAATTGAAGTCATCCACGAATAGTTGGAGTTGGTGGTTTAAATGTCGATTCTCCTCCTCTAGTTGGTTCAAGCGTGTACCTGGGCAGTTGAAGGTGAATTGAGAATGGGCTGGGGGAAGACCAAAATCATGACGCACCCTGATCTTTCACTATGGCATGCAACTTCTCGACGGTCAGACCATCAATACGTTCTGAGGCTTCTGCTGCACCGTAATAGTCAGCGAGCGAACAGCGCCCAGAGAGCCGGGACTAACAAGGGGGGACGTAGGAGTCAGGGTCGATGGGAATGTTGTATGCGAGCTTGAGCTGATAAACAGCCTTGAGAATGGCCAGTCTTTGGCCGATAGTAGAGACGCCAATGGCTTTGAGAGAGTCGGCATTGAGCAAGCAGAGGACTTCGCCGGTTATACTGTGTTCTGTGGGCCGCGATATGAGCAAGTAGTGTGCATTTGGAGGTTGTGGTAGACGGACCCTTTATTTGGGACTCGTACTGAGAGATGCCCAAGGAGCAGAGCCATGCGTGGACGTCGTTCTCGTCCCAGTCTATGATGTTGCGCTCGTCCATAAGAGGTTCGCCGCGAGAGTAGATGACAGAGAGAGTTTGCACCAACAGCACAGCCACTGACAGCCGCGCGCAGTTCTGCACTCAACCTCACCACAAAATCTATTCATGAGCTATACTCGTTTCGCTCATACTCTAGTCGTTCTCAAGGGAATAGCACTAGTAACATGGTCGACGTGCCTACTACCTACGCAAGGTTACCCCTGGATCTAGCTCTAGAATGCGCACCCCTCAATCTCGCTGTGTTCCTTGATGGTCGACTGTCGCACAGCGCACGCGACGAGGCAGTTCTCACTTGGATCGAGTTGAGACTGAATCACTGTACATGTCTCAGAAAAAAACTACGCTTTTGTTTTCACCCAGTCCGATCAGCATGGCTGAAAAGACTCGAATTCCAAGGGGATGCGAAGTTCCAATGCTACGACCCTCCAAAACAGACTGCCGTCCAGCCTTGCAAATGCAGTTGTAGAGTAGTGTCAAAGCATTGAGAGTCCGTCCGAGACCAGCAAAAATGGCTCGTCTCGTTCGTGCTAAAGCAAGTACAAGAGTTGATAACTTGCCTATTCATTCCTGCACCTCAAATAGCACAGTTCTCCCCAATCTGAGTTCACCGTCAACGTTACTAGCTCCACAGTTGACAGACAGCAAGCCGGGAAGTCGTCGCGTCGGTTCGCACGAAAAGGCATTCGACGCATTCGAGCTGTTTAGATGTCCAGGCGTATTTAGATTTCCCGCGTGGTAGGTACGAAAACTGCGCAGGTTATGGAGCCTCGCCGTTGTAGAGCACAGTAAATAGGAACCAGGAGTTAGCTAAAGCGAGCCCCTACACAGATGAGGGTAAGGAGCAAGAATGCAAACGATCACGCCGAATTGATCAGTCAATAACCGAGGCTTGCTTTCTACTTTCATCTTTCATGCTCTGCGATGGACGACCCGTGGGCCAACGCTTGGGGCGAGCCCACAGCACCCTCATCCACCCTCCCCCCACCCCGCCCCTTCCCCACCGCGCAATCCGGCAACGACGATGAAGAAGACATAACAATCCCCACCTGGGAACCCCCATCTTGGGCAGACAACAACAACTCTAATTCTCTCTGGGGCGCAGCGCGGTCGCCTGTAATTGACAAGCTCCCCTCATGGCAGTCTCCCTACGACGATATTCCACTGGGAAAGTCAACGACTTCGCTTCCACTCGAGACGGAAACGGAAGAGGCCCATTCCGACGCCGACGACGACGACGAGCCTAGCGAGGAAGAACATGTACCTGAACCTGAATCCTCACCTGACCTGGAACGCGAAGCACCCTCGCCCGAATCCGTCTTTGACTCCGCGCCAGAATCTCCCATCGACGCCCCATTCGAGATTCCGCCAGTATTATCACCAGGAATACCTCCGCACTCTCCGCCCGGAAGTCCCGACGCTTTTGGAACCTTCGAAACTGGCCTAGACGAAGAGACAACAACGACGGAAGCCCCATGGGTGTCCTCTCATGCTGCTGCCTCTGGAGTCGACCCTGCAGACGCTGGCTGGGGTGCCGCGTGGGGGTCTTCAGACGACGCTGAAGACCAGTCAGACGTGACCTCTCTCGCTGCTGTAGATGAATGGGAGGCCGCGAAACAGCAAAAGGCTTTGCAGGACAAGCATGTCGTACGCATCTATCTACTCCTTCCTTCCTTTAACTATAACATGCATATCTCATGGTTGCAACAGCCGCCTGAGCTACTTGCGTCGATCCTCCTACAATTTACGGAACTCGCCAACGACCTCTACCCGCCCCAGTCGACACCGAATTTGGATCCGGACGACTATCGAGCAAGCAGATATAAGGGTCTGAATGGAATTGACTCTTTGTTCGTAATACTATCATTCATCTAGGAATTCAAACTGAGTTGATTCGTAGAAACCCTACTATAGCGCGTCTGATCCCCACGGACCTCACCCTCCCTCCACCCCTTCCGTTCCAAAAGTCACTCACCGCGAAACAAACCACCGAAGCCCTCCGCCTCTCGCGAAGCGCCTCGTTTGTGCGTTTCAGTCCACTCAGCCACTACAGCGCGACGAAAGGCTCAACCGCCTGGGAAGCGTCCCTGAAAAGTCGACCCGAGAAAGTGGGAGAGCCGGATTTACTGCCACCTGGATGGCGCATTGTGGAAACGAACAAAGAAGATGGTCCTGTCGCAGACAAAAAGAAATCCGGGCACGGCGGGCTGCTCTCATTTTTTGGTCGTCGAACAGCAGCACCGCCCGCGGTTTCTGGCCCAGAGACGCCTCGTTCTGCGTCGCCTGCGTCTGTCGCTTCTCCGCGCGCGAGCTTGGACAGCAGCATTAAGTCCCCGACCTCATCGATCACCACCAAGTCCCCGACGACTACGACTTCGTCCGCGACGTCCGCCGCTCCATCTATGGCAGCAAGCCCCACCGTGTCGTCGAGCAGCGGAAGCGGAAGTGCACCCCCTCCTCCTCCAGCACCTCCCATCATGTCACCAACGACCTCTGTACATGTCGCAGAGGCGGACCCAGTCACTCCCGTATCCGCGCCTTCCGCCGTGTCGCGTTTCCTCGGACGCTTCGGCCGCAAGGCTCCGGCTGCAGGCGGTAGGCAGAGTCTCGCGCTTTCCGACGGCGATTTCGAGTTCCTCTCCGACATCGACAGCCTCGCCGCCGATGGGCCGAGCTCTGGGCACCCGGCATCGACGTCGGACTTTTCCATGAGCGGCGCATTGCTCGACGACCCCGTCCCGCTGCCTGCGAAATTAGCGCCTCCTCCCCAAGCCCAAGCCCCGCGCGGCCCCGTGATACCCGCTGCTGGCTCGTTGCCAATGCCAATGCAGAACAACAACGGCCAAGATGCCCGGCGGCCTTCTGTTGATTCAGATGAACTGGCGTTTTTCGGGAACTTTACGCCGCCTCCGACAACTTCGAAATTATTTAGTCCTGCGCCGCTCGGTAAACCTTTTTCCCCCCAAATTGTACACACTAGCTCTGCGCCAGCGCCCGCAGCGCCGCCGCCCAGCATGCCGGCTGTCGATTCGGATGTGGATTTTTCTGCGTGGGGCTTTGATGATGAGGAGAAGGGTGGTGGTGGTGGGGTTGCGAGGAGTGACTCGGAGCCTGTGCATGGGACTACTCGACCTCCAGCACGGCAGGTGTTGAATACGAGGGCCGCGACGACCTCTCGGGGTACGCTCCCTCCTCCGCGGAGGGTGACTGCGATCATGTCCTCTGGACCAACCAAACCTCCCTCGGTCATTCCAAAGCTAGATGCGTCCTTCACTTTTGCGCCTCCGCCTACACAATCACCCAGTGTCACCCCGACGTTGGCGCCACCACCCGGATCGAGACCTCCAGCGAAAAAAGCAAATTTGTTCGACGATGATGACGACGACTTTTCCGACTTTCACGCGCATGTACCCTCCCGAGTCACTCCAGCAACGTCTTCCAACTCCCTTTACGCCCCCTCTTTTTCATCCTCCACGTCGTCCGACCGCGGCCTCTTCTCATCCACCTCCTCTTCGTCCGTCCCGGCCAACCTATTCGACGATTTCGACGACTTCATGCAGGCTGCGCCGCAAGATGCGACCATGCTGCGCACGCCGTCGCCTCCACGCCCCATCGCCAAGTCCCCGCGCATGCAACCTCCCGCCCCGCTGTCCTTCGGCAGCGGCAGCGATGCAAACCAGGACGGCGATGATACTCCGCTTGCCGTCACGCGCTCATCGCTGCAGCAGAAACAACGCGCAGCGAATCACCAGCGGGCGACCAGCCTCGTCGAGAATGCTGCTGCGAGCTCCGGTGTGCGCTGGCCCGCGCCTGAATCGCCGCTTCCCGAAGCGATCGCCCCGCCGCCGGATGCGTCGGATCCCTTCGGCTTCAATGCCGGCTCGTCGTCGAGGATGCAATCGCAGCAGGCCTCGTTTATGCAGAACGCTCAACCCTTGAAGGCGTCGTTCTCGTTACCACCCAGCTCGACGCCGTCACTACGTTCACTGTCGCCTCCCGTACTTCCTCCGCCTCCACAGACATCAGCGCCGAAGCTCGCGCCTCCGCCGGGTAGCGGTCTGCGGGCGTTCACTCCTCCTGTCCCCTCGCCACCCCCGACAAAGATGGCGGCTTCGTCGACGCCCTTGGCGCGGTTCCCACCTCCGCCCGGTGGTACGCCGATGCGCACGTTTTCCACGCCGTTGCAAACCCCGGTGATGCCGCTGCCTTCTCCGCAAAATGGTATGCCGCCACCAATGTTGACGGCGAAGCGGCCGGGCCCTGTGCCATTGCCGCCATCGATGACAACGACTGCGTCGGGCAAGTCATCGGGTGGGTTGTCCGCACAGGATCTTTCGTTTTTCGAGGGATTGTAGATTCACTAGCTGCACTATAATTATTCAATGTATACTTGTCAATGCATTGCTTTGCCACGCCACTGTGCTCTTAGGAACGATGAAGCTGAACGATGCGATGATTTGAATATACATAATACAATGAGAAGTACATATATATTCCATAGATGCTAGTAATATTGAAGCTGTGTTTAGGTGCTCTGGGAATGGGAAGTTAGGGAACTGTGTCCATCGTCGGACGTGCAGGGGGCTTGGGAGGACACGGTGGTACCTGCTGCTTCATGGTCAGAATGCGAGTTCGGCTTGTTAGAAACAATACGCACAAGTAACGCTGGGTTAGACGCAGGTTGTGCATTTGCAAGCCGCTTCTGTTTCTCTCTCAGCCTCGCCTGCCAGTGCTTTGCGTACTTGGTTAAACGCGGATAAAACCAGTCAGGAACTGTACAGTGGGAATGTTTGCTCAATTCGTGATTATGCTACGAGCGGTGGAACGTACTGTCGAAATAAACTGGCCATTCAATGCAGTCTGGTTTCACGTCGCCCAGACCTTCGAACTCCGGATATTTGGCTAAATCCAAGGGTGGCACTTGGAATTTGGGACGTTCGCCGCTGAACGAGGGGAGGATGCCCTTCGTCCATAAATACAGGGTTTCTCCGTCGGGGCTCTTGTGCAAAATAATAGGCTCTTGCTTCCCCTTCTCGGTCAGATAATCATTCAACGCAACCTGCGGATGCTTGGGGAATTTGAGACACTCTTCGGGAGTGCACAAACGAGCCCTCATAGTTTCCATTTGTGTCTGGGTGAGGCTATAGCCTATGACAAACGGCACGCAAAGTCTCGAAAGAATGATGATGGGATGTGACCCGCGTAAAAACAGGGAGCCCTGAATTGTCATTTTGGCGGCAGAGCTATAAAGATTTCGGAGATGGGATATAGACGGTCGGGGTATGAAATGAACAGGTAGCGCGTGCATCGTCGGACGTGCTGAGGGCTTGGGAGGACACGATGGTACCTGCTGCTTCATCGTCAAAATGCGGTTTCGAATCATTGGAAACAATACGCACAAGTAACGCTGGATTAGATGCCGGTTGTGCATTTGCAAGCCGCTTTTGTTTTTCTCTCAGCTTCGCTTGCTGTTACTTTGCGAACTTGGTTAAACGTGGATAAAACCAGTCAGGAACTGTAAACGTTTGCTCAATTCGTGCTTATGCTACGAGTGATGAAACGTACTGTCAAAATAAACTGGCCATTCAATGCATCCTGGTGTCACATCGCCCAGACCTTCAAACTCCGGATATTTGGCTAAATTTAAGGGTGGCACTTGGATTTTGGGACATTCGCCGCTGAACGAGGGGAGAAGGCCCTTCGCCCAAAAATACAGGAGTTCTCCGTCGGGGCCTTTGTGCAAAATGATAGCCTCTTCCTTCCCCTGCTCGGTCAGATAATCATTCAACGCAACCTGCGGATGCTTGGGCAGTCTGCGACACTCTTGGGGAGTGCACAAACGAGTCCTCATAGTTTCCATTTGTGTCTGGGTAAGGCTATAGCCTATGACAAACGGCACGCAAGGTCTCGAAAGAATGAGGATGGGATGTGACATGCTGAAAAAAAAACACGAGGAACAGTAGCACCCGCCCAAAGTAAACCAACTTTGAAAACGCGGAGATTCTTGAAGCTCTGAATTGGCAGTGTAACGGCAAAGCTGTTGAGATTCTGGAAATGAGATATAGACGGTCGGGATACGAGATGAACAGGGAGTGCTTGTGGTCGATGCCACCGACAGTGCGGTCGAGTGTGTTGTGGGAGGTTGGGAAGCGGTTACGATCAGGTGACCGCGTCGATTTTTCTTTTCTTTTCCTTTTACCTTCATAACTGTTGCGTCCGACCCAACACACATGCAGCGGTGCGAATGAATATTCAGAATAGGTAGACACAATTCAACAAATTCGTTCTGGCATCTCCTCAACGTTGCAGACATTAAGACAGTGCAGAAAGTGATAGATCGACAGCAGGTATCAGCAGCAGGGTCAGAACGAGTTGCCCGCCTTGCTCGCCCTCGAGTAAGACATACGGCACACATCGTGCAAAGGTGGAGGGCGGCGGCAACACCTCGAACGGGCAAACAACGACTCCAGCGACATGCATCATAATTGGGCATGAACATACACACTAAATACGCAACCCAAAACCAGGCAAGGAAGGTGTCGTCTATTCTTCCTCCTCCTCTTCGTTGTGACTAGAAAAAGCTCAGGAATATAAACCAGTCAACGAGTTTCAGAACTTACACGGCATTGTAGCGAAGCTGGTAAACGTCCTTGGACGGAGCAACGACACGAACCCAGTCGCGGATTGACTGCTTTTTGAGGAACTTCTTCGTGAGGTACTTGAGGTAGCGCTTTGAGAAGTGAATCGAAGTTGTGACGGTCAATTTTGAGCCGGCGTCTGCAAACAGGTAAGTAATGCGAGCGAAAGGTAGGGAGGGGGCGAACTGACTGTCGCGGACAATTTTTACGCTATCGCCGAGCTGGCCAGCCTTGCCCTCAACCTTGATACGGTCGTGTAGGAATTTTTCAAAGTCTGCGCCATCGAAGATGCCGTCGGCCGCAGGTTTTGAGTAGTCAATGACAAACTTGTGCTTGGAGACGGTCTTGGAGGGGGCGGCCTTGGGCTGAGAGGGAGGAAATAAGCCTACTGAGAAGGGAACTCAGCAAAGCATTAGGACGGACCATCGTAGCTGGAAGGAAAAGGTTAGTGAGTGACGATCGCGTGACATGCTGTAAACTGAGCAGTCACACTGTTCAGGACTCTCACGTCCGAATTTGGCAAAGCAAAACTTTACCTCCGACCACCATGAGCTCAAAGCTTTCAGTGTCAAGCGTGCGCGGGTCCATTAAGGGCCTCTTGGCTGATGCCACCGGCGAGAAGAAACGCAACTTCGTTGAGACCATTGAACTCCAGATCGGTCTCAAGAACTACGACCCTCAGCGCGACAAGCGTTTCTCGGGAACCGTCAAGTATGTTTAGATTTTTCTTTGTTGTAAATGGGATAATAACTCATATTCAGACTTCCCAATGTCCCTCGCCCTCGCATGTCCATCTGCATTCTCGCCGATGCGGCCGACATCGATCGTGCTAAGCAGATCTCGCTCGAATACATGAGCGTCGACGATCTCAAAAAGTGCGACGCGTCCCGAATCAATCGACTCATATCTTCCTAACATTATCAGCACAGACTCAACAAGAACAAGAAGCTCGTTAAGAAGCTCGCCAAAAAATACGACGCCTTCCTGGCCTCCGAGGCGCTCATCAAGCAGATTCCTCGTCTCCTTGGCCCCGGTCTCTCCAAAGGTTAGTGTCCACTTTCCATTAACTATTTCCCCTTCCTAACTCCCTCTAACAGCCGGCAAATTCCCTACACCCATCTCTCACGCTGAGGACCTCACCAACAAGATCACTGAAGTGCGCTCCACCATCAAGTTCCAGCTCAAGAAGGTCAGCCCCTCCTAGCTATCTATTGTGCCCCACCAAAATAACACCTTTCAGGTTCTGTGTCTCGGTGTTGCTGTCGGCCACGTCCAGATGACCGAGGACGCTGTACTCGGCAACGTCATGCTCTGTACGCTACGCAATTCTCCAATCGTTCTCTCTTCGCAACTAACGCATTCTCTTTCTAGCGATCAACTTCCTCGTCTCCCTCCTCAAGAAGAACTGGCAGAACGTCAAGAGCTTGCACATCAAGACCACCATGGGCAAGCCCGTCCGGCTCTTCTAATGGTATGTCCCACAGTATGAACGGAGGACGAAATCCGGAGACCCTTGCACGCTGCGCACGCTACACCAACGGCCGTTCTGTGGACGGTTCGGACTGGGAGCTGGGGTTGAAAGCTTTTGTCGCTACATGTTTAGGTCTAACGAAATATGACATGCTCTCTATCCAAAGCCCTTTGTGTGAACTCCAACTTGGTTTCAAGACACGAAAATTTGGAACAAGCACCCCCGTCTTCTGAGTTCTATTCCCAACGGCAGCAACTAAGTTACATGCCAGCTACGATAGTGTACAGCGATTGCAAACAACAAGCAACGATGAGTATGGGATGGGATTGTGAGATTAAGATTTGAATGTGTGGGATTGGATTGGATTGATGTTGGGGACGATGCACAAAGAAATACAATGAAACAAAGAAACCGGAGACCGTATATGCATGCAAAAAGAAACTCTTTATGCGACTTGATGCCGCACAAACCTATTGAAAACCGCCACTAACGCGGTGCCTCACACACACCGCACTTGTCTTTCACCTCCGGCCCATTGAGCAGCATACACATCCCACAAGTCCACGACCCCGCCGCACCCCCCGGCGCCGGTGGCTTCGCACCTGCCGCCGCCCAATTGAAGCCTGCGACAACGGGGGCCACAGATTTCGGCGCGTCAGGGCGCTTTGCCTCACACACCGTGCACTTCTCCAGCGCGTCCGGGCCGTTCTGCAGCATGCACATCCCGCATGTCCAAGCCCCCGAGCTCGACGACGGATTGGGTGGCTTGGCCCCTGCCGCGGTCCAGTTGAATCCCTGCACTGGAGCCGTTTCCTTCTCCTTCCCCTTGACCGATGGGAGGAATGAGGCAGAGAAATCGAACGTCGGCAACATGCTGGGATCTAGTTTCCGCGCATATTCGCGGGCTTTGAGATCCGCGGGGTCCAACGAGCTAGTGCTTGGGATATTGGTGACATCGTCGAAGGTGTATACAGGTAGCGCGGATATTGGGAGAGCGGCGACAGCGGCCTTGATAGCGTCTAACTTAGCAGAAGCCGACGATGAGGAGGCGGCACTGGTTGATGGCGCACTGATTGAGGGGAACGAGGCCTTGGAAGGCGGAACGGGGGGTGGGTCCATGGGGAACAAAACCTTTTTCTCCGCAGGCTTGTCGGCAACGGGAGGAGGGGTCGGGGGAGGCTGGAACGAGTAACGAAGTTTGGATTGCACCTTTGGGGCTGTGGCCAGCGGCTTTGGACCGCTTTGGAAGCCAAATGCGCCGCCGTTGAGGCCGACACCGTTAGTGCTGGCGCTGCTTGACGGAGATGAAGCCGGTGGGCTCCCAGAGGTGCTTCCGCTGATCCCATTACTGAAGATTGAAGTTGGGAACGCAAACGACGTGGAGGAAGCTGCCGGAGCCGATGCATTCGTGTTTCCATTGAGAGTTGGTACATCCTTTGGCGAACCGATGCCATTTACCATCGAAGGTGTCCCGTTCTGCAGTCGAGCGCGTTTGGTAGCTGGAGCACCAGCTTCCCGTTCCTCCTCATCCTTCTCCTCATCTTCCTCTAGCTCAACGCTTTTGGGATCCAGGCGTGGGCTGCGACGGGGTGCGGGTTTGGAGGGCGGGGCTAAACTTGGCTGACCCACACTAGAACTGAAGTGTGCAGGTGGTCGCGAGCGCCTGCTCCCCTTGGGAAGATTGGCCTCGATTATGGCTTGGGGAGGGACAACGGTTTCTTTTGCTTTCTTCTCCCGCTCCTCCTTCTCCTTCGCATTCTTTTCCTTCTGCAGATCCTTCGCAGACGGGGCTCGTCCGTTTACACGTGTACGCTTACGAGTCGCGCCCTCTGGGGGGTGCGTGTTCGTCACCCGGGTGCTGACGGGGCTCGCACTTTGGTATGGGTTGCGGACGTCCAAGCTGCGCTTCGGGGCCTCCGCCTCGGCGTCACGAATGAGAGCGGTAAGTAGCGTCGCTGCCTTGGTTGGCGTGCCCTGTGCTGGGGACGAGTGGCCAGAAGAGATAGAGGACGCGGGCGATCCACCCCATGCTTGTCGTAAAGGCGAAGGATGGACGGGCATCGTCTTCTTCAGCAAGGTGTTGGGAGTGACTGGTGTGATCGATTGACCGGCAACGGGAGATGAAGCTGGTGTGCTGCTGTGCGGAAAGGGTAAGCTTTGGGACGCGGCGACACGTGTTGGAGAAGGTCCCGGAGCACTGGAGCGTGGCACAGGCGGAGGTGTGGCGGCAACGGGCGTCTCTAGCCGACGACGCTTTGGCGAAACGTCCGAAGAAGGCTTGGTAGGAGACTCTTGGAACACCATACGCGGAGACGTGGCTCGAGGAGATGCCCCGAAGGAGGGCGAAGCGTAGCGATTCTTGGTGGGACGGGCTGAGCCGGCCCCATTCCACCGCATAGGACCATTCGGATTCTTGGTCATTATCTTGCGCGGAGAGCCTGTCGTTCCATTGGTGGATGTAGACGCGCCAAGGTTGAAGATATCGTTTGCAGGTGAGTTGCCACGCGTAGGTGTTGACGGCACGCTCGACGAGAAACGGAATGGCTCAGGCTTCTCAGCTGCTCAAGAAAATCAGAACACGGGCAAGTCAGACAACAGGTGGCAAACCGACCTGGAGTGCTTTTGTTCAAGAGCGAAATGAGGCCTTCAGCCTCGAGGGGAGTAATAGTCTGGCCTCGACGATCTTCAAGGAAACTGACAACAGTCTGGATATTCTTGTCGGGTGAAGCCGACTCGGAAATGAGGAAATTTTGAGGTGGCGGGGATTCCATTCGGGGGACAGTAAGATTGTGGGCCATCTAGCACGCAATTTATACGAGGAATAAGCGCCAAAGCAGACCCAAGCGTACCTGACGTCCACGAAGCGAGAGAGACTCCGGTGGACTCTCGTCTTCGGTCATAGCGCTGCCGCTTTGATCCTCCTCCTCACCGTCATCGTCCTCAACATCGAGAGGGGAAGGAGAGGCGGAGCGAAGACGCAGGGGATTGAAAAAACTCAATAGACCAGACGCGATCGACCACGGCTACAAAATACTCGAATCAACACGCAGAAACGCGACGAACGAGGACAACGCACGGATTTCTTTGCGGGGGCCTGTCTGGGACGTGCATAAGGGAGCGAGGCGGCGGAACGAGCAGCAGAACGTTGCGGCCGGCGAATGGCGCTCATGATGGTGGCAGAGAAGAAAGCAAGTACAAGCAGTCACAAGTCACAGATACTGTCACACCTGCTTTGCACAATGGCGCCAACGCCATACCCGCTCATTGACTCCGACCCCCATGCTTCTCGGGTAATGCGCTACATGAGGCCCGGCGACTATGCTACCTGGGCTGGTTATACTGCTGGAGCTCCCGCCGCGTTATGGGCTTGGGGTAGGTCGTATATCGACCCCATGAATTCTCGAATCAGAACTCTGTCGTACAGAACGAATTGACCGTACAGGATTCCGCATGCGACCCGTATACTACGTCGGCGCATGGCTTGGATTCTCCGCAGGTTTCCTCATCGCGTATTCGCGATCTAGCAGTCCGTTTCAATGCCTCTATGAAATACGCACATGCTAACACACAAATGTCGCGCTTTAGTGCGGTTTTGGGGGTGGACGGAGAATGCACGGGAAGAGGCACGCGATCTCGAAGAATTGTCTCAGCGCGCGCGCGAAGGCAAGCCGCTCTACGGCGAGTCCGACCAGCCGATGTGGGTACAGGGTGCCGCACATCGCAACTCCCAGTATTCTCAGCTCAAATTCTGTGCGTCTCCGCCACTCAAACCGGTTTCCCGTGCTTGACCATTTTCTCGTAGCGCTTTTCCCCATGCTCAATCTCGTCCACCACCCGTACCATGGCACCAATCCCGCCAAATATGGAGTCCAGGCGGAGCCTGATGTTCTCCAGAACGAGGAGGGGCTACAACCGGGCGAGATACTGCAGCGCAGACTGGACCTCAAGAACGCTTTCAAGCAAGATGCTGAGAAACCGAAGGATGCCTAGAGACACCGAAATTGAAAGCTTACACTTGATAAAACATAACTTCGTTTCCTTTGCGGTGTGCCGCATTGTGCGCAGCGGAATTTGACATCGCTTTCCATGGGCGCAAGAAGGCTCTTTTTCCTACCAAACCAATGAGTGCGATGCTTTTACGTCCTCGACCTACAACCTCCAAGCTATTGCTTCTGACCTACATACTACCTTCCTAAAAATTGAGGTCGTTATCATGGTGTCTACTCGAACGTCTGAAGTATATAATTTAAATTGAGTTGCTGTTCAAGACAAGTTGGGTGTGTGTGTACATGTTCGAATGGCTGTCTTCCCGGCGAGGTTACCGCTTTTGCTATTTGATCGTACGACGTTCGACCGCGTACCGCGTCATCACGCGCCCACATGCGCCTATCTGTACCTTCAACATCACCACAGTTCTTCTCTACGCTGGTCATGCTCAAAATCCACTTCAGTCTACGGACTCTTTCTGAACCCAGTCCCTTGCGGTCTCTGGGCTCAGTCTGCCAACGTCGGCCCATACACACGCCGCTCTCAGCCTCTCGTAGCAGAACACCACGCTTCCGCGTCAATGTCTCGCGCTCTAGACCGACAAGTTCGTCTCGCCCCATCCGCCAATCCATATCTATGCACCGGTAACCCATTCTCAGTGTTCATATCGCGCCGCGGGATGGCCAAAGCGACCCCGCCCCGCTTGGCTGAACCATCGCACATCGACCCAAATACAATCCAAGCTTATCTAGACAACAGCACCCTCGAATCCCTCACCATAGTCCGCCTACTCGACTCCAAAAAATATCCCACCGTCGATTTCTCCAACTACCGCCAATCCCTAGACTACTTCTTCTTCCTCGTGCTCTCCTTCCCGCACACACGGGATAACGAGTTCGCGTACAAATGCTTGGCGTCGCCGAAAGAGTTACTAAGAGGGGATGAAGACAAAATTAAACAGCTCGTGGATATTGTACCCCGCATTTCACAGACAGCATCTGCGAGAATTCACAAAATCCTGGAAGCGTACAAGGATTCGGTGTGGGACACCGACTGCGACAAAAGTCGAGAGGTGACTGCGGCTATATTCAATATCGTGTTGCTGAATACGATGGACCTGTTACGAATCGTGGATGCGGCGCTGGGCGAAATGCTGGACCCTTTAAAAGACTTAAAAGACTGAAACGCCTGCCGCCTGGAGAGAAGTGAGGGCTGTGACAGTAGGTGATTTGTATTATTACATGTTCTCAGTCTTAAGGCATTGACAGTCGCGTCCCATACGAAAACATCGTCCTCTGTGCACACTGTGCCTGCTTCAAGTTGCTGATTCAGACGCTGCCAACTTAAGACGTCTATGGGAACAGAGAAGCGGTTCGGTTCGTTACCAGCCGCTTCGGAGCATAACAGGTCAAAGGAAGCTTGCCAAAATACCTACGGTCAGAGTTTTCTACATGTTGTTTGACTCAGTACCGAAAAAAATACATCGGGTCTGTAATTATAATACAACTGCAAAGTGGCGATACAACAGGCACACTATGAACTTAGATCTTCTCAAGTGAACCGCTCCGCCAAACATGTTTTCCGACGCTCAGCCGCCGCACGCACCCTCGAATCCCAGCTACTCGTCCGCCCCCGCGGCCACCATACAAAATCCTCCGTCCCTGCCTCATACACCAATTTGTACGCCGGCCGTTGAATCCGCACGGACATCGTACCGTCCACCACCACCGCGCCGACGTCGCCTGAGCGCCTCGTCCTGGAAGTAATTCAATGAATATGCGCTCAGCTTCCATCAAGCGAAATCGCCTACCTCTTGAGGAACGTCGCCAGACCGAAGCGCTCCCCATCTTCATCCACAGGCAAAGGTGGAACCCATTCAGTCGGAAGTCGCATAGCATACGTCGTAACATATTGTTTCCACCGGTCGCCCCCGTCAATGCTGGGATCTTCCGTGCTCATTAAGAACACTCGCATCGAGCGCGTATCACGAGTCTTCATTAAATGAAAAATCAGAACACCTTTCCTCAGTCAAAGAAGAAGAAAGGGACGCGTACCCATTCAAGTCGATAGAGATGGTCGTCCTGCCCGACATGCCGCTCAGCCTCCCGTCGATACCGCACAATATCTGCATCGCTCAAGCCCGGGGTGTCTGCTGCCGCATGAGCGCTTTGCAACAGCGTCCACAACTCCTGGCATTTATTGTCCCCCACAATCGTCTGCACCTGCTTGATCAAAGCCATAATGAGCTTATCCATCGTGAATAGATGATACGCCTATAATCCACACTCAATCAGTCAAGCAAATCGAACAGACCGCAAGTCGCATTAAACGCACCTTGGCTCCAAAGAACCACCGCATATGCTCCTCGAACGTCGCCTGGTCAAGGTCATTGTCGAATACCTTCTCGCACGCATCGAGAAGGTACATGTACACGACATTCGGCGGCGCCCCGTTTGCCGCCTCCTTCGCCCCGAGCGGTTGAATTGTCTGGGCGAGCACAACGGGTGGACCATTTGGGTCATCCAGCCCTAGTTCGGAGGCCACAGGGTTCACGAGCAATGACGCGTGCTTCTCCTCAGCAAGCCGCGCTCCGATGGCCTTGCACATCGACAGCCGAGAATACAGGAGCTAGAACGGAAAAAAGGTAAGGATAAGTAAGCAGCCAGAACAAAATTTGAGAGAGAATGCAGTAGCCGAACCTGAAGCAGTCGCAACAAGGTATAAAACGTCGTATTCGCGAAAAACGGCCGTCTCGCATTCGAACTATACCCATTCACACCCTCCGCCCCGGCAATATGGGTCGTCTCCTTCACCCAAACATCAGCAAAATCGAACACAGAAGGCGACTGCGCCCTCGACGACGCAGCACCCAACTCGCTCTTCTCCTGCGCTGTCCGCAAAAGCTTCTTCCTCAAATCCCCCGCAGCCACCCCAACCCCATTCGATGCAGAATGCACGCTCCCGTTCGACCTCCTCCCGCTCCTCGATGCATGATCCGGCGCATTATGCTCCTCGTCCAGCATACCCTCCAGCGGCCCACACGCCGCATTGAACTCCGCAATTGGATACATGCACAACACCGGCACAAACTTCCGCAGAAATCCTTCGACGCTCCTCCGTTCCGGCGCACTATACTGCCCCGGCGAATGATCCAAAAACGAATACACCATCTTCAGTGAGTCGTGCAGCACCGACGTCTCTGCGAAGCTATAATCCAGCTGCGCCTCGGCGGCACTATGCCAGCTCGGCGTCTCTTGTGCAGCTTTGATAGCCTCGATATCTGCCACAAAATGCTTCGCGGTGATATTCTTCTTGTCGTTCTGCTTGAAACTGATGCCTTGGTGATCAAGACTCTTGTAAAAGTTCTTGGAATCCACCTCCCGCCACGTCCTCGCCCATTCGCGCTGGGCCCGCCGCCAATCCTCGTCCTTCTGTTTCAACCTCGTCAGCACAACAGGTACCGCAACGACAGGCGCATCCTGCAACGCCTGTATAATCTCCATCCCGCCATCCCGGCCATAGATCTTCTTCAGTATCCGATGATATATGCACTTGCCAGAGCCGCCGAAATCAGGCTTCAGTTTGAAAGTGGCACGTTCCTCTGAGGTCATCTCCTCGATCCGCAAGGCAAGGGGCTCGAAGTGCGCGATGGTACGTGTGAGCGCGGCAATCTGGACATGATATTCGTGTCGCTCTTCCTCGCTCTTATGCAGTGCATCCTCGAACGAATTCTTCTTGTGCGACACGAAGCCGGCGTCCTCTGACGCCCACGTCGGATGCGAGACCCACCCGTCGTTCAGCACAGACCGACAGAGCTCGTCACGCCCGGAACACGCAAGGCGGCTTTCCTGGAATTAAAATTAACGAGCTGCTTTCAGAAAATACACCGTAACAACTCACACTCTCCGGCAATCTCCGATAACTTGGTCCCTCCCCATCATCCGCAGGCAGCGCAGACAAAGCCTCAGGCGGTCCCGTCCTGATACTCCCCGGCGGACCCTTCTCTGCATCATTCAAGGTTTCATCCCACCCCACCAACTCCTTGAACTCAGTCATCAACTCCCCATCCCCGAGAAACGCATCCCGCGTATGCTCAATCAACGTCTTCATATCAATGACCTCCTTCGAGAAGAGACTAAGGAGCTTCAAAAAGTCCTCATACATTTGCCGGTTCTCCAGTGCCTTCTTCGCGCGGTCGAAGAAGAGAAGTTTGTCTGCGGACGTGCCCAGCATGAGTCCGGGCGGCGGCGGTGCGATGGGTTGGTGGAAGGGCGGGGGCGGCATCTGGTTCGATGAAGGCGGCGGGGGCGAGTGCCCAACGTAGCCGGAGAACGAGGACGGCGAGTCGTGGTGGTGCTTTTGCTTTTTTGCGGGCTGCGACACTCAATTATTAACACTTGTATGAAACTGGGGGACACACGCATACCCGGGCAGAGGGCCTCGTCGGTGGGACCGGCGTCGGGTCCTTTTCGATAACTCGCTTCTTGCGCTTGGGCTGTTGCGCTGGTTTTTTCGCAGGTTTCTCGAGTGCGGCATCAGGCGTTGGCCAACCGCCCTGACTCAAGGAAGGCCCAGAAAACATGGCGCCACCCATCTCGGGCAGAAACGCCTTGAATTCCGCCATGAGGTCTGGCGCATCTTTGAACAGGTGCTGGACCTGCACATAGACTTGAGACTGAGAGCATCCATTAGCGCTAAATCAAATGATACAACAATGAAACAGACGTCTTGCAAATGTTTTTGTTCTTTTTGGTACGTCTGCAGGATGTCCAGAAACTGTTTGTACGTGTTCGGGTCGTCCGCATACCGCTGTTTGATCTTGTTCAGATACTGGATCGCGTGGTTGAACTCGTGCCCTTGCTGTTTCTCGACGGCATTGCGGTTGCCGAGGCCACCGAGGAAGGAGGCCGCGGCGGTCGTTTGTGGGTGATTTTGGAAGGGCGGTGGTGGCGGCGGTTCGAAGGGAGGCTGGGGATGGGGGACGTGGTACAACGGGGTCATTGAACGCGAGGCGGGACCGCTAGCGAGTGGAGGAAGGAGGGGAGCTGGGCCACCCATGCCCGCAAAAGGCATAGGATGGGCAATGTTAGGGCCAATGCCGGGAATGTCGCGTGCGATGCGGGGGAAGTGGCTGTAAGCATTTTGCGTCGTTTGGGTAGTGGTACCCGATGGCGTCGTAACGGTGATGGTGTGGGGCTCTGCGGGATTCTTGGAGACGTCTATTCGATAGCCCATAGGCAGAAATGTGTTGAAGCCTTGAATCAGAACGCGATTTCCGTGGAACAGAGTTGAAACCCGTTCAATGACACCAGGAGTATCAATACTGAGTGTCCTAGTGAGTAGAGAGTGTGGTAGATAGACTGCAACGCGCACACTTGACTCTTGAAGTCTTTCATAATGTCGAGAAATCTATTGTAGACCTCTGGCTGATTTTGAAACTGATTCTTGACCGCATCGAGATAGCTGAGCGCATCGGTAACATTGAGTGGGCGATTTGACTCTGGAGACTTGCTGGTGGGCGCCGGAGTGTTGGGCTTAGCGTCCACCAGCACGTCGATTGGCAAGGCGGTCATAGTCCAAGAGTGGCAAGCAGCTTCGGCCGACACCGAATTCTGCTCGGCCGAATCGCCGCACTTTGGACCTAGCCACTCGCCATGTTCAGAGTTGTCTTCCCTAGTCTGCGTTCTGGTGGCTCTGGCTTGTTGCGGTCGTTGGGCCCGACTTTTCAACGCCGGTATTTACACTCTTCGCGACCGCCGTATTGGAGCAGAACACTATGGTCCCGCGCCGATGGTTCACCGCGTTCCAAACTTCGCGGTGCAATGACATGTCCGTCTCGCCTTTCGTTCACAACCCACCTGCACTGTTAATGCTTTCTTAGTGTTCATATTGATTGGGATGGCCAACGTAGCCGTGTCTTGGTCGACTCATGAGAAACACTTGCCATTTCTCTATGAAAATACCACCCTAACCTCGCTTACCAACATTCGACGCATCGATTCTGAACAGTATTCCAGTGTCGACTTCTCCAGTTATCTCTCATCCTCAGACTACTACTCTCTCCTCACACAATGCTATCCAGCCACAAAATTTGACTCGTTTCGTCCACTTCTCACGTTTCTGGAAGAAGCAGACAAAATGAATGAGGCGCGCTCTATCATGCGTACTGCAGCTGAACAAGTGCACGATATCTTGAAGGCACATAAGGATCACATCTGGGACACTGATACTGACGAAAGCCGAAAGCTGTCTGGAGAAATCATGCTGGTGCTGATGGAGGCTGAGTATGAGCTCATGAAGATCTTGGGCGCTATAGTAGACGACATCAAGGCGACCATACTTCGTCTTCATTTGGAGAATATGAGGACAAATGCCGCGGATAAAGGAGAGGACCCGAAGATGGTGGGCTAGTCGGAAAGTAGGTTGATTCGCTACCACGTCCGTTCTTCTCAAGTTGAAGGCGTTTGCAGACCGGGGCAAGTTTGAAAAAAGCGCAACAGGCGCAGAACGAAATAACCCCTTCTCAATCATGTTGCTACAATGAAAACACAACGAGAGACGCATACGCAGTATGCTGACACGAGCCTCGGCTGGGGATAGCCCAGCGCTCTTCGTCCACGGCCGGAAGTCCAGTAAATGTTGGACGTCGCTGGACGATGGACGATCAAAGTCGGGCAGCGAGTTGCAAAAACACTACTTATTCTGTCCAGCGGGAACGACAGAATTTGCAGGCGCAGGTGTGTCTACATCATAAATGCGTCCATACTGTTGCCATACGGCAGTGTATCACTATATGAGTACCCTACCTCAGCAGTCAAGTACCGTTTTGCAACGATGGCTTCATTACACCTGGTCATACGTACATATCTTGAACAGTGGCTCAAGCGCAAGTCCTCGGGTTCGATGGCGATGATCATGAAGAAGGTTTTTCTTTGTTTGCAAGGCGAAGGCTGGCGAAGGTCTTGTAGTGAACACAGCCCTCGCCTGGACGCTCGGCGTACGTGAGTTACAATACCAGTGTATCCCCGTTGGATCCACCTTGTTGTTCTTTGAGAGCACATGCGATTCATTCTTGCGGAGCAAGAGCAGCTCCGGAAGCAAAAAAAAAAAAAGCGGAATCTCGTAGTAAAGTCGACCAGACCAAGCTAGCTGGTCGACGTCTGGTCGACTGAGAGCTGGAAACGCAAAGCTTGAAGAGGTACTTCTCATTTGCCCAAAAAGGACGAAGGACAATGCGCGTGACACTATGTGACATGCGTGACACTCGACCTTATTGTCCTCTTCTGAGCACAAAGAATAATAGAGCCATTGTCCCCGCCGGGAAGCTTGTATACAAAAGGGAGTCTTGAAATGAATATTTTGTTTCTCTCCGACCGCCTTCACGAAGTCTCTACGACGTCGCCGGTCGACCATGGCTATGATCTCTCCCAACAACTGGGCTTCAGCGCCCCCGACTTACGACGCTCACTCTCTCGAATCTACCCAACTTAGACCTTATCTCCAACTCCCTCACTTGCTTTCTCTCACTTGGCTTGCCTACCCCATCCTTTCAATCGTTTTCATCATCTTTCGTATCCAGCTTTCGCTCTCTTCATCTCAGGATGCAGTCGCTAGTGCAAAGAGCGATCTTCTTGCCAGCTGCCAGGCAGCGGAGAGGGCGTCGACTGTCGCTGCGAGCATGCCACGTTATATGGCTATCGCCACTAATGAACAATTCGCTAACGCCGTTAACGATACCATGAATGCTGCACGAGCAACCTTGACCCTTGCCCTCACTATCATGGAGGTGGTCATTAATTTTCTCATCGATATCTACCGGTCCACGTTCCTCTGTTTCCTCGAACTTGTGATCCGAGGTGGCCTTGCTATTCTCATTGGTGCTGTGCAGGAGGTATGTTCGATTGTTGTATCCATCTGTGTGTCCGTCTAACATGAAGCTGCCCAGTTGAACGTCGTCGTAAATGCGGCTGCAAGCGGGATCCGCACCGTCATCCAGGACAGCATCGGTGTGGCGAATAAGGCCCTTCAAGGGGTCGCTAGCGTCGCGGGGAAATTCGGTATCTCCGTCCCTACCATCTCTGTCCCTGATCTGTCGGGGCTGGAGAATGTTACGCTCCCCCAGTCCTTCACCGACTCAATAAACAACCTTAACAACAGTCTGCCCACTTTCAACGAGATCAAACAGACAGTAGAGCAGTTGTATGTCATCTAGCCTCTCCTCCTTACACCTCGTTCTGAATATTGGGATCAGCATTGACACTCCTTTCGAGTTGTTGAAAAAGGATATCAACGACACCTTTTCCGGTCTTTCTTTCAATTCTTCGGTGCTTGCCGTGCCCGAGCGAAGCACGATATCATTCTGCAATGACCTTGACACTGGTGTCATTGACAACCTCGCTCGCGACCTTGTTAAAACAGCCAAGATCGGCATCATCATTCTCATCCTTCTTGTTCTCCTTCTCATCGGCCTCAACTGTCTCTTGGAGTGGTACAAGTGGCGCTGCCAACAGAACCACCTCGAGTACACCCGCCAGGCATGGTCCACCGATCCGACAATGGTCCAGCAGACATCTACCGGCACACCACACGTCACCATGACGGATCACAACCTGCTCATGCTGTCGGCGAGCAGTTCCCATCCCCTCATAACGCGTATCGTCAATACGCTGTCTGCCAAGTTGCGGCTCTCGCCAACGAAACACATCCACCTTCAGTGGTTCTTGCACTACATATTCCACCCACCTGCCCTCGCCTGCTTCCTCATCGGCTTCTTTGGTCTGCTTTCCGTTGAGCTGCAATTGCTCGCCATGCGTCCCCTCAGGGACCACTACTCGGCGCAAGCCACCGCGTCCGCCGCAGATTTCAGTAACACGATTGCGACTAGCATAAATGCGAGCATGTATGACCAGAGTGCGGCTTATGCATCCTCCGTCAATGCGCAGGTGGATGGGATTCAAAGCACCATTAACGACGGGCTATTTGGGTGGGTTAACACCACGACCACGACGCTCAACACGACGATCGAGAATTTCTACGAGGACATTCAGAACGCGGTGGACTCTGTGTTCAAGAATACTATCCTCGATGCTCCGATCCAGGAATTCATCAAGTGCATTATCGGAAGCAAGGTCGACGCCATCGAGGCTGCGCTGACGTTCCTGCACGATAATCTCCACATCGACATGCCGCGGATGAATAATTCGGCGCTCGTTCTCTCCCCAGAGTCGGTGAACGAAGCTACGCAGCCCATCGCTGCCGCCGCTGTTGGGGATGACAATGGTCATGAGGGTCTCGTCGAGAGGCTTCTAGACAGCTACGCAGCCAGCCTGCGCAAAGAGCGCCTGATGTTTGGGATATTCATGGCGCTCTGGGGTTTCGTGGTCCTGATGGGTTTGGCCGTTATCTTCTGGCATTCTTACGGTCGGCAATTTGTCGAGAAGCGCCGCCGCCGCAAGTGGGAGCAGGAACAGCGAGGCTTGCCGTTGGCAGAGGAGAAAGGGTTCGGTTCTGACTCCGGCAACCTCGCCAGCAAGCATAACGAGCTCCCCTCTTTTACGCCGCTTCCTTCGCCCAAGCAAACTTCGTTCAACCCTTTTGCTCTAGTTCGCTCGACGTCGCCGAAGCCGAAGAATTCTGAACCCTCTCGATCTGTGGACAGTCTCCAACAGTCCAACAATCGCAGCTGGGATTCCTTTTTCGATAAACCCAAATCCAGTCGCTCAAACGTCAGCACGAAGCAGATTAGCAAACCCATGAAGCTTATGGGTCAGCGAGGGCGTGAAATATTCGTCGGTGAGCGCAGGGCTCCGACTCCTCCCCCTGCCACTTCCACGGACGACTTGGCGGGAGAACCATCGGAGCGTCGGACGACGAAGTGGTTCACTCGATTCGCGGGTATGTTGAACAAGAACCAGCAATCTCCCACAATCGAACCGTACCCGGAGTTCTCTCCCAACCGCAACTCAGGCGCACGTGTACGACCAACTCTGCGTATCACCACGGATCGTCCGGCTGATGACACTCTCCAAACCACTGTTGTCGCACAGCAGCAGAAGCCAGTTCAGGAGGACCGTTCTCGGTGGTCTATAACGCCAGAGAACACCGCGCGCGGCCCTTTGAAGCCTTGGACGGGGATAACGTCGCCAACGACAGGAGCATGGAGGCATAAGCACAAGCCTAGCGTCCCTTCGAACGTCAACTCGATGGATGCGAGCTCGCTTTACGACGTTTCGCGCTCTTCGGCTCAAGTGGTGCAATCTACCCCGCTGGCAATGCCGCTACACTCGGGCTTCGATGTGCCCGGCAAGCAGGCGATTCTACCTCAGCACCCTGCAATCAATAGGGTTGCGCCGCCTCCCGCGATGCGACACCGACGCTCCATCTCGTTGCCTCCCAACGAGGTTCCTGGTCCTTCGCGGCAATTAACAGTGCGCAATGCTACTGACGTCCAGGTCACCCCTCCGACGCCTCCCTCAAACCCGTTTAGCGATGCGCATAAACTCGTCGTTCCGCCCAACGATCCTTCGCCCCCCACGCCCGTGACGCGCCTGCTGACGACAACATCTGCCCGTCGGTCATCGTCCGTGAATCCTTTTGTGACGCCTTTTGACGACGAGCATCGTGTGACAATCACACACACCAATAACGACCATGCTGGAGCACGTAAAAGCGTGCAGACCAATCCTTTTGAAGCTGTTGCGGTCTAGGGTCTGGAATCCTACCCGTGATAGCTGCTGCTCCTCACGACCTTGATTTTCTCTTTGTTTCTTGATTGCTCACTACGCCAATTATTCACGAACGGACACGCACTGCATTGACCTCACTATAGAAACACTTCAAACTACTAATTGCCACACTCACACTACTGTATATTGCGCGCTCTGTTCATGTTCTGACTACTACTGTATTTTTAACCCACCCAACCTCTTGTCTGGATTACGAGAGTCGCTGTATCATGTATTGTAAATACTTGAATGGAATGCAGGACTTGCTCGAATACATGCTCTCCGATTCTTCTCTTCTCAAATTCAAGTCGCCGCCATCCGCGCGAGTCGCGTACGGACGTCAAAGGGAACGCGTCATGTCGTAATCCTAACGGCAGCTGCCGCAGTTTTGGAGGTCCATCCGAAACCTCATGTCCTCCACCACCGTTCAGCGCGTTCTCAACGGACGCCGCGGGACACGCGCAGTAGAATTTTGCATCCAACTCTTCGTGCTATCTGTAATCGCGTGTGTGTGTTGACTTCTACTGTGGACCCTGCCAATCAACGGATGAGAACTTTTGTAGTTTCGGTCTGTATATAACGAGCGTTGAGGTTTCCTGTGGGCACTGTCGCTTTCTTGCGCGACTTGTACTAATTCGTGGACAGACAGATGGATAATAGTATTTCGTCGCCAGACGTTAGTTGGAGGTAACCGTCCTTGCATTTCTAGCCGCCTGTCCTCAATTGACGGGCGTTTGGACTGGCGCCAGGCCTGTACCTGATTGCGACCTTCGTTCCACTTTCTGCGGCTGGACTCAATTATGTATCCCTCATCAAGGGCCGCAGAACGCACAACGTACCGAGATATCTCATGCCAGATATAGACGACTTGACAGAACCTTACGAATGTATCGATTCGGAGGGCCACCTGGCTAGCTGTGCGAAATGCGATGGCGTGTGGAAGCCTCCACGGACCCACCACTGTTCTACCTGCGGCGTTTGCCGCATGGAATTCGACCATCACTGTCCGTGGGCCAGTAATATTTCTCTTCAAGCAGCTTGAATTCTTTTCCAATCATATTCTGGGTTCACAGGTCGGAAATTGTGTAACCCGAAATCGAATGAGGAATTTCTTGGCCTTGCTTGTACTCGTTCCAGTTGCATACTCGGTGTCAATGGTTCAATTGTACCATCCTCTCGTGCGGCATATCTCTCTTGCATTGGATGCATCCCATCAAGACCCTTGGACGAACCAAATGTGGTGGGATTGGTACGGGTCTTGGATTTTCTTCGGTGGTCCCTTTGGCCGTTGGATATTTGGAACAGCACTGGGTTTCCGCATCCTCAAAACCCGAAGAAGGACCGACCTACCACTGTTAGAACAGCCAAACCTTCGATTGTTTTCGATTTGTTCGATTGGACTCTTATTTTCTCTCTTCGCGTTGGTAGGTCGATATTCTTCCCCTCGAAGCTTCTCAAATGTCGTTACCTTTGTGCACTCCAGATCCTTGCTATATGGACACTCCGAGACCTGCTTCGCGGCTTGACTACCCTTGATGCAATGCAGCAAAAGGGCTCAAACCATGTGTCCCGCTTTGTTTGTATCCCCAAGAACGCCTCGTGTGAACTGCACGACGATGGCGCTCAAGATAATCTCGACAATGGGAATGATCTGCATTCTCGATACAGTAAGGTTGGCGCCGTACTTCCTGCAGAACGCCCGTATGATTTGGGCTTTTGGGCCAATCTATGGGATGTCTTTGGCAGAACTCCACGACATCCAGCCAACGGGTGCGTGTTTTATGGGTCTTGTGCCTCAATTCTTCAATATGAACATTGACCGACCTCAAAGTGCAAAATACCGGTGGCCAAAACTCAATCCAATCCTCGTCCGTCGAATACACAAACCGGGATCAAGCGAAAGCGAGTCGATAGCAAATTGATACAGACATAGAGAGATGTACCACTACAATAGTAAGAAATTACAGCAGGTATACAATGTGCCATATGAAAACAATTCATGAGGGGAAATAGTCAGTTCTGAGCTCAGTCGTCGCGCCTGCGCCACCACTTACGCTGCGGGCGCGGATTCATGTCAGGAATGACGGGACCTAAGGAGAGTTCAGCCTCATGCCTTCACGCTACTATTGAGTTGCCTCACTTGGAATGGGAGGTATGACGGGGCCTATAGTACGGAACTTAGTCGGCGACGAAGCAAGGAGGATTCAACGCACCCGAAGAATGCCTTTCACGGGGATACACAGGGAGAACTGATGCGCGTGAGTTTATTCGCCTCAAAGATGCAGAGAAGCAGACTCACGTCGGCTGTTGTAGCCAGGATGGCCAGAACTGCGAGAACCATGATAAGAAGGGGGCGGTGAAATATAACCATTCATGTACTGCGGAGGAGGGGGCATGGGTGGAAGCGGTGCCATATTCCGATGGTCCTGCGGGGGCGGACCAGGGGGAGGTAAAAATCCTCGGGACTGTTGCTCAACGCCGTTGATAGTGTGGATTTCTCTGCCGTCGGGATAACTGCGAGTTACGTGCTCGTTGCCCTGTGATAACGGAAAGGTCAATAATGGGGTTCGGAGGCAGTTTTCCGAAGCTATTCATATTCACCTCCCAGTCGCGTCGCTTTTCGATGCGATGTGTTACACCGTTCACGGTGGTAATCGTGGTACTCTGTGACGCCCATCGCATCTGGCCCGGGTCGCCAAAGTTTGTAAACCCCCTGTTGTGAAACGGAGAATCAAAGCCCAGAGAGAAAGACCGCGGAGGGAAGGAGAATGCGTCGCGCTCCATGTCTGCCATCATGTCATGTAGACGGTACATTGCCTCGAAGGGGTCTCTCTGGTGGTGCCGAGCAGGTCGGTAGGATGGGCGGCGATAGTCGCCGAACATCTTGTCAAACATTTCGAATGGATCAACGAAGGAATTGTCGAAAGGGTCGAAGGGTCTGTGGCGACGAAAATGATGTCGAGAGGCATAGGGCTGCTCTTGGAGCGGTTCCGGAGGAGGCCATACGCCATGCATATCGTATAGTTGTCGACTCTTCTCGTCTTTCAGCACTTCGTACGCGTTACTGACCTAGAGTCTTGTCTGGTGACGCTATGTGGGGCCAGTGCGAGAACCTACCTCCCGAAAGCGCTCTTCAGCATCTTGCTTGTCGGCATCAGAGAAACCTGGCGGTAGTCGATCGGGGTGGGTTTGAAGCGCCAACTTCTTGTACGCTTTGCGAACTGGAAAGGCTGTAAGCGCCAAAAGTGCTCAAGCAGCGCTGAATGTGGGGTACACACTCTGCTCGTGAGTGGCGTCCCTCGGAATGTCGAGTACGTCGTAGAAGGAGGTGGGTGAGTCCATGGGGAGAGCCAGGCAACGGAGGAGATGGTGGCGGTCGAGAACAAGGCGAGATGTCCTTATAAGTAATATAATATAATAACTTAATTTGTGGCAACCTTGCTAAATGGGTTGTTTGGCGGTGCTTGTCCCCTACGTGATCTCACTTCTGACAGCGCACAGCCACACGTCAAAAATGATTCTGCGGGAAACCATTTTGTGCACTGCGAATCCATCGACAGGTCCAGGAGCAATAGCAATCCACGACCTTCAAACTGGCTCTACTCTCGCGTCTTTTAAGCAATCAAGCTCTGCGCCCCATGGAACTGCTGTAGTTCAATCGCAGGATGGCCAAGGCGGTTTTTTGCTTGCACTACAACACGATAAATCCATCATGAACGTCTACAATTTCCAAAAAGTTCTTGTTCACTTACGTTTTGTCTTCCCTGTCATTAATATTCATATCCTTCAATCTTTCATTCTCCAGGACCAGATCAGCTCAAAGATAGTACTACCAGAAAAACTTTCGTGCATTGCGGTTGACCACTCTGGCCAATTTTGTGCGGGAGGTACGTCGCAGGGCAGGATCTATCTGTGGGAGGTATGTACGCGCATAACACAATTGCCCCAACTCTCATATTCATTTTCCAGGTCGCATCCGGTATCATGTTCAATTCATGGGATGCGCACTACCGACAAGCAAATGTCCTCAAATTTACGCACGATGGTGCTGCGCTTCTTTCCGGAAGCGAAGACTCTGGCGTCAGCGTGTGGTCCGTGTCCAGGTCAATGTTGTCGGTCTTTGTCCACTAACTGATATTAACGTTTCGCGCAGACTATTGGACGACGAAATGGCCAGCGATCTTCCTTTGCCGTACTGTATTCTCTCAGATCACACTCTGCCGGTGACGGACATAGCGTGCGGTGTAGGCGCGTTCCCTGATTGCAGGGTTCTATCTTCTTCCGTGGACCACTCTGTCAAGGTAATCCCTTTTCTACTTCCATTACAAGAACTTTTCCTAATGCATATTCAAGCTTTGGGACATTTCTTCCCAAACTCTCTTGACCACGTTCCAGTTTCCTCAGCCGATTTCCTGTCTGGCGTGGGATTTGACTGAACGCATGTTTTTCGCTGCGTCGAAGGACGGTTCGATACACCAAATGAATCTTTTCCGTCAAAGGGAAAACAAAACCGGGGTTCATTCCGTGGAAGCAATTGGCGGAGGAGGCGTTGCAGATATTATTCGTGCCGACGACGAAAACCAATCCAAAAACCAGAAACGACGACTAATATCTGTCGGGTGGGTTTTTCATATCTTCGTGACGTCGAACTCGTTTTAATCACATACACAGAGAACCTGTCGTGTCGATAACAATATCGCTAACGTCTACGCTTCTCTTGGCCGGAACGTCCACAGGAATCATTCACGTATACGATATTCCATCGCATCAGCTTTTGCGCAGCATTTCTACGCACAAGGGCTTCTCAATAACGCACATTCAGACGATGCTCAAGCCTCCAGATCTGATCGGTCACGTCAGTTTGAGTATCACTGCGGCCCATTCATCCGAAAGCATGCCAGTCAGGCACCTCGCTCCGTTCCAGCGCATGCGTGACGCAAAGACTCGCGACGCCCACAACATCACGATGATCCTACCCGTTCAAGATGACGTGCGTTGACAAACTTTATTCTTTCAACCCTGCTTTGCAAAATTAAGTGCTTTCTTTTCCATGTGATAACAGGTTTACGAAGACGAAGAGCATGTGTACACTACGGAGGCTCTTCTCCAAGACCATGACTTCTTTGTTCAACCTTTGCCCTCCTCTGGACAAGATGCCGTCTCTCTGCAGTCCAAGGTCAACGAACTTGAAACAGAGGTTGCACGTTTGCGGGAACAGCTCGGCAAGGCAAAGGGTGTCAACGACATGATGTGGGAGACCGTCGTGCAGAAAGTCGTCGGCCACGGCAAAGAGAAAGAGAGCGATAAGCAGGATACCGGCGCCGAGGACGACCGACGTCGGAAGCGAGGACGGACAGAATCTTGAGTATTCCAAACCTCTACATAGTACTTGAGCAAAAGTAAAAATACAAAAGTCTTTATAATTGCACAGTTTACTGCATCTAAACTAAGAATCCTGTTTCGCGCCAATGTTCGACCCACTTAGAAACCAAATCGGGACTGATGGGCGGTGATGCATGGATTGATGGAGCAGCCTTAATCGTGTTATCCGTCAAGAAAACCATTGGCCTACGGTAAGCGTTTCCGTAGCGCGCTTGGAAGAACGGCTGTTGTATTTACATATGTCAGTCAGATTCCGAAGCAAGGGAACAAAGCCTCACAAGAAGCTTGATAGTGGGATTTTTCTGGCCATCTGAATTGGATTTCGCTAAGCGTTGGAGCCATTCGGCACGGTCCACCGTCTCGAAATTGAGTCGAGCTTCGCGGAGAGAGGTGAGAATGTCATTCCAGCTTGCGCTGGTATTTGGATTGACGATGTGATAAACGGTGGCGGACTTGGGGGAATGAGACGAAAGAACGACTTCTGCAACAGCTTTCCCAGCGTAGTCGACAGGCAGCCATGAAGGATGCTGGTGATAAGTAAGATGAAATAATGCTTTTATGAAGAAAAAACGTGCCTCGTCGGTAGTAGGGAGTGCACCGAATGTATTGGCTCCTTTGAACATGAGAGGCCACGCTGTGTAAGATCATGAGTGGAAGACAATTGAGATGACTCAGTTCCTTACCCTCTGTCTCATTCCAGACCCCATTCACAGAGTCACCAACCATTTGTCCAATACGGAAAACTCCGGCAGAGACCCCTGTCCGCTCAGCAGCCTGCTGGCAAATTTTCTCGACGACCCACTTGCTGCGTGCATACCCGGTGCCGGCGGCGGTGCTCGGTGAGTTTGGAAAATCCTCATTACACGTGGCGTCGGGCGCACCCTGTCGGCAACTGATGGACGAGCTGAAGAAGAACGCGGCGGGTTCCGCATATGGCGAAGCAAGACAGAGATTGATGAGGTTCACTGCGCCTCCGATATGTTCGTCGTAGCTGTCGAGACCCAGCGCGAAGTTCACAGGCCATGCGTTCTGCCGATGAGAGATTTATTAGATGGGATAATGAGAGGCAAAGGGCGGCAAAATTCATACATGGATCACATCAGTCACTTCGGCTCGAAGAGCTTCGTATTCGCTTTCGGCCAATCCAAGGAACGGCGCATTCGCATTCGCTGCGTAAGATACCAGCTTATCTCCTGGGGGTGGGAGCTTGCGTGCCTTGATAGACTCGGCAATTCGTTGAACGGAGTCGTGGTGCGACTGGGCACGCGACAGACAGATTACCTTACGTACAGAGGGCGAAGAGACGAGCTGGTGAAGAATATGGGCTCCGAGCGATCCCGTCGCACCCGTTAGTACCTCAAAAAACATCAAGACAAGTTCAGCTGGGGGAAGAAGCATCTTACCACAACTCGGTGGTTTTCTGGGCGCTTCGATGCGTTCGGTGCTGGTTTTGACTGGATGAGCTGGTTGGACCATTTATCTACCATGGCAAGCATTTGGGCTTCATGTCGACTATCGGTCGAATCTGTTCCAGTTTGCAAACTCAGGATATGCTCGGCCAACCTAACACGGATCAGATTTCCTTCCATCTTATAGACAAAGATGCGCATACTTCTCAACGGAGGGGTATTCATACACAACTAAGAAATCGTCAGCAGTGGTCATCAATTATGAGGACAAAAATCTCACCGTTCTGCCCGAGCGTATTTCCCGCTAGGAACAGCTCTTTCTGAAATACGTTGCGAATACGAGTCCCCTGGAGCGAATCGACACCGAAAGCGAACAAATCAACCACATGATCGAGATTGGCCGACTTGACGGGGCCTAGCGCCTTGACAATCGTATTGAAGATGAAGTCTTTCAGTTCAGCTTTAGGTAGTTGAAGTTTGCTCTTCTCGTCTCCTTCCTGCTCAAATCGCGCATAAACTCCGTCTAATTTAGGGTATTGAGTATGATGCAGGCCAAGATATAGAGCGAAACATACCGATTATATCTTTGAACTTTGCATAGCATGCGGGCCGCAGGATGCTCATCTTGGTAGCGACGGGTACCTGCGTACCATAGCTAGTTGCGTAGAACATTCATCAAAATCTAGTGTGATTCTCCACAACTGGTAAGAGACACACGGCAGAATTTCCACCATTTCTGGCAGGATGCGCGAATGAGTGGGTGCTTGCGCGTTGGCGTCTTCGATTACAGGCCAGATTTTCTCGATAAGTTCGGCATCTGAGAAATCCTTCGCAAGGTCGGAGGGAAGGATTAAGCAGCCAGTTTGGGGCCTTCCAGCACCAAATACAATCGCTACCGGTCGTTGTAAGGCCTGGAAGCTATATAGAAGCTGCAGAACAAACCTTCCGCGACATAGGGGCTGTTGCCGCGAATGGCTAGCTCCATAGGTACTGAGTGAATTATTAGTTGAACCCGCACAAATAGTCACGGCCAGACATTACCTGGATTCGTTTTCTCGCCAAGGGTTTGCACAAGTGTATCATCCAAACGTCCAATGTATTTGTACCAATTCTCGTGATCTGGGTGCCGCAAGAAGAGATCTTTCGTCGCATATGACCCGTCCGGTCGATTCGTCTCGATCTTTGGCGGGTACCCATCCTTGACTACAGCTTCAAAAGTGTTGTCACCACGCGGTTCCATGACAAGGTAGTCGAGAATGAATCCCCTCGCGCGCAACCAGTTCCAATCTTTATCCACCGACATGTCACGCTCCGAGTTCAATAAACCGCCGGTCTATCAGAGAATGAGAACTGTCACAGAGAGCTAGCTCAAGCGAAGGTGTATTGTTACCTCGGTGGTGCCGTATATACTCAAGAGGTTGACGCCCTCTGCTACCAGGCGTGTCCCTAGGTCATCTGGAACGGCGGCTCCGGCGTATCCTACAAAGTCGAAACTCGCTAACGCCTTGACGCCTTCGGGAGTTTCGCCGAGCAGCTGGTGTTGTGCGCTTCAGCTTTAGACGAAAGAAAAAGGGGAAACTGACCTTGATTACATAGGGAACAGCATAACATTGTTTAACTGGCGGAGAGGCTGCTAACACGGCGCATATATTGGCGGAAGTGAGGGGAAGGTGGGGCGGGAAAAGAGTGATCGGTTTCGTGGCATACATGCATCGAAAACTAGATAGCAAGTCAGGAACTCTGAAACAACACGAAGGGAGCAGTCACTTACATCGCAAAATGCCCATATCCATGATAAACAGGTAGTGTACTGAAACCAGGTCTATTCTGATTGAGTGCTATGTTGGCAATAAATCCACTGTGAGTGACAAAGACCGGTTTCGGAAAGCCAGTCTGAACAATTTATTGGTTACAGCCCAACTGGTGCCCATGAATCACATACCGAGCCCGATGAGTGAAGAATGACTGCAGGTCTAGCCGACTCTTCTTCAGGAGTTAATGCAGCGGGAAATTCGTTGATTTTCGCCGTTTCAACGCCATCTTCGCCCCACAGAGGGAATCGTTTATCGAGGACCAACGTCAACTCGTAGTCCTGGGATCTGAGGATTGCCTGAGCCTCGTGAGCCTCATTGGTGAACCTCTCAGAATAAATAAGATGCGAAGAGTTGGTGATCTTGCACAGATGGGCGATGGCAGGCACAGAATTGTTGACGGACAAGAGAAGAGCCGCGAGACCCAACTTTGCAAGGGCTATTTCGAGCAAAGTCTCGTCGAAGGCTGAGGTGGTATAAACGGCAATGACCTGTACAGATGGAAGGTCTCCTGGCTGCAGAGCTGCTCGTGCGAGACCCTGGCTTGAGTAATACCATGCTACGCGATCGACAGCTTTTTGAACTTGCGAGTAACTAGACGTTCCGCCGTGACCAACATGGAAACGAACGACAGGACAACACACGTCAAAGATCTCAGCAGAATGTTGTTATTGGCCTCAGGGATGCCTGTGTAAACGGCAGGATAGTCAGGCTCATCTCGAGCTCGGATTGCTGCATAACCTGAGTACCCTGAACATTACTGGCAGCAGGAAGTACCAACCGAGTAACTGCGTCAAGGATTTAGCTTTGTAGACTGGAACAGGCATCGTTTCGCTGGGAATATGGAAGCAGACACGGAGGAAGATTGGATCGCCATATCCCTCGCGAGACCAGATGCTTAAAGACAAGGATTGTCGGGCCGTGACCCGGGGTCAATCAGGTGGGAGGTTGAACTCTTCGTGCTTTACGGTCATGTTCGCTGGAAGGAGTTTTGTTTTTCCCGTTCTCCAGAGTGTTGCGGGGAAAGGTAACGATAGTGATCGACGGCATCGGACGGTCCGCGGCCCGCTGCTCAGGCACTCGTTGAGCCATTATCGCACTCACAGGCGGGAGTGTTTGAAGGAATGCATGCTGGGAGTCCACTGCTGCACTGAACAAGTTGAACGACAATGACGAACTCCTCTGAATCCGATTTAAATAAGCGAGCCGTTACGAAACTGGTTGCCGCCTTTGCGTTGTCAAGTCTCCAAGTTCAACCAAGAACCACCTCGACCATCGTACTACACCTGAAAAATCAGAAGTTATGCCATTGCCAGGGACTCAAGAGATAGTGCACCGCATGCTCATGAAGATGGCTGGTATCGCCCCGCCCTCGAAAGCGCGACAAGCATATCAGCAATACATGCACGAATCCAACGAGACTGTCATCAAGCCCGCCGTCGAAGCGCGGTGGAAATCGACCTTCCTGGAACCCGACGGAGTCACATTGAGGACCAAAAAACACCCCGACGCGTCGTTTCGTGCAAAAGTAGCACGCGAGCTGTTCAGCAATCTGCCGGCGGATGAACAGAAGGCCCTTGGTCAACGGGCGAAGGACGAAGCGCAGGCAAAGAAGAAAGCTTATGAAAAGATACTGAAGAACCCGAGCGACTCCCCCGAAGACCGGCAAAAGTATGCTCTTCGCCCATGGCGATAAAGCCAAGCTGAACGTTCTTTTACTAGATATATTGACCTCATTGGTCCCTTGTTGACAGACTTTCTCGAGATGGTATATGAACATACTGGTCTGAAAGGGACTGTCGTTTTCGGGGGACCCGTTCCAGCGTATAACGACGAAGTTCGTACATTGACGTACGTGAAAATCGACAAGTTCTGCTGAGATTCTGAACATCCAGGTTGAAAACTACAGAGTATCCTATGGCACTAATAGTGACGATGTCTCGTTTCCGGAATGGGACAAGTCGCGATTCCAACGTACAGTACTGGACCCCTTCAAAGAGATGTTGACGTTGTCCTGTATGTTTCAGTAACGAGCTCCAGTTATATCTGACGGATTCGAACTAAATTCCTACAGCGCATACAGAAGGCGCGGAAACAGCCGCGCCCGAAGCCAGCAGCAGCAGGATACCCTTGCAGGATGGAGAAGCCGAAGACGACTGGATTGACGACGATTCAGACCATGATGGCGCAAGATCCGATGACGAGTCTCAGTCTGAATCGACCATCGAGCAAGTGACGAAAAAAGGGAAAGGGAAGGAGAAGGCCAGAGCAACGTCAACGGACAAGGAGGCCAGGAAGAAGGAGAAGCGCGCCAAAAAACGCGAACAAAAGAATAGGAAAAGGTCGGCAGATGGCGAGGGCGATGCCAGGAGGAAGAAGAAACACCGTACTGATGAAGACCACGGAGAGAGTTCTATTGGAGGTAACATAGACGCGTCCGTCTTGGGGGACCAGTGGGAGAACGCTCAATACATTGCTGGCAAGTCATTTTCTCATTGACACGCAGTACTCGACTGATAGGCAGACTAGGGCCGGATGTAGAACAATACAGTGAGCTTGCAGGGAGGTGGGATGCGTTAAGTTCATTCTCCGGTGAAATGCTTCCACTGCAAGAAAACCCTGATTTTGAGGGAGGACCTTCAAGCTAGTCCGAACGATCTATGTATCAGCTTTCTCCCACCAACATACCACGAAAATTCTGGGATCCGCGACCAGGCAAGCGCGATGTGCACTAGCGTCTAGGGGCACTAGCTGCCACGGGTCAGCAAGATAGCTGAAGTGGCGTAGCATCAGATATGTAGTACCGTCGCTGAATAAATTTAATCGCAACTTGTCTGTACATACAATCTCAAGCTTGGTTACGATGTTGAAACCTCGCTCTTCCTTGTAGGCCCAATACTCTCAGGAATTCCGCCGCATCCGAGCTTTGATGACATTCGCGTCCGAAGTTTCGAACAGCGCTCAGCAGAGAAGCATGTGAGTCGGAAATTGAATTTTCTATCAGTACAAAACCCAGTTAATCTGGGGCAGAAGAAATACACAATGGAGTCAAAAAAGAAGTATGGGTATGTGGTCATAAAGAGAAACAATAAATCATGAGCAATAATTGTTACTTATGTCTTGTGTAGCGTATGTGAGCAATGGTGAGGACGAACATATTCTAATATACGTTCTGGAACCCTCCAACGGGCTGCTGGTGCTGCATGGATGGTGACGGGGTGCCCATCTGCATCGGCGTCATAGGCGGTCGAGGCGGGGACTGGGACTGGGAGATGGAGGGCATCGGCGAAGGGCTATGATGCATGTGGGGAGACATCGAGTGACCATTCATCTGTCCGTTCATCGCACGCATGCCGTTGCGCGAACCGTTGGCAGAGGGAGTACGAACAGGAACAGGAACGGCGTGTCGATGGTTTGGGCTGGGAGACATAGAACCGCTCATGGACCGGTTCATAGCACCATTCATTGCGCCGTTCATGGGTCCACTCATGCCGTTCATGCTACCGTTGATAGCACCATTCAACGACGAGCCGGACATGCCCCCGTTCATCCCTCCATTCATCCCCGGACCTTCCATCCCACTCATGGCCGAGTTGGGTCGCATGGGACCCGACCAACTCATCTGTCGCGTGGGCGGAAGCTTAAGGTTTATATTTGTGCCTGTCCCGAGCGCCATATTGAACGTCGTGCCATTTGGTACATGCATGTATCCCGGGTTAGGCATGGGTCGATTTCCCTGACCGTTGGCCTGCATCACCGCTTGCATGTCCTGCACTCCCAAACCAGCCTGGTTTGGCGGTGTGTTGGCAAAAGCAGCTTGGATGAGCTGCTTCTGGTGCACGCTGAGACTGGACGAGGATTGAGGCATGAACTGAGCTGCGCTCATATTGGATGAAGGGAACCCGTTGATTGGACCTCCATTCATGTTTGGTATGGGATAGTTATTGACGCCGTTGACGCCATTGACATGCTGATTCACTGATTTAGGCCGGGCGGGGGAGTTGACGCGAATCGGAACATTAACAGGAGCCATGAGGTTGTTGGGATCTGGGGGCTGATGACTGGGAACAATCCCGTTTGGAAGCGCCATTCCATGCACGACCGCATCTGGGTTGGATGGTCCGACATGAGGCATGTTGATCGCCCCATTGCTTACCGGGGGCGTGGGCGAATGTTGTTGTGAATGAGGATGGGGAGGTGAATTGCGAGGGGGGGATGTGTGGCTATGCATACTATTGACGACAGGAATGCCAGGTGGCCGCATGCCTCCGTTGGATGATATCCGCAGATGCTGCCCAGCTGCTGGCATAGGCTGCATCTTCTTCATTTGAGTAGATATGGGAGTACCATTGGGAACAAGCGGAGGGGGGCCGTTCGAAGACGGCTGTGACACCATAGAGTGGTTGCCGGGAGGGAATGGTCGCGAGACACCAGAAGCGTCTCGGCGAGTCATAAGGAATGGCACGCCCAGTCTAAAACCCGGGACCTTGGTCATTTCTCGGGATCCATCCGTCGGCGCAAAGAGGAGGGAGGTGTCTGTCATAAGACCCTGGTGGTCGTTTTCTGAGAGTAAGCACATAGCATGGCGCAGATATCTTGGGACGACAATCAGTCTGCAGCACTTTTGCTTCGGTGAAAGGTCTTACTTTGGATCATATTCATCGGTTAATACTCTGTCTTGTTCATCTAGACCGTCGAGACCAACAGCAGGAGAATCGTCGGAGTCGAAGCGCCATCGTTCTGACATGCGGTTGAAATCCTCTGAATCCATCTCATCGTCCGAAGCAGGCGGTCCGAATAAACTCGAACGACTTTGTTTAACGATGGGAGCGGGAGCGGGACGACGTCGATCTAACATAACACGACCACCGCGGCCAATGCGGACACGCACGGCACGATGAGGTGGCGCGTCCTCCGATGGTGTCGAGGACGCCGGGCAGCTGAGGGCATCCGCAGGTGGCACATATTTGAATAAACGCGAAGTGTAAGGAACTGGAGCCTGCTGATATGAATTCTGTATGATTTCTTAGCCCAATGAAACGAGAGACATGAATTAAATGTAACTGACACTGACGCCGTCCTCCCAGTGGTGGTCTTTTTGTCGTGTCAACTCTATGTCAATCTTGCTCTGAATCATGGCGTAGCGTGCTTGAGGTTTCATGGCAGGCTCGACTCGAGCAGAGGGCACAGAGACGGCGGAATCATTGGGAGTTCTGATCTTGAGACCTGGTAGACGCCTGCCCAAAAGTTTAGCAAGACAATGCGCTCAAGGAGGGATCCTTACGATGATGATGAGGTCTCTAGTTTTTTCGGAGGCCTCTCCTTGTCTACCAGTAGCTCTTCATCTGCCTTGTCGCCCAGAGTGGGATACTTCCGTTTCAAGTCAGCCACAGCCTGCCGTTTTTCCCAAACAGCCTGCTGCTGGCGAGCGCTTTCCTGCTTAAGCCCTTCGCGCGCCAAAACGGCCTTGGCAAGATCAAAGGGATAGCTGAACTCGCTTTGCAGACGCAAGAGTTTATCGGAAGACGTGATCTGCGAGGCTCGGGTTTTCCGAACAGCCTTGATTTCACGTCTGCGGAAGCAAATGTACGATTCGTTCAATACATCGCCCTCGTCAAACTGCGCGAACATCATTAGGAGACCGTTGAAATGACGGCTCAGAGAAATGCAACATACATTTAGAGTGGGGATAATCCGGCGTCCCTCACGCTCAAGTCGACGCTCTTTCCAATGAGGATAGATGGCCCGAGCTATGCGAACCAATGTGGAAGGCGGCGGAATCCACGACGGGACCACAAAGGCGGCAAAGTCTGCCGGGGCCAGCGGTGATGAAAAGGTATCCTGGTAGTCTGCAAAGGGAGGGAACGGCATGCCTTCCAAACTCTATTGAGCCAGATAAGCGAGGCATAGCGCTGGAAAACACGGACACACTTACAAGATGTAGATGTTCGGTCTTTTCATGCGTCACCTTCTCGAACAGACCCATGACGAGTTCGAATTCATCCGCTGAGATCACAACAGCTGCAGAGGATTCAGGCTCCTTTCCCTTTGCTTTCGCGCTACGGGAAGACGTGCGGAGGCCAGAGGCAGACGACATGGCACCCTGAGCACTTGTGCCTTCGCCGCGTGCCTCTTCATTGTTCTTGTCGAGCCACTCTTGATCACGCTCGTCAAGGTAATAGGTACATTCATGGGCGAGTGCATAGTTCACGCCTTCCTCAACGGTGGTGGATGTGCAGACATAGGTGACAGGATCTTTCCAAGTGTAAAGAGGCTCGTAGCCGTCGACTATGCCAGTTGAGTCGGGAGTGGGGATGTAGGCGGCAGGCTGGGCGGGCTTCTTGTCTTCAGACTTCTTATCCGCACCCCGGGACGGTCGTGGGGAGGCATAATTCCTGGCTGCGGCCTCTGATAATACAGCTTGCAAATGATGTTCCTAAAAAGGGTGCTTAGTCAGCAGAACCGCGGGTCACACCGCCACCGGCGTGGCACGATGTGATTGGCTGAGACAAACTCACGTTGGCGTCGTCCTGGTCCACGCCGGCGACAGCGAGATTCGACCTGCTCTTCTCATCGTCTTCATCGGGGATGATTGGATCTGTGTCGAGTTCACCACGGTGGATTTTGAGGCGATACTTGTTTGTGATGCGGTTGCGGTTCCGGAGTGTTGTAGGTGGATGCACAAGGCGGGGCATGTCATGGAGAAATGGAAGAGAATAAGGGAGATTTAACGGAGGGAGGAGGAGGGACGGGTGTGGGGAGGATTATTCGGCGTGCGACGTCTTTGCGAAGGTGTCGGCACGGCGGACTTGGGTAAACAACGCTCCGTCTTTGCGAATGTCAATGGGCCCGGCCGGCAATTCCCGCTGATGCCAAACAGTCACATGTGACATACATTCCGACGACATACAATGCAATAATGCAATAGTAAATCTACCTGAGCAGGGGCAGAGGATGAGCGTCGTTGGACGGTCCGTAAGGCATTTAGAAACGCACCTAAAGTTATCGCCGGTTCCGCGAAAAAAAGCTAACCCCGCATCTCCTGCCATCCGGGTCTTCCTGTCCGAAGAAGACCAATCCATAAATCCCGCGTGCAGATACAGACATGCCACCTGAGAAGGGAGATACAGGATATCGGGTGGTGGGGGCGTGGTCGTCACAGCCTCATCAGGCGAGTCGACGATTAGCATTCGCAACAGCACTGTACTTACTTGGGCGTTCCGTTCGAAGAAAGGCATTCGGGACATCGATGCTCACCTGAACGTTGGGTCCTGCCAGCGGAAAAGAATCGCTTCAGATAAACGCTGGATACAAAAGCTCCAAGAAAAATCAGCATACGCGCCACAAGGGGTAAAATGAAAAACACGCTCACCGACGCTTGTGACGATTAGAAGCACCATCGAACTACAACAGCATGTCGCGGACGACGAGAATGAGAGGCGGGAGTAGCGCAGGCGCGTAAAAATGTTGCTACTGTGTTTCAAGACACGGGGGTGCGGGATGTCACTGTGGCGACGCTGTGCAGTGCGCCCAGGACAGAAAAAAAGGTCTCCACGGCGTGCCTCGTTTCGAAGCTAGGAAAAAGTGTACACAATAAGCGTTGGGTCTGAAGGACGCGAGGGCTCGAGGGCTCGAAGACTTACCTAGTTATACTAGCCGAACGCTATAATTACGCTCGAACAGCGCTGGGAAGAGGTGTAGAGGCAGTAAACCGTGGACGAGAAGGCATGGGGAGAAGGGAGTGAGTGACGGGAGAGGTAGTACACGGTGAGCAGGCGAGGGGTGTGGGTGTTCAAGGACAAGGAAGAGAGTGATCATGAAGGGGAAGGCTCACACGTGATGGGCATCATCTCCAAACCACGTACGTACATAACTCGCATTTTTTTCTTGAAACGAACCACCTACACAGTTTCAGCATCTCCTCCTAGGCTCGAAGCTTGAAGTTCAAAATTCTAGGCCGATTTCAAAGAAGCCTTTCGCATCCAACTCAACTAAAAGCATTCCGGGATCCATCAATTAATCAAGTAGCTGCTAGCCAGTCAAAGTCCGAGTCAGTTCGCGTATTCGCCCTCTCCATGCACAAGACAGTCATACACGACCTCCCGGATCGCAACTCGCCGACAGAACACCCCTCAACCACGTCCGCCCGAGGTTCCGGCGATTCGTCGAGTTTCTGGACAAAACGCTCAGAATGTCCACATCGATTTGATTTCACTGGTCCAAACTGCTCTCTGTCGCGCATATGCTCATGCCCCCGGCACCGACATTTGTCTCTCCCACGATAGTAATCCAAAATACACTGCTCCTTCGCTTTCTGTCCACCTCCACCTCGAGATCAATGTGGCAGCTTCATTCTCGAGATGTTGACTGCTTAACAAACTACTAGTTCGCTCCGAATTTCGTCTATCAAATCAGCTCCCTCGACGTTGTGGGCAATCTGAAAAAGCTGGACTTGGAACTGGATTAGTCGTGTGCCTACTCAGCTGCAGGTTCAACAGAAGGCAGTCGGAAGAATGTTCAGTACGGCTGTGTTTTGCTCCCCTACCGAAGTCGGATGGGACAACGATGGCCAGGGTGCAGCGAGGGAGGGATGCGTCGAGTTCAATCTTCGGTCACGGTGGAACACTACTGCTGCAAGAAAATGTCGACTTTCGGGGGGGATCTCGGACATGGATTGTTTTAACCGAGGTAGACCATGCCATTTACCTCCAATGAAAATAGCATCATAATACCTACCAGATGAGACTCGAAGAGATATAGATTGTTTTGTAGTTCACATTTAGATTCGTGGACAATTCGCAAGGTTTCTAGAGCCCAGTTTCCTGCATCGAATGGCTACTTTTCGGCATTTCAGCATTTCAGCATTTCGACCCTCGACCTGGAATTTGGCACACTCTATTCCCACTATCCTTAGTGGGTTTTGGGGTGCGCCTAATCAGTGAAATGGCGAGTCCATCTGATGTGAACGGTCCGCCGGGCCGCCATGTCAAAAATTTCCTTTCGCGCGCTTTTCTTCCCACGTCCCTTTGAACGCGATCACGTGTCGTAAACAAAAGCTTTCTTGACTCGCCGTGAACCGTGAGTCAGTCTGCGTTCTGATTGCGCAGCGTGAAAGTGAGTCAAATGGTGTTCATCCTGTGCTGATCTCGTCATCGGCATTAGTAGGCAAGGACTCATAACGCGCGCTCTCTTAAAAGCCTTGCCATCTGTTTCTACTTAGCAACCTTCCATGACCATTAACATGACTTGGATTAGGCCTCTCTGAGGCGGGTGGCTGAACCTGTGGGAGTTCACGGAACAACTTTGTGGTACTATGGTACATATGTTACCGGTATTCTCAATCCAAAAAAGTTCCATCCGGGTTCATATGACATAGACTGAAATCCGAGCAATGTTGCACTCAGTTTTAAGTAAAAGAAAGGGGAGGCTCAACTCAAACAAAACCATCATTCGTGTGATGCTCAACAGACGGCGCTAAGGGAAGAAACAGGTGCATTTGGAAAGCAAGGTAGAGGCTGAGCAAGATGTGTTGTTGGTAAACTAAACGAAGGGTCGAAGCCTGGCTCATGAACCAGATGCGAACCGATCGTCTCACTGTTGAATCCATGGCTCGACCCAGCTGCAAATGGCCGACACGCAAACCCGACGCGAACATGTCTGATGGAAGGGGGGAAGCAATACTTCGTCTGCCGACAGACTCTGCTCCAGAAAGCAAAGCATCGTATCAGAGATACCGCTCCGAAACGGCTACGACGCACTCATGGATGAAAAGGGTCTCGAACCCAGAAACGAAAGCTGAGGGAAGTTATGCTAGAGAGTTATAGCCGTTTCGAGCCGAAAGAGCGGTTGAAAGGTGGTGAAACAGCGACAGGGACAGAATGTAGCGACACAAACACGCAGCAACGTCCAGAGGACCGTAAATTTTTATACACAAATAGACAGAAGACTGTTGATAACGTGGTCCAGAGAAAGACGAGACGCAGGAGGCTTAAGACTGACTGAGACGGAGAGGGTGCATAATCTCGCAGAAGAGAACATCATCATGACGGCGCGTAGGCAAAGAGGAAAACACTTACGGTCTATTACGGACCGCGGTCCGGTGGCGATGGGATCAGAATCAGATGCGAGGGTGTCAGACCAAGAGCGGACAAAGCAATAATGACAAACCTGCATGGCAGTAAACAGTCAAAGAATGAGAAACAAGGTTCACAGAACCTCGCAGACAGAGGAGCTTGTGAACAGACTTTAGAGCCCACTGCAGCTAACAACAGACACTATGGAATTCGAACCAGATCTTGGATCCATAGATATGACCAATCAAAAATGACTAAATGTTGTTTGTCCTTGTAGACGATTTTGGGCCAGAACCCATCTTCTCCCATGCATAAATAGCTAAACCTAAAGGTTCAGCCAATCAACGGGCAATCTCCCCTCTCCTTGACTTCTGTTTCCGCACCCACTACCACTTTCTCCGCTCCGTTTTTGCGTCAACTCTTTTCTATTTCTGGGCCTTCTCTTTTTTAAATATTTTTTACTGCAACTCTGCCTAGCCCACCTTGACCATCATCCACTCGCGAACTTATATGTGATGATTGAACCAGAAGGTTGGATCTAACAATTGTTTTGCTTCTCAAATTCTACTGTACTTACTACAAGTTTTAGCTTGTTTGGCCCGCCTGATGAGAGCTGGTCGACGTGAATACGTTGACCGAGCGAGCTTCAGGCAAGGCTTGTCGAGTGGCCATGTCTTCCGAGCGACCTTATCGGTTGACAGGTGTGTCGCTCCCCTTTTCCTCATTCCTCACTTTTGACTTACGTGGACTCAGAGTCTGAATTAGAAATCGGCAATCTATATATGGTGAGGTACGAGACAATTTTATATAGAGCGTCTGTCTACGAGAGACTAGTGCAAGGATGCAATACTAAATTGGTTGAGGATCTTGAGATTCTGGTCACCATGTACTCTGGCTCTACCCGCATTGATTGCCTCTGTGCCAATTCGTTTACAAAGAAGATATGTGTGTTAAATTTAAAAAAACACCTCCAAAACCCCTCTCGCATACTCTCGGACTGAGGAGAGTTCAATTCTGGCAGATACTACCATTGAGGCTCTGCCCCCAAGTATGTGATGGGATAGTGGGCTCTGCCGCGCGGGCGCGGGCCTACTGCGATTATTAAATAACTTAACTGTACATACTGTGCCACCCTAGAGGTTGGCGGCTCACCGGACCGAGCGAACGCTCACGGGATCGCTAGCTTGAGCGCGGCGTCAGGTGTCCTCGCGAGTCGTACAGGATCACAAACTCCGGTCCCCATTCCCATCACTCCCGACAAGCGAGATATCAATCCAAGAGTCCACTAGAGTCCACTGCGAGGCATTGTTCGGTTCCTGAGTATACGGCGGCCCGATCCCAAAGCGCTTCTCGGCCATTCGGTTTACCAAAATGCGGCGCCCGTGGGGTATCTCATAAATGACCTTGGTTCTGAAAATCTTTGTCGGATCTTCTTGCTCTCAGTCTGCATCATGTCCCTCGACGCGAAAACTGAGAAGGCTGGGGTCGAACACTCTGAACATGTTGTCCCAACCGTTGGCAAGGACTTGGAGTGGGCCAACCGCGACGATGTAGCCGACGTGTCGCGCAAGAGCGGGATATTGGGTTACTTCCTCAAGAAGAATCCAAGCCCGGAGTTCATAGCAGATGTTGCAACTATGAATGAAACTGCTCTCGACCCGAAGGAGGTTGCCCGCATGTATGTGAATCTTCGCTATGGTTGTTCTCGATTGATTCCTTTCATTGTAGAGAACGAAAGATTGACTGGTTGGTATTGTTCTGGACCCGTATTACTTTGGTAAACTAACCCTTGCCAGGCTGATCATTCCAGCCCTGTCTGTCTGCTACATGGTGTGTTTCTGGGCTGCCCGACTCATGCCGTGGTCTTATGGGCGTCCAGTTCTATTATGTCGACAAAACCACTCTTTCCTATGCCGCCATATTCAATAGTCAGTACTCTCTAGCCTCTTCTCGCATATCTATATTGACGTATTACAGTCAAGAAGGATCTGCATTTGGGCAAATCAGAATATGTACGTATTTCGTGCTGTCGAGAGCCTCCCTCTCCAATAGCTGATTACTTTCCACAGAGCTGGCTCTCCAGTTTGTTCTACTGTAAGTACCGTCGTTCGAGCTTCGCCTAAACTAATTCGCCTGAAAGTCGGCTGGGTCGCGTGGGCCTTCCCCACAAATTTATTGATGCAGAAGTTCCCCTTGAACAAGTACTTGGCGGCGAATGTCAGTTTCCCCGAAACGCTTTTGATCCCGGCCATTCACTCCCTCCATTTGGCAGATTTTCGTATGGGGTGCTCTTCTTATGGCTCAGGCTGCTAGTCGGAACTTCACAGACCTAGCTATTCTGCGCACGATTTCCGGAGCAGCCGAAGGTAGGACTTTTCGTACGTACAACATAACTGGTTAAAACAAGGGGAAAACAGCAACGGCGGATCCGGCCTTTGTACTTATCACATCGACCTGGTACACGCGAGAGCAGCAACCTATTCGGATAGGGTAGGCTTCCGCACAAAATCGAACCTTGAGCTGGCTATTAAATCTGGTCCACAGTTATTGGTATTGGTATGGAGGCGATTGAATATTGTTGAAAACTTGATAAACCGATTCTATAGTGCCAACGGAATCGGAATAGGGCTTGGCGGTCTTCTGGGGTTCGCTATTGGTAACTGAACCTTCTCCTCCATGACTGGATGACGCTGACAGACCCAGGCCATGTTTGTTTCTCGCACGTTTACGACAAGATAGTCTTGCTAAGGCTCCGAATCTAATTTGTAGATCAAAGGTTTGTTTTCATCTAGCCTTCAACGACCCTTTGACAATCGTCACAGGATTACCGAGCTGGAAGTATGAATTCATCATCATTGGCGCTCTTTGCTGCAGTTGGGCCATTTTCATGTGGATCTTCATCCCGGACTCGCCATATCAAACTCATTGGTTCACCCGCGCTGAACGCCTCATCATTGTGAGCCGCAAACGAGATGACCAGACAGGAACGGATAATAGACAGTAAATGCTGTCCCTTTCTATTTACTAAATCAAAGCGCTCAACATTGCATAGCTGGGATCCATCGCAAGCTATCGAGGCCTTCATTGATATCAAGACCTACTTGTTCTTCTTGTTTGGGTTTACAGCCAACGTTCCCAACGTATATTTTTATTTCCCTTGCAATCTCCATCGTCTAATAATTTTCAGGGAGGAACATCCAACTTGTGCGCAATCTCCTCCCTGACCTGATCGATCTGACTTTTCCTCTAGCGGGACATTGATTGTGCAAGGGTGCGTCTCTTCCGCATCTTCCAACGGATTAATCCGTAATTTACATGATGTTCAGATTTGGCTTCAATACGCTGCAGGTATGCACAAATTGTAATTCCACGCAAAGCTGACTATGACGATTGGAAATCGACAGACGACATTGATGCAAATCCCCTATGGGACTATAATCGTCGCATTGTCAGTACTTTCAAATCATACTGATAGTGTGAAAGCACCGACACAGTCCACAGCATCGTCGGCGCCCTCATCGTGAACAGCAAAGTCCCCAAAGGAAACCGCACGTATCTCATGGTTGCCACAACCATTCCGACTGTCGTCGGGTTCGCAATGGTCGCATGGGCAAAACCGAAGGCGGCGCGGCTCATCGGGTTTTGTATGTCGACAAGCCTTCTCAAAGCTCTGACATTAAATTAGCCCAGGGATCACCGGTGCTTCCAACGCGACATTCGTCGTCGGTCTATCTTTAGTGTCTGGGAATGTAGGCGGGCAAACCAAGAAAGCTATCGCGAGGTACGTATCAGGTTTAGGAAGGAGAAGTTCGAGCCTCATCTAGCACCTCTACACCAGCGCTGCAGTATTTTTGGGGGTCGCGACCGGGTAAGTCATAATCCTGCTCACATCCAGATTGATCCAGCTTGCTGACGTCCAGCTTCTTCGACAGAAACATCGTTGGCCCGTTTCTATTCAAAGATTCCGAAGCACCAAAGTACCTCACTGGCGTTATCGGCTGCATGGTCTCTAGAATACTCGAGATCTTCGTGATACTTGCGCTCCGACTGGTGTTTAGCAGGGCGAATGCCAAACGGGACCGTGATGTGGCTGAGGGTCGCGTACAATACGATGAGCGCCTCACCACCCTTCAAGACCTTTCTGATTGGAAAAATCCCGCGTTTCGATATGTCTTGGTAGGATTCTTCGGTCAAGAATGCCCGGTTCTCGTATTGACGCTTTACAGTAACGAACAGTCAATGAATGGCAAGATGCATGATTACTGTACAACAGCTGTTTGTTTCACCACTACCACATTTTTCTCGCAAATGAAATTCACTCATGAACTGAACAATCTACTTCCAAAAAAGCGCGAGCAGCATATGTATACAACAACAAGTACATGATGAAAAGAGTGATATAATGTGGATATACGAAAGCGTGCGTGAATTAGTCGTGGTTATAGGTAGGTAGGTGTAGATGTCCGTCAAGGTCGCCCAATTGCCCATATCACATCACAATGCATCCTCCCGAGCCTTTCGGTCGCGTACTCATCGAAACCCGAGCTGCTTCATAAAAGACTTCCGCTACCCCGCGATTGTGTTTTGAGCTGCATTCTGGGTCGAATAAGCAGAGTAGTTACAGGTCAGGCGTGGACACATACCAAGGTATCGAGACGCTCGTATTCGCCGCGCAACAGCGAGACCCTCTTCGTATTGCACTGGATGTGAGCCATAACGCATTAATCGTTCTTTCACGGGCCGGTCGTCCCGAAGATCGCATTTAAGGGCTACGGATCTCACGATGAGACGAGGGAAACGAGACGTTAGAGCATTGCCTACCGACGAGGACAAGCTGAGTTGTGGTCAGAAAGGCACAGCATCGTTACAAGGACGCGAACCTTTACTCCAGGACAATATTCCAGTATCTCGTCCAACCACTATCGCGCGTTGGTGAATGCGGCGCACTTCTGAATGGATACACACCTTGGTCTCCACATTCTCTAGCGACACTGGGTTATCCACCTACCAAAATCGTGAGTCGCAGAAGCACAGTAGTAGCAAGGACCGACTAACCGAGAAGCAGATCATAATAACGTGCGTCTCGGCGTATGAAAGTGACCGTAAACGGTCGAACTCTTCCTGTCCTGAGCAAGAGTGGGTATCCTGACGAGGTTTTCAAGGGCAAGGGACCCACCCGCGGTATCCCACAGACTGAGTTCGATCAATTGGTCGTCGACATAGATATCGTGCACATAGTTCTCGAACACTGTTGGTTCACTGGATACGGCTGTCAGCTGACTGGTCCTCATACTCGATAGCACGACGCACTAGACTTGGCTAAAGAATCCTGTGTTACACGAAATGAGTGCAAGTACAACGCGAAGAAACACAGATGAGCGCACCTCGTGTGAAGACGTTCAGGAGGGATGTTTTGCCTGCCAAATACAAGTGCTGCTATAAGGTTCAATGTGCGACGCGCATCCGCGCGAAGTGGGAGCGCACCGCAGGCACCGTCGCCGCAAACTAAGCGATATACTACGGTAAGTGGTGTACAAGTCGGATTGATCGGAAAGACACAGACCTACAACTTTTCGTTGCAGCTGGGGGCGTATGCATTAGGGAGATATGAGATCTGGCAAGATGATAGCACGGACTGGTTTCCTCCCAAATGAACCGCGACCCTTCGAACTACACAGAGGCATTGCTAGAAACGAGTGGAAAGTTGGTGGAAAGTAAGAAAGAAGAGGAATTTGGGCATGTGACCTCGGCTATGGGAATGACGGCAGATCAATATCCGCCAATTACGGTAGTGATGTGAGCGAAAATCCCAGTTGTGGTTCACTCTCGAGAAGCTCTCTGTTAGAGTTTGCTTAGAGTTTCAAAGAAAATTTGGTCCACAGAGAAATTCAACCAGCGGCAGTTTTGTACACTCAAAGCATTGCGAACCAAAATATTTACATCTTCATATTTCATGCTCAAACAACTTGTTCGACCCCAGCAGGCAGCTTGTAGTCGCCTTGCTTCCTCACCTAGAACAATGGTCAACAGAGGCTTGACTTGTAGAATCACTAAACTCACCTCATCAAATACAGACATTTCCACTAGACTCTTACCGTGTCCCCAAAGCGCACTCTCCTTCTTCCCATCCCTGATACAGCGTGCAACCTCGTCGGCTTCGAAATGCATTCCATGTCCGATATACTCGAACTCCTTCTTCTCCTCACGCGCAACCTTCCCATCACTCAGATATTGCACGGTGAACGATTTCGAGCAATATATCGGAGCTGCGACACGAATTGTGCCTTTCTCGCATCGTATCGTGACACCTGGTTCTACAGCAGCTGCGTTGATACTGCAGCTGAGTACAGCCTGAGCTCCGATTTTATCGAAATTGAGCGTGAAGGAGGTGTTTGCGTCCACTCCTGTTAGCGGTGTTTTGAGTATGCTAGCTGTGATCTTGGAAGGAGGTGTGAGTTCGTTGAGGGTGTTCTCGTAAAGAGTCATGATTGCCTAAACTGAAGATGAGTTGGCGATTCAATACGTCCAGGTATTTGCTTACCCAGACGAGAGGATATGGCCCACTGTGAAAATGAGATTGAGTAATTATACGGCACAGAGAAACTGGTCGACTTACAGATCTAAAATGGCTCCCCCTCCAAGTGCCGGGTCGAGAATTCGGTGGGTCTTTGGAATATCTGCGGGTACGTTTCAATATCTTAGGTTACAGAGTTTGGGCCGGCGTACTCTTGATATCAAAGTCGCCAGATAGATCTGCGTGCACAACGACTGGGGCGCCAAGCTCCCCGGAGCTCAAGACCTTAATTACTGCCTGAGGAAGGGGCTGGAAGCGCGTCCACATAGCCTCCATGAAGAAGACGCCGTTCGTTTCCGCAGCCGTTAGTAGGGACCGTAATTCAGGAACATTGGAGGTGACGGGTTTCTCGCATAGAACGTGTTTCTTGGCGCGAATGGCATCGAGAGCGTTGATGTAGTGATACGTGTGAGGTGTTCCAATGTAAATGGCGTCCACATCCTAAAGCAATCGCGTGAGTGGGTCAAGCAACCAAATTGGTTCAGAGATAGTACCGGATCCGCGTAAACTTCGTCGTACGTCCCGTAGGCTTTGATGCTCGAGTCTCCTCCAGCGTTGGTTTTAATGAATTCCTGGGCTGTTTCGACTTTACGCGATCCTACGGCGACCACCTTGTGCACAACATCGTCCACATTGCGCCTTTGCAATATCTAAGGCTAGGTGTCGTGATTCGCTGCTTGAATCGCACTCACGTTTTGGGATCAATGAGGAGGTCCTAGTATGCTGCAGTCAATAATGTGTTTGACAGAGAGCTAGTATGACCACCTTTGTGAATACAGCAGACTGTCGCAGATTAGATGTGAATTTGCGATAGAGTGGGAAAGAGAACAAACCCACAATCTTTCCGGTCGAAATGATACCTGAGTCGGAATGAGTGATCGAATGCAATTGCTCGAGGGATTGTAGAGGAGATACCCCAGCGAAGGACAGTCGGATTTGCCATTGTTTCCTTCTACGAATATAAGTTTTCCCTTGGTAGGTGGCGGAAGGAAGGAGGTGAGAGAAACAGAGATCGATGGACAAAACGGCCCGCCGAAGAATGACATCAATGTCATTGTCGGGTTTCGCTCCGATGGTCCGATGCGACGATCCCCAGGATGCCATCCTGGAATAAACGGTCCAAGCACTTATTCGCATCACCATGTTTCTTCCTCCCATCCAAGACGTAGACGAATCGAAGCTGGGAGATGTGCTCAGTATCCTTCTGGAGCCCTCAGAGATCCTTCACTCGACTCTTGTCCCCGGTCTCGCTACGTCCCTGGAGGCTGGCAAACGGTTCGCATCCTACCCAGACCTAATCGATGCTGCGATCGCACAAGTGTCAACTTGGGATTTACCTTTACGAGCCAAATTCATCGAGGGACATCCTCGCATCGGAGAGTCCAAGAACCTCTCAACCCTGAGCGCAAAAGAGCAAGGTGCAGCGTTAACCGTTGCCCCTACACCTCCCGAAGTTCTCGCTCGACTCGCCCATCTGAACGCATGCTACGAGCGCTGCTATCCAGGACTACGATACATCACTTTTGTGAACGGCAGGAGCCGTGCGGCTATTGCCCTCGAGATGGAGGACGTCTTGGCGATGTCTCATTCTCTTTCTCCGGATCGGCCTCTGCTAGAAGAGATGACTCCGATAGGTTCAAACTCGGATATATGGCGACACGAATTGGAGAGAGCTGTTGTGGATGTTGGCCGCATAGCGAAGAGCCGATTAAGCGCTTTGAAAATTGAAGAAAGCAGGTATGGAATTGGTTCCATCCTTCCCTGTCACCGAACCTGTAAATCTTTTCAGCTGATCGAAGCCTGCGAACCTGTATCTCCTTGCGATTTCTCGTTCAACTTGGTTCTCCGCGCGAGAATCGCCGTCGAGGATTCTTGAGATCGGAGTATATTTCTGGCCTCGTTGCGGAGTTGGGCCACTGTTGGAACCAGATTAATCGAGCTTTATAGCCTTAAATACAACATTCGAAAGCGATAAGTCCACACATCCAGTCAATAAAAAATCATAAATCAAGTTTCGGTCCGAAGGCGTCAGGAGGAAACAGAAGGTGAGGGACGCATATTAGCGTGGCCTCGCCGCTATGCAGACACAGAGTGAGGTTGGTTCTAAGGTTCAGGTATTGAACACTCACTTGTAGCTTCTCTCGTCGTTCTGCCCACTCTGGGTTCTTCTTATACAGTTCCGCAAGCATACGCTCGACCATCTTCCGGTATTCTACGGCTTCCTGGTCCATCCTCCTCTTCTCCTCCCTTTCAGCAGCACTTCGCGCTCTTAAATTGCGCATGCGTTCTTCAAACTGTTCGCGCTGCTTGTGCGCCCATTGTTGGCGATCCTCCATACGGCGGCGCTGTTCTTCGCTAATATCCCCATCCCATTTAGGACTATACTGCGGCTTAAAGCCCTGCTGTATATCGTATGCCTGTAATACCTTTCAATCAAACTACACTCTTGATACGGAGGAAACTACCGCGCACGCGTCTTTTATAGACATCACGTAGAATCTCAAATGCTTCATGGACCTGATGTCGTTGTTGAGCTGCGGCAATCGTCCGGAATGGGTGTTTGCTCGTATCGCACCTGGTGAAACCTGGCTTCAGCAGCCTGCTTATCTTCGGGGGAAGCGCTTGGATCCAGTTTATCTGGATGTGTTTCTAAAGCCTTCGCCTTATACGCCCGACGAACTGCCGCAACTCTTGAGCCCGAGTTACATAAAGACAAAAACCTCGTGTAGCACGCACTGTCATCTGCAGAAGCCGATTTCTCTACGCCTAGGGTTTCATAGTGATTCAGCGTGTAATGTGGTGGTAATGGGTCCATGCAGCAGAGAACCGGGAGCGGGGCACGCCAGCCAGGATGGAGAAGGTAGCCGTAGCCGAAGTTGTTCAAGTTGAACGCGTCGGGCCCAAATGCGGTTAGTCGTCGATCATCGTCCTTAGACAACACATCAAAACAACCGCTTGCTTCCAAATTTGTCAAAAACGCCGACAGTGGCTACCGATTTCTACGAACGAGACGCATTTACAACTTTGAACTTCAGCACAACCGTCTATACCGCTTTGCACACTGATTTGTGCTCTGTCCAATGCGACAACTGGCATACCTTCCCGCAATACTGAACCGCCTTGCATCGACCACATTTGAGGAGCTTCGCCTGCTTGAGATATCCAGGCTTGTCACACGCCGCACAAACGATCTTGTGTAAGCGTTCATTCACCGTCTCCAGATAAGGAAGGGCAAAAAACGGCGAAATTGCGACCCTTGTCATGAGCGGGGCGAACGGTGTCCACAACACGTCCTGGAGTATTGCGCCGAGCCCTACACCTGCACCGCAATCACAAAGAGGGTTGTCGAACATGTCCTTCGAGACAGGCATCCCGATAATCCCGTACCTACAAGTCTTCTTGTGCGACCATGTGCGGCAACGTTCGGCGAACGAGCAGATGTTTCCAAGCACCTACTTCTTTCCCGACAGTGATGATATCTTCGGCGTCTAGTTCGGATAACAAAGCGACGATATACGGTCCTCGCGGCCCTTTGACCAAGTCCTTGGTAAGGGTAAGCACGCAAGCGTCCATGACATAGGTGTGCGAAGCTGCATCCACGCGTATCCCATTGACATAGAGCACAGTGTACATGCCTCCATTTTCCGGATCGGAAAAGACAAAAGGACGCGGTTTGGTTGAGGGATCGACGAAGTGGCCAAATAGCTGCAGAATGGTGTGCTTGACGAGGACAAGAGGATTTTCCGCCAGGCTTGCGACTCCCAACGCATGCTCACGATCGGACATGGCCAGGAAGCAGTTGAGATAAATCATTGGATGCTCCTGACTGTGGATATCGCCCGGCAAGAGTGGAAGTGACTCCAAATTAAGCCTGTGGATATCCCACACAATGGGATACTGGTTTTGGACGACAGCAGTCGTGAACGACAAATCAGTCGAAGCTAGAAGAGGGCGAACGGGGACCTCAAGCTAACCACGGCCTCAGCGACGATACATTGAACGATTACAGCACAGCACTGACCTCAATCCAACCCGACGTCCGTGCAATCTTGACCTTTGTCTTGCTGCCGTCGATTGGGAATGGGTAGACCAGATCTTTTTCTCTACCATCGATCCGAACTCGGATGGCGCAGGGTGACATTTGTACGTGACTGACGCCGACGCCTTTGAGGCCAATCTGTGGCTCCCACCGCGCAGACATGCTCGAAATACGACACTCGTCGTCGAGAGTCACAGACACCGATGAAACATCTTGCTTTGGGCTCGATATCAGCAGAATGCGAGCGGACATGTCTGTGATATGAACGTGAGCAGTGTCCATAATGTTGGTGGTGTACAGCTGCAACTGCAGTCCCAAGTCCCTGGCGAACCCCGCAGAAGTTGACGGAGTGGGATGAAGGCCGAGCGAGATGCGCATGTACCTCGGTTCGTCAACAAGGAGGTTGAAAGTGGGGAGAGAAACTGAGACGACGAGCGGGGCCGTTCCCGACCAACCTTTTGGATCTTCTGTGATGTCTACTCGAGTGTCATTTCCGGTCCCATGCACGGAGACGGTCCCCAGCACAGCTCGAATAGAAGAGAAGATATTCGTGAATGTGCGACCTTGCAACTCGCATTGAAACATGGGCGAACCCCTCCGTCGCGCCTCAAGTATGCGTATCTTTTCCCTCGGAACGACGAGCACAAGCGACACGACGGACGGCACCTTCTTCCATTCTCTGAATAGGCTGTGATTCCGACTGATCGGCGGGGGTTTGCTCAGTATATCAACCTCATACACGCCTCGAAGATGAAGCTGGCAGCAGAACTCTTGGTAGTTATTCGAACCCATGAGCAGAGTACGGTCCTTGTGTAGCCGATCGAAAATGTGATGCATAACGGCCGACCAATCTGACCGAATTCTGGACTTGACAACTCCCAGCAAGGCAGCAAACGTCGCGCGGTGATAATGGAATATGTCGGGTCCAGGTTCAGATCTAGACATCACCCTTGCCCAAGTCTCGTCTGCGAACATTTGTTCGTATATCCCAAACAATAGATTGGCCAGTGCGCGGGCGTCAGAGAAGGACGGAGTGATATCACTCTGAGTGTCGGTTAGGTATGGGCATTTCCATGAGATCCTCTCGCGATATGAGGCAGAGTCCAAGATCTCATGGGTCTTGGTGGAAGACGTGAATTGGGAGACACATCCCACAGGGGCGACACCTAGAAAGATACTAATAGTAGAGATGTCGGCGCATAGGAGCTTTGTGAGATTCGAAGGTTTGGTTTTACCTTCATCTTTGTCGATCAATAGCGAAGTGTGCAAAACCGAGGACGGGCGGTGGGCAAGCAAGGGAACTGCAGTGATCAATACGTTCAGCACTCCAACGTGGTCAGCGATGTTGGAGGTCTCGATCGTGTCAAAACCAGTAGTGGCGGTCGACGCATCAAAGTCGCCGTCCAGAAGCAACTCAGCTACGCTCCAAGGAGAGACGTAGGACCGGACATTTGAGCCACCTTTCAGATGGCTGAGCTTTTGACACAATGCAAGCGCGTCGCCCGCGAGCAGCTGGATGGTGACTGGCAGTTGAGAAACTGTTTTCTTGAAATTAAGACACCACTGCTCAAACTGAGATTGCGCGCACGACACCAGGTCGTCGACAATTATCCCATCTTCTGACGCGCAATGAACCACTGCCGAAGCTAGGTGGAAACCTTGCAGCGGGTACGTTCCGTAGTGGAGCGAGCACTGGTCGCCGACCAAGGAAGGCGTGGAAGAGTTAGAATGAATAAATGTCGGATTGACGAGTGTCGCTGCGGCGACCTCTCCTGATGAAACATAGACGATTCCCGTTTTCCAATAGTGATGGAAATGCAGGGTCGTGATCGGAAGAATTTTCGTCGAGAGCAAGCCGGAAGAGCTGGAAGTATCGTGAATCAACTTGTGGCTGCGACGATCCTCCCACTCGCGGGTGAAGCAAGAAAACAGCTGGTTGTGTTTGGCACCGGAAAAGGCCTCGCTCTCAGCGTATAAGCCCAGGTGATGGTGCACCTGAGACAGCGTGTATGTGCTACAGAATTTGAGGAATTTAGAGTATGGGCACTGGTGCCAGGACTCAAGATCCTTGGTGAGAACGACGAGCTTTTTGCACTGCGAGATGAGTAGTGCGAAAGACGCTTTGTCGAGTTTGATATGATAGAATATATTCCATATGCGCTTGTTTGGATGGTTGTCGTAGATGAGCGAGAACAGCAAGACGTTACGAGCTGCAGGACAGGATGAGCACGATGCAAATTCATTCATCCACGACGTACCGAGAACAGCGGGCTCGATGTCACAGCATATGAAATCGAGAGTAGGTCGGTCTGGTGGGCCACGAACAATGATTCACATTGCCAATATGTAGTGCAACTTTCGTTACTCACGAATGGGAGGATCAGCATGAAGTGTGTACAAGATGTTGCGAGGATCTCCGCACCCAAGAGAGAGAACGGAGGCTGGGCTCTCTGGAGGGAGATTGTCGGTGAGGCAGACAGGCGAGCTGTTACCGATAGGATAGAAAAACGAGCGCGGCCAAAGAAGAGGATGCGACATGGTAGACAAAGAGAGACCTCAGAGACCAAGGACATGAGGTCGCCGTATCCCAGGCCTTTGTGCATTGGCGCGCGTCTGTATTTCAGTTATGCTTTCAGGGTCGACCATGGCAGGAGGCGTCATGGTCAGGGTTGAGAGCACGATTTCAGGCGCGATGACGGGATGCCGAAGGCAACCACGATGCAGTATTGAGGAATAAGATCGCGCATGGAAATCCTGGTTGGAACTGGCTTTCGACAGCGGAAGAGGTAGAACGAAAGAGGTATCGAACTTGCCAAACCAAGACAATGATCAAACTCTCATCTGTCTTTTCTTTCTTTTCTTTTGAACGCTGTAAAAATAATGCATCAAAGTCTGTGAAGCATTCTCAGTAAGATTACTAGTAGGGAAATTCAGTAAAGCCGGGAAACATATAACCAATCGTCCGACAAGGCGAGGTTTGCTGGTGAGCATTTGATCCTGTCTGAGGAACAGTATTCATTGCGGAGACCCAACGATTCCGAATCTCAGCTAGATCTTGCCAATTTCGAAGTCATTAAAGCACGCAGAATCTCACAGCACACGACGAGGGAAAGGACACCAGGTTCCCCAAGAGTTTTAGATCGTCAAGAGTACATTAGTAGACGTAGCCCAATAGCTTTCCACCGACGTTCTTGCGCCTGGCCTCCTCGTGGTCGAGAATACCGCTGGAGGTGGTCTACAATCAATCCGTCAGCCACAGAACGACATATAGAAAACGAGGAAGCCGACCATGATGATAATCCCGAAGCCACGAGCGGGGAGCAGCAAGTTGACCCAGCTCTCGATCTGCGTGTGCTGGACATTGAAGCGGGGAGAGATGACGCCGCATTTGTTGAGGCGCCCATTGAGCTGGATGACAATCTTGCCCGAACGATGGTCATCGATGATTTCGAATTCGTTGATGTAACCTTTTTCCACGAGGTCAGCACGAGTTTGAAGAGAGGAAAGCGAACGAGGGAAAATCAAGATGAAAAAAAATGTGTGCCCATCTGTGAGCCCACAGCCTGGGGGAAAGCAAAGGTGTGGGTTGTTTGGTATCCGGGAACTGGAATGTGATGTTCCGAAGCGTTAAAACGAATAACGGGTAGAAGCAAGACCCACGTCAGCCGTAGTTATCACTCCGGGAGCAACGAGAGAGAAATAGACGATGAGAAACGCTCGAGAGAGACTAACCGTGGCGCTGCATGACAGACAAGAACTTTACGACGACTTTTGAGGAAGGCCGGATGAGGACCTGACGTTTGCCGCGACGCTCGGCATTGACGATGTTGTTGAGGCAGTCGTTCTAATATACCATTAACGCAGAATATTGCGGCAAGGACGAAGGAACGTACGAGGACGGAAACGCGGACCATTTTTTTTTGCTAGGTTAGTGGTGGATATAACCCAAGAATGAGTGTCGTGCTATGGAGAGCGCGAGTCAAACGGGCTGTCGGAGGAGAGGAATGAGAAAGAGACGAGGGCCAGAGATCTGAGGAGAGCTAGGGCAGTCGTATTTACCTTGAAGGTGGAGGACGGAAGGAAACAACCAAAATTCTTGGATTGTGGCTTTGTTTGTGTTAGTCCCCCAACCAGCTGTCTAGTTCCCACACTCGTCGTCCTCCAGCCAATTAACTCTTTGCTTCAAGATGGCATGTATCTCCTCATCGTTGCTCGCGGTCTTGGCCTCATATCCTCTCTTATATAGGGTCGCGTCCGTACCAAAACCACCAAGCGTGCCTCCCGCGTTCTCATTGAAAAATAGTCTGTGTGATTCCGCATACAGACACCACATTTCTTGCTCATATATCACCTATTCACCAGCTACCCCCGCCTCACCCTCGACTTCCACACCAACAAGCGTATCATCGATGAAGTCGTCAGTAACTTTGTGGAAAACTTGCCTTTTTGCGTAGCTCAAAGTGGTTGCAGGCCGTAGTACCTTCGAAGCGCCTGCGCAACAAAATCTCCGGCTTCACCACCCATCTTATGCGGCGTATTCAGAAGGGTCCCGTTCGCGGCATCTCCTTCAAGCTGCAGGAGGAAGAGAGAGAACGCAAGGACAACTACGTCCCCGAAGTTTCTGCTCTTGACACCTCGGCGTCCGGAGGATTGGAGATCGACCCCGACACCAAGGTCTGTACATTCAAGTGGCGCCAATTGTCTCGTGGAATTCAACTGAATGAGTGCATCTTAGGCTCTCCTCACGGCCCTCAACTTCGACTCGATTCCCGTCCAGGTTGTTGTCCCTATGACTGCTCAACCCGAGCGCGGACCCGGTGGCCCCAGGCGGGAGAGGCGGAACGTTCCGGGCGCTGCTCCCCGGTAAACGTATCCTTCTATTTGCACGAGTCTTGTCGAGGCATTGAAGTATGGTACATGTCTTTACGCGCCAAAAATCATTATGCTATGCCATATCTTCTTGCCAGATATTCAGACCTTTATTCCTACACCCAGCCTACACCCGACCTTCCTTCGCTCTAGTTCTGCACTGACAAGGTCGTCCAGACTCTAATGCACTCGGATTTTTTGTCTTCGAAGTATCGGCCGATTATTCGGCATCAGAATCTTATAAGATAAGATCACCGAGAACCTTCCCTTGTCCTCAACCTTCTCAGAGTTAGAAGCCTCGACCTCGTCGTTTGCACGATGTCGGAAACAACCGCCAGTCCTGCGGAACCTACTCCCACCGCAGCTGCAGCTGCTCCTGCACCTGCACCTGTACCAACCCCCACGGCCGCCCCATCATCTGTAGACGCTGAGATGCCCGCTAAAGATAGTCCTGCGCCTCCCCAGCCCGGAGCGACGCCTAGCGTCCCGGAACCAACGAAAGAAGCAACTCCTGCCGCCACCAGCACCCCGGCTGCATCCGAGAAGTCCGAGCCTCAGAATGCTCTGACCGAGAAATTTACGGGGTACGAATGGAAAGCTTTGACCGAATTCAGGGTATACTAGCCGCGTTCACGATCTCGACGCGTTCATGCTGACTGACTGAATCATGCAGAAATTGGTTCCAGAGTCTCTCGCTAAAGCCTACAGTGAGAAGACCGACGCCAAGACCACTGCCATCACTCTTTGGGGTGTGCGGATAGACCCCAACAACCTTGTCGATGCGCGTACTAGCGTTGTGCTCATGAAATTTCTCCGTGCGAGGTAATGCTTCACTTGCCTATGTATGATACAGCAATCAAATGGTTTGTTATTTCTATCACATAGAAACCTCAATCCCACTGCGGCTGAGGAAATGTTCGTGGCTACCCTCCGCTGGCGCGACGAGTTCAAGGTCGACGACGCGCTCAAGGAGGAGTTCCCGCAAGATGTATTCGGTAGTCTCGGGCATATATACGGCAGAGACAAGGAGGGTCGACCCGTGGTGTAAGTCGATGTTTCCTTCTAGTTGTTGCTAACCTCATATTGATTCGAAACTTCAAGATACAACGTCTATGGAGGCAACTCAGATCTAGACGCTGTCTTTGGGGATGTCGATCGTTTCTTGCGATGGCGTGTAGCATTCATGGAGGTGATATACGGGCTTGCTTGTCTCCTCTTGGTTCTGAGATAAGTTCCCTCAGAAATCCATTGCGTTATTGGACTTCGCGAATGTCGATCAGACAATCCAGGTCCATGGTAAGTTTTCCGTTTATTTTCTCTTCAAGTCAACGATCTCAGCTCATATCTGCGTACAGACTACGAGGGTGTGAGCATGTCCAGCCGGACGCCCGCGTCCAAGGCTGCGGCTTCACAAGCCAGCGCCATATTCTCCAACCACTACCCTGAGCTCCTGGTAAGTCTCAGCAAATCTACTGTCCGTTTAAGCATCTCTCACGGAGGCGTCTTTCTAGTACAAGAAGTTTTTCGTGAACGTCCCCGGCTACATGTCATGGCTCTTCTGGATCTTCAAGACCATTCTTCCCGCCGCGACATTTGCGAAAATGAGTGTTATTGGCAGTGGCCCGCGCCCCATCGGAAAGGCGCTTCTGCCGTTTGTGGCGGCTGATGAGCTGCCTAAGAGGTATGGCGGGAACGCCGCCGCTGAGGTGTTCGAGAAGAAGAAGTAGATTGATGCGGTTGCGGCTATTTGATCGGACCTCTATGCGACAATGAACTAACGATCATTCTAATTCATTTACTCAAGGATTTTTTGCTTTTGTTTTTTTTTGGATACAAACAATATGACGACCTCCGCTTTCAGATCTGTGTGTTCCTGTGAGAATGGTTTCCTGAACGAAACACGGTCATGTGGTGAGTGGATTCTTCTCTCTCCCTGCCGTGGCGCGCCGGCAGCTTCTTTCCTGCATTTCTGCTGGCAATCCTTCCGCCTTATCTTTGAACTCCAAAAGTCAACCAGCATATCTTGAACCACCATTGCCCGCGATGCTCAAGCCCTTCATTTCATGTCTTACCCTGCTGAACTTAGTGGCGGTAGCGGTATCCGCAACGAAGCAGAAGATAGTCAAAGCTCCTCGATTGGGACTTCAAGAACGTTTCGACGCCGATGCTGGTTCCAGTGGCCTTCCTAACAACCCTTTATTCATTGACGTTCGACTTTCTCCAGTGTTCCCTAGATGCTCCTGATCCTCGCTGTCTGATAGATGCCGCTGGACCACTTCAATTCCAACGATCGGCGAACCTTTCCAGTTCGTTTTTGGGTGAATGATACTTACTATGAGCCAGGGGGACCTGTCTTTAGTGCGTCTGTCTGCGTTCCGCAATGGCGAATGGTTGTTAAAGTCACTCAATAGTCTTCGACTCGGGAGAACAAAACGCTGAACCGCTGCTTCCATACTACCTTCAAGTAAGGCCAAGTACTTCTTCCATAGAGAAATGACTTCAATGATATCGTAGGAGTTTCACGGCCTTTCAGCCATTATGCGTCTCGCAAAACGTTATCATGGTATCGCTTTCTTGTGGGAGCATAGGTACTACGGCGACTCGCAACCATTCCCTGTCAATGTAATCACCCAACGAATCCATGTGGCGGACGACCCACTCATTATGTTCTATCATGCAGGCCAATACGACTGCCGCTCAATGGAAGTATCTCAACACGGAACAAGCATTACAGGACGTCGTCTTCTTTGCGGAATCCTTTCCCAAGTCGTCGCATCAGGTATTGAACGCTTCTTCAAGTCACCCAAGTGCTCTCCCGCTCCATCCGTCAGTCGTACCGTGGGTTTGGCTGGGCGGGTCGTATCCAGGAGTTCGAGGGGCTCTACTTCGGCAACGCAATCCTGAGACCATCTACGCCGCTTGGGCGTCTTCGGCGCCTGTCCAGGTGAGCTTGCATATCACTAAGTTGCAATGGCTATAATATTGGCTCAAACTAATGCAGGCAGAAGTGGATATGTCCAGCTATTATAAAGCCGCGGAACGCAGTCTCAGCAGAAATTGTTCAGCGGATTGGGTGGCGGTCACAAAGTAATGCTTTGGGTACCTGTCTGCCACGATTTTGCTCATCGTGAATAGATTCGTGGACGATACATTCAATGGCACGAATGATACACTCAAAGTGGATCTCAAGTTCGATTTGCTCAAGGCAAGGCTCAGTGGCCCTGGCGGCAATACAACTGGGGCAGATGGCCTCACGAGACAGCGTGCAAACGCAACTAGCAATGTCGATGCAGCCTCAATTCTGATGGACCCCTTGGACTTTTATCAGGTATTTATTTTCACTGCGCTGAGCTACTCAACACGCCTGACCGTTATATTGTACCAGTACTACGGCTTCCAAGACTCGCTGCTTCCTTTCTGCGATCTTCTCGAAACCCAAAACTCAACAGCAGAGCCATTCGAGGGCGGTATCGTTTCCGCATTGGGCATCGACGCTGCTTTCCAAGCGTTCATGGTGGCACTTGCTGAGCTCGATTATGATTCCATCCCAAGCGAGGATGATCCTGTGCAAGATCGTTCGTGGATGAGACAGTACTGCTCGGAGTATGGTGAGTGCTGTGGTTGTCTTCAACGGCTCAGCGCTCACCAGTTATGCCTTTATCAGGGTTTTATCAGCGAGGGGACCCTCAGAATCCGTTGTCAATAGAAACTTCATTCCTTTCGCTTGATTTATTCCAGCAACAGTGTAGCAGTACCTTCCCCGATTTGCCATCCTCTCCACAAGTTCAGCTGATCAATAAATACGGCGGCTGGAGCATGAACCCGTCAAATATAATGTGGGCGAACGGAGAATGTGAGTATGATTTGTGATGTGCAGAGAGCACTGTTGACATCCTTCAAGTCGACCCTTGGCGAACGATGGGACTTGCTTCGATAGAATCAGACTCTCCTCATCGTCAACCCACTGCATCCGTGCCAGCGTAGGCCACAATGAAGATCGACACGGACAATTCTAATGAGATTGTATCTCCAGATGCAATACACCTCCGCCTGGAGACTCCTTCTTCGGCATGACCTACTCGCAAATGGTTCATGTGTCCGATATGCGCGTTCTTCTGGTCCCGGATTCGAATCATTCCGACTTCAAGACTGTCGGATTCTACAGTCCCGTTTCTCAGCAGCCATTCTACGCAGGGTTGGGCCTCTTTCAGCTGGCACTCGACGAATGGCTGCCCTGTTTTCATAGTCGTACATAGTGGTGTGTTTGTGTAAGTCCTGATGGAATTTTGCTTTTTCAACCACTTTCGACTTTGAACCGCAGAGAGGCGTCATGGAAGCCGACGGTATAGGCGAAAATTTCATGTGCCAGAAATGTATGGTGTATTCCGGTCGCGCCGAAGACTCGATGACAGTTGGCGATTCCGTCGTCGAGTTTGTTTCAGATCCGTCTCCGCCTCTTGGCCTATGATAGGGAAGTTTGTTTGAGCAATGACCAACACAGACACACAGAGCCCAAGAGTCAAGAGTCTAGACCTCATTCGACAAGGATGTTGCGGTGTTCTTGAATCAAGAGCTCTCGAAGCAAGGAACAAATTAGAAGGCGGAAGACGCTTCTATGCAAATCCGGGCTCGAGGTCTGAGTTTTTGAAATGTAGTGGACGACACGGGAGACCAGAGTGGTTTCCAAGACGTTGAGACAAGAAAACGTGAAATTTGATCGGTTTTGGAGTGAAGTAGGTTGCCTTGTAGACTAGCAATTTGAGTTGTAGGATAGAGTTTTTGCGAATAGAAGGAAGCGAAGATGAAGGGACTCAGGAAGAAGAGTCAGAGCTGTGACATGTGTTTTATACTTATACCGGCGTCTGAAATTGGTTAGCCTGTGCACTGTCGCCTATAAGGTCCTCATTACACCCTCCTTCTCCTCTCCCTCCACCATGGCCGCCTCCAAATTACCCGTACTTCCTCTCCCTCATCCTACCGTCCTTATTCCGGGTTCTAGGATAACCTTGCCCGTAACGAATGAAGTCGGCGAAGCCTTGGTGGAACTCATTGAGCAATCCGACGCTCTCCCGGTCGTAGCTGCTGTACCGGTTGCTTCTGAGACTAATCACACCGATCTTGCCGAGTGTGCTACTGCTGCCCGAATTCTGCGTCTAGTCCGACCCCCAGGGAGACATAGCCGCCAGAGCTATCTACTCACTCTCCATGGCCTCACTCGCGTTCGCTTACTCGCTCCTTATGTACCGGATTCTGATAACGCCTTCATCCCTTGGGACGTTCAATATCCGCCCAGTTCAAAGGAAGTTCCGTCTCGCAAAACAGTAGACACTTTCAAGCACAGTGCTCTACGACTTCTCGATCGTCTCGCACGAGACTCGGGCAAGCAGATCCGAAGGGATGGATACAACAAGATCTCAGGCATGTTGGAGGATATTACAGATGCTAGAGCGGCCTGGATGGCGGACATTCTTGTTGGCACAGTGAACGCGAGCTTCGATGATAAATTAGGTCCGTCCTACGTAAAACCCTTGCTTCTTGCCTTCGTAATTAAGCAAAATATTTTCAGCCATTTTGAATACCAACGATGCTGAAGCGCGTCTCACTCTCGCCACAGAGATTTTCACCAAGCTAGCTTCAATCTCGGAAGTCTCAACCAAGATCGCCTCTCAAGTCGAGGAATCCGTATACAAGCAACAGAAGGAACATTTCCTACGCCAGCAACTCGCAGCCATCCACAAAGAGCTTCAATCTCTGTCCAATTCTTCCTCGGCAACCCTTGTCGACGGTCAGAGTTCGTCGTCAGAACTCGATGACGACGAGCAGCATGAGGCAGACGACATGGCCGATCTGAAACGACGGATAGAAGCCATGGAGCCAGGTTCCGAAGAGCGCAAGATGGGTGTGCGAGAATGGCGCCGGCTCAAGCGCATACCACAGGGCTCTGTCGAGCACGGTGTTATTCGATCCTATGTATGTCGTCATACCAATTTGGACCTACGTTCGTTAACTCTACCTAGCTCGAATGGCTCACCGCCGTTCCATGGCCAAATTCTGCTCTTGAACCGGCTCATAAAATTCGGGACAAGTCGTTCTTGACCGCAGCGCGAGCACAACTCGACTCTGATCATTTTGGGCTGGAGAAAATCAAGAAGAGGTTGATCGAATATCTCGCTGTCGTGCGACTCAAAGAGATGAATGCAGAACGCGAGAGAGCGGCTAGTATGGCTGTGGTAACCGCAGAAGCGGCCGAGCAGCAGAAAGCTGTTGTGCCCAGCGATGGCGCCGTTGATGCAGAGCAGCCCAAGGTGCCAGCGCCCGTGCCCAAGGTACGGCCTCCTCGGAAGGGCGTCAAAGGGCCGATCCTCCTGTATGTATCAGGCATTCCTCTCCCCCCACTCAACTTCTAAATTCATACATGCAGATTTGTCGGTCCCCCCGGTACTGGCAAGACATCGCTTGGTCAATCTGTAGCTAAAGCTCTCGACCGGCCCTTCCAGCGAATCTCACTTGGAGGCGTGCGAGATGAGGGTGAAATTCGGGGGCACAGGCGAACGTACGTTGCCAGTGGGCCGGGGTTGATTGTGCAGGCGATGCGGAAGGCTGGAAGAAGCGATCCCGTTTTACTGCTGCAAGTTTTCTTATGCTTGGATTTGTGCTGACAAATTCTGACCGACATGCTACAGCGACGAGATTGACAAGATTGGAGGCAGCAATTTCCACGGAGATCCATCTGCAGCACTTCTCGAGGTCTTAGATCCAGAACAGAACCACACTTTCAATGCAAGTTGCTTCCTTCTCACTTTAAACCGTGTCTTCAACTGAAAGAAACCAGGACCACTACATCAATGTCCCCATTGACCTCAGCCAGGTGCTTTTCATTTGCACCGCCAATACTCTTGAGACCATTTCTGGTCCCCTTCTTGATCGGTGCGAGATCGTACAATTATCGGGATACACCTACGACGAGAAGATGCATATCGCGCGTCGGTTCCTTCTCCCCAAGCAGTTGAACGCCAACGGAATGCAGAGCGACCATGTACAAATTTCCGAGCCGGCCCTGATGACGATAGCGACGCAGTATACGCGCGAGGCAGGCGTGCGTAGTCTTGAGCGTGCTATCGGGGCGGTGGTAAGGTACAAGGCGGTTGAGTGGGCTGAGCTCGTCGATGCGGAGCAGGAGAATCGGAAGGGCGTGGAGTATGCTTCTGTTGTTGAGGAGATCCAGCTCGAGGCTATATTGGGCATTGCACGGTGGGATGGGGAGGAGCTGGAGAGAGAAGAACGGCGTGGAGTTGTTTATGGACTGGTCGTGATGGGTCAAGGCGAGGGTGGTATACTACCGGTCGAGACGATAGCGGTTCCCGGTGCAGGGCGGCTGAAGTTGACCGGAAGCTTGGGCGAGGTATGTTTTTGTCTGTCAGATTGTCTTGTTTCTCATTCGTACGTTGCACAGGTCATCAAGGAGAGCGGAGAAATCGCGCTGAGCTGGGTCAAGACGCACGCCTATGATTTGTGCATAACCAACTCGCGTGCTGAAGATCCTTTACGGGTTCCGGAGCTAATCGACATCCATCTGCATCTGCCTGCGGGGGCGCAGAAGAAGGACGGCCCGAGCGCGGGAATCGCAATGGTATATCCAGTCATTTTCTTAATTGCGTAGCTAGCGCTTATATGATATATTCTAGGTCTGTGCATTCGTATCGCTTCTGACTGGGGCGCGTGTTTCCACCAACATCGCCATGACGGGGGAGATAACGCTCCGCGGGCGGGTCACACCCGTCGGCGGCATAAAGGAGAAGGTCCTCGGTGCCCACCGCGCGCAGATAACGAAGGTTATTCTGCCATGGGCGAATCGCAAAGACGTAGAGCACGACGTCGCGATGGAGATTCGGAACGTGATGGAGTTCGTGTTTGTACGGACTGTGAATGAAGCCTTGGTCGCTGCGTTTGGCAAGGACACACTTGGGTGGAGGAATGGGCCGTTGCTTTTGGAGAGCAGGCTGTAGCAACTGAACTATATTGAAGCTGTAATGAATTTTATCGATACTTAACCATGTACCACTAATGCCCCTTCAAATACTTATTCAATGTACAATTTGGTTGCTTACGATGTGACAGAGGCAACTGATAGAGGTTCTACGTTGATAGCATTATTTTTTCTTCTTTTTCTTTACATTGGTCTTAGGTGTACTACTACTAGCAATTTCAATAGAACCACCTGCTGCTTCTGCCTCTACACCTTCTCCTTGTTCGATCTTGGTTTTCGCCTCCAAGAAAAACATGACATCCCGAAGCTGATCCTGCAATTCTTCCATTTTGGCGAGGTTATCGCTCTTCTCCTTCTCCAGCTGCTCCAAACGCTCTTTCGTCTTTCCAAGGTTTTTCATCAACCCTTCACTTACGGCTCGCTCTGTACTCAACTCCTTGTCGAGCCGACGAGCAAGCTCCGTCATTTTCTCCGCGCGGCTTTCTGCCTTTACTTTGTCCTTCGCGAGAGACGCTACCCTCTCTTCCTCCTCCTGTCTTTTTTCCGCCATATCCTCCTTCGACGTAGCCTTGTCTCTCTCATACTCGTTGCTGAGTCTCTCCAAGATACTGCGCAGCTCCCCAACCTGTGAATGTAGCTCATTGGTCTGCTCCTCGTAATACGATCGCTGAGAGTCAAGCTGCGAAGTCAGTAGATAGGAATATTCAATACCAATGGCCTCGATCTTTTCAGCACTCAGCGCATCGGACGGCCCCGGACCAAGACCGCCGTCTCGGGGACTAGTTCCCAATGACGACGAGGCGCTGGGCAACTCGACTAGCTTGCCGTCTGCCTTGTTCTGTATGAGGCGGTGGACGTAGCCGTCCCCAGCGTAGTCCCATACCCGTTGCGTCTCGAGCTCAAGAGCGTATAGGTGTGTGGTGGTCTGGTAGTGTGCCTGTGCATGGGCGCGGCCGTAGCGGCCGCATCCAATGTTGCCACAGATCAGACATATCCAGAGATTGGTTGTGGACTGGCAAGCTGAGCAGGCGGAGAGGGTGGGTGCGGAAGGGTTTGCGAAGGGGATGGAGCGCGGAGAGGAAGCTGTGGTGGGATGGGAGGATAGTAGCGTTTGCGAGTATCGACATACAGGACATCTAGGGTTTTCAAGTAAATTCACCAGCTGAAAGCGTGAAGTAGTTCGGGCTTACCTGCTGTCGCCCCATTTGCTTAGACACATGCAATGGAAAGTGTGTGAGCATGGGACGGTTATTAGTCCCGTCACAGCGGAATCCATGCGTTCCAGGCAAACTGGGCAGGTAGGTAATTCGTAAAGCGTTTGTGTCGACACCAGGCGTGATAATGCTGGGTCTTCAGCATCCACGGATACGGAGAGGACGCGAACGACATGACATATCTCCGGCTGACAGAACAGTGCACTAAGTATTTTGAGGGGATTGAAATGGAAAAGACGCACCCACCTCCATGGAATTGAACGATTTTCCATTATAAGCTTCTGCAAACTCTGAAGCATGAGCAGGATCCGAAAATTTAATCACAACGATGGAGCGATTGGGGACTGAATCTCTACGGAAAGGTTGGTGTTGCACTAGTCGAATATCTTGATCGCCCTTTCCACGTACCGAATAATCCTCAGATGAGTTATGCCTTCGGCAGCGGGAGCAACGAAGGCGAGAAAATCTGAAGGAGCCATCCACGAAGGAACTGCAAGGACACCCAGCATTACACCGTCGAATTCCGGTGAATCGGCCGTTACCGAAGATGAGGAAGCCTTTGGCCCATCGGAAGAGGTTGTCGGACCCTCACGAAACAGATGAACAGTCCCTTCAGGCAAATTGGTAGAACCAGATTGTGCTATCTCGTTAGGAATGAACACAGCGGTGGCCGTTTCTGTTCCACTCTCAATAAAAGATGTGCGTGCAAGAGTCACAGAGCACGTACGACCACCGTATTCGCGGGCTTTCCCAGACATTTTTTCGGTCATTTCAAAGTCTATCCAATCCAATCGGATGGGGCCGAATCTGTAGTCTTTGTTTCGTGGATTGAAAGTAGCGGTTCGACGAGTGGTCGGTTTCGGAGTGTGAGATGGTAATTTGGCAAATATGGAGGTTGGGGTGGATTCGTTTGGGAGTTGGGGGTTTCGTTGTTGGACAGAGATGCGAATGTGGTAGCCCCGCATTTCAGTTCTCCTGCATCCTCAGATTGTCGTGAATGATTCGAAACTGAAAGACTCAGAGTCAGAGCAGGTCAGAGCGCGCTGAACTCAATGATCTCATCATGATTCATTTGTTTCTTCTCCTTTCTCTTCACCCTCCCCGCGGGCTCACCCCAGCGCGCGTGTCGTTTTGGCGGTCAGATCGTCACTACTTGGCACACAACTCCCAGTAAATCCACAACTTTCATTCCTTCTTCGGTCATTCAAGTACGGTATACGGTAGTAATACGGATACCGAGCTGAGCCCGCTCAAAAATTTACCAGCGATCCTGACCTTGAAAGTCGTGTAAGATTGGCCGCATTTGCACTGAAAGCCATGGTCTTCTTCGCGCATGCGTGTCTTTATCTCCTGGAAACCGTTTCAGGGCGCGGGTTTTACTGCAGGACCTTCTCGAATACCCTGAACTCAAGGACCTTGGCGATGTGAAGCCACGATGTATGGCATGGCCGAGACATTTTTGTGATCAATCTGGATTCTGCGATCTCTTCCTTTACATCTATGAATTTAACTGACCGCTTGCAGTCTCCGAGAGGACAAGAGAACGCAGAGGGAGCGACTTGAAAGCGCAACGGTAACATTTGCCAAGGGGATTCTTTGTGTGTATTCTGTCTCACTTCCCGCACTCGGATTGGCCTTCCTTGATAACAAGAGACATATGAAAATGCAAGATCTTTCTTCTCAAATAAAGAACACGGTCAGTTCGCAATCTGAATCTGGCATCATGTACTTTCTGGTATCCCAATTCGTCTCATACGAATAGCGATCTTCGCCTACACAAAGAGGGGAATCTCACGGCCTGAGCGGATTGCCGCAAAGCTAGTCTATGCTGAACTCGGATTCAGAGACGCGAATCGCCGCGTCAATATGATGACGGATTCGCCGTCAGCAGGTCACGCCACCGCTCCTCTTCCCGAACTCCCATCATCCGATGGCCAACCTGAGAGCGTCCTTGTCCCAACTTGCACGGTTCATAACTTTCTATGCTACGGTCATGCTGAGCAAATTCAAACACGAATAATACAGGCTAAATTGGACTTCTCCCGTTTACTCGAAGCCTTTCACTCGGAGCACGCTCAAAGCGATCCAAAACGTTCTTGCAGAGGACTCTGCTCACCTCGAACTTCCAGAATGGGACAGGTTGATATTCTCCATTTCAATGGTCACCGTTGACTTCCTACTTATTATTCGCAGCATAGACAAGAAGCGGAGCGCCGCCGTTCTCATACCATTCTGTAATGTACTCGAGAAGCCCGGAATATTGCTCCAAGTGAGGGCTCGAGCCTTGCGCTCTCATTCTGGAGAAGTAAGGTAAGACGCACATCCAGCATGGTCCTGCGCATACAGACTGCACCCAGTTTTCCGGGAGGGAGAGTAGATGAACTATTAGATTCGAGTCTCCTCGACACGGCTTTCCGGGAAACCTCCGAAGAGATGAACATTTCAGTAGATAGACTAGAGCTGCTAGGCTCCGTGGGACCGCCCGAGAGAAGTCTCCACGGCCACACCGTCTGGCCGTTTGTGGTAACCATTTTAATCCACTGCGAAAATGCCTAGTTTGACGACAAACAGGGTTTTGTGCATGCAAATGCGAATACGAATCGTCTCTCCGCCGACTCAGACGAACCCCTTCCTTCTATAGATCTTTCCGCCATGAAACGGACCGTATCACAAGACGAAGTAGCCGCCATTTTCCACCTTCCTCTCATGGAACTGGCGAGTCCATCCAGACGTAGACGATATTTATTCCGCAACGAACGGCCGTATTGGGCAGTAGAGGTTTCGGATCTAGTGACAGCTGAGGATGGGTCACAATTCATCAGCAGTTCCGTCGAGGAATCTATGGAGGATGAAGTGGGCTCGGGCCGCGAGGGTAGGCTCGAGGTCTGGGGATTAACGGGCTGGTATCTTGGGCTCCTCTCCGATAAACTTGATATGCTGAATACGCTTGAGTCTGGGGCTGACCTATGAATGGGTTGTTAGAATCTGTGATATGTTATGTATAGATGTAGAGTGGAAGTGTAAGCTTACACTGTATAGCACGAGTTATCGAGGAGGGGTATCTTCACCCGTCGCGGGCTTGACTGCTCGCAGCCGCAGCCCACTCGGTACTCCATGCTCGACGCGGGACGCGTCAATCGTTTTCTGCCGTTCATCCTGCCTTTTTGCAGCCGATTTTTGTAATTTTCGACGAGGCTGCGAGGCAGAACGCCTCGAGGTCCAAATGAGATACAAAACGGCTTCTGAAATGGCAACTACAGCTGCAACAAACAGCGAGAACAAAACTTGCTGTTCCACGGCTCAACAAACAGCAAAATTTAATGATGAGACTAACATACCCATTCACGTTTCCAGCCAGTTTGCCCTGCAGCCCACCAAGCAGCGAATCCAGACCCGAGAATACTCAAGAGAGAGTTCAGGAGGGCAGTGATAGCTTTCCTCTCCGCTACTCTGAGAGCTTGAACTTCCTCGGGACTCTTTTCAGGGACGTAAAGAGGAAACTTGCGTTCCGGCGAGGAGACTGTTCCAGCTAGCAGAGCGACCATAGAATATGACTGTAGCTCCAGAGACGCTGACTCGAGAGCGGCTTGGCCCGCAGGAGTTCGAGACCATTGAGATATTGACTGCAAAAGCGAATAGGGCACAGTAGGCGGCGCAGGTTCCGAAAGGTATGATTTGAGCTCCTCGGCGAGGTCTGAAGGTAGTAGAGGAGGGAGGGAGATAAGATTCTCGCGCAGATGAGGTTCAAGACTGATATTGAGAGCACTCATGTTACAACGCAAGATGGCAAGAGCAGATGAGTGCACCACGACAAACAACAGACAACCCAATTCATCTTGGCAACTTCCACGATGATCTCTCGCAATTCACAGTCGGTATAAGCAGGAGCCCTCTGGCTTCAGTCTTGGCTTGCATCTTTAATCTCTTCGCGGTCGTGTGCCCCATCTGCCTCGAGCTTTCGACATCAACCGATCCAGCGACTCAACTGGCAACAGGGTTGAAGGAATCGGAACAAAAGTCAGCCACTGGTTTCTGTGGTGGCTGCGCATCACCAGCATCCACACCGAAGTTGGCAGAGAGCAGAGTCTGGTGCTCTTACGCCAGATCGCCGCAAGACAGTAAGGAACATTGTGTCAACTGAAACTTGGGGATATCCTACGGAATAAGGCCCTACAATTTCATCCAGAGTCCGGCGCTTTCCCCGGGCCATGGCGACGGTTTCTCATTCTCTGCTTGGTGAACTAAAACGGTTGGGCTTGACTTCTGGGATTTTTCGTGTCCAGCAACAGAACACCTTCTAGGGCAGTGAAAGCGATTGGGGCTGCTCTATAATTTTGCCCAACGGTTATTCTCGTGGCTCGCGCTGCTTATTTTGAGCGCTAACTCAAACTTGACACTGGCAACGATCCTTCCCGTGATTGGACTGTCAACAACATTTGCTCAAAGACAGGTGGACGTGGCACTCTCGAGGTACAGAACCGTGCATCGAGGTCTGACTCGATTGAATTGTCGTGCACTGTTGGTATCTAACTGAGGCTATAGCAGAGGTCCCGCGTCTCTTCCTCATCCACCAACGCCTGGTCGCACCTTTAATGTGATCCTCAATTGTTGCGACAGTAACTGAACCCGGATGTGCCGACCACCATGATAGTGAGCCTCATGCTTTTCTTCGCAGAGAAATTAAGAAATCCTCACGAGGAGTATGAACCGCGTCCAAATTTTTAAAATCTCTTTGAGACATCACGGCACAATTATGCGACGCCAACGTCGTGTCGTAGGAATCATTGAATCGCGCGCAGCTATTCAGTATATCCCCCCGGTTTTTTCCAGATGGCTGATCTTTCTATTCATATCTATGAGATATCCATTCAAATGACCGGGGCCCGCCGCCTATTCCGCCGGCTCATTCTGTGTGCACCGACTGCTCTAACTCCCGACTATCTCGACCTATTCAGCTACACGGCGGCCTCGGGCGAAATCACTACTCCGCAACTCCTCATGCTCTCTAGGCGTCTAAACTGTATCCCCTGGGACTGGCGCCACCGTTAGGAACACCGCTGTTCCCCAAACTGCGCCTATGCTTACCGAAACCTTCTCAGCCCTTTTTGGGTATGCCTAACACGCCGCCCGAGTAATTTCTCTCGAAATCCCATCTCCTGCCACCCCCGGTTCCAACAGAGCGTTAACCACGATCCACACAACAGGATCCTGATGTTGTTGTTGTGCGACCGTCGGCATTTGAGCCGCCGGCTTTGTTGGACGTTAGCATACGTTATGCTACCCCGAGTTGGCCTAGCACCTGGTCTGCGTTCACTGGCAGCATCGTAAGATTCGTAACCTTCGCATTGGAGTCGGTGGGCGAGGTGACCCATGCGGTAGTCGTATAGTGGAGCAAAATTTTGAATTTAAATTTTCAGAGTAGAAAGATATCGGCAAGCCTCGTCTGACCCGCACCCCGGTGTGACCATCTTGTTCTCAGCTGAGCGATCATACAGCACGATGTCGACTTATTGAAACAAATATCATAGAATACCCATGTTTTCTAGAATTCTTCCTACTACGCATCAACTTCGGGAAACCTGTGCACACCGACGAAAAGCGGCGCGCCCGCCCTAATAGACGTCGGTCACGGTGATGGGCCTGGTGATGGGCCTGGCACAGGTTCCGCTTTCCCAGAAAGGAATCCTGTACTTCTCAGTGGAAAGTTCTCGTAATGCTGTGCCACGGCATCAAGGCTGTCCAAGAAACTTCCAGGAAGAAGTAAACGGTTTTGAGGAGGTATAGAAGTGGTCTATGAATCCGTATGTTATGTGTACGAAAGAAATCCATCTGCGTCCTCCATTGCGACGAGGGAACTTGGAAATTACTACACGCCGATTGACTTGCGCTTCGAGCAGTCGCGAACACCGACTCGAAGTCTTGGACACTGAAAAATATGCTGGAAAGCGGGACAAGGAGAGCATTTGGCAGGAGACGTAGGGGCTGTTCATAGGTACAGAGATCGCGGTGCAATGTCTTCTAGAGTATACAGCAAGAAGCTATGTCAACTATAAATTCGACGTGTATCGCGTTCACTCGTCCTCTTCCTCTTCCTCCTCTACTAGGCGCCGCCGTGAGCCGCCAGCTCGACCGAGGGGGCGGACTCTGTGTTCTTCGGGGTCTTCCTCCTCGCTCTCCACATCCATGATATCCTCGCGTTCCTCTGGGGCCTCTTCGTCTTTCGAGCCACCCGAGTCGCGTCGTCGTTTTGTGGTATGTAGCTCGTTTATTTGCGCGTCCAGCCTATCCAACTCATCATCCGGATGTTTCCGCTTACCACCCGCATCTGAGTCCTCTTCACCGTCACTATCGCCGACGACAAAGCCGTCGTGCTGATAGTCCAGGTCTTTCTCCTCTTTTTGATCATCCGGAGGTCGGTGCTTCGATCGTCGACCGGAAGCTGCTCCTTCATCCTCTTCCTCGTCTGAACCGTATAACGCATTGGGTTCATCATCATCGTCGCTCCATACGCTGGCACCACGCGATTTCCGCGAAGCTCGCCGCTGCCTGCCCTCTGAATCTGCTTTTCTCTTGGATTTTCTCGCATTTTGCTTTATTAATTCGTTCTTTTCACGGTCCAGATCCACTGTAGGATCAGGTGCCATCCGCAGACGCGCGACTTTGTTGTGCTTTTGGCCGACGGCGCGAACCAGCATGCGATGCGTCTCTGACTGCATGCCGGTGGGTGTAAGGGTCATATATCCGGTGACAAGCGCTTCCGATTGCAGCACTTGAGATCGTTTGTGCTGTGCCACGAGATACGTGAGGCCTTGTGATTTTCGTACTTGGGCAGGTTGCGGTGAAGCGCCAAAGGACTTGCCACCTGATGTGTCGATGCTTCGGCCTATGTCGAAGAGTTCTTTTCCGAGGCGGAGACTGAGTGAACCGTCCGACCAGCGAATAACGCGACTATTCGATTGCCTTTGCTGTCGTATTTTCTGGTGAGAAAAGCGCACAAAGATGAAAAATGGTGGGCACTCACGTCGCGACCGTCCGAATCTTTAGTCCATCTCCATCGCACAGTATTTTCAACCTTGAGTTTGATGGACATGCTCTTTTCGCGAAGGGTTTCCGCCTGCTGTGCTTCGTTTTCCTCGTGTTCCGGGCCTATGTATGTTTCGTGGTGGAAGGGCTTCGAGTCGACTTTGACGAAATTGGGCATCCGGATAACCCAGTTCTAGCGCGCGCACGTCAGTTCGCTATCCGTAGCAAGAGGCGTCGCGCACTGACTTCACCCTTGGAGCTTTTGGGCATAGGAATATTGGGAAATTCAACTAGAGCTTCTTGAATTTCAACTTCAATCTCAGGCGGCGCTTCCTCCTCTTCATACTCCTGAGCTCTACGCCGCTCGCGTTCGGTCGATGATACATTGTCCGACGATGCTGCCGGCGACGCGGGTCTGCAATAAAATTTTATTGCGGTCCTACCTCATATTCCCGTCGACTCCGAACTTACTCGTCGTGTTTTGGCGCTTCGAGCTCTTCATTGCCGAAGAGATCTTCCATCTCCTCGTCCTGCTCTGCCACGGCGGGCTCCGCGTCCATTACCTGGTCGTGTTTCATGGATGGTTCGTCGGTATTCCATGGAACGAGAGCGCCAGCCAAGGAAGACATGATGAGCACTGGTTGAGTTCGGCAAGCGTGGTAGACCACGCGAGTTGCCTTTTCCGGAAGGTCACGTTGTGACCTAAACAAATACACAGCCACTTACCCTTGCTTGACCTCGCCGACGAGCGCTAAAGAGCCCGCCCTCCCGACCTTCTCATGCTGTGTCTGTCGCGCCCCTACTATTCCATTCGATTTTTCTACCGACTTATTTCACCTCCATGTGCCCTGTATCTGTTCTAAGTCCCTGACTGCCCTTGCTCGCTGCTGGTGTTTCACCAACTTGTGCTTTCCCTGTGCTGCTCAGTCTCAGGATTATCTGTTCACGGGTGCTCTAGGTAACCCATCGGTTGGTTGTTGGCCTCCCATCTCCACTTCATTCGTGTGAACATCCATAATCAAGGCTTAATCCGGCACAGAGACAATATCTTTTCTGGCAGTCTTTGGGCAGTCTCTGGCGTGGGTCCGGCGTCTTGATCAGGCACTATGCTCAAATGATGTTTCCAAGCCATCACATCATCAACAGTTTTTAAGATCATTCCGGAGAAAACGATCTACGGAAACAAACGATGGAAAGTCACGTCGTCGGCAGTACTTGATTAGGCAGTGCTTATATGTGGTTCCCGCCTCCGCTCTTTGTCTTAAGATTTTTCCTCGTCGAAGATGCCAGTAAAGCAGTGAGCTCTTCAACTACTTATAACGCGCCGACTCTCGTTGCTGAACATCGTTGCAAAGCCTCCCCTCACTCACTCCGGCAAACAGCGACTCAAAGTCCTACAAGGGCAACTCTACCAAGCTGCATACTTACAGTCCAGCATCTCTACCTCGCGTCATGTCGGGGTTTCCTCATTACGTGCGCCGATTTTCGTCTTCAAATTTTCTCGTTTCTCATACATCTTGCAATCGCATTAGCCTCGTGGGTACAACACAAGTCCAGATGAGCAGGACGCGTCTTCCGAACACTTGTTCGATCCCAGTCAGCAGTTCCCCACCTTTATCCCTTATCCGGAGCAGATATGGGATGCTCCGGAACATGTTGGCGATTACAACTTTACCATCGACACGTCCGCCGTCGCTCCAAATTCAGGCATCGCGAACTATGACTATCCCCCGACTCAGGCCCCATACCCTACCACACCTCAATGGCCCCACCATGCGCCGCGACGAGCCTCCGAAGCTGTTACCTCCCTGTCCCACCCAGGGTGGGGTGTTGATCCTCATCGCCGTGCCTCCGAAGGCTCCATCGCCAGCTCCGCTGGTCATCCCTCCAGCTCTGCGTACGTTCTGCCCGATTTTGATGAGGCCTCCTTCGCTTTCAACAACCCATACCACGGATACCCCGGGCAGCACGTCTCGCCGGCAGCCTCGACTGACTTGCTTCTTTCCCCCTCCGGATACGGCTCCCAGCATGTCTCGCCTCACACAACTCCCCCACTCCATCTGACTCCGCCAACGACGCCCGGAGGTAGCCAAAGTCACCTCACTGCCTCGCCCAGTCCGGATCTACAGTCACCGTTACTACCATACTTGCAGCAGCAACCGCTGCCCAAGGTAAGTTAATTCCTCGATTCCTTCTCGTGACTCCCATATTGACGAACTCGTTGTAGCAGGAGGAACGGTCTGCGCCTGTGTATACGCACCGGGACCAGCTTCAATTTTTCAAGGACGCATTGTCCCTCCCTTCGGCCGGCGTCTCTGGTCCTTTCGTTCCGCAGCTGATGTACAAGCCGCACACGAATAGCGATCGCCGCCGGTATGTTGAGGAGGTTGATATGGAGCCACCTATTCATTTTTGGGTGGAAAATCCTTCGGAGTGTGGAATCCCGCTGTCCGATGCCCTGCACTCTCGTGTTAGAAGGCTGCTAAAGCGGGATGAAACAGTCTTCGAAGGACGTGGGCCCAGTGTATCTATTCGGCTTGAGGTGTGTTGCAATAATTGATTTTCACTTGGAAGATGGTCTAAATCATTTTTCAGTGGCCTGGTTATCGGCAATGGAGCAGACAAATCCCTACAAAAGACTTTCGCAGTCCCCCTGGCCCCATTACACGGGCCAAGTTGGCAAAAAATGTTGCAAAATGCGTTCAACGGTTTATCCAGGTGCGTTGCTGTTCGTCCGTTTTTGCGAACAAGGAAGCTGATAGTCGCGACTTACAGGAGCGTCACACTCAACCGATGGAGGATGACGCAGACGCAAGATGGAGAGTTGGTCCTGGACCGAATCAAATCAAATTGGAGGACCTTGTCCTTGTCAGCATCCACCATGTCTCGATGGGGAGCTGGCAACCGCACCTCAGACTGCGACGTCCCCTCTGATTTTGAGGTTTCTTGCAGGCAACCTCCTTCACCTTCTCCACTTTGTATTACCATCCTTCGAGGCATGTTTGCTTCAACACATGCTCTGCTCATAAGTACATTAGGTAGTATTATTATTGCGTTTGACTCGCTATCGTCGTCTTATCCTCCCTTCAGGAAGGAAGGAATAGTCGTAAATTGTACTAGTATCTGTACCATTTTCCCTTGCACCACAAATATAATGCCTCGCTCAACTCTCCGGATGCGATCTCCACGCAAATCTTCAGTTGATCCGTTGATGTGGAATCAGAGAATGAGTCTTGTTTACATAATTCTCTCGTCATCTCAGTGCCTCGGCCATGTCGGCCAAGGCTTCTACGGTCGACGCACTTTACCGGGAGTCCGATGCCCGTGTTGAGTCTGAGACGCGAAGCCTCCTGGATAATGCACACGGAGGGGAGGATACCGTCGTACCGCACTACCGAACATGAGTTGGCGCCGTCCTCACAATCTCCGGAAGCCGTAGCTACAAAAAGAGCTATATCCGAGGCCCAAATTTATCGTTTTGAAATTCGTTGCCTTGAGTTGAGCCCTTTCCTTGTACCCTAATGGGGTTTGCAGTCATTTTGCCGCTGCAGTCGGCGGTCGCGTCGCGTTCACGTGATGATAACCTTGTTCCCAAAATGGAACAAAAAGGAAGACCATTTTGGGAACAAGGTCAGAGAACAAGGGCAGATGTTATAAAGTCCAGCGCGACCAATGAGAGATAAGTTCTGGGTTGCCATTCTTCCCGATTTCCACAAGCGCGGAGTGTGCAGTGATGATGAGGGATGGGTGCCTTGGAGTCGCGATTGTGTCGCGTCGCGTTATGGTGGTTCAAGGTATTGGATTTCGCGTGAATTCCCGCACCGCAATTAACTAACAGCAGAAACAGCTGCGAGATCACACACAAGAAGGGACTGGCCCTTTCTTGATGTGTACACCTTTGTACCTTTTAGCGCAGACCGCGTCTTCCTAGCCACGAACGTCCCCAAAGCACGCATCACCACCAGCGACATCCTTACCATTTTCCCGCCTGACGACATCCTCCGCACGCGCAACCTCTCTGAGGGCATGCTGCAACTTCCCGAAGAGGCGTTTGCCGAATTTATCGAGCTCAGATCTCGTACCCAAGAACGTTACACCAAGATTTGGAATGCATTAGCGCTTTCGCGTTAATAGCGAGACGATTTGACTTTTGTTATCCCGGTTCTGTTACTGTGTTACTTGTCATGGGTCGTGAATTTTTCACCGCAATAGCGTCGTACTTGTATCATATCAATGTTCGTTCATTCATGTAATTCTTTTGCATTACCTTTCGTTCGTAGCACTGTATTTCTATAAATTCACTGGGTCGTTGAAGAGCGACTTACATTGGGCGCTCATCCAAAAACTGCGAGAAAACGAGCATCTTGTCAAGGTCATGATCGTGATTCAGAGATTGAATCTCAGGAACTAAGGTTTGATGGTCTTCGACCGGGTTCTCGACTTGAACTTGGGTTATCAACCATCTGCTCTAGCATTGATATCGTCAGACACCCCAAGTACTGACAGATCACACACACTATCCAGGATCTCCTAGTTTAAATACGACCGCATTTGATGCCCTTGTGAAGCTCAAGCTATATCTCCGGTGTAGTATACTTCGTTTAATATGTAGTTTCAAATTGAGAACTTGGCTCCACGACAGACCCATGCAACGATAGACGGCCGACGTTCAGAACTCGATGCGTTTTGCGGGTGTTTTCAGATCGAGTTTAACCTTCGACTTGGCTTGCTCCCATTGCTCACGTCTTCGCGAAGCTTTCGGACTGTGTCGTCTTTTGGCGTATACTCGAGTATAAAAATGGGTGGTTGCTATATCCCTCTGAGCTAGAGTATGGACTTGTGTGTATAGCTAACGAAGTGAGGGAATTACCTGATTCTTATTTATTAGCACGAATAAACATACCTGAACGGCAGGAATATTGGCAGGTTCACTCATGATCTTGAAGTGATGCTCTCAATTGGAGCCACCAAAGTGCGGTCTGCCCTCTTGCCCCTTCGGTGATTTATATAGCTGGAGAGGTCGGGCAGGTCAACTTCGGGGCGATTTGATGAAAAGACGAAGGTGGCGGAGATACCTCTGGCGATGAAGTTTGTCAACATGAAATTTCGACGACGAGAATTCTGAATCCATGCGTCGCATAATCGGCGAACGACTTTGCACTTCAACGCGTACAACGAGAGCACTGCGGTTCATACCTTGCGACGCGCACACTCCGAGATGCATGACTTCGCAAAGAGGGGAGTTCTCGTTCAAGCTTGGTTCAAGCCGCCGTTGTTAAGCCATGAGCTGAAGCTAGCCAATATCCATGCAGAGGTAGTCCCACGAAAACGGGCATACTGAGGACACGAGACAGACTCCATATATGCCTCGTCCGACTCACTGTTTAACTGTTTTGGCTGTCTTGTTGTGCTTTGTGCCAAGCTCCTTTGTTTGCGTCTTATGTCACGGCAGTACTTGACAGCTGATTGACAGCGGTGGCTGTGACATCATCAATGTCGTATTCACACGGAAATTTCAGAGATCTTTGGAAAAGAGTACAGACATTCTGTTGTACTGAAGCAAACCCTTACCTCTAGCCTTCACCCAAGTCCCAGATTTTGCTCACAATTTACCGAAAAGAGAATGATATCTAACCCAGTAAAACATGAGATAGCATTGAGGACAGCGGATAAGATACGTAGGGGAGACAACTATACACGAATACGAAAACGATACCATACAAGGCCACGGACAAGGTGACAAGAAACCAGGCACTAAGGAGAAGTAATCTAGGCGCTAGCGAAACATGCGAAAGGAAATAAGATACTACCTAGAAAGGTGAGCCGAAGATAATAATATATGTAGTAAGTATAAGGAGGATCGGCGTCGATACATGCGAGTGAGATGCGTAAGTCGATCGGAGAGGTAGAGCGTGCAGAGACGACGTGGGGGTGACGTGAAAGGTCGGAACCATAGAACGTAGTAGGCATGAAACGGCGCGATGGCTGGTCGCGACCAGTCGTCGAGGGAGTCATGCGGGGGGACGTACATATCATACGGTGTGCGTGAACAATCGGCATAGCGGCGTTAAAAACATGAAAGTATATCTCGGCCATGATCGGTTCGTGTGCGTCGCGCGTCTTGAAGGGATGGCAGCAAAGGGCGGCAGTGCGGTTAATGCAAGTCATGCATTCTGAAGAATGAGTTTGACGAAGCTGTCTAGTAAATCTCGACGGGCATCGTCAGGAAGGTGGTTTGCTTTGCGAAGGAGACGTTCCACGCGCGTCACAATTCCCGTCGGCCCATCGAATGGAATTTCGTGCGCGTCGAAACGATGCACGTCTGGGCCAAACCAAAACATTTAGTAACTAAGCTCCTCGTACGACGCAGACGGAGAGCAAAAAGCAACAGGGAAACTCACACTTCTTGAAGCTACGATAACCGTCTTCGTCCAACGCATTGCGAAACACCTCTGCAACTTCCTTCCCTTGCTGCTCACGTCGACTAGCGCTGAGACTGCGACCGAAAGACGACTCGGGCATGACTGCATTCTCCCGCACTTTTGTCGGGGCCCACGCAAGCCCCAAGCCCAAGTCCAGCGAACGACCTTTTTTCCCAGATCGATATCAACACTGACGCCCGTGTGCGTTGAGCTGGTACTTGAAGTCGAAAGGCTCGCACTGTGACCTTTTGGCGACTGTGGCGGCTTCAGTCGGTCGTCCGTCTCCAACTGCGATCGGTCCCTCTCTCGCGAGCGTTCGCTACCCCCAGATACTTCACGTCGTATACCAATGGGCAACGACGGTACCGGAGGCTCGAATGAAAATTTTCCGTGCTGTCGTTCCTTTCCCGTACTAGCACCACCCTTTGACGATGACTTTCCCAGACCCAACCCGTTCGTCAGCTTCGTCAGCCCCGCACTAAGACGCTTTCCCGTACTCCGCCCCCAACTACTTGTCGCTCCGGTGACATTGCTGTGTGATGCCGAGGTCGATGTCGACGCGCCAGTGTGATTAGGCTCAATCTTTTCTGGAGGTGTTGGCGGTGGTGGGACCACTCTGACGGTTCGATGTGCTGCAGACGTCGATGCATAAAGTCTTGCAGCACCGACTCCAGCCATTCCAGATCCTGTACTGCGCTCCTGCCGCCCATCTACCGATGCGGTTCGGATGGGCTCTCGATCCCGCCTGGTGCGCGAACCGACACCAAGAGAGCTTCCTCCTCCCCGTGAGCTCCATCCTGGACGTTCGAAATCAAATGAACCATGTTTCCGCCCGGTACCTGCGCTGATGGAGCTCTTGAGGCCCGGGGCTGTTGCAGTCATCGAGGGTGCAGCTGCAGATGTTGTCGAAGTTTCTGTCACGGTCACATCACGCTTTCTGATCGCCGATGACATAGGGGCGACAGTATCCTCTGCTTCCGCTTTCCACTCCTCTATCCCACCCAGCTTTGCGCCTGGCCTATACGAACGATATCCATGCGACGAATCTATCGACGGCCGACGTTCTCGTGTCGAAAGTGATGATGTCGACGTCGTGGTCGTCGCAGCGCTCGCCCGCGGCCCCGATTGTAGCGCCCCCATCGAATTTACGCGTACGCGTTGGGCGGGAACGGGAAGGGTGGAACCAGTAGTGGACGTCCTTTGACCTACAACGGAGCCCCGCGGGTTACTGACGCTACTTCTGACACGCGGTGTAGATGGAGCGTTAACGGCACTCGCAGTTCCCGAGAGTACGCGAGGACGCGCCGTACTGGCACCAATGGAGCTCATGCTACTACCGCTCTGAATTCGGGAGGCAGGTGTGGGCGTAACGGGTTCATGGACGCGCCTTGTCGTGCCCACCTCCGACATGTAGCGCGAAGGCCCCGGCTTAAGGCCACCAAATTCTGCAACGACTGTCGACGGAGAGATGTGAGCTCCTGCCGTTGGCTTATGGGACGTTGTGGTCGAGTTTCTGGGGGTGGGAAGTTTTGAGGAAGAGGCATGGGATGTCGTGGTGCCCGACCGTGTCGTGGGAGACGTTGGCGGAGGTCGTTCAGGATTGGATACCGACACCCGCATCCCCGTGCCGACGAAGAATTTGGAAAAATTGTCAAGTTTTGAAGATGACGGAAGGCCTTCGCCAATAGCTGGCTTTGGTTTTGATTTTGCGAACTTGGCGGAAGACGGTGTGGGCGATGCGGCGCCGGCGCGATGAGGCGACGCCGACTTCTTGCCCGCTGGGGAAGGCGAGGGGTTCTTTGTGGAGGGGGTGTTTGGCCGACTGCCATGGGAAGACTTTCTTGGGCTAGGGAGCGGGATGCCGAAGAGGCTGAAATTCTTCTTGGCTGATTGCTTTGCTTCGGGCGAGTGGGACGCAAGGGTCGCCGCTGAAGGCTCCTCCTTGACCGGTAAAGGGATCCGTGAAGGGGGGGCTGCGCGTTTTCGAGGCGTAACTTTCGTGGGCGTTACGGTGCTGGCGGTGTTTGTAGTCGCACCGGAAATCGGCCGGGACTGAAGCAATTCGGGCGGTTTATGAGGGCCATTCGGATCCGCTTTAGCATCTTGAGCATTGGCGGGGAGAACGGGAACGTCGACAGTGGGCTCGGCTTCTGCCTCGTCTCCTGCCTTTGATCGAGACGCCGAGCGTGATCTTGAGGGAGAGATAAGATTGAGGATCTGCAAGCGAGACTGGCGTGTAAACAAACGGAGCCAACGAAGCAAGACGAATTTTTTACGCCGTCGGCTTTTGTAGGCCGCGCTTTGACATCGTTGGCCAACTCTTGGAGCATATCCTTCGTCAAATTCAGCTTTTCTGAGCGCCGAACGGCGGAAGGTGTTCCTGGCTGCACCACAATCAGCTTATCACCTTGAAAGAAATACTACGCGACGGTACATACATTTGAAGAGACGCGCCGCCTGACGGTAAGACTGCTAGAACGAATGAGGGAAGCAAACTGGGAAGAATCCGGATCAGGTGTGCCTCGAGGCAAGACCAAGTTAAAGTAGCGTTACATCCAGGTTGGGAAGCTTCTTGCCCAGTAGCGAGAGACTGCGACGGACATTTGTGCTGCCCGTTGTGCTGCTATTTGAAGGGTCTTCGCCGCCAGCCTCGCCGTCGTCCATCGACGTCTGGAATTACTCCGAGTCCAATGCCGTCACCCCGACGCACGATCACGTGAAATCTCCCTTTCACGCGTTCCGGCTTCTTCCGATGCCCAATCCAGCTTCAATCCAGACAAGGCGGGAAGCCACAAGAGATCCGACATCGTGAATAGAATGTATTGGCACTACAATGAATTACAATCGCATGTTGGGCGGTAATCAATAAGAGGAATAAATTTAGAGAGAAAAGATGACTACAAAAATGTGAAAAATGAGAGCCAGCAGCAAATGCCCGAGCTTCTACTGCGTCGCGTTTGGATCTCGGTAAATCTGCAAATAACTCAGTATCGACCTCGTCATCACGGAAGAAAGACAAACCTTCAAATCCCAGATATTGCCAATCTTCTTGGCTTGGACGTCCTCCTCCATCGGTTCTGCGGGTTCGTCTCCAGTCTCCAGCTTAAGCCCTTGCTCGTTGGCCAGGTGGAGCAAACAAATGAAGCAGAAACTTGTACTGATCTCTTCCATCTTCTCCTTCGGATACGACCGCTGCAGACCGGAAATGACGGAGCCAAACACCCGACCGTCGGAAGGATCCGTTGGCGACCTTTCATCCGCATCTACATCCTATAGAAGACAGTTAAACCATTGAACCGCAAAACAATATGAAGAAACCCACCATGCTACTGTCCTCCTCTTTCGACGGGGGCACAACAATATCAAGCCCTTTCCAAATGTTGTCCTTGAGCTTCCGCACATCAACCCTCTTTGCACGCTTAGCATAGTTGACAAACTCGGGCTTGACCCGACGCGTCTTGCCCTGCGTCGCAGCCAGAAGATCTTGCTCGCCAGGCTCGATGTCAATCCCGGGACCACCGCCGTCTCCGTCATCATCGTCAAATCCAGGCCCATCGTACTCGTCATCATGGAAGAACTGGGTATTGAACGGTATGGCGCCTCCACCCCCAGCTAAAAGGCAAGTCAGTAAATGGCCCAGTAAACAGAGTAACAGGACAGACTGGCGTCATCATCATCGTTTCCAGCGGCTTGGTCGGCGGCCGCCTGAGCCCAGAAATTCTCGTCCACCTCACCATCACCATCCTCGTTGTAGCGAACGTTACGTCCTCCCACCTTGAGCTAGAAGAAATCGGCACATGAGCAAGCTGTGCTTCAACCAGCGACTTCGAACAAACCTGGTACTTGGGTTTCAAGAATAGCGATACCAATTGACGACTGGTGAAGTGCATATCGTCCGGCAAGCTGTGATCATCTTTCTTCTCCTTCTCCTTGCCTTTCTTCTTGGTCTTCCGTGCAGCGGGCCCAGTTCCAGGAAGATTGATACCTGCGCCCTTGCCAGTAGCTGGAGCGAAAAGTTCCTTCGTGAGCTCGTCCAAATCCTTGTCCGCCGGGGTAGTAAAGTCAAGTCTGACCGCCTCCTTCTTCTCTCGCCGCGGCTTAGCGGCCTGTTTTGCACTAGTCTCAGCATCCACTTGGGGAAAAAGTGAGATTGTGGAATAACGCAAATCGGGGGCAAACTTACGCCTCCGAATAGTTTTCCTCATCTTCCAGTGTTCGGGACCTGCCCATGCCCCATTCTTGGTGAGGGTTTTGTCGAAGTAATCCATGATGCCGCCCTCCCCGTCTGCGTCACCCATCGCCATAACCAAGTCGTGAGGCGGCCGGCGTGGGTCAAAGGGCATCGTGCCACCCGGTCCTCTATGCATACCCGCCTCTTGCTCACCCGCCAGGCCGCATCCATTGGATCCATTTGAACCGCCGAAGTCGTCTCCGGTGTAGTCGCCCACGAAATCCTCATTAACCGCCTCCGCCCCAGTAAAAAAATCCTCCTCCGCCGGCGGAGCATCAGCATCCGGATTCATGCCATAGTCAGCGGGTCCGCCATTGTTGTCGTCGTCGTCGTCTTCGTTATCGAAATGATGTGTGTTGTCTTGGAAAAACGTAGTCTCGTCGATGGTACCAGCGGATTGTGAAAAGGAAAAGTCAGCGAGGGATGGTGCAATTTCCTTGTCTTCCACAATAGAAAGATCGGGCAAAAATTGACCTATTCAATTCAGTTAGCAATGACTCCGATTCTATGAGAAGACTCACTGCGAAGTTCGGTTAAATCGATTGCTTCTTCGGGCTCGTCCAAATCCTCCTCGTCATCCACCTTCCCCACAGAGTCGCTAGCATCGAAAATGACACGCAACCCAGCTTCGCTCCCGGTTCCCAAACTGAGATGATTCATGAGTAGACCCTGCGCACCACCCTCATCGAAGTCGGCGCAAGTTTTCTTGAAGAGGGGGTCCACACTGAACTCGAGTTCGAGTTTCTTGCTACGCAACTGGGCAGGATCTTTGGCAAGGGTCGCAGCAGGTCGGTGGCTCTTCTTCTTTTTCGCAGTCGCTTCTTCGTCTGGATTGTCTGAGCCATTTCCATCGTCGTCTTCGTCTTTCCCATCATTGGCAAGATTGCTGAGAAGCTTTCCAGTCTCGGTTGTTACACTGTCAACTCGGCTGGTCCAGATTTTGACGCAGCCATCGAGAGTACAGGACGCGCGCTGAAAGTTTATGGAGTTGCCATCGTCATTGCGCAACAATGACATGTCGTGAAAGTAGTCTATGAGCGCGAAATTCCACGAGTTTCCTGCATTGATTTTCTAGCGTGGACCTACATAAGCTCCAAGTCTTACGAACGACCAAGCAACAACTTACATTGTCGGTCGCCATCTTCATCCACTCGTCGAAATTCGAGCTCAGAATCTCGAGACCAGCGCCCGGCTCGACTATGGGTGCGGCGACAGAGTTCAGGGGTTGTTTCTGCCTAGCGGTGCGCGATGTTTCAGCGAGGTCACCACTAGAAGCTTCATTGGACGGTCCAGCCTGCGCGTTGTCGATTATAGTGATCTTTGTGCTTTTGCGGCGTCTGCGTTTCTCTGCGGTATCGTCGTTTATGTTACGGCTCTTGAGGGGTTGTCGCGGGGGCGAGTCTGCGAAGGAAACATCGTGAACGTCGCTGAGTCTTTTCTTGGTGATACGCTGGGGACGCGGCGTTTCCTGTTCTTCGGCGTCTGAATCGTCTGCGTATAGCGGTTGCGACCCTCCGTTGCGCGGCATGGTGCAAGTTCAAACAAAGTGGTGTTGGGTCACGTGTCTGACGCGTGTGTCACAGTCACTCGTCACACAATTTGAATTTCTTCCCTTCCCTCATCTCCACAAAGTAAACTTTCGTCGTTCTACTTTGTAAAACGCGTCGTATCGCGAAGTTGTAGCGTATAACTCTGACCACAATTGGTTGTTACTTACTTGTATAAAAAATTACTGAATCACGGAAAAGTCCGATCTGCCTGTTCACGTACGTACGCTCAACGTCCTTGCTTTCAACCTTCACACCTACCTGCGCTCGATTTCTGTATCTCTTTCCCGTATCAGCTCTGATATCCACGGACTGACCCAATACTTCATAAGCTCCTCCCTCTTCAAATATCTGGCTCCTTGGATCTTCCCCAAACAGCCCTTTCTTTCGTGTCAGTAGTAATCGGTCTGCATAGTCGTCGAACGGGGCAAACCTCGGTGCCACATTGACAATCAAACGCCTGGTCCATATGCCACTCTGTGCTTGGATAAAAGTAGGTAACTGGCCCATATGTTATTCTCATCTGTCGCATCGAGTTCGGGCCTCTCACCTGAACTGCCCACTTCAATGTCCTTCAGTGCTCTGATGTGCCACTCCCTGGCGTCAGGCGACGACAGGTCAAAGACCACATTCGGCTCGCATGAATGGTTGACTTTGACGACGCTTCAGCGGCAACAGCGTCCTCATTCGAAGAATACTCGCCGAATACAAAGTCTGAATTGAATTGGACATTGTCCTCTGGTTCTCGGCCACACTGCACTGTACTATATGTCTGTGGGCTGCGCGTCGCATTTGTGAGGTGGACCAGAATCTCTCCTCCCGCAAAGGCCTAATTCGTGAGCGTTTGACGATTCTCGACGATCGACTAGACTTACTCGTCGCGTCCTGAGAAAAGATCTGAAATCGCCTTCATGGAATTCAACCACGAATTCTGGATGAGACGGTGTGTACGGATCGGCCATTGTACTGAGTGAAGGTGTACGAGGGCTGATCAATCTCGAATTTCAAATCTATACCACCAATCGTCCGTGAAGTGCGCCAAAGTCAGTTACCGCTCTGCTCCTGATTGGGATCCGGTCCAAAAACTTCCAGGTGGTTGCACCTCAGACCGAGTCCCTCGTAGACAGTATCTCAGAACTGTCTCGGACCTCTGGCTTCAAGTTCGTGATCCAGCAAATACTTGGGGCCAATAAATATTCTCTGAAACCATTTTACCTTTTGGGGGCTCTTTCGTCTCGAGTTCTCGCCTTCACACAATAAAATACGCTGGCTGAGATATACTGGGACGCCTTAAAATAATGGGATTCGCTTTGACAGTTTACGTAAGATGCCGAGATCCGAACTGGCGGAGATCGAAATCTTTGACTGGCAAGTTTGTTTGTGTTTGACCCCACCGACAAATTTGCCTCCGACACCCATCCGCCCGCGACACTCATGGCACCAACAAAAAAATCCAAGGCCGCCAAATCGTCAGAGTCCATCGCGGCCAGACTCGCCCTCGTCGTCAAGTCGGGCAAATACTCCCTGGGCTACAAGTCCGCCCTCAAGCAGATGCGCAGCGGCAAAGGTAAGCACAATTCACCTCTGTTCTCTCGGGGACTGGAGCGTGAGGCTGAGAAGGTCCCTTGAACTGACACTCTTTTCGTGGTGTAGCCAAGCTGGTGCTCATTGCGGGTAACTGCCCGCCCCTGCGCAAGTCCGAGCTGGAATACTACGCCATGCTCTCAAAAACCACGGTGCACCACTTCGCTGGCACCAACGTCGCCCTGGGTACCGCTGCTGGCAAGCTTTTCCGTGTTGGGTGCGTCGTCCTAGCATATTCTCCCTCTCTTGCTGTTGCTCATCTCCGTGAACAGTGTCATGACCGTCTCCGACCAGGGCGACTCCGATCTGCTCAATTTCGCCGAGGGCAACGCTGCATAGACCTCCTCACCATGTTACACATCGTATGACAATCAATGTATGCCTAATCATGCAATTCTGAACGCTATTGCGCGAAACTGCCATGTCGCCCTCATCTCTGGAGTCGATCCGAGAACTTTTTTTCTTACTTTTTGATTGAGATTGAGATGAACGTCTTGTAGTTGATGTTGTTTCCAGCCCCAGAATTCATTCTCTCAAATTCTAAATGAAGGGAAAATTTAGACTGCAGCGAACAAGGGAACACCGATCAACTTTCGACGTGAGGCTGTAGATCACAAACTTTTTCTGCGTCGTCAACTCAGTTCACCATGCGCGTCTCCATGAGTGAAGGTCTCGCAGGGGACGCAGGACGCTAGAGGGTATTATTGCGCATACTAAATATGCGCCTTGTGCGCGCTGCACCTCAACTGAGAATGCTCTCGGAAATAGTACCGCGGCAGAATTCGTCCATTTTGTTGTAAATTGAGGGCTCCTGCCTCATTGCGAGATGATACTGCACCGCTGGCTGGCTACACCCGATCCACGTTCGAGAAACGGTCTTCCCGAATGTCGAAATAGTGCTACAACATCATGCGCTCCAAAGTCATCAGCACCTCATCCCTCGACAACGTCTGCTCGACGGGATTGCTACTCATCGTTGCGTGCACAATCAGACGCGCGATAACCTCACCCTGGAGCCGCTCGTGAGATCCAGCAGAGGGTTGAAACAATGTTTGAATAGGGACGTACCAACTCAACGAGGATAGCTGCAACAATCAACCTTAGGCGCGTAAATAAGTACGCGTTGGGAACCCGGCATGAACCTGAAGCACACACCATATGATTATCCAAGTAATGCGTTCCATCGCAAAGTTATTTAAGTGGTCATGGATGGCATCGAGCTATACAAACCTCAAAACCCTGTTAAATTTGACACAGGGATACTGTGCACGCACGAAATCACTAGCGACAGCGAGCTTCTCATTGAGAACCTGCACACGCCCCTTGATCTCCATGTACTCGCGTACAGCGTCGTATAGCTCCTTCAAACTTGCCTCACTCCAAAACAATTCTGGCACATCAAGAACGTTTGAAACGAGATTAACATCCCGTCTGAGCTTGAAGAGGCTGCCTGTGAGTTTCAGTGCATCATGACGCCTGAGCTGCAGGGCCCCGGAGGTGGCAAGTTGTTTCGGAATGGAAAGCGTGAGCGGGGAGGAGAGGACACGCTGTGTATTTGTTTCGTAGTGTGCGAGGAGGGTTGATTGTGCCAGTGCGTGTGCTATAGACAATTTCAAGAGATGCGACCTTGATTTAAGGGCTATGGTTTTCAGTGGGCAGCAAATGAAACAGCATCTGCAGCCGACTCACTGAAGAAATCATTATATATTCGCGGATACGCGATGTGTCGGTCTTGCTGCCACGATGATGAATAATAAAATCAAAGGCGGAACTGACTTGACGAACTGTATAATGGCATTCCTCGATTTCCCAATCGTCTTCCGATATTTTCTTCCTCATGATTCCAGCGTTGTCTACATCTTCCAAAATACTCTTCTCCTGTTCCTCGAGCAGTCCAAAGAAAACAACAACCTCCTTGGCTCAGCTTTTTTGTGGAATATGAAGGATGACCGGCTTACTCCATACTCAAAGAACACTACTTCAGCGATATCATCTTCGGGGGCAGCAGGGACCGCTTGCGATGCCTCCGCTGCACCGTCTACGAAGGGATTGCTAGCTGGGTCCGGCTCCGATGCAGGGGTTTCGAGCATATCTTCAAACGCAGGAGTTTGAGGCTCTTCGAAAGCAGGAGTCTCCGGAACAGAGTCTGTCGAGAGAGGCAGAGGTTTCCGAGTAAAGACCGGAGACTCAGAACTGATATATCCATCGATGCGGTCTTTGGGTGAATGTGCGGCAGTGAAATACGTTCCCTGATATCCGTCCTCTTCTGCTTCTGAAAGCCGAGAAAGTATCGATTTGCCTGTCGTTGAGACTGCTGGGGCCGAAGACCGAATGTTGGATCCACGACCATAGCCTGGCAGTAGCGGAAGGTGGTACATCTGTACAATTATAATCTTAGATGATTTCGAAACACTTTCGGCGCTCAGCGAACATACCACATATAACGCCTCGTCAAACGCGCGCGGGGCAACATTATGTTCCCGCTTCAAGAACGAGCTCAATAATTTCATTTTGAACGAATCGCAGACGCAATACACGGTTATGCGCCGGTACCCAGCTCGCTTCCGCTGTTCCTTGGTCATCCGTTCAGCCTGGCTCTTGTATTCGCGGACACCCCCGTCGGTTTCGTAGCCAAACGCTAGATCCTCGTCCTCGTCGGCCACTAGAGGTTTGGTTTGCGGTGCAGAGGGGAGTACAACGAGTTTCTGGCTTGTTTTGCTTGTTCTCTGGGTTTTCGGCGCTAAACCTGAACCAGACGCGCGACGCGCCATTGGGGGAGCTGTCACGGTGGGTCCCGCGCCAGAGAGGCGTCGCCGAGGACGGCGTACAGGAGGAACGGAAGGAACAGAGGGAGCGTTTTCAGGACGAGACATGCTGGCCACAGGAAACGAGGGTGGAAGAGAACGCTAAAGCGTATTCGAACGTGATCGCGGTGACGTACAGTATAATTACGAGATCTACAGGACCCATAAAAGCCTACAAGCCGACGCAACGGCTGCAATTCTTCACAACTACTGTACTCTACAAAACAGCACATAAATACAGCTATAACAATGCAGGCGCCATTTCAATGACCGAACGTGGGCCTTTCCCAGTGTAATCCGCCTTTGATACAAAGTTCTTGCCTCCGGAGTCGTTGAAGGTGATCTGGAATAGAGATCAGTATACGAACATCATAGAAGAGTGGACAGAACTTCACTTTTGCCACGATACTTGCGCCCAGAAACCCGGCAAATCCGTTGCCAGTGTCCCGATACTCAGGAAAGTATTCTGGTACATTCAACACCTTCACCACGCGCGCCTGCACATCCGTTTGCAGATCAGGAGTCACGATGAAGGGCGCCACTCGCGACTGCAGGGCAACACCAATGCCTAATGGAAAAGGCTCAGGGAACACAAGCCGAAAGGACGAGAAAGAAAAACGTACCCTTGACATACCGTGTAATGTCCCCAGTGACGAAGAGACCTCCCCAGATATATTGCCGCTGGTCAACGTCAGTTTGAGAGACTGAATGGCCGACTGCGTCCTGCAAAGACAAAGACATTTCCGCAGCTGATTTGGGTGTCGTCGCGACGTTGAGCGTTATCCCTCGCAGTAATGTAGGGTCAAACAGCGGTTCGCAGAATCGATGACGCTCTTTGCCCAGAGTAAGGGAAAGACTTTTGAATTGTATGGTAATGAGATCCAAAGCCTCGATCTCTCGTGCGCGTTGCTGTTCAGCAGCAGATGCTTTCGCCGTCGCTCGCTTTTTCATTCCACTCTCAATCAACGCGCGCTCCTTCCCCGCGACCATAACGGCGGCAATGTCTGTAACGCCATCGTCCTCAGTGACGGCTGTTTCACCATCAGACGGCACCTTGACATGGCCTTCCTTCCAGACTTGATCCACAATCTCACAGAGTGTAGAATGCACTGCGTCTGCGTCGAGGGGCGCATCTGGCGGAGATATCGCGGACATGACCGACTGGTTCGCTCGTAGGAGATGGGCGAGGTAGTTGACGCAGTCCCGCGTCCCAATGGAGGTCGAGCTACGCGCAGAACGCACCATAAATCCCTCGTAGATGGGTGTGATATCAGTCTTCTCGTGCCCAATGTCGACTACAACACCGCTGAGGCTGTTGGCCGCGTAGATCTGGCCTACGGGAAGCTCCAGAATGCTGAAGCCGGCGACGTTGAAGCGTTCGAAGAATATTTGACATATTCGCTCGTGGGTTTCTCGAGACAGACCGGGTGATACAGCTAGCAGGACTGGGGACTCGTTCTGAACTCGTCGACGTTGTAATTGAGTGAAAAGAACGTGCTTCCTGAGATCGAAATTTTCAGCTGCCTGGTGTCTGTTGACAACACGGATACTCACCAGATGGCTTCAGCCTGAACCCAGTCCCTAACGTCGCCATCTGCGAATGGCCATGAGATAGCAATTTCGGGATCCGCCGCCAACGCCTCATCGAGGTGTGAACCAACGAGATAGTCCTTGACCGCGGCATTGCGGTGGCCATTTTGGGGGAGAGACGAGGCGCGGCTTGTCGACGCGAGTGGATCTTCGGCTTTGCTGGATTTATTGGCGTCTGCGCCATTTGCGAACGCGTTTTTCCGTAGACCGACGCGGGCAGATACTTCCTATGGGCTAATAAACTGGGTATTTCAAGGACCATCGGCGAGTATAACATACGACGGTTGGAGTTTTGAGTAAATCGTGTAGCCCCAGTCCAGCGCGTACAACTGTTCGCCCAGTTTCAATGATGATGACGGTAGAGTCACGAAAGGCCATATTTGAAGGATTTGGACCAATTTGAACGGAATCAAAATGATTTGTTTGGCCTCTCTTGCCGTCTGCTCAAATGGTTCGATTTCTGCTTCTTGCTCTCGACTCTTATGTACTCTCGTCTCGCTGTCGGCGACCACAGTAAACCTTTTACCGACTATTCAAAATGGAGGCTGCTCGTCAGTGAAGGTGGACGCCATACATGGCACTATCTCAAGACAGATGAGGAATGTGCCAATTGGCCGCAGAACTCCATCGACAAGTACTGGCTAGGCTTGAATTTGGTTCGAAACAGCACTTTCTCGATGTGGTGTTGTATGACGGTGCTACTAGAATTACGATGCTCTCGCTCCACCCAAAACCGCATTCGATGCAGCGAAGAATGGCTATCAATTCTACAAAACTCTCCAGTCGCACGACGGCCACTGGCCCGGAGAATACGGTGGCCCTATGTTCTTGCTTCCAGGACTTGTCATTGGTTCATATGTTTCCGAAATGGACTTCAAGTTGGAAGAGCGACAAGAAATGATTCGCTACTTAATGAACCGAGCTCATCCAGAGGACGGGGGATGGGGAATGTGAGTAGCAGTAGTTTTGCCCGGGCTCCATAAGCTAATGAACGGAAAGCCACGTCGAAGGCCACTCAACGGTATTCGGTACTGCATTAAATTATACTGCTCTTCGAATCCTGGGTATGGACGCCGACCATCCCATTTGTGTCAAAGCGAGAGGGACTCTTCACAAGTTGGGTAAGCCAGAATTTCTACCAGCTTCTTCCGGTTTTGACATTCTACTAGGAGGTGCAACGGCCATTCCTGCTTGGGGCAAATTTTGGCTCTCATTGCTCAACGTTTATGAGTGGGAAGGTCCGTATCTCTCAGCAGCGTCCTTGTATGTGGAACCAAATAAATTGTAGGTAATAATCCTGTACCTCCGGAGTTATGGTAGAGTTTTTCTCTCAGAGCCTAGAGTATCATGACCCATGATCCTTCAGGCTTTTGCCCGACTGGGTTCCCTTCCACCCACATAGGTGGTGGATACATACTCGTAATGTCTACATCCCGATGAGCTATTTATATGGCGTTCGTTTTAAAATGGCCGAGAACGACCTCGTTCTGGCCCTCCGCGAGGTACGTCCAGCTTTATCCATTCCACCTGCAACTAATTTTTGCATAGGAACTGTACCCCGAGAACTATTACTCCATCAACTGGCCGGCACAGAGAAACAACGTCAGCAAAGCAGACTTATATGCGCCTCATTCCGCCGTGTTCGACATGATAACTGTTGCATTGAGCGCATATGAATCATGTTCTCTCCCACCCATTCGTCGGCGTGCAGTAGCCCGCGCCTACGAATTAATCGTATTCGAAGACGAAAACACAGGATATCAGACCCTAGCCCCCGTCTCCAAAATGTTCAACCTCGTCGCCCGTGTCTATCACGAAGGCACCGAAAGCGAGGCCTACAGGCTACACAAGAACAAGCGCGACGATTTCATGTGGATGGGAGCGGAGGGAATGATGTGCTGTGGTACCAATGGGAGCCAGTTGTGGGACGTTGGCTTCATTACACAGGCGCTTGTTGAGACGGGTCTGGCGGAGCTCCCGGAAAACAAAGAGAGCTTGATCAAAGCTCTTGAATGGCTGGAGCAGGGTCAGATTCTGGATCACCCGAAGCACTATCAAACTGCCTATCGTCATGGAACCAAAGGCGCGTGGGGATTCAGGTTTGTTCTATCTTTTACGCGAGGTGGTCTTTTATTCTAATCTTTACTTGATAGCACCAAGGAACAAGGCTACCTTGTCAGCGACTGTACGGGTGAGGGTCTCAAAGCCGTCTTGTATCTGCAAAAGGATCTCAGGTTCTTATGTCTGGTTCATTCATTCTCTGCCTTCGGACACTGACTGTTTCCAGCTTCACCCCAAAGCTTGTCTCTGATCGTCGAATGTTCGATTCGGTAGACCTTATGCTTACCCTGCAAAACCCGAACGGGGGTTTCGCAAGCTACGAGCTAGTTCGCGGTCCGCGGTGGCTCGAGCTTTTGAACCCGGCGGAGGTGTTTGGAAATATCATGACCGAGTACTGCTATCCGGAGTGTACGACCTCTGTGATCACCGCGCTCTCGATCTTCCGGAAACATTATCCAGATTATCGTGCTGCCGATATCGCGTAAGTATGCTACTGCTTCATAGAGGAAACCTCTCTTACGCGAACTTTCTTTCAGCCGCACGATAACAGCCGCCATTGGCTACCTCCACGGCGCCCAGCACCCTGAAGGCGGCTGGGTTGGCTCTTGGGGTATTTGTTTCACATATGCGACTCAGTTTGCGCTCGAGTCATTGTCCCTTGCCGGTGAGACGTATGCAACGAGTGCAGTCAGCCGTAAAGCATGCGAGTTCTTGATTCGCAAGCAGCGAGAAGACGGTGGTTGGGGTGAGAGCTATAAGGTTCATCGGTTTCCTCACGCATCGAGTCGAAATTGATTGGTGTTTGTTTCTTCTTCTTCTAGAGTTGTGAGCAAGGACAATGGGTAGAACATGCTGACACGCAAGTCGTGCAGACGTGTTGGGCGATCATGAGTCTCATGTATGCCCAATATCCGTACCCTGGGCCAATAGAGCGAGGAGTGGCGCTTGTAATGTCGCGACAGCTTCCGGTGCGTTTGGAACACTCCATACTTACCGCAATCGGTTTTCGGGCGTTGACACTGTGACGATCTAGGATGGCTCGTGGCCGCAAGAAGCGATAGAGGGCATCTTCAACAAGACCTGCGCCATAGCGTATCCCAATTTCAAGTTCAGTTTCCCGATTTGGATGCTTGGTAAAGCGCAGATTTACTTGCAAAACCTCGGCACAAAAGCCAAGGTGAACGGAAATGGATCTGTTTGAGATTCAAGTTGGACTCGCTTAGTTGAATACAGTAGCTTGTTGCATATAATACAACCTCTAGACATGTTACACTCGCTGCTCACGTTCGCCGACGTTTTTCTACAAGTTCCTTGTCGTCCACATTGAATTTCTAAGGAGTCTACAGTATGTATGTACGTGGACCTCACAACAATTCACTGTTTCCCCAACGCATTCAACCTTGCTTCTGCCGCCCGCGCACGCCTTTCCCTTTCGACCTTGGCCCTCATTTCCGGAGTCAGTCCCACGATTCCTTGTGAAGCACCAGATGTTCCCCCAAGCTTCCGAGGTCCTGCGGTCGGCTCAGCCACCTTGCGTACCGGCTCTGGCTGAGGTTCGGGCTCCGTCGGTTTGACCTTGGCCTCACGGTCCTTCACTCGATCTTTCAACCCCTTCCTTCTCACTTTCTTCTTCTCATCCCGTTCTTCTTCCTGCTCCTTGCTCAGCGCGCTCGGAACGCGTGCCGCCCCAAACCAATCCCACCAGTCCTGATGCGCTCCTGCGCACCGACGGAAGACATCGCGGACTGCACGGGTTCGTGCGAGGTCATAGGCGGTACGGCGGTTCCCTTTTGGAGGTTTTGGTGAGTCAGACGCTTCGCCGCTGTCGTTGTCGTTGTCTTCCGGTTCACCACCCTTGGCAAGGGGGACATCGATGGTTGGATCAGCGCGTAGGGTTTCAAGGAGCCAGCTGGTTACATCTTCATGTCCAGCGTGGGCGGCTACCTGCAGCAGTGTCGCCCGCTTCTCGCCAGTCCAGTCGGGTATGGGGATGTTCACACCGCCGAGGCTCTCGCCTTCGCGATCCCAGAAGGATTTGAGAGGTTCAAGTCTCCCCTTGGTGATCATCTCGAGTAAGCGTGCCCATTTTTCACGGAGGACTTCTTCTTCCTTTGAAAGCTTCACCGGCTTTGGTTTCTCTGGTAGAGGTGCGGCCGGAGTAGGGATGGCTTTCGGTTTTGGAAGCGATGCGAGATATGCCTCGTCTTGCGCACGCAGCGCGTCCTCTGTTAAATGTGAGAGTTTAGCGCGAGTGAGTTCCGTTAGGCAGCGAGAGAGTTCAGATTGTGTCTAGAATATACAATGAGTTGGCGTTCGCATATCAGAGAAGCATACATGCCGGTCGACGAGTTGGGAATGGGAATGTGCGGAGTCTGCCGTCGCTTTTCTCGATCACGCAGCCATCGTAGTCCATGAAAATCTTTCGGTTGGAAGCACTGGCTCGGATCCAAATTCGTTCGCAACCATTGATTTCCTCCGCCCAATCTTGAATGAGATTTCGGATGTCCTGTCGCGCATTAACTTGGTATACGGGGGTTCGGAAATTCATTGAACTCACATCTCGCAGCGCCTGCTCACCGTACCGCCGCAGCTGAGCTCCGGCACTCTTGGCGTTGCCTTTCGCATTATCATTCACGCTTTGCGAGCCTCCTTGTTTGCGTCGAGCTAGAACCTGCATAAGAAACTGCTTCACCATGAGCATACGAAGGCTTACTCGTGTACCGGTGAAACGTTTTATGCATCAACACTTCAGTTTCGGGTTTTATTTTCTTGTGTTTCTTCTTTTTCTGAGGCTCCTCCTCATCATCATCTTCAGGTCCCCGGCTCACGCGTACAACGGCGCCTGCAAAATGGCCACCGGCTACCATAAACATTGCCCAAGTCCGGCCGCCGCTCTGCAGGCTTTTCAGCTCCGACAAATAGTCGGACGGATGTACACCGGAGTTGAAGACAGCTTTGTAGATTCCCAGCTGCGTCGCTGGGGGTGAATGAAACCACGCAAGGGCAGTTTGTGGGGCATGGGAAGGGCCATGTGTCGGGGAATGCGATCGCGTTTTGCGGGTCGTTTTGCTAACGAGAGCATCTACGGCGTCGTCGGACTCGTCAGACTCGCTGTCCTCCGATGCAGAACCGGAAATCGAGTCTTCCAATGCTGGAAGCAGTTGAAAATACGATAGCCAAAAATTGTTAGGACCATACCATCGACCAGCTTCGAGAATTCTAATTCAGAGACTGATTGGCCACCATTTATCCTCGTCTTTACATTGTATCGATGCCAATCGGATCGAAAGTGGGCGCGCTGTTCCTCAACATCGGTGAATGCGACGCCATTGCAAACGTTACACGCTCTAGAACCGGTGGTGGTGGATGTCGAGGCGAGTGGCGGCGGAGATGGGGTTCTCTGACGAGGTTCACTGACAAGATTTCGGGGTGTGAGAGTGTTGAGGAGCTCAATTGGCAGCGAATAGATGTGGAAACGAGACATGAGAAGAATGGGACTGAATAATAATGTTGGAAACACAAGATGAGCTGGGTATAAGAACTACAACGGAACCGAAAGCAGAATACAACTGACTTGAACGCGCGAGTCAACGACCAGTGCAAGATCTGACAAAGGTAAACGTTAACCCTTAGGTCAGGTTAGGGTTAGGTTAGGTTTAGGGTTCGGATATCCTCTTGAATCTTGATATCAACCTTGATTTTGTACGTTCACCTCCACGTTCGTATACGTGTCGACTGTGTCCCAGAGTGTTTAAATATTCAGAGTCTTTCCTTTCCTCCTTCCATATCATTTCTCTCCAATGGTGTCCGCTGCCTTTGCCGACAGACCCAACAAGAAGCTAGTTTTGTTCGATGTCGATGAAACCCTCACGCTCGCTCGCCAAGTCTGAATCTTTGCTGGCACCTCTAGTGCGATCTAATCGTCTAAACGCAGGCGGCGTCCCCTGAGATGATCCAAACTCTGTCCGCTTTGAAAAGGAAGTTTGCCATCGGAGTCGTTAGCGGTTCCAATCTCGTCAAAATCTCAGAACAGTTGTCAGTAAATGGCAGAAATGGCGAGTCTTCGCGCTGTACATGGCTCGCGTTCTGAACGCCCCTCCAGTAATCGAAGATTTTGACTATGTGTTTTGCGAAAACGGTCTCGCTCAGATCTGGGCAAGCTTGTGCTGATTCTGATATGTACCTCAGGTCTCGTTGCCTACAAGCAGGGTAAACTTCTGGAATCCCAATCGTTCATTAAATCTGTTGGAGAAGACCGCTACAAGCCTTTCGTCAACTTTATCTTGCACTACATCGCCGACTTGGATGTACCCATCAAACGGTACAAAATTCTTTTTCTGCCTGTGCAATGTAGGAATCAAGCATTTCTAGCGGCACTTTTGTTGAGTTTCGCAACGGAATGGTCAATGTCAGTCCTCTTGGTCGCAATGCAACGTGAGTGTGTTTTCCGCAATCTGTGCACACGATTTGACCGTTTCAATATAGGATCGCCGAAAGGAACGAGTTTGAGGCCTTCGACAAGGTTTGAACTGTTGGCAGAATTTTGTCCAGTGCCGGGCTTACAACGATCGGATACAGAAACACAACATCCGCGTCAATTTCATCAAAGCTATTAAGGAAAAGTTCCCCGATTACGGGCTCACCTATTCGATTGGCGGCAAAATCTCTTTCGACATCTTCCCCCATGGATGGGACAAAACTTACTCTTTGCGACACGTGGAGGATGAGCAGTTTGAGGAAATTCATTTCGTTGGAGACAAGACACAACCGGTACGTCGAATACGGAGCCGTGGATCAATGCTTATTTGCGCAGGGCGGGAACGACTATGAAATTTTTTCCGACTCACGCACCATCGGACACTCCGTCGACGGCCCTACAGAGACGATCCGTCTACTGAATGAGACGTTCCTCAAAGAGTAGATACAGCATAGAATAAGCTAGGTACTTGAAAGTGGGCAATAAAATGTAACAATATAATGGACACCCTAATCACGGCGTTGCTCAGTCTGAATCTTCATTATGGCTCGATTAGTGAGGGGGGCAAAGGCGTGTCCATTGTCAAATAGGTTACAATTTCGTGTCTGCTCTAAATAATTCCCTTTCCTCGCAAATCTGTAACTTCCTCGGAACTGTATCCCAGCTCCTCCATGACCTATGCAGAAATCAATATCAGCCGCGTGCCACAGAAATTCTAGTCTGAGAATACAGACCTCTTCTGTGTGCTCGGACAGCCATGGCGGCGGTCGTCGAACTTTCATCTTCTCCCCATTGTATGAGACTGCCGGCGCCACGAGCTTGATTTTACCCGCCCTCGGATGCTGGGTTCAGAGATCAGAATACGAATCAAGCTGTTGGACATTTCATACCTCCACCTCAGTCACCACTCCTCGCGCTACAGCTTGGGGGTGCTCAAACGTCTGTCGAATGTTGTTGATGGGACCAAACGGCACTCTGTTAGTGAAGTGAGATCTGCCATCCTCCCGCTAGATAGTTGATCATGAGCACTCACCCACGCCCCGTGAGTCGCTTGAGCCAATAGTCGCGGCCATGCCGCATGAGCGCTTCCTCCATGATCTCAACGAGTTCATCGCGGTTCATCACGCGTACTTCGTTGGTCATGAAGCGAGGGTCGAGCGCAAGAGAGGGCTCGTCGAGGACTTCACACAGGATGGCGAATTGTTTATTGTTCCCCGCGCCAATCATGATAAAACCGTCGCGGCAAGGAAACACCTGGTAAGGAACGACGGAAGGGTGCGCCGTACCGTGGCGGGAAGCTTCTGTCCCCGCTATCAGATAGTTGGAGGCGATATTGGCAAGGCCTGCGATCTTGAGTTCAATGAGAACCACGTTGATGTCAGGAGATCGAGAAAACCTTACCTGTGTTTCGAAGAGATTGCAGTCAATCCAGACGCCTTTTCCCGTCTGCTGTCGGGAGAGAAGCGCAGCCATTATGGCGCCATGCGCATACAATCCCGTCGCTATGTCAGTTGCGGCTACCCCAACCTTGGAAGGTGGTCGATCTGGTTCGCCGGTACTGCAACATAGTGTTGAGAGAGGTAGATGCTCAGCGAACCGACTTACATATGCATGAGACCAGCTTCGGCCTCAACGATGACATCGTACCCTGCAGCGGTACGGTAAGGGCCTGTCTGGCCTGTACCGCGCTAAAAACATTATTTTCGCGTCTTTAAGTTTCAATGTCATAGAGTGACTAGCCATATCCTGATGTGGGGTTTAACAATGAATCAATTGGGATAGAAACTCGAACGGACCCGTAATTGAGGTGTATATGAGACGAGGATTGATTTTCTGGCAATCCTCCCAGCCAAGCCCCATAGTTGCAAGCTTGCCGGAAATGAAGTTTTCAACGAGAACATCTGCGCGCTCCACAAGCTTGCGAACGATCTGTAGACCTTCCGGCTCTTTGAAATTGACCTATTCGGTCCATGAAGACTCGATAACATCAGTGTCAGTGCATGACTTACAGTCATGGAGCGTTTGTTTCTGTTCACGGCCAGAAAATAGGCGGATTCGGAGGGAAGATGGGAGGAGCTTTCAGGCGAAGAGGCCAAGGTTGGGGCGGAAGGGGGACTCCAGGTACCTAAGAGTAAGACCAGTTCAAGTCCCTACACAAATGTTCCAAGTCAAGAAGACAGAAATTACGGGTATCGTCGCCTCGAGTGATTTCTTCAACTTTCACAACGTCTGCACCAAGGTCGGCTAGTAGCATGGTGGCCGTGGGGCCAGCCAAGACGCGTGTTAGGTCAAGGACGCGAACGCCTTTCAACGGCGGAGGCATCCCGGTTGCTGAGCTCATTGTAGGGCGGGTAGGATGGTAATGGCGAAGGTGTGAACCCGCCCGGGTACGTAGACAAACCCGCTGCAGCATATGGACTGGTGTACTAGATTAATCGTGGAAGTCTTGGAGCTTGAAGCCCACAGATGTGTTCAAGCGCTCAGCTTGGTTGAAGTTTAAGGGAGTCTCCTCCGTCGGCTGATCCGGCCACCAATAAGCGGTTTGTCCTCAAACTCTCACACTCTAGAGTCTCAGTGCATGTTCTGGAGAAAAATGATTGCAGTGTGCATCACATAGCTTGGAGATTTATTGTGTATATGGTTTTGGGAAATATACGCCGAGCTGTAATGTAACGTTGTGGAATATCGACTCGGGTATTACGAAGCGCTTGCGGCGGACTGAGACTCAGTATTCGACATACCATGTGTTGTATGGCTCTGCCTTCTTGAACAGAATACACATACCCGCGTCTCGCAGCTGTTGGTACCGTGGATCTGACAACGCCAATGCCGTGAATAAATTCATACCATCCAGGGCTGTGGGCGCGTGGTCGTCCAAGTCCAATTGGAATGACTGCAATCGAGCACGGCCCGCCACCAGCTCTGAAGGATACCACCTCGTGAGAAGCATTTCCAGTACACTGTCCGAGGACGGTCCGCGATACACTCTGTTCGCTGGATGCCAGGAGCATGGAGCATAGACGATGTGCATCGACTGCAACCGGGGGAGAAAATCTTTATCGTAAGTGAGTCGGATAACCAACTCGTTCATGCTTGTGCGGAGTTGTAATTGAAGGGTGTTGATGGAGGAAAATCCCTGCAGGCATTGTAGAAGGCCCATCTCCAAGGTGGGGAGGAAACATAAGGTGAGCTTTTCTAGTCGACGCAAGGAACGAGTTGCAAAGAAGATGAGCTCCGAGATATCGCCTGAAGGGTGATCTTCCCCTGCCTCAAAACTGAGAGCAAAATTTTTGAGAGAGGGAAATGTGAGATGTCGGAGCAACTCCATTGCGACAAGGGGCGAGTGAACAAATTCTAGGCGTTCTGACAATGTCAAATCACAGACTTTGGGATATGACGACCTCGGAAAGATGTGTTTGTTTGAACTGTCGGGGTCCGGCGGAATGAGGCCAAAGGAAGCCTTTGTGAGGTTAACGGAGCTCCTGAGAACTTCGAGGCATTCCGAAGCACGAAGTCTCTCCGAAGTATAGGTTGTTAAGGATGTCGGGGGGATGCTTAGCGTCCACCAAGGTGCTTGAAGGAACTGCACTTCCTGGAGTGAATGGGCGTCCTGCAGGACATATGGAGGGTACCCATAGAAAGCTATAGGAAATCGGGGGTCCTCGTAGCTGTACTCGGATGCCAATTCCACAGTGAGATTATTCAACCGTGGAAACTTAGCTCCGGAAGGGAAGAGCAACTCGAGCGCGTCCGGGAAGACGCTGAACCAGATATGTTGCCATCGAGCAGATAGTTCTCCAACCATACTCAACACGGCATCCAATTGGTCATCTAGGAGTTTGACACCCGGTTGGATGCAATAGGTGTTACTCTCGTCGATTCGCAATTTCAATGGCAAGTCTCCGCTCCGGGAAAGCCACCCACAAAGAAGGTCGTCCAACCCGGGATATTCGAACCAGTTGTAGTCGACGTATAAGGAGGCCCAGAGGCCGGGTGTATTGAATGCAATGATGCGCCATTGGCGGCAGACGTGGCACAGCACTAATGGTGCCTGCTTTGAGTTTGGAGGGATGAACGTCTCGTCTGGTAGACAATTTAAGAATATCTCTGCGGTGATTTCCGGCGGTATAGCGAGCGCGCGTCGCTTGAGAGGGTCGTAGGAGAGAATCCCATCCGCACGTTGTATGATGCAGTGTTGGTTCTGGTAATCTCTAAAGCGGTTACCTGGGTTGGGGAGCCTGTTATTTGACGGTGGAATTGAGTTCAGGACCACGGCCATAATGAGTTACATAGGTTTGACTGAAATTGATTCAGGCAGCTGCGCTCGATCCTTGAGGCGTACTTACTGCTAGTTACTGGGTCCGCCAAAAAAAGAAATTCCTGGTACCGTTCTAGGTCCAGGTCTCCAAAGGCTCAAATTGAAATCAGTACGCAGCGCAGTAGGGATCAACGACATTTCGTACGCAAAGATCAGGACAATCCCAAACGAGGCCTTGGTCACCTTATTCCACGCGTGCTTGGACAACGTTGATGCTCCGCAACACTGGCTTGTGACCCTTCTCATCGGGATTTTGAAAGAAGGGCGTGTAGTGGATGACCCAGAGAGCTATCGTGTCGTCAACCTCGAGTGCTGTCTTCTTAAAGTCCTCACGCTTCTCCTCGACTGGCGCCTGCGCGAATGGGCGGAGTCGCTGGACCTGATCCCCGACTCCCAGAACGGCTTCCAACCGGGACACCGCACAGACGACAACTCGTTCATCTTGCTGTGTGCAATACAGCGTGCGAGGGCGGAGGGAAAGACTCTTTACGTCTTCTTTGGGGATATGACGAACGCATTCCCGTACACGGATGTCGCGAGGCTATGGTCAGACATGTACTTAGCGGGGGCAGGCGGCCCTTTCTTTGACCTCCTGCGCATGGTCTACGCCCGCATGCTCTATGCTGTGAAGCTCGGGGATGAGATCTCGCTGCCCTTCAGATGTCTCATCGGTCTGTTCACCGGCGATCCTGCTTCCCCGACGTTGTGGAATATCTACTTCTCCGACTTCCGTCTCGCTCCGCACAAGGACGACGTGCACTTGAACGGACGACCGGTCTCCCAAGCGGAGCAGGCGGACGATAACCTCATCATGTCCACCATGTTCCCCGCGTTCCAAGGGAAGGTCAATAACTTCTGGAAATGGGGCGCGAATAAACGTTGCTACGTTAGCGGAAAGAAATCGAAGTGGATGATCTTTGGCCCCCTTCCCCCCATCATCCCAACCCTCTGGTGTGGTGACATCGAGGTGGAGTTGGTCTTCGAGTTCAAGTACGTGGGGATCTGGTTTACATCCATTCAAAACAATGTTCTCGCTACGCATTATGCGGTCAAAGCGTCCAAGGCCCGGGCAACTGGTAATGCTGCGTTTGCGCTGAAACACCGCATCGGTTCGCTCCCCGTTCGGGAGGGACTGGTTCTGTACATGGCGCGGGTCGACTGCTACCTTATCTCGGGCGCGGAGCTTGCCCTCGACACTGACCCCGCCCTGCTGCACGACCTCCAGGACGTGCAACATACCTTTCTGCGGCGGTTGCTTGGGCTCAATTCTCGCTCCATGCTTGCTGTTCTGTTCACAGAAACTGGTCAAATGCCTATTGGTGTGCGACGGCTGCTGCGCGGTCTCAGTCGGCTCCGGTATATGCTGGGCATCTCCGATCCCCGTGTCGTGCAGTCCGCTCTCCTGGATTCCGTGTCTTTGGCCGAGGAAGGCAAATCCGGGTGGGCGGGTGATTTGCTGATCGTCCTTTCACGTCTCCCGACTCCCATCCTGCTCAACCCCCGCGACCTGCTCAACTTGGACACTGTCGAGCAGGTCTGCAAGGATGTGGAGACCGTAGTGAACAGTGACCTGCAGCTCGACATCGACAGATTGGTCAAGACGCACCTGCTTCGGAACCGTTTGGACTTCAATGGGGACAAGCAGCTCACCGTCGTGACGCGCCGTCTCCGTTTTTACCTGACGGATGTCGTCGTACCAGCCCACCGCAAGGCTATCACCGGGTTACTTCTCGGAGATCACAATGTCAGTGTCGAGCGCCTGCGTTATGGGTCCCGCTATAGAAATCCGGTGCCCCGCCGGTTTAGACTCTGCAGATTTTGCCGTTCCGCTGTTGAGGACGAAGCTCATGCGCTCTTCGGATGTGATCAAGAACCCCGCCTGCTCAAGCTTAGGGAGGAATTCTTGGTGACGTTGGAGAGGCTGGCGCCCGAGCTGCGACTACGATATGGATCGATGACCAGCTATGAGTTTCTGCTGGGTCTAGTGTCGTCGCATGACGCCGTCAAGGCATTCGCGAGGTACATATATCTCGTACTGAGTGTATACCAAGAGACGGCGGCTTTTGTTCCTCTTGCTTTCAAGATCTCCGGTTAGGCAGCAATATATTATATTATGTCCCCGTCTTCATTGTCTTCTCCGTGAGAGGTCAGTTATCCGGTAGGGTACATTGATTATCACAGCGGGTGGGCGGTTGATGTCTGTAGCATACATTGGGACGCGTTGTATGTCGGTACAGAGCCTGCTTGTTCCTTATCGGGACCTCCGCAGTAATACACCCTTCCTTCCTTCCTTCCTTCCTTCCAAACCAAATGAACGTTAGGTCGAGCACAACTCATACGGATTATATAATACACCTGATTGATGTTGTCACGTTGCTGCACTGCCTATTGCCCCGCACGACCTCTTACAGCGCTTTTAGATTCTATGCGGAAAACGTAAAAAATTCTCAGGGTGGCTGTGCAGGACCCGGGAACCCCTGGGGATGCCTGCCTTGGTTTCTCGACGGTGCTGCGAAGGATATGGGCTTCATTCACTATTCTAATGAGTGTACTAGTACTCTGTATGCTATGTGGAACTTTCTCTAACAGTTTCCCTGGGCCGATGTCTCCTGTGATCGTGGAGAGTATGGGTCCGCTGTCTTCTATTGTTGGAGTCCCAGCGGCGAGAAAGGACGACAGAAAATAGGCCTGAATGTATCTGGTCACCACTGCACACTTGAATGACCATCCCCAGGCGTGATGGAAGGCTTGGGAGTGGGCCGCCTGGGTAGCATCCGACAGTACCCCAGGAAAGACCCCCCCTCGAAGCCGTAACAAAGTGTTAGATGAAGCAGGGGAGATTCCAATGGGCATCCGCGACGATACGACGCATAACTAGCCATGCAGAACGACGTACATGGGCCTCCATGAGTCGTATTCGAAACTTCCAGAATCTCCTCCCAGTGGCGAGTTCTTGCGAAATTTCGTACGCTTCGATCCGAAAAGTGGGCGGGGTGTGTTGCCGGGAAGTCTATCTTGGAGAACTACCAGGGATACTGTTCATGATATGGCGAGAAAGACGGTAGGGGTGGAGAGAAACTAAGCGAGCAGTTCCCGGGTCCTGCACAGCCACCCTGAGAATTTTTTACGTTTTCCGCATAGAATCTAAAAGCGCTGTAAGAGGCATGCGCCTCCGTCAATTGCCTAAGTACATTCTGTCGCCATGTCCCGCCAACCGTCCGTTGAAGCTATCATAGAACCTCGGGAAACTCGTCCCTCACCCCCTCTACATGTGTCCGACTGCATCATGCGCCCCGTAGAGGACGATTCTGCCAGTATACCGCACTCCCCCCATGTTGACTCGTCGCCTTCCGAGTCCGTGACACGAAAGCGTGGGCCCGATGATCGTGAGCGGCTTGTACCCCCGTCCCTCCGCTCTGTTGACCGCTTATTGGCTCAGTGCCTACGGGCTCGATTCGTCCTAGCAAAAGGTCGCACGATGATATAGGTTCGTCCGTGCTATAAGGTCTGCCGCATTTCTATTTACACCGTTTCAGGCCCTTCTACTGTTCGGCCCGATTTGCCGCCGTCTGCGACCGCGTTTGCTGATCGCCGTGCACGAGAGAACGAAGGGCCCTTCTGAATGATACCTGTATCATCATCCGACTTCTAGATCCACCAGGTCTACACTCAATCAAGAAGTTGATTTTATCTACTGCGGTCAGTTCGATTTGACAAGTAAGGTATGTTTCATTCATTTTTTACCTTCCGCTTTGTCACTGACTACACCAGAGCTATCTGCCGTCTCGACTCTCCAATATGCACCATCCGCGATCCACGAAACTCAAGGCAATTCTGCAGCAGCACCACAGAGTCGCGGTGGGAAGAGAGATAGGTGGCACGGGGTATCGGGGGGTTGAGAGCGTGGGGCAATGAGCAACGGCGCGCGCAATGGTAGGAGCGGACGGGCGTGCTGGGCGTACGGTGGTGGGCGGTAATACAGGCACTGGTGTAGTATGGTATTGCGATATAACGCTTTTCATACACCACAAAACGTAAAATTGTTAAATCAAACCATAACCACATCTACAGGACTCGGATGTGCTCTTGCTTGTCCCATCCATCTCGCAAAAGGAGGGGTTGCAAAATTTCACAACCCTCCCCAGGTGAAATTTGCGACTCGAAACGCGCTCCACCAGAAACTCAAACGAAAGGGGGGGGGGTTGTGAAAAAAGTCGACTCAAAATGCGCTTCACCAAAAACTCGAACGAGAATTCATAAACCCCCCCGGGGGGGGTTACGAAAAAAATGCGACTCAAAACGTGGTTCACCAAAAACTCAAACGAAAATCCATAACCCCCCCCGGGGGGGGTTGTGAAAAAATTTCGATTCTGCGAGCAACTCGCACAAAATTCATAAACCCCCCCGGGGGGGGTTACGAAAAAAGTGCGACTCAAAACGTGCTTCACCAAAAACTCAAACGAAAATCCATAACCCCCCCCGGGGGGGGTTGTGAAAAAATTTCGATTCTGCGAGCAACTCGCACAAAATTCATAAACCCCCCCGGGGGGGGTTACGAAAAAAGTGCGACTCAAAACGTGCTTCACCAAAAACTCGAACGAGAATTCACAACCCCTCCCTTGGTGAGAGAGGTACCAGGTGTGCCCGGAGGGCCTTGGTATATACGTAGTGGCAAGACCCAAAAGCAAATCGGCGTTTGCCGCTCACCATCAGATACTCAGTATAGGAACGCAATGGCTCAGAGTCAGTATAGGACCCCAGAGAAGAGTTTCCAGTGCCCATATAAGCAGCCAACGAACGAATTACTTCGCACTACAAAGACAGCTAATTATAATTTAAGGCCGAGTGAGAGACGATCCAGTTGGACGACGAATCAGTTCCACCCAACTCCAGCTCCATCCCAGCTTCCTCTAGCAGACAAAAAAGCTCGTGCCGGCGCAAGGTATTCGTGAAATCCTTCATCGACTTGGATGGTGGTTGAGAATGACTGAATTGGAAAGACAGAAGCTTGGTTTTTCTAACGACTCTTGGGTTGAGAGTAATTTCCCATCTGCTTGCGAGCATTTTGATCAAGGCGACTGGATCAGGACATGATGGATGAGGGCAGGGGAGATTTTGCACTATATGCAGAGACTGCAAGTGAGGCAGGAGATCAACATCGTACCGAAAATGACGAATGAGGTCGTCGGTGGGCTGACGGAGCTGGAGTTTGAGATGGGCGACGGAGGGGAATGCGTGAAGGGCACATGTCAAAAGAGCCTCTGGCACGGGCATGAGACACAACGTCAGGGTGTCGAGGCAAAACGAAGAGCGAGAAGCGAAGGCGATTAGGCGCGAAACATCGCGATGGGTGTGCCTCGGGCCGTCGGATTTGAGCGCAAATCGCTTCAAGGAAGGTAGCGTTAAGTATTGAAGAAGGGTCAAAGCAAGGAATTCGGTGGTTGTATCAGTGATTTCTAGGACCTGAAGATTGAGAGGCGGAAGGTATGCAATCGGAAGCAAAACATCGCGACAAAGTGAGAACGAACAGTCGAGTAGACGCCGACCGTGACGAAGGACGTGGAGGCAGTCCAAAACGCTTATTTTGGCTGTACGGAAGCAAGTAAGCTGTCCCCACGGGAGATCCAGCATCCATGGGGTCTCCGAAAATCGAATCTCGGGCAGTATCAGCTGTTCCAGTGAAGGGCACGCTACGAAATCCAGCGGTAGCATAGAACGGAAGCATGCCGATGAGGAAAGAAAGACCATTTTGTGCCACTGTTCTGCGCGCTTGCCAATCATGCTAAGTAAGGATCCAACCTGACCAGCGGACCCTAGATAAGAAGTTTTGGTATCGGTGGCTCCTTCGACACGAATGGAGAGTGGCTCATGTCCCGCATTCGAAATCCAGTCGCAGAGAAATGTATCCAGTTCGAGTCGTCCCTCAAGCTCATCGCGTGTCCCCTCCACCTCCTCCTCTTCGTCCGACTCGTAATCTGAAGACCAACAAGAAAACCAGTCCAGATCGATGTACAAGGACGCCCAGAGCTTGGGCGTGCTCAAAGCTAGAAATCGCCACAACCTGCAGATACGACAGAGCAGTAGGGGAGCGGTAGATGGGTTGGGCTTGATGAAGTTGGAGTCTGGTAAGCATAGAGTGAATATGTACCAAGTGATTTCGGGTGGCAGAGTGAGAGCGAATCGATTTATGGATGCAAAAAGAACGGCGCCATCGAGGCCTCGTACAAGGGTGGCTTGGTGTTGATATTCAGTCACATCATTAGAGAGAACGATGGATTTTGCAGAGAGAGGCATGGCTCGTGGCAGGCATTCGAAGGGGTTGGGGTCGGGCTCAGCAAGATTGGTTGAGCTCTGGAAAATGACCCGTATAGAGAGATTTCGGATACGATATTTGATAGCTGCATACCTGAATATAAAACAGATGTTGAGAAGGGCTGGAAGACTGAAGTGGTAGTGAATGAGAAACTCGACGCGTATGTGACCGTGTGACAAATGTCACAAACCGCAGACGCGCCGCTCTTGGCTTGATCCACTACCACCACTTCCGACGCGTCCCAACGCTCCTATACACCCTCAAACACCTAGAAATGCCGACGCCGACGCCCACGACGAAGGAGAACACGCCTCTTCACAGGTTTCTTCCTCCCACTGACGCGTCGCATCGCGATGTATTGACGCGCTTCTAGCCATGAATCGTCTCGCGGATCCCAGCCAGCGGCGAAGAGAAGAAAGCTGGAGGCCACAGGCTCATTTGCTTCTCAGCCGGTCCAATCTTCGTTTGCACAAGTGCTCGAGAAACTGAAAGAAGAGGCTGTGGAGGGTACCGGTGCGTGCATCGCTCGTTCCTTGAGATTGCCACTTGAATATCATACTGCGTAGGTGCGGAGGGCGGCTCTGACTGCTGGTCTAGGCCACCGCTTCCTCCCATAAATTCCAGACAAAACTCCATAGGTAGCCATACCTCTTATTACAGCAGCTGACATTTATCTTGGATAAAGTCTTTCAACAGATTGACGTGGAAGAAAACGACAACTACGGAGAGATATCTTTACGAATGTTCGGTGTCACTAAGGTGAGCTTGTCCGCAATTCCGCCAGGTCCACTCTCATCTGCATTAGGAGGGCAACAGTGTCTTAGCCAACGTGACCGGATTCAAACCTTACTTCTATGTTGCTCAGCCAAGAGGCTTCACAGAAGCAGATCTCGAGCCTTTTCGTCAGCATCTCAATGTTCGCACCTGTCTTAGATTACCGCATGCGCTACTGATTCAAGTGTTGCGCAGGGACTGGTTCAGGGACCTGGCGACAAGGACGCAGTCACCAGTGTCTCGCTCGTGTCAAAGCGAACTCTATGGCAGTACAGAGGCGACGACTGGACACCTTTCATCAAACTCATCATTGTAAATCCAAAAACCTTGCCGAAAGTACGAGATGAGTATTCCTCCCTGGTCCGATGTTGCTGGCACTGACATTAATGCTGGATATCCACGCACTTTCGAACGGAACGAGATCAACTTCGAGCCTTTCCCGCGCGATAGACTCATCTCCACATACGAGAGTAATATCGCTTATGTTCTCCGTTTCATGATCGACACCAAGGTCTCGAGCTTTGTGTGTTGCCTGTACATGTCTGATATCTCTCGTAGGTGGTGGGGATGAACTGGATCGAAGTACCGGCTGGCAAGTATACCATCCATGAAGGGAAACAGAAAAAGTCGCATTGCCAATTGGAAATCAGTGTCAAGTGAGCCAAGAATTCAAAGCCTCAACCATGACTCAACTTTTTTTAGATATGATGAATTCATCTCGCATGCTCCAGACGGAGACTGGTCCACCATAGCTCCTCTTCGGATTCTAAGTTTCGATATCGAGTGCGCCGGAAGGAAGGGGATTTTTCCCGAGGCGGAGGAGGATCCAGTGATCCAAATCGCCAACATGGTTACCCGGCAAGGTACATCGGAATCTCAAGACGTAGCGTTCTCGGTTGCTGATGATGCAAACCAGGGGAGCAGAAACCATTCATTAGGAATGTGTTCACGCTCAATTCGTGCTCGAATATCGTTGGTTCTCAAGTTCTTACATTCGACAACGAGAGAGAGCTGCTTCAGCACTGGAGCAATTTCGTCAATCAAGTGGACCCCGATCTTGTTATTGGGTATAACATTGCCGGATTCGATTTCCCCTACCTCCTGGACCGTGCAAAGGCTCTCAAGGTCGTTGATTTCCCGTTCCTCGGAAGGCTCAAAGGTGGGTGTATCTGTCTTGGTCGTCTGTTCCCATCTAATTCTGTCTATAGGCCACAAAACGGAAGCCAAAGACACGCATTTCTCTTCAAAAGCTTACGGTCAACGTGATTCGAAGGACACTCAGCTTGAAGGTCGTCTTCAAATGGATGTTCTGCAGTTCATGCAAAGAGAACACAAGCTACGCAGCTACACGCTAAACGCTGTTTGTGCCCAGTTTCTCGCCGAACAGAAAGAGGACGTCCATCACTCTGTCATCACCGAGCTGCAAAACGGTACTCCCGAGTCGCGACGACGGTTGGCAGTTTATTGCTTGAAGGTGACCAACAACGGTTAGTTGACTCATGTACACCCCGCTTACTGTTTTCACAGGATGCCTATCTCCCCCAGCGGTTACTGGACAAACTCATGTGTTTCGTAAACTATGTGGAGATGGCGCGTGTCACTGGTGTTCCCTTCAACTACCTTCTCGCTCGTGGTCAGTCGATCAAGGTCCTGTCTCAACTTTTCCGTCGAGCAAACGACGAAGGTTATGTCATCCCCGCACTCAAGGGTGAAGGTAATTTGGGCCTTGATAAACAATGTATATTTGCTCAGAAACTTTTCTAGGCACCGATGAACAATACGAAGGTGCTACGGTCATCGAGCCCAAGAAAGGTTATTACGACTCTCCTATCGCCACCTTAGATTTCAGCTCGCTATACCCCTCGATCATGATGGCGCACAACCTTTGTTACACCACCTTGCTCGATAAAGGCACCGTTGAACGTTTAGGTTTAGTGAGAGATGTGGATTATATTGTTACGCCCAACAACGGTTGGTCTTGCGATATTTTGTTCTTCTCCGTAACTGACTCGGGTTTTCAGACATGTTCGCTACAACGAAGAGGAGAAAAGGTTTACTGCCTCTTGTTCTAGAGGACCTGATCTCTGCTCGTAAGCGAGCAAAAGCGGATCTGAAGAAGGAGACGGATCCATTCAAACGAGCGGTTCTTGATGGACGACAGCTTGCGCTGAAGGTTTGTTGTTTTGTAGCGGAATGATTGGTCTGCGACTGTAACTCTCATCACACATGCAGATCAGTGCTAACTCCGTATACGGATTCACCGGTGCTACAATCGGAAAACTTCCTTGCTTGGAAATCTCGTCCAGCACCACTGCTTATGGGCGACAAATGATTGAGAAGACCAAACAGGTTAGCACCCGCGGTCTCGAGGGAGCTGGTCTAACCAATCGACAGGAGGTCGAAGCTGAATACAGTATTGACAACGGCCACACGCATAACGCTGAAGTCATATACGGTGATACCGACTCCGTTATGGTGAAGTTTGGTCCCAAGGACCTCGAAAAGGTCATGGCTCTCGGTAGGTGTTTCTTCCGAGAAGTATCGCGCAACTTTTCGACAATTTTTACAGGCAGCGAAGCTGCTGAGCTGGTTACCTCCAAGTTCGTTAAGCCTATTAAGCTTGAATTCGAGAAGGTGTATTTCCCGTATCTTCTAATCAGCAAGAAACGATATGCGGGGCTGTATTGGACGAGACCCGAAAAGTATGACAAGATGGATACGAAGGGTATCGAGGTGGGTCTGTCTGTACCCTAACAACTTTGCTTCGGTCTCATTTTTATCGCCAGACTGTACGACGTGATAATTGCCGTCTGGTGTCCACAGTCATTGAGACGTGCCTACACAAGATGCTGATTAACCGAGATGTCAAGGGCGCAGAAGAGTGAGTCTCGCATTTCTCTCGTGCCGATTCGCTATGACTGATGATTCGACAGATACACAAAGCAGACGATAGCGGACCTGTTGCAAAATAAGATCGATATGTCTCAACTTGTGATTACCAAAGCCCTTTCCAAGAGCGGTGTGTTGCTTTTGTGTCTCCCAAATCACTTGGCTTACGGTGACTAGATTATGTGGGAAAGCAAGCACACGTCGAATTGGCGGAGCGGATGAAGAAGCGCGATGCTGGTACGTCGGTGCACGTTAGTGCGGACTGTCTACTGATCTAGAGAGACAGGGTCGGCTCCTGCGTTGGGCGATCGTGTCGCATACGTGATTATCAAGGGCATGAAAGGTGTGACTTACATTGCTCTTGATGTCGAACGATGGCCCGAGACTTTCGTCTGCAGGTGCTGCTGCATACGAAAAATCCGAGGATCCGCTGTACGTTTTGGAAAATAACGTGCCGATCGACACAAAATATTACCTGGAAAATCAACTATCTAAACCGCTTTTGCGTATATTCGAACCCATCCTTGGCGATAGAGCCAATTCTTTACGTACGTCGTTTTCGGAACTGAGTGATTTCCTGGCTGATGTTCTTTCAGTGTCCGGCGACCACACTCGAACGATACAAATTGCTACACCGACAGTCGGCGGGCTCATGAAGTTCGCTGTTAAGACCGTAACGTGTCTAGGCTGCAAGACACCACTTCGACCTAATAACAGTGTGAAGAGTAAGTCGGGCATCGACAATAATTCTAGTTTGCTTATGATTGCTAGATGGCGCGCTCTGCAATAACTGCCGGCCACGCATGGGGGAGCTGTATCAGAAACAAATATCCACAACATCGGCGTTTCAAGTCAGGTTCTCGCGCCTCTGGACGCAATGCCAGCGGTGTCAGGGCTCACTGCACCAGGTCTGCTTCATTTCCCCACCTCTCTGCTGGCGGCTGAGACTTATTAGGATGTCTTGTGCACGAGCAAGGACTGCCCAATATTTTATATGCGAAAAAAGGCACAAAAAGACGTGGAGGATGCAAATGCGGTATTGGAGCGATTCGACCACGACGCCTGGTAATGGACAACTGTATATATTCCTTGTAATTTCTGGCCCGACTCGCAATCTGTATTTTCACCTTGTATTTCTCTAGATTTATTTGCATTTGTTTTATCTGGCCGCCATCGGCTACCGCGATCTTTTTTTTTCACTTGTACTTCCTTGATTCTCTTAGATGGCTCCGAAGCCTACCCCGAACGGCAATGCGGCCCAACCAGCAGAGGATGCACACTCTAATCTCCCTGCTGTCGTTGGAATCAATCTCGGGAACGCATATGCCTCGATTGCAGTGTATACTAAAGTTCGTTTGAACTGCCAGTGCAGGCGTTTGGCTGCAATTGAGCGCGTTTTTACAGGAGGGATTAGCGGAATGTATTGCGAATGAGAATGGCGAACGTCAAATCGCCTGCGCAATAGCTTTTCATGGCGAGGAAATTGTGCGTTGACCAACGGTGCCTCTGCATTTCGTTTAGTTTTTGACCTCTGCGTTGCTTCTGTAGTATGTGGGCAACCAGGCCTTGCCCCAACTCATAAAAAACGCCCACAATACTATCACTGGATTCCGCAACCTCCTGGGCAAAAAGTGAAATCGCTTGCACTGTGCTATTTTCATCGAGTCCAATATTTTTTGCTGCAGGTTCTCTGAAATCGATCAGTCAACGGCCTCTTCCTCTTCGCCCATAATACAACACCCAACCGAATCCGATACGCCTGCGTACAAAGTCGATATTCTCCAACCCGCTCCCTCACCTCTGCCGACCTCTGCAACCACCACACCAGCCGCCTCCCATGCCCCCACGCCGCGATCTGAACCTGTACCTTCGACGCGGATACTCACCCCTCAAGAAGCCACAACGATGTTCCTTGCATCCCTTCTTCAGTCCGCCTCTGATTTTCTCGGAAAGCCCATTCTGGGTGCAGTTATTACTGCCCCGCCTTCTTTTACCCCCGCCCAAAAAGACGCCCTAAAGAAGGCCGCTGAGGACGCCGGCGTCCGTGTACTACAACTGCTCGATGAGGCTAGCGCCGTATTAGCGACGACTACATCACCGCAATGGCCGCATGGCGGGGAAGATCGGACGCAGTTGGTCGTCGATGTCGGCGCGTCTTCACTGTCCTTATCAGTGATCGCTCTGCGTGCCGGGCTGGGCCACCCCATTGGCTCCAGGACATCTTCAAATACGGCAAATATCGGCGGAGACGCGTTGTCTTCCCTGCTCGTGAAGCACTTTGCCAAAGAATTCACAAAAAAGACAAAAACTGAACTCCCGCAGCCGCCTTCATCGAAGGAGGATATCCGGGCGACCACCAAACTTCTCCTCGCTCTCGAATACACGAAGCGAACATCTAGTGCTTCCGCTTCCCCTGCTTCATTGTCCGTTGAGTCGCTGCATTCCGGCGTCGACTTCACGGCCACAATAGCGCGCATGCGATTCGACCTTCTCGCAGCTCCCGTCTACACTGCCGTCTCGTCGGAAATAAAATCTCTGCTAGAAAGTATCTCACTCGACCCTCACGATATAGACGAGATCACATATGTGGGAGGCACCGCTTGTTTACCTGGTCTCGACGGCCATCTGTTGTCGAGCGTTGGATTTAATGAGGAGGTCCAGACGGCGTTCTCGACCTCGACGATGGGAAGCGGCGCCATCGGTGACCCGACCGGTGTGCTGTCTATTGGGTGTGCTCTGCAGGCGGCTCTTCTCTTGCGCGTTCAGGAGGAGTCTCCGGAGCTGATCGAAGCCTTCGAACAAACCGAGCAAGTCGAAACGATTGCGCGGACGATCGGGATGATATTCCCTGGCGGCGCCGACGCCCATGGACTAGGAGGGACTTATATTCCTGCGCTCTATAAATACACCCCACTCCCTGCTCGGCGAATTCACGAGGTTGAAGTGACTCTGTCGGGCGGGGAGGGCGACAAGGCAACGAAGTTCGGTTTCGAGGTCTGGGAAGTTGAGGAGGGAATCAAGGTCGAGAAGGCTATACCGCTCAAATCTGACTCACAGGACGACGACGAGGACGAGGAGGATGAGGAGGAGGAGATCAAGATCAAGACCACGACGAAGCGTGGTTTCTTGGGAGCTGTCCTAGGCGAGACGAAGGGGACTGCTGTAAAAGACAAAGCCAACAAGGGGGCGTACACTGCTGTATTGCAGATAGAGTTCACGTTGGGGCTGGACGGCTCGCTACATGTAGAGGCGCGGAGTAACGGTGAAAAAGTAGGCGAGCTCGAGATTCAGCCTTAGATTTTATTTAGAATCACTCGCTATCCCATTGTTTTCGGACGTGTACGATCGCAACGCGCGATAGTTCTTAACTTCAGATCACTCTGCTAGGCAGGAACATAGAAACCCAGCGGATAAACTACTCAGATCTCAGACTAATCGAGAACAATTGATGTGCTTCATTCGTCATCTTCGTCCCCATCGCTCTCCTCATCGTCGCTAGCTACACCCACAACTCCGCCAGTATTGTCCTTGCCCTCTTCCTTCTCTCGTAACGTCCGCCCTGCCTCTCTGAGCTTAGCTGCAAATGCTTTCCGCGCCCCGAAATTGGCAGCTACGTCCCATATCTGAAGCTTCGCCTTCGATCCAGCAGCCGCAATTGTAAGCGGGTCGTCTGGCGAAAATACGGCCGAAAAGACCTTGCCCTGTAGAGTCCCAATGAATAAATGAAGCCGCATGCCAATTTGGTATAGAAACGCACGACACCGAGATCTCGGGAAGTAACAAGGCTGACGTTGCGCTTACCGCCGTTGTCGTCGTCGAGCACATTCCATACCTTGACGAGCTTGTCGTTTCCTCCTGTCACGATGCATCCCCTGATATGAGGATTTACGTCGAGTGCCGAGGCTGCGCCGTCGTGCGCGGAGAGTGTGAATTTCGCTGGTGAGGGCTGATTCAAGTCCGACGGCAGAGTCCGTGCGTCGAAGTTTAATACGAGTCCATTTTCCAAGGAGACCTACATGATTTGAAATCTTAGAAAATGTGGCTCGTGCGAGGCACCAGCGTTGAACATACATAGAATCCGGACTCCTCGTGAGGATCCCATCGTATTGCCTCGACATCACTGCCGACGACTGCACCTACACCACCGTCTGGAGAACGGGAATCAAATGTTCGTACGGTGCGATCGTAGCTGCCTGTTAGCAGGACGCTGGGGTTGTGGTCGTTCCATCGTACAGCCTGCACCTTGTCTTTGTGGACGTCGAAACTCCGGATGGCACCTCCGCCGTCGTCATTGATGCTGGGGTCACGGCTTAAATCCCATAGCTTCACAGTGCGGTCAGCGCTGCCGCTTGCAAGGAGATTACGCTGGGTTTTGTTCCAGCTGAGGGCGAGGACAGCGTCAACATGGTGACCCGTGGACGCTGCGCGGTGTTTTGTCTTTTTACGCTTCTTCTTCCCGGTTCCGAGTGGTGTGGGGATGTGTGCCTTCGTTTCGTCCGGACGGCCGAGGATGGAGGCGGGGTACATGGCTTCTAGGACGTCGACGGACCATATTTCGATTTCGGGGTCGAGGGTGCCGACTGCGATGTAGTTGCCGAAACCTGAGGTGGGTTGGGGAGGTGGGTTCGAGGATAGACTGGGAGCGGTGGGAGGGAAATCTAGCCATTCTAGACATAGAGGGAAATTCGGCAGCATGAGATCGTGGTGGACGTAGAGATTCTCTTGAGATTCGTCGTAGACATATATCTCGAGTTGTGATATCTCGTCTTCAGTTTTTGCGACAACGAGCAGGTTGTCGGTAGGTAGCACTTCGAGCTCTTCTCGTTCATCGTCGGCGTCATCCTAGGGATTGAAAGTGAAGTTGGAAAGTGGGTTGAGATATTCGAAATAATTTCTTTACGGACCTCCTTCAAGGTGATATACGGATCCTCTTCGTTATCTCTGTAATACGTGAGACCCTTGATGTTACTGAAAGGACCATCCGCTATTCGGCGTCAAGAAAGAATGAGGGTTTCACCAAGAGAACTCACCGGCTGTTTTGACATCGTTATCATAATCATCCAAGTTATATTCTGAAAGATCGTCCGGGTTGCGCGGTTTAGATTTTGCGTCCGAGTCCACATCCATTGCATTTTCGTCGTCGTCTTCGCTTTGGGAAGGACATTAGATCCTGAAATTGACAGAGCGCCGACAGAGACGAACTCGACCCAGTCATCTTCGTTGTCTTCGCCGGCATCGTCTGCCTCCTCACCCTCCGCACCTAGACCCATAGATTTTGCAGCCTCGTGCGCACGCTCGAGTTCTATCCGCGCATCTTCTAATTGAATTCTTGAGAGGGCACTGACTCTTTCAAGCTCCTTGTCGTCGAGAACATATTTTGAAGGGTTCTGAGCTGCAACGCCCCGTTTTACCCAAGAAACCGCCGAGATAAGGCTGCTCATAAAAATGTTACAAGCGAGAGAGCCAAAATTTTGTGATTGCCGAATTGGCAGCTAGCCCAAATAAACACTTTTGCTTTTGAAGACGATGGCGGCGCGACTATCGCTCGCAGAGCAGATTGCTCAACTCCAGGAAGCTGCCCCAGTCGGTAGCTATCTTGTTATGCTTCTCAACTTATTCTCATATTTCTCTAGATCTCGACCCAGAAGACACTCTTGCCGGGGTAGAACCTTCGGAAAACCTGGTAGACGCACCCAGGGAGCACTATGTCGATGTTGGGTCAGGAAACGATCAGCTATCTACGCAGTATACCGCATACTAAAGATTCCTTTCAGTCCGAGTGCGCTCCGCAGATTGCAAAGTGTTGCAGATCCAAAATATGCTGCAGTCAAAACTTCGCGGAAACAACTCATGGAGAGCGACGAGGCACCAAGTGATTTAGAAGATGAGGGTGAAGAGGATCAAGATGAAGATGAAAATGAAAACAATTATCCCTTAGGCGGAGGGCAATCTGGTTCAGATGGCGAAGAAGAACCCGACGACGAGGACATACCCTCGCAAAGCGAGTCTGAAGAACAGGATGAGTCGGAGGAGGAACATGCATTCCGTCCTCCGCCCGAAGTCACTGATGCCGAACCTGAACCTGTCGACGATCTTTCTTCTGCGCTGCAAAAAACTCGGGAAGAGGACCGTAAAAAGGGCAAGGCTGTTTCGCAACAAATTGTATGCATCATTCACTTTGGTGTACACTATCTCCAACTTTTGTCCTCCTTAGGCTCTATGGGAATCGATACTCGACGCCCGGATACAACTTCAGAAATCTGTTGTGGCTGCCAACCGTTTGCCTTCAGTCGGTATTCAATTTCGCGTTCATCAATGTGTCTCACGGATTCTCTTCAGTCTTCCCAACTAGCCGCATTCACAGATAATGAAGAGTGCCGCCAGTCACTTGATAAAATGCTGGAGGAAGCATTTATGCTCTCTGACGAGTTGTTCGACTTGCAAGAGGTTCGGCTCCACTATCACATGTCGATGTTTTGATCTAACGACTCTCGCGCAGAAACTTATGTCTGCCAATGATACCGTTGTTGTCCCCCCTCGGAAACGACGGAAATTGCAAGACGATACGGCTGATTCAAATCACTCAACTCAACTGCATGATGCGACGTCTGCAGTTTCTGCATTGGAGCATGCGTTAGTGACTCTAATTTTTTTTTTGTATCCGCTCACAATCAAGCCAGTTACCATCCTCACCTTATGCAAACCTTGTCAAAGTGGTCAGCCAAAATACAAGCTGTTGCTCCGGCCGCCCTTCTACCATCGAGCCGCAATACATTCACCTCGAGAAGCTCGCAAAACCTCAAGTCTGCGGTACAATTAATTGACGAAACACTTGTCGACCACCGCAAGCTACTTGCCAGAAGTCAAGTGCGAAGAAGCAAAGGTGCTCGGGTGGGAGAGGTAGCCAACGAAGAGGAGAACGACGAAGACAAAGTCGATGCGGACGTCTTTGACGATACCGACTTTTACCAGCAGTTGCTCAGGGATATAATCGACTCTAGGGGCAACGGTAACGGTGCAGACGACTGGATGAATGTGCAAAAACAAAAGAAAGCGAAAAAGAAAGTGGACACGAAGGCGAGTAAGGGACGCAAGCTTCGGTGTGTTGGTTTCCCTCGCGTGTAGTACCTTCCCTTGCTAACGAGTTCCCAGATATGAAGTCCACGAAAAGCTACAGAATTTCATGGTGCCTGTGCCTGTGATTGGAATGTGGCATGAAGAGCAGATTGACGAGTTATTTTCGTCTCTGATGGGCAAAGGGTTCGAAGGGGCGCTTGGACCGGAGGATGTGGCGATGGGGGTTGAAGAGGCGGCATTGGGAGATGTATTACAGGGCGGCTTCAAAGTGTTCGGGTAGATACAAAATCTCATAGTGTGTGCAAGTCAGCATTACAGCTATACCCGACGTCCAAATACGGTCTGCCGTACATCAGCTTTGACGCGTTCACTCATCAGCGCAGTTGGTCTCAACCGCCATCTACTTATCTCGACCGTAGCCTGTTCACTCAGGGAGCATTTGCGGCCCCATAGCGTCTGACGTTCTCAGCGCTTAACAGCCGCAGCTGTCGCTGCTCGCCCTCTCCACGGCTAAGAAATGGAACCTTTTGAAGACGAGAACCCTTTCGAGTCTGACTCTGACCGTCTCACGTCCGCAACTTCGTCCTCGGACAAGGTCGACCTTTCTGAACCACCCTCCCCGCCCCCGGACCCCTCGCGGCAGCTCTCACCGACATCACCGACTTTAACCCGCCCTTTTCCATCTCCTGGCACAGCCAGACAACCCGCGGCGACCTTCAAGAGTGATTTCTGCTGTCAGCGCGACCGGGTGCTGCATTCTGGAGATGATGTGGAAATTCTGGTGAGTTGGGCGCTGCTTGGTCCAGGTCAATGCTAATTGGACCATCCAAGATCACGGATGCTCAGAAAACAACTGTGAATTCCACATCGCCGTATATTGTATATGTTATACAGACGGGGGTGAGGGCTCGCATCTCGTTGCAGAAACTCAAGCTCTGACTTTGTTCGAATAGAATGCCGAAGCGCGACACCGGTATTCCGAGTTTGAGTCTTTGCGGCTCAATCTTGTGAAGCTATACCCCACTATCATTATCCCGCCTATACCATCCAAGCAAACGATAGGTGATTACGCGGTCAAGCAGGCCAAGGCCAAGGAGGATGCTGCTTTGATTGCGCGGCGGAAGCGGATGCTCCAGACTTTCCTGAATCGCATCGGAAGGCACCCCATTCTCTCGAATGACCATGTATTCCATCGCTTCCTAGATGGAGAGGTTTCATGGGTAGTTCCAAATCTTGTTGCACTCCCTGTTCCATGATATTAAATCTCCTCTTTGCAGAATGAGGTGTTGAATTCGCCGCCGATTTCGCTCCTGCCCAAAAACATCCTCAAAGCCCCGTCACACAATCCCACTGACCAGAATGCCTCCCCCGCTTATGCCGCGCTACCTAATCCCTCGGCGGCACATCCTCTCCGACAACCCGACCAACGATTCCTCGACTCGGAGGCGTTTACTGTCAAATTTGCCAACCACGTTAGCGGACCAATGGAAAAAGTCACTCGGCGAGCTTTGAAGAGGTGGTCAGGTATGTTTGATTCGGCGATTTTTGCAGTCTGAAGGTCTCAATATTGCGAAGACCAAGCTCAAGATCATGCGGACCTCGGCGCTGCTCTGAATGCTTTCAGTCTTCATGAAACTGGGCCGTTGTCTGGGGCCATCGAAAAGACGGGTCAGGCTGTCGACGCCACCTACGTATCTACGACCAAACTCGTGAGTGATTTGTGAATCTCATCTCCATTGCGGGATTGTTGAGTATGTAGCTTCAAGAGCTGGAGCAAAACTGGGCAGAACCTCTGCACGAGTACACTCAGTTCGCTTCTATCATCAAGAAACTGTTGGCCTACCGCCATCAGAAGCACGTTCAATATGAGATGACACAGGACGGGCTGGAATCGAAGAGGGAGCAGTTAGAGGAACTCGAGAAGAGCGAACGGGAAGCACGTCGCTTGGAGCAGGCGCTCGGCCGGGGGCGGGTAAACAGCGAACCGTCTGGAACACGACCATCCGTCGACGGCGGTGAAGAGGGAGAAGAAACCGCGGGACAAGCGCAAGAATCTCAGTCCGCGTATCTACCTCCCCATCCCGGACCCAACCCTTCGAGAAGGCGAGCTCCAGGGATGGGCCTGTTAAATGCTATCAGCTATACGCTGCATGGGATGATGGATGTGGATCCAGAGACGGCGAGGAGAAACGGTATCACGAAAGCGCGGGAAAGCATTTCTCAGGTAGTAGCAGTTTCTCCTCGCGTTGGTGCTCTTTTTCTGATTTTCGTGGTTTGCTAGCTTGAAGATGCTCTACATTTGTCGGCGCAGGACCTGAAATACTCAAGTTCCACCATACAAGCTGATTTGGACCGTTTTCAGAGGCAGAAAGTCGCTGATCTGCGGGAGATGGCCATAAGTATGGCGCGGACCCATCGTGATTGGTGCAAGAAGGTACCATTCGCCGTTCCTCCAACTTTTATTGGTTCTAAAGTTTTCCCCTCGATTTTAGAACCTAGAAGCATGGGAAGAGGCGAAGAAAGAGATCGACAACATTCCTAATCACCCTAACCTGATGCCTCCGTCCGAGGCTGATTCGTCGAACGCCGCTGGCACATCGGGCATGGCACGTCGAGATTCCACAGCGACTGTGAACGGACGCTAGGTTGTACCGAAAGATGACTACTGCTTTCTGTTTGAGCTTCTGGACTGGACAGCTGGGATATAGTTCATTTAATGTGTAACCATTACCGTGTCGTTTGAACGATTTTTATTTCCCGAGTTACCCGTTTGTTGGCTAGAACCCTTTTTTGGCAATACTGGCCGTGCAACGCAACGACAGTCATCCAAAGTCACTTTCTTTCTCGATGATTCGTCAAATCGGAATCAGAAGCTGTCGACCAACTATTACGCTCGCGAGCGCTCAATAGATGTCGACATCGTTTCTTGTCCCTCGACCACCACCACCGGAATGTCTGAACCGCCACAAAGTCCCATTCCCGCCGGCAAACAGGTAGTACTCATCCTCGTGGGCCTAATTGGTTCGGGCAAGGCACGTTTTTCGCGTGGCAGTATGCCATTCCTGCTGATCTTGCTGGTTATATAGAGCACTTTCGCACAGGCTGGTCGCAACGACGTCACGAGCAGAGATGCATCTAATTTATCCTAGCTAGGCCTTACAAGAGCACTTCCCCGAGATTCGAAGGTGCAATCAAGACGATCTTGGGGACAGACGGGCTGTCGAGCATCAGGCTAGGTTGTCGCTTCAAAATGGATCTTCGGTGTGCATAGATCGAACTAATTTCGATGCGTCGTAAGTTTGCAAAAGGTCGCATTTACAGGCACTCAGTGCATTGTTCTCTACATATAGCCAGCGTGCGCACTGGATTCGAATTGCACGCGAGTTCTCGGGAACATTGGTGTGGGTTCTCGTGCGTTCTAACTGGAAACTGATTACCCCAAGTTGCTTCTTACTCTCCATTCTTGCAGGTCTTTGACACCCCGAAGGATGTGGGTTCTCTTAGTTTTTGTTTCTCCGGTTGATTCGGTCCTGATCGACTCACGCACGCAGATTTGTGCCTCTCGCCTCCAGACGCGTAAATTGTTCGATCGCTGAGCCCCATCTTCCATTCTGACGAACCCCGGCTACTAGGCACCGGTCATCCGACAATAGCAAGTCCCCAAGACGGGCTCGAAATTTTGGACAGGTTCGAATTCATGTATCATCGGTAACTCAAAGCTAATGCTCAAGCATTAGATTTTCTTCGCTCTATCGTCCGCCTAGTGCTGCTGAGGGATATGATCGCATACTGTATCTCCAACCCTCGGAGCAGGAAATGGTTTATTCACCCTCGAGTCTTACTGCCATCCTACAGCGCGTCCGCGATGCCTCCCCGCCGGTGGGTCTGCCCGCATCTCCACCACCTTCAACAAGAGGTTCACCTTATCTTCGAGGCGCCTCTTTCCGATGGAATCGTGGTCGCGGCCGTGGTGGTCGTAACGTCAATTACACTGGCCATGGTGGCGCTAGCAATTCACCGGCGCAGGATATAAACAGCTGGCGAACATCACCCGGTCATCGCACATTCGAGGCGGAGAGCACGTCGAGAGACGCCGCTTCTGCTCCCGATATACGGTTGGTTGGGGCCTCTCATTTGTCCGCCAGCACCGCGACTGAGGGTCCGTCGAATGCGTAGAATGTGAGATTAAAATGTATCATATGTACCTTGAACAGAATGCAATAACGTCAACCCTTGGCTAATCCATGTTACCGTGAATTGCCATCTCAAGGCTCTGATGATTTTTTTGCATCTTCTAGTTCTGCCGCTTCTTTCATTCGGCGCCCGACAATTTTTGCGCTGACATTTCGTACATGCATCGCTGCTCGCTACAACAATGATATTTTAATGTGGCGGGATCTGGGTACAGACGTGGTTCCTTACCTCCACACCGCGATCTTTACTCCGTTGATATTGTTCCAAGGCCTCTTCTAATTTACCCGCTTGGAACAAAAAAATCAGGCAAATATAGAGACAATGGGTGGGGGAATTTACTGGCTTCAAGGACGGCAGCGAGGTTAAATGCTATCTCGGGATCGTCCGGAGAGAGCGTGGCAGCAATACTGAAAAAGACTCGACATAATTACGGGGCCATAATGGGGTGAGATACGACTTGCTTAAGGTGCTTCAAAGCCAGGTCCGGTCGAGCGACAGGTGACATGATATACGCGGACGCCAGATCTTCGGATATGTTATGTTCAATTGAACATCTGGGAAATGGAAAGGACGTACTTGTGTGAGCGTCCGGACTTGACGGTTGTAAAACAATGGATTCTTGCCAGGAAGCTATTGCCTCGTCAAACTCCTCTGACCGACGTCAGAACGGACAGCAACAGATGGTGAGAACCTACTCAGATGGTAATGGGTCACGCCGAGGTTGAAGAGGGAGCTCGCGTTGCGCCTTGATTTCCAGTTTCGTAAACTGCTCGTTTCGAGAAAGCAAAAAGCCTTTGTTCTACCTTATTTCCACGCTTCGCTGGTAGAGTGTTTTAGCAGCAGCCACGTCGCCCTGAGTCAGACAACTGTTAATAGTGTTCAATTGCTTCCAAGTTTCCAATTGCCTCTTCCAGTTTGACGGTCCCCAATTCAAGACATTTCAAGGCCTCAGCCTCGGCGGGATTAGCGGCGCCTAGCTGTTCATGAGCACTGGGAAAACGCCGCAAATACCGAGATTTCACTTGAATGAGGTGTTACCGACGTTGCCCATCCTGATTCGGGTCAAAAAAAGGAACGAGGTCGGGGTAAAGCAGGCGTACGCCTCGACTGAGTTGATAACAGGGTCCTAGAACGAGAAACCGAGGGTGATGTCGCCAAACGATAGAATCTCCACATAGTAAGTACAAACGCGTCGCGTTACAAATTCCGATCGACTGTCACGCAACGTCACCATCAAATTTTTTCCTCTCCTCCCATGGCGTCTAAAAGCGAGGGTCAACCCCAGCCGAGTGCTTCGTCGTCGTCGTCCTCATCGTCGAACCCTACAGACTATCTGCGCTCGGCGACGTTCTCTAGAGACTCTTCCTCTGCTGGCGTCGACCATGTTGCTACCGCTTCAGAACTTCTCATGGGTGCCTATGATCCTGCCAAGTTGCACCCCCTCGCAGAGCTTGGAGACAAATTAGATTACCTGCTTCTAGAGGATGACAAAACCAATGACCTTCCCGGGGCCCATACCGCCATTCCATCGAGGGGGTGGAGTGATGATCTGTGCTATGGAACGGGTACCATGTATCTCAGTGGTACGTCGAGATCTCTTTCAAATTACTACTTTTGATACATGGCGTGCTCCCGGACTCGCTTACGCCCTCTCACGCCCCTCGCACCTTATCTCTTCATCTCGGCCATCCCCTCTTTAGTCGAGCTCTTATTGTTCTTTGCTCGTCACATGCTCAAATGTTTCTCCAAGGGCTGGCTATTGGCGGCGCGTGGGGCGTACGTGAAGGCGCTACCAGGCCTCTGGCAGTGTCAAATACGCGGTTAAGGATCAACAGTGTCCTCAATTCCGTGACTAGGCGAGGGACGTTTATTGGAAACTCGGCTGGTGTTCTCGGTCCGTATATTGCATTCCCATCTCCTCGTCAGCATTCCTGACTCGTTCCACCTTTTTGTACAGCCCTGGTATACAATGGAGTTAATTCCACGATCGATGCTTTGCGCGGTAAACACGATACTCTCGGTAGTATGAGTGCTGGAGGCATAACAGGGGCTTTATACAAATCTACCGGTGCGATTCTTCCTCCCTCTTAGGTTTTTTATGCCGTCCTGATAAATAACCGCCATCAGCCGGTGTAAAATCTGCGCTCGCTGCGGCGACATTCATGTCAGGCGTGGCGGGGATCTGGAGTTATGTGAAAAAGAACGTTTGATCACTTTCGGCCTGTATTTAAACATAATCCCCTTACTCTGGATCTTCTCGCCTCATTAAGACAGCCAGCCTATTTCAAACACGCCTTCGCCCGAAACTGTTTTGACTGGTATGATCTGAGCAGACCTTCTCACCGGTGGATCTCTGGCCGCCAACGTATACCTATCGAGGCGGTGATTGGGCATTTTTCCAGAATTCACGCTGACGCTGTGTTGCCAACGCTAAATGTATAAATGATATCCCATCCCTGACATTCATATCCGCTCCCAGTCTTACTCCTGCTGTTAAAGCCGTTGGCAGTCTCCGCCTGTGGGCGCGGTGGTGGTCAATCATGTCGACTGATTCTTTCACAGCTGGTGTGCGGCGGCGGAGATATATAATGTTGAACCCAAACCGGCTACGTGCACGACCCCGTTACGGCCACAATCCAAAGGTCGGAGCCTTTCTCTTTTTCGTATATTCTTCTGAATCTCCTGACTGTCCCTGATCAGAGTTTTCGTTTCCCGAAGCGTTCCATCACGAAAATGAGGAGTACACATCATGTGCAAACCTCGCAAACTCTCATTCGTTTAAACTTTACGACCACATTCTCGAGTTGTATAAACTCTAATTCAGGACATGACTCGGTATGCATGCTTGAAACAAGCAGTGGACGATCTACGCCTCAGACTGGTTCCTCGACTGCATTCGGCTCCAATGGGTCAAATTCGAGCCGCAGCTCGCCTACCAACAGCACCCAAAGCAGCATCACTGAATACACGACCCATCGGGCCCAGCACCGCTCCCATCCTCGAGTTCAGGTATCCACTCTTCTCGCCAATCCTCGTAATCGGTAAGTTCCGCGTCTATTTTCCTTCTTAAACAACGCCGAGTTGACCCGGTTCTCCAGGAGGTCCTATCAGCTCAATGTTGTCCAGCACCCACAAAAAACTGCGGAATTCGGATACGCTACCCTTTCTCGCCTTCCCTTGACGCCGCCGATGGTCGTTCAGCTCACGGTACGCGATCCCAATGGTAACTCGATTGTACCGTATGTTCGCCATTCAAACCCCTCGATTCAAAGGCTGACGATTTTTTACAGTCAGGAGGAGCTTCCCTTCCTTATCGCTCATCTTTCACTGTTTGCTGAGAACGGGACGCCTCTGGACATGGGTTCTCCGACCGCTGGACACAGAGCCAGGGCCCCGGAACCGATTTTATACGGTAATCTCGTATCATCTGTGCATCATCTAGAGGACCAGAACGGCAACATGGGTCTGTTCTTCATCTTCCCGGATGTCAGCATCCGTTGGCGGGGTCGCTTCCACCTTGGCATAACACTTGTAAAAATCAGCAGGCGAGTCCTTGTCATGTCCCCACAGTTCCTGTGTTCCACCCTGTTCTATAACTCATTTTCAGTTTTCCGCGTAGCCCTGATGCGTCCGGGATTGCTGAACAAGGGACGACGTTGGCTCAAGCACAATCTAGCGTGTTCGATGTTCTTCCCTATCATGAATATACCGCAGCTCGTTTGTGCTTTACTTGTTTAAGCGCTCAAGATGTGACTCATCCTAATTCTCCAGCTCAAACACGACTCACGCAGGCATTTATCCGACAAGGCGCCCGGATGTTTTCCTTACAGCCGTAGTGCATCCCGCCTGTTACGAACCACAATATCCTTATTGGATCGGACTCCAACTACTACTTCGTTCGTGTCTATAATGCATACTACTTAGTACATACCCAGATTCGTTCTAGCAATTATTAATTAATTTTTTCGCCTGGCTGCGGCCAGCTGCGCGCACTGCCCTCTACAGCCTCGAGCACGGTTTGAGGACATCGGACATGGAGTCCGGGATGCGAACAGCAGCTTTGAGGGACATTTTGACCAATTTCTCGCACGAAGACCGTCGAGTTCAGATCCGAACACAGCCTCGCAAGACTGCGCGCGAGTTGTGCCGCGGCACGTGGCTGAGGAAAGTCTGTCGGCCTTTCCCTTTATAACTGCGACTGAGCCAGCAGTTCGAGCCCTCCCATCCACTCAACCCCTTCACGCCCTCTCTGACGATGTCCGCAAACGATTATTATAAGGGACAGCAGCAACCACAGCAGCAGCAGCAATACTATCCTCCACCAGGTGCGTAGCATGTGTCACACCTTTGGGCGCCAAATTGCGTGCCTCTTTTGGCAGCAGTTACTTCCAAGTAATATGTTTCGCAGGCTAATACTGTATTTCTATTAGGTGGCCAGGGAGGTTACTATCCTCAGGTCGGTGCCTTAGCTGTCGATGCTCCGGTCGCCCCACATCTCTGATGTCTGTTCAGCAACCCCCAAACTCGTACCAGCAGGGAGGCTACGGTCAGCAGCAGCAGCAGTACGGACAGGGATATCCTCAGCAGGGATACCAGCCCAATCCTCCTCCGCAAACTATCTACGTGTATGCCGCGATTTCGCTGCATGGGAATTGCAGCTGTTGATGCTAATGCGCCTTTGTTCGTAGACAACAGCCACAACAACAATCTAGCGGCGGTGGCGGAGGGTGCATGGCCTGTTTAGCGGGAATGTGTCTGTGTTGCTGCGCAGAAGGTGGGCTGGTTTTCTTGTCGAGCGGGTCTTGCCGGGCGACTGATTTAAATTTCTTACAGAACTGTGCGAGTGCTTGTTCTGAGAGTGAATCGTTGGATAATGTATGCGACGCACGGCTTGTTACTACATACCTGGACCATCTCCCATTTTTTATGACCATCCTATTCGATTTCTGTGAATATACTTGAGTTCAAAAACCGACGATTTGTGATTCGTTCGCTGAAAGTCGGGAAGGCATGTGACATTCGCATCAGAGTCGGTCACACTTGTTTCTGTTCCACCTCTTTGGTCGTCGAAAATGCTGGCCAGGCAGTTGAGCAAGGGCCCTGCCTTGTCTGCCTTACGCCGTAAAAATCCTCTATCTATCCCTCGCGCATTTGCGGTAAATTATCCTGCGTTTTGTGCGCGCTTTTGCCGCCAACTCAGTCCACCTACAGGTCCGGAATGCATCCACCGCGTCCTCTTCTTCCGCCTTCGAGGTTACTTGTCTTTGAACCGTATTTTTGTGGTGTCTAACTACCAGTGTAGTCGTTCCTGAATTCCCGCCTCACCCTTGCGTCGGTATCACTCTTCACTGCTGGTTCGGTAGCCTGGTATACCCATCTCTACGGTTCCCTCCCTTTCCTCGGGCAAGTGCACGCCAGCCACGCCAGCGAAGAAGGTCTTCACCCTCCGGACTACCCCTGGCCGCACGCTGGCCTTATTGATACGTTTGATCACGCCAGGTAGCTTTTCGTTGTGACAGCCCAACACGCGCTCAAATTTCCTGTTCTACCTTTTCAGCATCCGCAGAGGTTATCAGGTCTACCGCGAGGTCTGCGCAGCGTGCCACTCCCTCGACCGCATTGCATGGCGTAACTTTGTTGGAGTCTCGCACACCGTTGACGAGGCTCGCGCTATGGCGGAGGAGGTTGAATATCAGGACGGCCCCGACGATCAGGGAGAGATGTTCATGCGTCCAGGAAAAATTGCCGACTACTTGCCCGGTCCCTACCCCAATGAAGAGGCTGCCCGAGCTGGCAATGCTGGCGCGTTACCTCCAGATTTGAGTTTGATCGTCAAGGCTCGCCACGGTGGTGCTGTGTGTTAAATTGTATTCTTTTTCGTTCAGAAACTCACTCACTCATGCCGCAGAACTATGTCTACGCCCTCATTACTGGCTATGTCGATCCTCCTGCCGGTGTTGAAGTCCGTGAAGGGATGAACTACAACCCTTTCTTCCCTGGTGGAGCTATTGGCATGGCGCGTGTCTTGTTCGACGGCTTGGTCGAGTATGAGGATGGTGAGTTGTTTGCGTCTTATTCCGACCATTTGTATTGATGAAATATGTAGGCACCCCTGCTACTACTTCGCAAATGGCCAAGGACGTTGTTACTTTCCTGCACTGGGCTGCAGAGCCGGAGCACGATGACAGGAAAAAGAATGGAATCAAGGCTGTCATCCTGTTCTCAACACTGACGCTGCTCAGTCTGTATGTCAAGCGCTTCAAATGGACTCCGATCAAGAACAGGAAAATTTGTATGTTTCGTGAATGCTTCCAATCTAAGTGCCCACCACTCACCCAACTACACAGTATACGACCCGCCCGTAGACAAGAAGCATTAGAGGAGGGGACCCATTGTTCTTTTCCGCGTAGCACGAGTACAATAAAAATTTTAATTTTCGTTGTCAAATATTTTTCCCGGTTATTTGCGTGTGTTGTTTACACTCTTGTTTCCGAACTTGCAACATGTCCGCCGAATCATGGCCGCCACAACTCAAGTGCGAGCAGAAACACTGCCGCGTCTGGCTATCTATCTCACTCTTGAATTGCTGCTAGGGACTGGGTTGCGAAATGTCTGGGACAAATGACAGATACGAATAGAACGGAAGCACAAGCTGAACTACGACAGGTGATTGCAGACGCTTTTGCGGCTCATACGCTCTGGACGACCGACTGGGCTGGCGTGCAACTGAAAGCCTTAATGCCTCAACCTACGCCACAATTCAACAACACGAATTTAAAGCGCAAAAAGTGTGTACTCGATCTTACGTGTTGCTTTGCTCGGTGTTTAAATTACTTGGTGAACTTTCAGCAATGAACACTCACCCGCAACGAAGAAAGTGAAGAAGGCATTGAAAAATAATGGGGCGACGCCGTCGTTTGACCCTAATGATCGAGCGGCACTGGATAAACGCGCGCAAAGGTTTCAGCGGGAGCATGAGATTGAGCGGGAAAAGTCGTCGACGTCAAGACTGGGTAGTCTTGCTTCTCTCAAGGCGAATCACAGCCATTCCCATCTCTTCGCCAACTCGCGGTCGACGTCGCCGTTTGGGCAGTCGGATGATCCAGAGGCCGATCCGGTGTGTAGTTTCTATTTCAAGGTGTGTCATTGTGTTAAGAGCTCGAGACTAGAATGTTATGGATTGGGACCGGTATACAATCGTGGGGACGTCGCAGGAGATATTCAAAGATTATCTTCGGTTAACAACAGTACGGCTGCCTGCTTCGTTGAGACAAACGCCATCCTGACTAGTTATGCGACAGGAACCAAAACCCGAACAGATACGCCCTTATCCCATCCTTCAACAAACTCTACTTGAACTAAAGAAGCGGTTTCGTGAACGAACACCATATAACTGGATATGTAGTCAGTTTAAGAGTCTACGGCAGGATCTGACAGTGCGTCGTTTTTATCATCCTTTCCATGTTATAGGCATCAGTTCCCTCGTCAGGTACAACGTATCAAGAATGAATTCACGGTACAAGTGTATGAAATACATGGTCGGATTGCATTGGAATGCGTAAGCATGTCCGTCTACTGTACTTTGACTGGCTTCACTTCCCCTGCAGGGCGATATGGTCGAATACAACCAATGTCAGGCGACTTTGAAGACGCTATACGAACTTGGCATCCCTGGCAGAGTCGAAGAATTCACCGCATATCGTATTCTGATGCTTTTGCATGGCCGCAATATGTCGGGTGGGTGAAATTTGACTCTAAGGCTGGCACGACAAATTGATGTTGGATTGTGCAGAGTTGAATTTATATGTAGGTCAACTAACACCTAAGCAGAAGGCAGACCCTGCAGTACTGCATGCTCTTCAAGTACAGCGGGCACTGGCCATGGGAAACTATCATGCGCTGTTTGCATTATACTCCTCTTCGCCAAACATGGGCGCGTATATCATGGATCATTTCGTTGCTCGCGAACGAGCCAAGGCACTCATGGTGATCACCAAAGCGTCAGTATTCCCAGTATTCACCTCAGGGTCGCCGCTTGCTGATTCAACGAGGCAGATATAAATCGATCCCACTTTCGTTCATCCATCAAGAACTAGCCTTTGACGGCCTAGAACAAGCGCGCGAATTCCTAGCCGACCACTCTGCCGCCATTTTCACGAACCCCGGCAGCCCTGACGACCAGAAGACGCTGGACTGCAAGCCTGCGGGCACCCAGCTGAATCAGATCTTCGAAACGAAATACCGCAAGGTGGCCATCAAAGGTGCAATATGACATAGACAGACTACAGCAGCAGCAGGCCCTTCCCCTCGGTTTCTTCAGAGGCCTTTCCCTCGGTTTCTTCACTTCCAGGTTATATTTTTCCGCCCACATCTAACCTTTCTGCATCTCTCTCCTGCCACTTGTATTCTCTTCTTTCCATGGAGGCGCGCACGTCAACACAATTGCATGGTTATAAAATATCATATCTGTATTCAATCGACGCTCATTCTTCTATACATCGTCCCATGCATTTTGTATGATTGCCCAAGACAGTTGGCACAAAATTGGAAAGGTGGTGGTACAATGTATGGTTTTGCGTACATTTATATGAACAAGATATGATGATGACTACATTGTGCTGCTTGTAAGTGATTCAATCCCGCATCCGGGCGGGAATGAAGCGTCGGACGGTCACTTCGCGGATTGAGTAGTGTTGTAGGCACGCGGGAGACTGGAGGACATCGACGGACACTCGCGAGCGAGCGGGGATCGTGACGTAGGCCAGAATTAAGGTCTGTTGAGCCTCATTAAAAGGAGACATAATAGGAAAAAGATGATCACAAGAACCTTGTAGACCTGAGTGTTCACCCGATTGATTGTGCTCAGCCAAGCCCACGAGAAAGGCGAAGCATGGTGTAGATCGACGGTAGATACTTCCTGGTCGGCTGGATCTTCGTAAACGGGGCAGACCACAACGGAAAACCTGAGCGTTTGAGATTGAGCGCCGAAATCGTTAACCGAATGAGAGGGTTTACTCTGCATGGTTGAACACGGGGCCACGCTTATAGAGCATGTAATCGACGCAGAATTTGATGCCGCCTCGTACTACCCAGCCCAACGAGCGGTAGTGGTGGTATACGATATAATTTATGATGAACGGATTGTCAAATTGCAAAGCTGGCGTGGGTCTGGGAGATACGAAGAGCGGAGGGTTCAAGTGTGCTGCTTGGAAGGCTATCCATATTTGTTGAATGCTCATTAATTCATTCTGTGCGGTGGATAAGAAATGACATGGATGGTGCGGTATTCGATTTGAGCTACCGTAAGAGGGTCCTCGACTGCCAGGCAGTCTAAGTTCCAGAGGAGAAAGAAAGCCTCGGGAAGGGTGAGCTGAAGATGCTCCAAGTCTTCTTGCGGTTCTTCTTCCTCTGGAGGTGTTTCTTCTTGCGGTGTGACCGGCGTTTCTGGAGGGTCTTCTGGCGCGGCGGGTTTCCAGGTTGCGGCTGAGGGGATGGCGGGGCCGGAGAGTGCGGGGACAGTGACGCGACCTTCGGTTTCGAAGAGGGCCTCTGCTTCGGCGGCAACGGCTGCGATAGCTCGGGCACGGTCAATCTTGAATTGCTTTCGCTCGGCGCGACGTTTTGCGGTCATTTCCTCGGATGTTAGACCTACAGGCCGGTGTTGATTTATAAGATACGAGACAAGGGATACATGCTCACGATTGCCTCCAGTGCGTCGCGCATTGATTTGACGAGCTAACCAACTTGGTTCGCTGCGCGACAGATCACCTTTGCCAAAGAAACCGCGCCGCCAAAGTATATTCGAGTCACTTCTGCTAGACACCCACACCGAACGCGTAGCTTCGTCGAAGACACCCTGACATTGCGGGACCTCTACTCTCGTTAGAGTAAGGCCGAGTAGACCTAGAACTGAGCGAATGCGGGTCGAAGGCGGGTACCAGAAGATTATTGGGAGGGGATGGGCGTAGATTTGGTTATTGTTGTTGCGCCGTCCAGCTGCTTTGCCCGACACTGGACCCTTGCGTCCGCTGGGTTTGATCAGCGACATGATGAGTCGCGGAAAGGATTTTCGCAACGCGTGACCGTCACATCGACGTCACCGATCTCAAGCGCGTTAGTACTTAACTGAGCTCATCATGGCGTTGTTCATTTCTTGCCTTCTCCCTACTCGCTATCTTCAACGGAGCAACCACCATGGACGCACTCCCGATAGACATGAATCATCCTGCAGTTAGAGATTATCTTGCCCTTGTGCGGTGAGTTCAACGTGTTTCTTCCGCGTCTTGGGACCCGGAAGTGTTCATCGTTCGCTCAGACTGCAGGTTTTGACCCCTCTATCGCTGTTAATAAACATCGCTACTGTTCTGGTATGCGCAACTGTCTCAAGTCCATCTCTAAGCAGGTCCAAAGTCGCTTTCGTTGGTCAAAAACTAACTCTCGAGATCAGGAACTATAACAAAAGTATTCGCGACATCTCTTTCTCCAAGTATCGCGGTGATATCTGTCTTCATCGCGGTGATGTATCTCATGCAAATTGGATACTGTGGACTGCTCGTACTCGCCAGGAAGCCTGAAACGAAGGTGAGTTGGTTTTTGCTCATGGATGGAATCGATGCTAAATTTTACCCTAGAGAACCTTAACGAAAGGCGTAGGGCTTTCGCTTGTATTCGCAAATTGGCTCATGGCTCTGTGGGCTGTCACCTGGGTGCGTTAGTTCCGCTTGATTCAATTAATGCTAAACACTCGGGGTAGGTGTTCAAATGGTTCCTCGCTGCTACGATTGTGCAAGGAATTATCCTGATTCTACTGTTATTCTCCAACATCTCGTTGCTCACGTATCATGCTCCCACAATGGAACGTCCTTTCGACATGGCACTCATCCATGCTCCCCTCCGATTCTTCTTCGTGCTTCAATTTGGACTCGTGTTTCCTCTTGCACTGTTGTGAGTATCCTTTTAGCTCGATCTTCGCAGTGGTTCTAATTTATGGAGTAGCGTGTATCTTGGGCTCACGTACACCCCAGTATACGATGGCACTCCTATTGACTACGAAAAATATGCCTGGCCTGGATTCGGAGTCTTATTCGGGACAAATCTTGTCAGCCTTATCGTTGTCGTACTACGACGGGATATTGTTTGGTGTGTTGCGGCAACTTGGATCTGCATAAGCATATGGGTCCAGCGTCCCAAGCCACAGGCAGTTTTTGTTAGTCGAAAGTACCTTTCATTGGCTTTTGCTTACCTTCCATATCAGATAACAGCCTTAATTTTCACCGCACTCCACCCCCTCGGACTAGCTGCATCTTACATTCACGCATACTTCTATACTCGAAGCGCCGTAGAGAATGGAGCGGTTACCCTTCCCGGAGACGAACACCCGGGATTACAACCAAACAACCGCGTCGTGAGCGATTCTCAGGTTCAGGGTCCTAGGGAGGTCGACCCTGAGGCCGTTTGGGGGAACTAATGCGAACATTGTGATGCGAACCGAACCAAGCACATATGTTAAATTCTTCTCTTACAAATTACTGCACTGTAACTGCGACACCATTCATGTATTTATCTTCACTGGAATAACACCCACTGCAGGGCCCTGTTCGCCGAAAATGAACCTGGCTGCGGCCTCCAGCGCCGCTGCGGTGTACTCAAAGCAAGCCACGTATGGATACGGGACACTCGCCGCCTCGTAGGGTGCACAACTTCCAACCACGACTATCGGCACTTGTACTGATTGGGAGATTCGCTGTAACGCATCGAGCTGCCATGGCGAGCGGTCCGCGTTGCGCAACGTGAAGATCACAACAGAACAGTCTTCCATTGCCTCGAAAGTGGTGTTTTGGTCATACACGGAATGAGAGCAATGAGCGCGTTTCGCGATCGAGTCCGCAAAGGAAAGGAAAGAAGGTCCGGCGGTGTTTCGCACCTTCCCGTCTTTTGTGCGTAAAACACCGTCAGCGTCGTCGACCGCCTTGTTTAGACTCTCCATGATTGGAGTGAACAGCGCCACAGATTGGCCAGCTTTGAGAGGAAGTGTGCTGTTGTTGTTGTTCAGCAGTGCTATCGACATTTGGTAAGCCTTCTCGCTCAATGCAGCACTATCCTTCTTCGTGTTCTCCCATTCGAGCCTGAACTCGTCGTCGCCCTCGCGGAGAACATCGTCCCACGTCCCAGCGAATTGGTCTTTGAGGGCGTCAATTCGGGTTTCATCGAGGGATAGACGACCGGATTCGACTGCTTTGTATGTTTCGAGAACGGCGCCGGTCTGCCAAGCCATGGTGTGGCAGATCATGACGATGTCAGCACCTGCTTCGAGGGCGCGGACGGCTCCCTCTTCGACACCGCAAGCGCCCTGGGACTTATTCGATATCGCCTCCATCTCGAGGCAGTCTGTGACTATGAGGCCTTTGAACCCGAGTTCGGTGCGCAGTAGGTCGGTGGTTATGGCGCGAGATAGACTGCATGGTTCGTCGGAGTTTGTGATGGCTGGGAGGGCCATGTGTCCAGTCATTATGGTAGCTACTCCTTGTTTGAATAGTGCTTTGAATGGTGGGAGCTCGGTGGCGTGTAGCTCTGCGCTTGATTTTACGATACGTGGAAGCGCGAGATGGGAGTCGACGGAGGTGTCGCCGTGACCTGGGGCGTGTTTCGCAGATGGCGCGATGCCAGCGGTTGTGAGTCCTTGTGCTACGGCACAGGCGAATATTCCAACTTGTTCGGGATCTTGAGTAGAAAATCTGAGCCGCTGTGAAGGCTTCCCGGTTTTACAAACCTACCATCACCGAAGGAGCGAACACCTGGAAGAAATGTTCATACGCCCGCTTTGAAATAAACTGCATGGTGTACCTATTACAGGGTTGCGCGAATCTGAATTGACATCCGCAACAGGACTGTAAGCCCAATTGATGCCCGCTAGCTTGAGTTCCTTTCCGATTGCAAAAGAGACCTGCTCGGCAACAGCCGGAGAGCCTGTCGCAGCAAGAGCCATCGCACCCGGACTGAAAGGTCATCGGAATATAATCTTCCAATAAATGATATGCACCGACAACTGAGTACCAGCGCCGGGTTTGCTGAATGCAGAGACCAGACCTAGGCAAAATGAGATGGTTTCGGCTCCGCAGAAGCTAATTTACCGTTCTCTTGGTCTATCCCAATCAAAAGCGGTTTCGAATGCCCAGCGTCGCGCGCTAGAGTCTGTAATTCTTGCACAAGAGCGCGTACTTGAGCGGCGTCTGTAGTCCTCAGCTTCATACAAATTGATATATGTATAGCTTGAATAGCCGACCAGCGACGTTTCTCTTCATGAGGATTATGCTGCCAACGTAGTACTTTTGAATGAGAGTCTTGACATCTGGCGAAACGGATTGGCCGTGAAAGCCAAAGACAAAGTGCTGGATTTCGTTCGATTTTTACATCTAGTGAAAGGGATGCACGATTGTTACCTGTCCAATGCGTCGTTTTGTCGATTCGTCCATTTCGAGGTGGTGGTTGGGAGCAAGTCAAGGAGCAAGATAAAGTGCATTGATCGGAAAGTCCGGTCCGCTACACCGCTTGTCCACTTACCGCGACTTTCCAACTACGCGTCGTCAACTGAGCGTCCCAAGATGAGCGAGGCACGAAGGATGCAGATAGAGGAGAAGAAGGCGAAGTTGGAGGCTCTTCGCAATGCCCGAAAGACCAGGAATGAGCTACGAAATTCAACTTCAGGTGTTAGTGTTTCTACTGGATTTTTAACAAACTAGCAAACGAATGCGTTAAGTCAGGCTGATACTCCCGTAGAACCTGTGGGGAGAGACAGGGAGAAAGAAAAAGAGGATTTGATGAGAGTTTTGGATGAGTTTGCCCCGCGAGGTAGTGGCACCGGCACACCGTTACCTCCCTCCGACTCGGGGCGCGTCAGCCAAGCTAGCAATTTGCCTATCGCCGACCGTGCTAGTCCCCGACCATCTTATGCTAGCCCTAAACCAACTTACGCTGTCTCGTCTGGCGGAACTGACAATGTCATTGAGCGGTATGGAACGCAACGGTCCACTTACAACATTTATGCTAATGCTACATGTGCCAGGGAGTTAACACCGCGATATCTTCCCGACCTGATAGATATTCAACAAGACTTATTTGAGCTTCCCCAAAAGGTTCGGCAGCATCTAGTTATGCAGTTTTCATATGAACCTCTTTGACCAGACGCGAACGTTGTATGAAAAAGAGATTCAGACCATCGAAATTGAGACAGATGCCCCGGAGGAGGTGGAAGAGAAAATACGGGAGCAACTGATGATGCAACAACATTTGGAGGCTGAACGGATAGCCTACGAGAAAGCATTGGAAGAGGAATCTGCCAAACTAGATCGAGAGATTGAGGAGGAGGTTCGAGGTAAAATACCTTCCAGTTCCTTCAATTATACGGATTATTCTGATCATGGATTTGGCAGAACTCAGCGAGGAGGAACGAGCAACATTTTTGGCGGACCCGGAGATGCAGAGTTTCATTGACGATTCGACGAAAATATTCCATCGTGTCCTCAATGACCGATATAACTACATGAGTGACTATACGCAAGGAACAGAAGCTGGAGGGTCAGTGATTCTGGCACAGATTTACACTATTGGTTGATATACCTCATTCCAAACAGCGACGATTCTGAAGGGCGACGAGTAAAACGTGTCTGCGAATTTTGGAGTGAACGATACGGAAAGAATCGGTCAATAACGGACGTTGACTGGTCTCCGAAAGTAAGTTCAATCAACAAAGACATATAATTTATACTCAATGGGAGACCCAAGTTTCCTGAATTAACTGTAGCTTCCTACAACAAAAATCATGCCGCTCTGAACGAGCCTGCTGGGATTGTTGCTGTATGGAATACCCACTCAGTGGAGCGACCTGAGTTTGTCTTCCACTCGCAGGTACCTCCTTTCTCTCCCCTTCTCCAAATCATTGAATAACATGTTAAAGTCGGATGTGCTTTCAGTCATGTTTTCGCCCTTCCATTCAAACCTGATATTTGGCGGTACCTACTCGGGTCAAATCTTACTTTGGGATAATCGGTCAAAGCATCTGCCCGTTTTGAAAACACCTTTATCTGCGGCGGGACATACACATCCGGTTTATGCTATTCAGATGGTAGGCACTCAGAATGCCCATAATCTGATCACTAGCAGCACCGACGGGACAGTGTGCAGTTGGCTTGTGGATATGCTTGCGCAGCCTCAGGTCCGTTCGTTTCTGTCTCGATTCGCAGTGTATTCATTTCGTGTAGGAAACACTCGAGCTCATTCATGCTGGACATAACAAGACAGGCGAAGTCGCAATTACCGCCCTAGACTTCCCGAATAACGAGACTACGACTTTTTGGGTCGGCACTGAAGAGGGCAATGTCTACCAGGCCAACCGTTACGATCGTGCTGGAGCCAAGGCAGGGCTCAATCAATATGATGTCTACAAGGGACACTCTGGGCCCGTAATGGGGCTGCATTTCCACCCTCTGGCGGGTCCAGTGGATTTCTCCGACTTGTTTCTAACATGTTCGGTGGACTGGACTGTCAAATTGTGGAGAGCAAAGTCGCTGTCGAAGCCCTCATCGTCCCCTCATGCGATTACGCCACTGTATTCGTTCGATGAGGCGGACGATTATGTATATGATGTCAAATGGCATCCACAACATCCCGCGTTGTTTGGGTCGGTGGATGGGTCAGGGAAGTTTGACTTATGGAATTTGAATACTGATACTGAGGTGTGTCTCCTTCCTCCGTCTCGATAAAATTTCTTGACAAGAATTTGTTTGCAAGGTGCCTGTGGTATCGACGAGTGTCGGTTCTGGCCGAGCTCTCAACAAATTACAATGGAATAAAGATGGCCGGCATGCGGCGCTTGGAGGGAGCGACGGAAGGTTGTACGTTTATGACATTGGCGATATGGGGATGTCGAGAGAGAGTGAGTGGCAAGAGCTTTCGAAGGTCGTTGCGGGGATCAAGGAGAACGGTGTCGAGCCAGGGAGATGAGCTTGTTTTATACCCAGTTATGCATTTTGAATGGAGAGCCGTTTCGTGCAGGAAAACGATACCAACCGACATTGTGCCGTGCCGCTTCAGATAAACTTTGATATCCGACGTATTACATAGCTCATTCCAAGCGCTCTCGGCCAGACCTCTTGTTCTACACTTTACTCTGTTAGAGTTTGGACGAGCGTTCGAGAGAGAGATAAGATGGTGTGGTTGTTACAATATTACAATTTAAAGAGGCCGGCTCAACAGGACCGATGTGACATAGTGGTGACCGACCCTCCTCCTTTCATACCACCATCTGCTAGCACTCATATCTAATACTTACCTTGTCTACGATGCCTGACGATGATTCCATTCAGTATTTAGGGATGCGGCCTGCCACCCGCACGCTGCCGATCCTCCCCTTCCTTAGCAGCTCACAGCGCCCGGTAACTGGTCAGTGGCCTGTTTCCATCGGTACTTGATGATGATACCGGTCAACTCACCTTCATATACAGGTATTGCGCTGTGCATTGAGAAGTCGGACACTGAGCCTGAACACAACATGACTTTCCGCAAGGCAGACGGCCCTATGGTCCACATCGGGCGACGACCCGGGTCCGACGGCGATAAGGGCAGGACCGAGCCTGGCAAAGCCTTCTTCAACTGTCCAGTGGTGAGCCGGCGTCATGCAAAGATCGCATTCACGGACAGTGGCCATGTAAGTCCCCTACAGCTCGAGTTCGCCCCAGTGGCTGTGCTAATTAGCGCGCTTGACTCAGTGCTATATCATCGATTCTCACTCTCACCACGGCACTCACGTCCGCAAAGCCGGTGACGCTGTCAGTAAACCACTCACCCCAGAGACACCCACTTTGCTCGCCGACGGTGACATCCTCACCTTCGGTAAATCAGTTGGGTCCGACAAGGGCCTAGTCCGACCGGTCGTCGCTCGTGTTGACCTCTTGTACGGGGTTCAGCCTCCTCTCAAACCCTTGGTAGTTCCAGGGACGCCAGAGGCGCAACAGAAGTCGATTTCGCGGACGCCTTCTGGCCGCTACGGCGTATATGTTCCTGTGCCATCTGATGCCTCTTCTTCGTCGGACGAGCGCGCGGCCTCTCCCGATTCTCACGATTCTGACATCGAGGAAATCTCGAAACCAGCCCCTACTATTCGTCTGCCCTGGCTTGACGGTAGCAGCAGCAGCGAATCTTCGTCACCTTCCCCAGGTGCGGGTCAGAAAAAGGTCCCTGAATCGTCTTTCTCTTTTGTGAGGCAGTTTTCGCCGTTTGGCCTTTCAGACGAGCACCGAGCTTTCTCACCGGGACCAACGGAACTCGCGCCGTTGTTGTTCGATCGCCCATCTATGTTCTACAATGCGTCTGATGCGTACAACAACAACCACGACGACGACAATATGTTCGAGGAGGACGATGACAACGATGACAACTCGGACGACGGTAGCTATTCGAGATCTGACTCTCCTATGGACCTCTCGAGCTCCCCCGAACCATCTGACCCGCCTGTTGGTGTGAACAGAGATGCCGTAGGCGAGCCAGTGGTTGTTGGCGCATGGCCTCACTCTCGTTCCTCCTCGCCAGTCTCCGTTTTTTCCTCTTCTTTCCCGCCCGTCCGAATTGCTCCATCTGTCGAGGAGCGCACTCCGTCGAAGCCGGCTGTGATTGTCTTCACTAACGGCGACGACGATTCTGACGATGAGGCTCCCATGGCGCCCAAAGTGGATTCTGAGAAGCTTCCAGATATCGCTGAGACTGCGCAATTGAAAGAATCGCTTGCTACGGTCCAGGTATATTTTTTTCTCTCTTACGTCCCGGGCCTCTAAGCAGTGTATCTAGGCGGAGGTCACCAAGCTTCACGCTCACAGACGCAAATATAAGCAGCGATTCAATGAGAACATTCATGTCATGGGGGATAGGTTTTCAGATCTAGAGGAGAGGGCCACCGAAGTGCACGAGTTGTATAACATGCTGTCGGAACGATTGGAAGAGAATGTCGAAGCCTTCCATCAAGCGCAGGCGCAGCTCGACGGGCTGCAGACTCGAATGGACGAGACTCCGTCGAAAGTTGCCGTCGTCGAACCCGAGACTCCTGCGCTGGTCGACGCGGCGAAGGCCAAGGTGAAGGTAATGGAAGATTTAGTCGCCGGTATGTCCCCCGTCAGCTTCAACACAGCAACAATGACTGACAGGGACTGCAGAGATGACGACTCTCCGAGATAATGCACAGAAGACGCTGGCAGAGGAGATGCAGAGCATACGAGATGCTCGGGAGGCATTGAAGAGTCTCACAGAGGAAGTTCAAGCTCAGGTACGTTGTTCGGACATCTCCCGACGTTGTACCGATTTCTTCCAGACCGCATCGCTGAAACGGAAACGTGTCGACGAGGACAGCCAGTCCGAGCGCGAAGTTCTCCCGGCCCCAATGACGGATAACGTTGCAGTTGTGGCGGACGATGTGGCCCCGCCGCCACGCAAACGAGCGAGACGCGTCGCGAATTTGCTTGTTCAGACCGCGACCGCCGTTTCAATTGGAGCGGTGGTGACTTGGTCTGCCCTGGCATTCAGCTAGTGGCCGTGTACTGTACAAACATAGCATGTAGGATAACTAACTAAAGGCATAAACGGTAGGCACAGTGTATCACTGTATGTACATTAATTCAAGTGTTGTGACTGTATACATATCTTTTTGAGGTCGCCGACGGAATGGCCTTGATCGGTCAAAGCAGCCAATAGGCGGTCCGTAGATCCGCGCGGGGCTGTCGGGACTCCTTTCAGAAGTGGAACTTTGGAGATGATAACAGAGGTCAGGCAGAGCCTGCATGACCCCTCGGCCGCCAACTCTTCTCTTCCGACCAAGACTACTTTCATCCGCTATTAATACTCAACGATCCCCTGCTTGCCTTTTGCTCCCGCGAACCATGTCCTCAGCTGCAGAGTTCAAGCAAGTTCGTATTTCTGTTCACGTTTTCGATCCGCAAATTTTATTATCGCTCATCTAGGCCCCGCACAAGTAAGATTTCATCGTTAGCGTTGTTGCTTGATCGAATTGCTCTAATGGTCTCTGCGCGTCGAAAAGGCTCTTGGTGTATGTCGATGGAATGAATCGGTGCTTATCGACACAACGTCTAATGCATTATGCCGCTGCAGGATCCCTGGCCCGATTGAAGTGTCCGATGAGGTAGGACAACGAATACGCGTGCGACGCGTCGAAACTCAAGTCTAGCTTTACTATTAGGTCTTGTACGCCAATGCTCATCCGTCGATGAGCCATGTCTCTCCCGATTTCGTTCCTGTCTTTGGCGATTGCATTCGGATGACTCGGTTAGCGCGTCTAACGCACTGGAAGTTGAATGGAGCGCGCTGATGTTCAAGTTTTTCAAGAGAGGTCGTACTGTCCAAGGAAGGCCAGCCGTTCCTCATCGCTGGTAGCGGGACCTTAGGTTGGGATCAGGCGCGTCGTCATTCAACTGCCCAGACTCTTGGGCGACGCGTATAATTATATGCATACGCTGGCAGGTTGCTTCCAACCTCATTCAACCGGGGGAAAACGCACTCGTGCTGCATACTGGGTATTTTGGGGACAGTTTCACCGAGTGGTAGGTTTTATTTCTCTAACTCCGCGTCCGCGTAGAAATTATCATTCAAACCTTTTTATAATGCACAGTCTGGAGATATACGGTGCTAAAGTCGACCAACTCAAAGCTGAAGTCGGTGGCGTTGTGGCGACAGAGGAGATAGAATCGGCGCTCAAGGCGAAGAAATACCGGCTGCTCACTTTTACGCATGTAGACACCTCGACAGGTGGGCACTGCGTCTTCCTTGAATCCTTCCTTTCACGCGCATCTGACGCACCCTCAATTAGGCGTCCTCTCAGACGCCAAGGCGATTGCGGAAACGGTGAGGCGTGTGTCGCCAGAGACTTTGGTATGCTGCGGGTATTATTGGGTATCGGCATGTCAGGTTGTTCATTCCCCCGTGCTATGCTAGGTTATTTTGGACGGCGTGTGTTCGGTTGCCAGCGAGGAGCTGCGCATGGATGCGTGGGGTATCGATGTTGTTCTTACTGCTAGTCAGAAGGGGCTTGGTGTGCCGCCTGGGCTGAGCATCCTCGTCGCCAGTCCTAAAGCGATCAAGGTGATTTGATTCGATTTTTTTTTTTCGAGTTTGGATATTGACTGACCTGTTGCTATAGGTCTTCGAAGAGCGTACGGCACCGGTAGCGTCCTACTATGCAAGCTGGAAGAAGTGAGCTTCGTGGAAATCAAGGTGTTCGTTCATGCTAAACTTACTTTTTTGATAGGTGGCTGCCAATTATGAAGGCGTACGAAGCAGGCAAACCCGCATACTTTGCGACTCCGCCCGTGAACTTGATTTATGCATACCACACTTCGCTCTCTGCTATCACGAAAAACGCGCCTTCGCTAGAGGAGCGTTTCGAACTGCATCGTGCTGCCAGTAAACAAATCAAGGATACTGCCGCTGAACTTGGACTCAAGCAGCTTCCTCTGAAACCCGAGTATGCGGCTATGGGCATGTCAGCGGTATGCTCCTTCCAATTCGCCGCTGGTATTCGTTGATTATGGCTGTCGTAGCTTTATTTCCCTTCCGGTATGTCTGCTGCGGACGTTCTACCAAGTCTCGGTGCGAAAGGGATTGTCGTTGCTGGAGGTTTGCACGCTGCAGTCAAAGGTATTAATGAATTTCGTTATATCGTGTCGTCTCTGTTTGACAATTCGTAAACTATAGATAAATATTTCCGCGTGGGGTGTGTCCTTTGACTTCACCTCTCCTTCGCTTGCATGCTGATCCAGCGCCCCTAGGCACATGGGACTGACCGCCGTTGACGGGCAAAGAGGGGATATCCAGACGGTCACCAATGCATTGAAGGAGGTGTTCGGCGCGAAGAAGTAAAGCTCGACGACGTTGTGTATAGACTTTTTGGCCGGAACCGGCGTCTTCCTCCCGTAATAATATTGAACTTTATTAGAGCTCACTGGATGCACGCGTTGTTCGTTCATGATCAGCTTCTTGCTGAGAGCATGATAGCGAATACGATGATGATGACAGTCGCGAGGACGAAGGTGATGTTGGCGGCGGTCAGACGGGCTACTGGGAACATGCCTTGCGTTAGGGCGGACTGGATTCTGAAGTAGCGGATCGTGCCTGGCATTGAGATGAGCTGGAGCATGCGTGGGTGGGTTATGCTACTGACCGAGAGCGAGAACGACAAGTCCGAAGCATACCATGGTTGCTCCTAGCGGTCGAGCCCACATTTGGATTTTTCGTGTCGTGGGGAGGAAGGCCATGTTGTTATTTGCGTCCGTGTCGACGGATATTGAGAACAGTTGTACTAGCGCTGGACATAACCCAATGCTTAAGCTTCAAGATCTCAAACGGAAAAGAACCAACACACCAACTCCGGTTGAAGCAATTGCTAGACTCGTTCGGACATAGGCAAGGAAAGTTCGTTCTAAAAAAGGAGTGACCTATTTTAGCTGCTGTTTGCTGCAGCGCAGAAAACGAGGAAACCTGAAGCAAGGTGGTCTCTTGCGACGGAGCCACTATTCTCGAGAACGAGAGACACTTTTAGCCGGCTAACCAGAGGCGGGAGTTCAGAAGGGCTCGGAACGCGTTCGGGGAGTTCGGGCTGGACACGCAGGGTCGACACTGGTGTTGGAGAAGGCGAGCGAACGAGCTCTCGTCGTTGTACTTCGACGTCGTCCTCTCGGGGTGAGCCCGGCGGAGCTAACGTCTCCGGTGGGTGCTGCTGAGTTTCGTCGAATATTTGAGACATGGTGCGGGATACTCGGGAGAGGACGCTGGGCCGGGAACCGCCGGCAGTGGGCCTGCGGACGAGAGGCCTGGAGGCGGAGGGGTGTTGGCTGTACTCGGAATTCTGGCTGGCTGTTTCGTCCATTCCGAATTCACGGTGATCTGTGAGGTAAATGAAGCAACTCCAGCCTGAGTTACTATATTCGGCTGTTTGTTACTGATTATGCTTTTCTTGGATTCAACCATGATCACCATTCGTAGGCTGGAATTGCGCCCTTTGAATCTTCTGTAGACCCTCGGAGTGTATGTGAATACTTGCGGCAAACACGTCGGGAAACAAAAATTATTGGTTTCGTGCTCGGAAGGATGGCCCGGAAGGAACTCAGGACTCGATTACACTCGCTTGAATGGTATCGAGAGCTTCTGGAAACTTGTCCTCCTCCTCCGAGTCCTCCCAGAAGCAGAACAGAAAGGCGTAGCTCGGGCCTAAAAAAACGCGACAACAGCCTTGCATGCGCATGTACTGGTGATAGCCCCCACCAAATCAACTCCATTCAAGACCCAGGTATCCAATTTCAGCGATCTCTCAACCTGCGACATGGAAGCTCGAGTTCAACCGGAACACATCTCCTCGTCATGACTTGGGCGGTGTTTTCTGGATCCTGGGTTCTGACACGGCTCTCTGTGCTCTCTGTGGCTTCTGCGTCGAACACAACTCAACCGACTTCTTTCTACGGAGTCTGCGCGACGACGCAATTCAAGTTCAGCATCACTGCAGACGCGCCAGTACACTCACAAATGCCAAGACCAAGCCAACACCGTAATATCTATCCGGGTTTCCGCGTACACTCTCAAGAAAGCGACAGTGTCGATCCGCAAAAACTGTCTTAACTTTCGAGGACCAGGACGTTCTCCCCTCACCTTCGATTTCCTTTCACACTGCGTCCAGAAAACTGCGAGAATGGCTAAAGACTTCCTCGTAGCGAATTCAACCTGTGTATGAAGAAAAGTCTGTCGTGTCGTTGGGTCTAGCTTCGTCGTGAAACAATGACCAAGCATAGTTTGGAGGCTCGGGCAGCGAGCCGCTCTTGGATGATGGGCTATATGATCGTTGTAAGACTGCATTCCAATTCTCGGTTTCGATACTCATATTCTGCAGCAGGTTTCATTTTTCTGACGTCTGAACAAATCACCACATCAACCGCTTGGACGACCTGTACGTGTACGGCAAGTATTTAGGTGCGGGCAAAGGATGTGTCCGGTTGACCGTGGAGAAAAGACCAATAAAGCGGTCGCCATCAAGACTAGGCATTATCAAACAGCTTTATTGTTGCACCCCAGCGCATTCGCACTCATGATAAATTCAAACTGCGGTTCTACGAGACGAGAAGTTAGAACTCTCCAAAGACACTCCTCCGAATCGCAAGCTACCCAAATGAAGCCAGTTTCGTTCAGTGATCAAGACCTCGAAACGCACATGAGTGCGCGGGGCATCGAGCAATTTGATGGGTGGTGCCTTTGTTCGAAAATACAGCAGAAGAAAAATAGACCTGGTACACAGAACGACGCAGAGCTCCGAATCTGCGTCCTCCGGCCTTCACACGCTGACACCGATGGATAGGTTAAACGGGAAATGGAAGGAGAAAAGCTTGAGAATGTTGTTGCAGTCAGGTGGGAACGAGTTACGTTTCAGGAAACTTGACAAGGGAAAAAGTAGACAGTGAGCCAGTCATTAGCTTGAGGAGAAGCAGAGATAGGAGCTGCTGCGAAGAAGCTTGAATTCGAAAGAAGAAGTAGACCAGAGCGCAGAGCAGGATAAACAAGGGCATTGATCTATATCGTCTCGGTGAACAAGAATTGGCGTCGTGTTGTAAAGCAGAAGCGAAGTTGAGGTAAATGCGTGTTAACTGCGTTTCGATGGCTGGATGGATGGCTGGATGGTTTCAGGATGCAAGATGCGGATGAGTACTTGTTGACTTCGAGATGCGCGTCGGAAAGCGAGATGAAATCGCCCTTTAATCGATATCCTCTGGCAAATGAAAAGGCCGCACAGATGGTCTAAGACTCGGAGATGATTAAGTGCCTAGAGGGAGGTGTGGTTTACGGCTGAGCAGCGACGGGAGTGCGAGAGATCGCTGGTTGCCGTGAGGAGAGACCGCTGGTCGCCGTGAACTCAGGTAAGGGCAGAAGATAAGCTGCTAGTAGGGGACCGGAACTTGAGTACACTAGGAACGTAAGTGTACGACAGTCTTGGAAGAAGGGGTTGAGGGCGTTCCGCGAGTGCTGAATGAATGTTTCCTGCCAAAGCTGGCTCGACTGGACTGGTAGAGGTTTGGATTTAATAGACACCCGGACGATGGACCTTTGGGAAGGAGGAACTCGCGGCTTTTTCATTTTTTTTTGAGTCTGTATACAATTCGTCGCCGGAATTATGGCCCGAATCATGGTCCTGTGAGTCTGTCGCAATCGTCGTGTCCGCCGGCGAGACATCAGCCAGACATGACCGCGGGGAGCCGTGCTTTGTTCCAATTCAAGGTCGTACGATCCATGTAATAGACAGCTTTCGAAGAACCATTCACTTCTTCTTCCCGTAAGATTCGACATGTACACAAGCCTGAGTGTGGGGGATTTTCTGGGGTTTAAAGCTGTATTGTTCACACCATTTGGCATGAGCTTTCGCTTTCAGGTCCCTGGGTATCAGCTGAGACCTAGTTGAAATTTGAATCGATATCGATGGATTTGTGAAGCGCGGGGAAGGGGAGGAGGAAGCCAACAAGCTGGGGTCTAGACCGTCGTTGCGCTTTGACATGCAACAGTGTTGTGAACTTGGCGCGAGTTCGGATTCGAGCAGAGCTATGCTCTGGGACGGCAGGCTTCTTTGAGTTCTTGGCAGGTGGCGGGTATGCATAAGGTATGTTCCATCCGTAGAGATGAGATGGTGCGATAGCCGGATGACATCGAGGGCAGGAGGAAGGAAGGAACGAGACATGCATGGGGTATCACATTTGCGAGGAGAAAGCGAACAAAAAAACTAGATGGGTCCCTACAAAGTCCAGAGATAATAAATGCAGAAAATGCTGTCGTTCAAATTGCAATGCTCTCCACCGACCCACGCGACGCGGCCGTCGGCGATCGCAGAAACCGCGCATAACTTAGAACTGTTTTGCACGTGAATATCAGCGCCATGATAACCCGGACCGGGACGAGGAGACATTACATCAAGAGTGAATCACGGAGAGTTCATTGGCCTGGTAGTTTCCAGCCTGAAGGCTGCTTTTTCATGACCTGGCTCAGGTCTGGTGGGGGTGCCTCGGGATGATATGGTACGAAGACGGGCCCTGGCGAGAGAGTGGGCGTTCCACCGGTGGGAGAGTGTTTGGGGGAGCTGGAATGGGAATGGGAGGGAACCTGACGCGTCGGGCTGGATGCTGGGTTTCGCGGTGGTTGGGGAGCGGTGCGGGGAGCAGATGGTGAGTATCGCGTGAAGGGGTGCTCGGCGAATGGGTTAAAGTTCGCGCCGCTGAGAGGAGAGGTAGACGCGGAGGTGGGTTTAGAGGACATGGTGAACGTCGCGAGAAGAGGTGGGGTTTGTGGGTTGCTGTATTAACTTACGAGCGTTTCAGCAGCGGTTTTATAATAGTGATATCTTGGGGGCGGAACAAGCATGGCGGAATGATTAGCGGGGCACGGATAACTCGTGACCGTATTCTGTTCCTGAGCGGCGGGCGTCTGGTCCGTATTGTCCGCGACAGAACTCTAAACTGCGCGGAGAAACCGAGGGGGAAGTTGCCAGTTCAAGCAGAGCAGAGCGGATACAGCCAGAAATATGTAAAATTACGGACACGGCGCAATAATAGACGTAAAAATTAGCAAAAAAGGAGAGAGATTCTGGTTGGAGCTGTCTTGGGTTTCACCGACTTACAGGCGACGAGGAGTAGCGTAGAGACCGAGGACTGGGAATTGAGGAGCCGGAAAGAGGTTCGAATAGAGTGTAGGTCATGTGGGGGCGTCTTGGACGGCCACCGGGCCATATGTCCGAATTTTTTTGACGACACGAAGCATAGAGAAGACAAGAAAGTGTCGTCGGTCGAAATTTTGTTGGAGGGTTGCAAGGGTCGTGGCTGCTAAGCGAGAGATTGAGATGGGTCAAGGGCTCGTCGTGTCAGATCATCGCGGAACCGATTTGATCAAATTAGACTTGCTTCTCACCACGAACAACCACCTCTTCCGTGGCCCCAGTGAAGGCCACATCTCTCCCCCAACATCCACAAATCTGGACTCGTTATTGTACTCATGTCCTATAGGCCCTACAAATGTCAAAATTTCTTCTCACTGGTGAGTTGTCTTCCTTGCTTTTTCGCTCCAGTAAAATTTTCCATCACTCGCAACCGATCGCGCCGTGCGCTCGCTGCATCGCTCGGTGCCCTCGTAGTTACTTCATTTGAGTTCTATCGATCTCTCCCAGAGTCTCTGAGGCCGTCCGATCTTTTGCTGGACCTATCCTGGCTCATGCTACCTTTGTCGTCTTGATCACACGAGTGCTTACTTCCGCTCATTTCTCCAGCGCATCCAAAACACAACACTTCCGCAGCGCCGCATCCTCATCCCGATACCGTAAGAGGCGTCGCCTCAAGCCCGCTCATGTCTCAGGAGGACGAGGACAACGATATTTGCCCTGTATGCGATGGGGAATGTACTTGTGCCAACAAACCGCGTCCAGTTCAGACTACTTCTACTTCCACCACAAATGCGATCGCAAGCAGCAGCAGAAGCAGCGCTTTTGCTGCCCCGGTTGCTTCCTCATCTGCTGCATCGTCGGCTGTCACCCCGAAGTTACCTTCTCTCAAAATCAGACTCACCATTCCCCCGAACATGTTGGGCAAGCGTCTACCCAACTTCACCAAATCAAAGGTCGCAAAACCGACGACGTCCGCCTCCGCAGCAGGCGGTGGAACCTACACAATCTCACCTCACTCCTCCGCGCAGTACCCCTCCCCATATGCCCCCGTTCCAAAAAAGAGAGGGCGGCCACCCAAAGCCCTCTCATCTGCCAGGCATCTTGGGACCAAGTCCTCCAACAACTCTCCCTTCTACCATCCATCCCAGCCTATACGCAAACGCAAACCAACTGTCGCCCGAAAGCCCGCCGCCGCACCTCGTATCCCACCGCAACTCAAGGGTAAAGGAACAAACCTAAAAAAGCTCTCTGCTGCGAAACGGAGACGCGCCATCGATTATTCCTCTTCCTCCTCTTCTTCCTCTGAATCGGACATCGATCCCAGCCCATTCCACTATGACAACGACGACTCGCGGTCTATCCAGTTCCCGACGTTTGTTTCGGCCTCGGCCTTGTCTTCGTCGTCGGATTCAGACGCCGAGTCTTCGTCTGGATTTGATACCGACTCATCCATGGAGGCCGAGGAAGAGAGTTTCATTGTTGCAGAGGACCAGGCGGCCCAAAAGGCCCGCGTTCGTCGCGAGCTTTTGGGCGACGATGGACAGAAGCGGAGAAACCCTCATAATGATTGGGTCATCAGACCGCGCAAACGGAGTGTTGGTCCCAGCGATGTAGAGATGCAGGTAGACACCGATGCGACCGAGGACGAAGACGAGGAGGAGGAGGATGGAGAAGATGCAGAGGATGATGACGAGACAGATGAATTACCCGTGGGGTCTGGGTACATCGGTCTTGCCACTGGGTGGTCGGAAGAAGATGAGGAGTCGAGCTTTGACGCTGACTTGTTCTTTGCTAATCTTACCGATTCCGAAGACGGCGATGGCTCTTCCTCCACGAACGAGCATGATGAGAGAGGGGAGGAAGGGGATCAATCTGACTTGGATAGCGACGTCGGATTGGCGGGATTGCTCAATTCACGACTGCGCCACGATCTACAGAATCTTCCCTTCGAGCTGATGGAAGGTTGGGACGGGCAGGTCATTTTCTCCAACGGTCTTGGGGAAGGTCGGAGCGCACTCGATGCAGACTTCGAGGTCACAGCCAGTGTCGTCGATACAAGTGCTTCTCCAAGCCAGGAAAGTGATAACGGAGACGAAATGGAGACTGAGGAAGACGACTTTGAAGGTGATACTACCGATGAAGAGCTTGTCGGCGAAGATCAATTGCCCAATGAGCGAGCAATGCGCCTATTCAATCTCCCCTTCAGTGTCTCTTCGATCAATCCGATGTCCACCATGAGTCCCTCAGGAAGCCCTGCACCGCGCAATCGTCGGCCTTTTGGGTCCCAGGGCAGTCTTGAATCTCCCAAACCCGCCGATATCTTGTCCGGTCGCTTCCTCGAGGACTTGGAAAATCCAGCCGATCTTGACGAGGACGACATGGCTGCTCACAGCGAGTCGTCTCGTGGTGCGGCTGTTGGCCCGAGAACCGGGGTATTCACCCCTGGTGATACCATGCGTGCCATTATAGACGATACCCACGCGAGCGTTCTTTCCCCCCACCCACGCGCTCGCGGTCGTAGAGGAAAATCAGCTTCTCATTTCGGCAGGGTATGTTTGATTTCATTTTAGGTTATTTCTGTGCTGATGAACTTTATTTGTGTATTCAGACCAGCCCTCGGTATATCGCTTCGAGACCAATGTCTCTTCCTCCTATTTCGCAACCCTCGTTTCAACTCCTTTCGTCGTCCGAGCTCACCACTTCTCCGGAGCTTTCCGCACAGACTTTTGACCTTGACGATGTGCTGGACTCGGCTTTCCTCGATTCTGAGCCTCCGGAAGCTCAAGTGTCTGCTTCTCCTGTGCAGGATTCATCGTCGCATCAGCACTTGAACCTCAGTCGATGGGGCTGGGGCTCTGACACTCCAGGGAGCAGCACCGATTTCGAAAATGCTCTGAGGAATAGTCCTATGAGCAGCATGATGTGGCAGGACAAGGACGGCTTGCCTTTGGCAAAGTCGGGTTCCTCTCTTCGTGCCCGCGATGGTGACCGTACACCCACCAATGCCCACCGCAACCCTCCACCTCCACAACAGGAGGTTCCCGTCAAAAGCCGTAAGGAGACGAGGCGGGAGCGCAAGATGAAACAAAAAAATATGGGGCTAGGCCACGAGCGGCCTCCTCATCAACAACATTACTTCCGCCAACATCATCCGAATTCCAAAACCCGAAGCACGAGCTCATCGCAGCGCACCAATTTCTTTAACAATTCGCCGCCGGCACCAAATTTCTGATTTGTACTTATATTTGCGCCAAACAAGCTAGACGGCTGGCGGCGTCACCAATTAACGACGACGACACGATTTCGTATTATCAATCTCACAAATGTCTGTATCTCTTAAAGCTCATGCTTCCTCGTTCCTTCCCTCCGCGCGACTCCTTGATTCCGCCCCATCCCATCCTCGTACATACAATGTTTACTGACTCGCCTGTATTTGTCTCTTGCATCCATCCCACTCGCCTCACCATCGCCTGCCCACCCTCCCTGGATTTTCTCTTGCAATTGGATATTCTCCACCACGTAGTGCATACCGCAGTACTTATCTGTTGTCGTCCAAGTATCTAGTATAAATGCATAATATTTATTGCTCAGCTGTCACCGAGTCTACGTGTCTCTTGAGAGTTGCACGCGACTGGGCAATTAGCCAGCGCGTTGTATGTTACGTAAGCTCATCCTACCTTCTTCACCTCGAATCTTCACTTGTTTCCGCGATGGCGGCGGACTACCATTACGATGAGGCGGGCAATATGGCCTCGTACTTTGTCATTTCTTTCCTTGTTCTCATCCTTATTCCCCTCACCTATTCTCTCGTTCCGTCTCCCTCCCGATCCGCCAACAAACCGGCACCTTGCGAATGTGGCCCATGTATCGAGCAAAGAAAGCGCACTAGTGGCTCCAGGCTTCAGCTTCCCGGCAAGAAGTGCGTACAAATCCTCTGTGTGTTGTATTCGCCGCTGAATGGCCAGCAGAGCGTCCTTCGTCATCGTTGGTTGGGCCGCATTCGCTTTTCTGTGTTGGAATGTTGCTGGCGCCAAGTCGGACAGCCAAATCTATAACCCTTTTGAGATTCTTGGTATAAGCTCGGGGTTGAGCGAGAAGGAGATCAAGAGCCACTTTAAAAAATTAAGCAAACAATTGTGAGTGCTGTTTTTGGGCTACGTGTCGGTCGGGGTGTCGCGGAATCGTCGACGTGGTGTTTCCCGACCTCCGTTTCCCGTTGGATATTACTACTAGAGTGTCTATGTCCTTGTGTGAATGCAGACAACGCGTAGACTTGTCCGGGGATCTACTTTTAAATTTATGCCATCAGGCGTCTTGCTGTCTGATATGGCCAAGCTAACATATTCTCTAGCCATCCCGACAAAGTTCGTGTAACTGCCAACGAGACCATCGAGTTTATTCAAGACCGTTTTGTGTCCCTCACGAAAGCATACAAAGCGTGAGTTTCACGCCCTAACACTTTTGCAATACTTGATATCTTTCCAGTCTTACCGACCCAGTAATCCGCGAGAATTGGGAAAAATACAACAATCCCGATGGTCGACAAGAAGTCAGCATGGGTATTGCGCTTCCGGCATGGATAGTTGCTGGTCAAAATAATATCTATGTGTTGGGCGTGTATGCGGTTCTCGTTGGAGGAGTGCTTCCTATGCTTGTTGGTCGCTGGTGGTTTGGGAACCGCCAGAAGACCAAGGATGGGATCCATGCCAAGTCTGCGGCCGTCTTCTTCCAGGACTTGCAGGAGGAATCGTCGGAGTCGGATGTTGTACGCGTCCTTGCGTCTGCGTATCGTTTCGAGGTAGTTCCTTCTGTCAAGGAGAGCACAGATGCACTCGAGACCGAGGTTAAGGAGGCTGTCGGGTCGAAGGTCTGGGCTGACATCGCAGGTGAGGACGCTCGCCAACGGCGGTCGATGGTTCTTCTATATGCATATCTGTTGCGTCTGAACGTGAGCAAGGGATTGGCAAAAGGTACGCGTCCTCATAATTTTTTTCGTGACTTGTTTCCTTATTGAATGCACAGAGCAAACCGAGCTCCTTCTGCAAACACCTCTTGTGCTGAATGCCATGCTCATAATCTCGCAAGCCCGCAATTGGCTAAAACCCACTCTCGCGATCATGCGGCTGCATGCGTTCTTTGCACAGGCGCTGCCTCCTGCTCCCGCTCCGACTCACCCGCTCGCGCAACTGCCCAGCATCAAGCCAAGCGAAGTCCCCGTTAACGACAACAACTATGCATCGTTTACCCGCACATTGCAAGAGAAGTCGGATGGACGTGTGACGGACGTACGAAAAGCTCTTGGTCATTGGGGCCGGGTTGAAATCGTTGATGTATCTTTCCGAGGTTGGTTGCAATGCAACTTCGGGATGCCGTGTTTTTATTAATCTTGTTTCTTTCAGTCATTGGCGAGCGGATAATCACGCCTGCGTCTATCGTATACCTTGTAGTCAAGTTGCGGGTGGTTCCCACTGACGCACAACCTACGAAACCGGCGGAGATAAACGGCGGAGACGATGTCAAGCGGCTGGCACGCGCAGCGGAGGAACGGGAACAGACATTTTTGAATTCACGCAAGGATGCCGAAGATTTACGACCAGGCCAGGTCTTTTCTGGTGGCGCACATGCACCATACTGGCCGGGGGTACGTTTTCTCTGTTCGGTTCAGTTCATTCGACGTCTAACTCGTTTTCGCAGACACGCAAGCCTCATTGGTGGCTCGTTCTCGCCGATGACAAGTCAAATCGCGTTGTTGTCCCACCCTTGAAGATCACCGATATCCCTTTCCGTCGTACAGGCGACGCCACTGACTTCCGCGCATACAAGATCCAATTCCAAGCGCCTCAGAATGCTGCAACGCTAACATGGCGTGTATACGTTCTGAGCGACTCGTACGTTGGCGAGGAGGACGTGCGGGACATTACGGTCAATATCTTCATACGTTCCGTCCTCGCATCCCCTAATTGCGATTTCTTGTTTAGATGAAGATCGACGATGTTTCTGCCCTCAATGCCGACGAACAGGGCGACGAGGACGAGATCTCTGAGCCTGAGGAAGACACAATTGCGGGACAGATGGCTGCCATGCGTGGGCACAGCGTGAAAAAGATCGCGCAGGACGAGGAGAGCGACGAGGAGAGTAGCACGGATGACGATAAAAGTAGCGGCAGCGACAGCGACAGTGATAGCGACTAGATTCGTATGTAATTATTTGGGCTTTGCGGATGACACTCGCCGACTCGGTCTTCGTGAGATGGATGGAAGGCGGGAGACAGCCCGTCTCCACGGGCTCTCTAAGACTCCGACGTAATGGGGATTCCTGCTCAGCGGAACCCCGTCGACTCGAATATATTGTATTTGCTACGCACACATCAACATGGTAGTGTATTAACGAAGTATTCTGGTATATGGAGATGGATGGAGCTGAAATGTACATAGAATGGGACCTTCCTAGGAAAACCTCATTGGAAAAACCACATGCAAGGGAAAAGGCATCAAGAAATATAGGTAGCAAAAAAAGAGAAGCGGAGGAATTAGAGAGACGCCGCTATTGCACGCTGCAAACGTAGCCAGACAGAGTCATGCTACTCGTGCCTCGCTGCGGAAAAACATCAAGGAATCGAAAATTGCCTTTTCGAGCGTTGGGCGTTGAATAGAATCAATATTTGTACATGCTTACATCAAAACCTGCTAAAAACTCTCAATGCGAATATGAGCGCGCTCAGCTCGAGACTCAAAGCCCTCACCCGCCTACGATGCGAAATATTCCAAACGTCATATAACCCCCAAAATTTGCGCACTGGCGCAAAGTATCTGCGGAAACATCTGCGGGGGCCTTCCATGGTCAAATACTATCCCGAGGTGCTCAATCTCTCCGCCATTGCGCGTGAGTTCCCCAAGATGGGTATAGTGGATCCGAAAGAGGCGCAACGGTTGGCGGATGTTGAGGACAGGAAACGGAGAGGGAAGGGTACGCCGAAGAAGGCGAAGACTAAAGGTGTGTTTCGTTGGAATCGTTGGCAAATGGGTTCTGAATCGACGCGTTCTCTCTAAAGCTGACAGTAGGAGAACGGCTAAGAAGCGGTAAAGAACAGCCATGGATTATTATAGCGACGCGGACGCATGCCTTCTCGATGATAATTGTTAAACTATCCTCATTCTGCTCAACTTGGCTCAACTTTGGGTTCAAACCTCATTGTTGGCTGCTAACCTCCGCTCAAGATTGGGACTCGCTAAACCTTCTACCATTCATCCTCGTGCTTTCTCGAATTTTCCGTTCAACTTCTCACAATGAAACTCGATCATGTTTTCCGGTTGGTTCGCTAATTAAAGCGCCGTCCCTGAAGAACTTCCTGCGGGACAGCTATTACTCGTGATGCGATGCAAACGCTGTACCCAATCTGCAGCAGTTCACATGCCTTGTACTGTGTGCGCCTCAGTTCTTATCTAAATCACTTTCTTCCGCAGCAGAGGTAACAAAGAACGACGGAGGTCATACTGCTGTTTGCTCCCCTACTCTTCCTTCATGCAGCCCATGCAGCCCTTGACACGCCAGGAATCGCGACCAAGCATCTATAGCTGGTGGTCTGACAGCAATCCTGGCCTACATGGTCCAACAATCAACCTCCATACAGCGACCAAGCCTCTTCTCAGATATCTTCACCACCGCCAAGCTTTGGACTTACTTGCGAAAAACCGATATAGCCCACTGTCTGACGCAGTGTTGGAGGTCTACTCGTCGTTTTTCCCGTACGTCAACTCAGGTCTCACGGCTTGAGCATCATCTGATTGTGTAGATCCAACTTGATTGCGTTTTCGACGAAAGCTGCTATCGTAGCGGAATTGGCTGCTCGAAGTCTTTCTGATGAGACCGACGCGCGCGCTGTCGCCGGTTCACCTATTTTATTGGACATCAAATCAATGCTCGAGTGCTGCGACGCCAGAATGGAACAATCTTGCTGTAGGCTTTTGGGGAACCTAGCCAATCATAGGGGCACTGCACCGGATGTTCTGAAACTCAAGCCGTGTCTGCAACTGGTATTCCTCTTGCGGCAAGTCAGCACCCGTCATGCTTTGCGTACCTCTCATCTTTTCTTTTCAGTGGCGGGAAATCAAAAGTCGTTGCCCTCGCCATGTATGCATTATCTGCCATTGCACGATATGAAGATGGAGCCGAGGCTATCGTGGAGGCTAAGGCGCTGGACCACGCTCTAGAATTGCTTACATCCTCTGACGCCCTTACTCAAGGGTGGACATGCGAGCTTCTAGCTAGTCTCGCTGGTCAAGAGTCCACAGCTCTAGCGGTATTAGCAATCAGCCCGTGGGGTCCACTCATGGCGCTTTTGTGGTGGGTGCACTCAGTTTTGTGTGTTTTGCTATGGTCATAAGGCTTTGCTTCAGCGACGGAGACGCCAGCACTATCCAGCCAGCTCAGTTAGCTCTGTCAAAAGTTGCGGAGTTGCTCGACAGCCAAGCTCGGCCCGTTGGTGATCCCCGGGCAATCGATTACTTGTTGGAGTTGTTCAAATCTGAAGACCGTGAATCTCTGATGAGGACTTGCAAATTGGTGGGTCAACTTGCAAGGGACCAGTGCACTGTTCCCATCCTATTGGACTTGAGGATGTGTGAGCGACTTGTGGCTCTCTTGTAGTGAGTTCTTGCCTGTTTCATAGGTCGATTTGGGTTCACCTGATAACACTGACACTACAGCGACGACAATCCGAATGTAGTCATATGGGCCATGGCGATGCTGGATCAGATAGCGAGATGGGTCGACGGAGCAGAAGCTGTCGTCGATGCGGGGTTCACAACGCACGTTTCGAATCTACCCGACCTTCCAAGCCAGATTGTGGGACTGTCAACTTGGAGCATAATAGCAAGGTATAAAACCACGGCTATGCTCACTAGTACTGTGAAGAAATTCTTTCTGCTGTGGGTCTTCCAATCCGTCTTGGATTGAGACGCTCTTACGCGCACTCAGTGTTGCACTGGGGGACGACGAAGGACTCGTGCTGCCCTTGTGTCGAATGACGGAATCGACTGGTGGCGCGAGGGCGATTGTCGATACGAATGGCGTGCGTCAGATGTTGAGATTACTAGATTCGCCAATCCCCTTCCTCCGAAAGCACACTTGTCTCTTAATCGCAACTCTCGCAGTTTGCGAGTCAACCGCATCAGCTGTTTCCGATTTGAAATTGTGCATGGGGCTGGTATCACTTTTGTTGAGTTAACTTTGGATGTTCTACCACTCTTCTGACCAGACCAACTTTTAGTGACATCGATGAGCATGGCCTGCAGCGTGATGCAGCATGGGCCATGTACACATTATACCATATTGCGAGTCGGCCAGACGGTGCTCAGGCGGTCGTGAAAGCAAACGCGACGCGCCACATCTTGAGGTTCCTTCGATCAACAAGCACGACGGTGCGCAAGTACACCTGCCAGCTGGTAGGAAAGCTTGCTCTCCACGAGTCTACTGCCATGGAACTGCTGGATTTGGGCGCCCATGTCTCCCTGGTGTCCCTCCTGCGGTACGTCAGGTTTTCGTTTTGTATTTCTGTGTTTTCACGAGATCTAAATCAGCGACGATGACGGTGGTTCGCAGGTTGTTGATCAGGTTATGTCCGGATTAAGCGAGTGGGCGGATGGAGTCGCAGTGATTTGTTAGAGTCGAAGTCAATGGCAGCTTGATTAGTGTCCGTTGAACAACAAATCATTCGAATTTTTCGGTGGATCTTTGACGGGTATACATGCAACACGAGCAAATACCCTAACTTCATGCTTCCAAGCTGACTGAACAATCTGTCCAGTAGTTACAAGCCTAGGGCGAAGTTCTTCTGCTTCTCTCTACATTTCGGTAACAAGAGTATCAGGCATCTCCATACTGATTCGCCTGCTTGACCTCAACTCCCAGTGCTTTTGCAGCATTCATAACCCAGTACGGATCGCGCATCAGCCCTCTAGCCAGAAACACCACATCCGCCTTCCCGTTCTTCAAGTAAGATTCGGCCAGTACAGGATCCGTGATAGTGCCGACGGCTGCGACGATGAGGGAGGGGTGGGCTTTTTTGATGGCTTCGGCCAAATGTACCTGTCGAGGCGAGGTATCAGTGAAGTTTAGGCACGAAACAGATATGCAATTCAATGTACCTGGTACCCGTGGGTTGCGGGAAACGTCGGAATGAGTTGCTTGGCCCAAAGTCCGCCACTGCTGCAGTCTAGCAAGTCTACCACGCCCAATTCGATCATCTTCGTGACCCATATATTACTTTGCTCTAAGCCCCATTGCAGCCAGGTGCCATCGTCAGATTTTTCAGGGCCTTCCGCCCAATCTGTGGCGCTGATACGAATAAAGAGGGGCTTGTCTTGCCATTCTTGGCGTATGCGCTGGAGAACGCGGAGAGGGTAGCGCAGGCGGTTTTCGAGGGAGCCGCCGTATTGGTCGGTGCGGAGATTGGAGAGCGGGGAGACGAATTGGTGGAGGAGGTAACCGTGAGCTGCGTGGATCTCGATGAAGTCGACTGTGTGTTGAAATATCATTAGTTGGATTATTCGTACACAGACAGAAAGCACTGACACCCAGCTTTTCTGCACCGTACAGTGGCTGCGGCGAACGCGTCTTCGACATGTTGCATATCTTGTTCGGTCATAGCTTTCGGCATGGCATGTCTATCTGACATAGGAATTGCGCTTGGTGCAAATACTGCAAAAAATAAACGACGCGCCGTCAGAAGGGGATCAGCACAGCAGGCGTGAGGTAAACCATTGTTCGGCCATCCGCGTTCATTCTCCTGCGCAACGAACGAAGAGTCTTTTTCTTTGACCCAGCGAGCGTACATCGATGCCTTGCGGCCGGTATGGTAGAGCTGAATGCCGATTTTGGTTCCGTGGCTGTGGCAAAAGTCGACGACGCGTTTCAAGGGTGCTATTTGACTGTCAGTCCAGAGACCCTGGAATACAGTGAGTCAGAGTTTCCGCCGTGATCTGGATGACGGTGAAATGAATTACAGAGTCTTCTGGACTGCATCGTCCTTCGGGAACGACGGCAGTAGCTTCCATGCATAGTGCTCCTACTCCGCGAGTTGCGTAGCCCTACTCGTGTTGGAATCAGGCAGTATTGATGCGTAGTGGTCATAATACTTGCCCCGATGTGAACTAGATGCCAGTCGGTCGCATGCCCATCGGAAGAGCTATTGCTTCTGAGCAAAATTTACTTAGAACCTGGTTTTATTCACCTGAATTGGCCCATCGGGGACTGATTTATTTGTCTTCAGTGGAAAGAGTATGGGCAGAAATGATACACATGCCAGGAATATTCTGTTCTTGAACGTTACACCTTTGATTTCGATGGGTTTGAATAGTTCTGGCAGCTCGCCACCCTGCGCACGAAGGTTGAGACACATACGACACTTATATTATTGACGTACCACACGAGTTCCGATTGCTGGTTCATTCAGCGGATAGAATTCGCGTGCCCCGGGTACACCAAGATTGAGTAATACCATCTTTGCGCGATTGGAATTCGAGACGCATTTGGCCCTGAGGTGCTCCTCTTTAAAGGATGGCGATTTCGCTGGCTTAATAAGTGATTTGCTGACAAAGCTATGAACCCGGAACGAGGAAAGGAACAGAGTGAGAGTCGAGATTAGGGATGCCGCGCTGCGAAGGAAGAAAGATGGCAGAAATGAAATAGAAGAATGTTCGGCAAAATGTGGCTGGATTCCAAAATTTGAATCGATGTTCTTGTCCTTGCTTCAACCTTGCTTAAAGTCGGGGACCTACATCCATGGGAACTATGACTCTGGCATCAATGTCGCCTACCAAGTCTGCAAGACACTCTAAGACACCCTTCAAAGCGTTCGTTCACAAACTAGTTGTGGGGCAAAAGAGTTCGAGCGTTGGTGGAAACTTAAGGAGGGCCAGCAACTTGGATGTGGCAGAGACCGTGATATGAGAGCGGGCTAGCGACACACCGATAGTGACCTAGTTTCCGGGAAATAAACCGCAAGTCTATGTCTTGACTATGTCAATGTCGAGCAACTGTACGGTGGCAGATAGTTGCCGAACTTTCTGCGCGATTATAGAGTCCTCGGGATATCGAGCCTGCAGCTGCCTGCAGACGTGAACCGGAACGCTTCTGCGTGGTCCGAGGGTTCCAGACCGGTGAAAAGAAACTTCTGCGCTTCACGGTGACTGACGAGAGGGTCGGTCAACCCGGTTGCTAGCGTTCGGCAGAGGCAAATAAAGTGCAACGTGTGGTGTATTGAAGAACAGAAGTTCAACTAGGCTAGTAGTAACAACAGCAGCTCAGGGCGCGGTCATGGCTAAGTTGAGTCGGGGGGAGGGGCACGTTGCGCTCGCTATCTATCGCGATGTCAAGCGGTCGACAACGTCGACGAGGATAAGCACAAGGTAGATTGATGTCACATGTGACAGGTGTAAATGCTCGGCTAGCCCCTAGTGACCAGTGCTACTACTTTGCGTTTCGCCAAATCCAACTCTTTCACTCTCTTGCATGAACCACCACCAACGCCATGGCCGACGACAAACCTAACCGCTATTCCATCGACCTGAGTCTCGAGCTCGAGCACCAGCTCGACATGGAGTCCCCCCTTCCCACTCCCGCAAACCCGGCTCAATCTCATCAACAACGCCCCAGCATGGATATGCCTTTCAAGCTCCCCGATATCGACCCCCATGTCCTCGCCCACATTATAAGCGGTCTACGCCACCAACTAGCAGACATGACCAAAGAACGCGACGATCTCGTCGTTCTCATCGACACGGCACATAAAAAAGAGGCTGAACTCCAGGATGCCCTTCAGCATATCACTGACAAGGCAATGGACCTGGATGAAGCCCTTTCAGAAGCCCGGAGGCAGAACAAGGACGACACGGAAGCAATCTCATTACTGCGCACAAAGGTAGAAGAGAGCAGGTCAGATTTCCCTCTTGTTACAAGTATCATGGGCTAAACATCCCGTAGACGGGGTTTGATGCGGCTTCAGGCAGAAAGCCGGAGACAACCTTCCGCGTTGGACACGAATCGTGCCAATGCCCCTTCAGCTTTCGCCTTGGGACCCCCCTCTTCCCGTCGCGCTTCATTCACACCCCTCACTGGTACCTTCGCCGCCAACTCCTTACGGGCGAACGGCCACCACCGGATATCCTCTGTCTCCGACACATATGTCGATCATCCCAGCAGCCCCACTTCTGAGCGCAGTTCCTTTAGCATCGCCTCCCAGCCGCTACCTGCATCCAATAATAACAAACGTTTATCTGGTTTCTTTGGTCGCTCCTCCGGCTCTCCGCCTCAAAATCCTCCCTTGACCCTCCGCTCTTCTTCGCAAACTTCTTCGCAAACTGACATCACCTCACCCGACGAACTCGAGAAACTCCGCAAGGAGGTGCGCACGCTGCAGGCAACACTCGAAGAGACGCGCCACGAGCTTACTGAAGCGAACGAAGCACGCGAGGCAAGCGAGACGTGTGTTGGTGCTTTACGGGAGTTCATTGCAGAGAACAACATGGGCGCGGGCGGCAGCGCCGTGAAACTTCCGCCGCTCCCTGCGACGACGACAGGGGGCGAGGAGGCTTCCCCGGGACATAAGAAGACCGCTAGCGGATGGGGAGGGTTCAAACTATGGAAGGTTGACACATCTGTGAAGACGGCGCCGGGACCTGCGTCGGACGTCACAGCGTCACCCGTCATGCCCCCCACGGTTGTTGCAACAAACCCTCCGCCTAATCCTGTTAGTGGACCCGGTGCGCCGCTCACGCGCAAGCTGACTGGTTTCTTCAATTCGCGAGCGAGCGTGTCGTCCGTCGCATCGTCACCTGCGCCGCTGCAGACACAGCCGGCGCCGCGGCTGGCACGGGACTCGGTGTATAGTGTTTCCGATGCATCGTCGCTTGCGGAGCCTATCAGCCCGACGAGTCAACAAGGTGCGGGCGGGCCTGATGTGCTGATCAAGACGGGCAATGGCAGCCCGGATTTGGACAGCGGGAGGACGGAGGTTATGAAAGAGGTGTCGCATACGCAGCTGCAGATGGATGATGCTCTGAGCTTGCGGAGTACGCCTTCGGTCGGCGCAATGGCCATCTGATTATTTCAACAGCATTCGCCCGGCTTGTGTCAAGTCTGGACGGTTCGTTGAGCATGCATTATTATCTGCTTGCTTCGGCACGCGTCATGACTCGTTTCCTATATCTCATCTCATTCATCCCTCATGCAACAGACCATCCATCCTAGAAATTCCAACCTCCTAAGTATCTTATTATTTCTAATGCCACACACGACGTCGATGACTATGACGACGAGCTTTGTCGATGCCACTCATGATTGTATATCCATCCATTCGAGTACTACATTCTTTCGTGTTTTACTGTAGGCGAGACTTGATCAGCGTACATGCATTGTATTCTACAGGCTAGCTACATATAAATGCTCGGAAATTATGGATTGTTGGAGTTGAGTGCCGCACTAACAGTCCAAGCCAGTGAAAAGGGACACACTTGCGCGGTCAAGTTGCGCCGGCACCCTCAGATTCCGCAGTTGTCTGGAATTGGCTCCAAAAAGGTGCATTGGCGTCTCAACTCGTCGAATGGACCGCCCGAGTTGCATATTGGCATTAACGGCGTCGCAACACGGAACCAGATGTCAATTTGCAATGAAGTTCAAAAGGGAGAGGCAAGACGAAAATGGAAATGATGTTTCCTGGAATGGGATGTGTCCCGTTCCCGCCAGCGTCCGGTCCATTGCAGGTTGTTTGAAGGATCTAACGGCGACCATCAGCCAACCAGGATTGGTAGAAGCGGAATAATCTACTTACCGGTCGGTTCAACGTTATTTGTTAACGGATGAAAGTGAGGTATGCGGGGAAAGGAGATGAATGACCGGTGATTTAGAGCGTTCTCCCGCGTTTGTACGCGTCTATGTACGGTGACTGTAAGAAGAGGACCATGGAGTGTTTTTCCGAGTGGGAATGTTGTCGGGATATGGACCTGATATGTGCCTACTTGCCGTCAGACGCGAAGGTCTTCCATGAAAGCTGTCAACACGGCGCGCATGGCCGGTATTGCCAGTTATAATCTGTCTGTCAGATAATTGAATCGAGACTCATGGTCGTGGTGAGAATGTCGTCGATAGCTGCGAGTCCGAGATTGTCGGGAGAAGGTCCGAGATTCAAGGAGGTTGAAGAGAAAGAAGGAAAATATCATTGGGAGACGCGTTGGCGAGGGGAAGGGCGGACAGGGATTCGTCTGTCAGTCAGCGAAGGTGATCTCATGTGCGTGTAGTGGGTGACCCGAGAGTGACGGAGGTGCAGAAAGTTGTAGAACAGCCATACGGCGGCGTGTTGGGTCCAGGGCTCGTTTCTGGCAGGTTACTTGGATGAAGAAATGGTTTTGGCGCGCTCGATTGACGCGTTTTAAAGCCCAGAAAAACAGCCAGAGTAAAAATAGTGTTCATATCCGCCCAAGTTGGCTGTAGACTAGACGAGGATAGTGTTGGAGACCGGGTCTACATGCAGGATGTTCAGCAATCGATCCGCAAGGGAATAGGCTCAGTAAAGGCTCAGTAGAGTTTCGCGGGTTGTGGTTGTTGGGGGTGAGCAGGATCTAGTAGTGAAAGGCCAGAGATTGGATAAGGAAAGGATTCGCTGTCAGTGGAAGCTAAAGTAATACTGTAACCCGAATTCTTATTGATAGCCACTCACCCTCCTTCCCCTCATACCACCACCATCCAACCCATGTCCGCCTCTCCCCTCAAGCGCGAGGGCCCTCCCAGCCCCAACGATGGGCTCACAAAGAAGCGTAGAAAGGGTGCAACTCGCCTAAGGTACGTCCGCCGCCATTTCTGCTCGTCTTGTGCGTGAAAAATAATCGGAAAAACGCGCAGGTATGGATCTCTTCGACGCGCAAGTGCTGGTCTGCTCATCATCTTGTCCTTCGTGGTTGCACAGTTGTGCCGAGTGCAGACGGTGCGTCCGTGATCGCCTAATTTGCTTCCGTCGCCGATGACATTTCTCTCGCTTATTTACCAGACTAAAGTTGCGCTGCGACCGTTCCATTCCTTGCGGCTCCTGCGTTAAGGTCAGTGTAATCTTAGACTAATACGCCGCTCTTCAATGCCGCCATTCTAGCGTGGATGTGGTGCAATATGTCCCGATGTACGCCGTTGACTACTTCCGGAATCATCCCACAGCTGATATCAACCTTGTCGATGCTAGGGCTCCCTCACCACTGGCCAGGGAAATCGGTACGTATCAATTAATTTTCGATTCGTAAGATCTGACCCTTCCGTGTCCAGGTTCGTTCTCGCCTCGACCCAGGAACTGCACGAGAAAATTCAAGAACTCGCGAACCGCGTCCGAGAATTAGAGGATGGCTTGCGAACCTCCCATGCACATCTGTCCACCGAACAGCATCCTTTGCTCTCCGAGGAGCTCCTCCGCCTAAAGATGCCTCTTCAACGTGAAGTTCCTGCTTTCCGCAATTTACCTCAGGGTCAGGCCGTAAAAGAGGAGGAGCACAACCCCGATGTTGTCGATGCCTTTGGCTCTCTGTCCATCACCTTATCCGGCAGCGCCAAATACTTTGGCACCACCGCCAACTCTTGGGTGTGTTCTCTTCGTCTTTCTTTTTTCCGCCATCCGCGCAAGGTGCTAATTTAGTTAATAGTACTTCTTGCAGGTGCGCGCCACCCCGCGCTTCGCGAAAATGCCAAACTGACGTTTATTACTTCTCAAGAACGAAACGGCGGAGGAGGACGAGCCGGAGGATGACCACCTCACGAGCTTGCAGAGCGTGCTTCCACCTCATATCCTCACCCGGGCTGCTGCCTTCCCCATCTCACCCATTGCCCCGCCGGCACATGAGGGCGAATCCCTTCGCAGTCTCTTTTGGTATCTCCCTACCGGAGTCAAGGCCGCCGCCCTCCGCGACATATACTTCACTCACGCTGCATGGATGTAGGCCGATTACTTTCTCATATGCCCTCCGCCGCAATTTCGACTTCTAATCCCCTCTGATCTCAGGTACGCGCCTATATCGCCGGAAGCCTTCGAGGCCGAGGTGTACATGCAATTCTACGACCCAACTGCGGCTGCCCCGACTGACCAGCCCCTTTTCGCCCACCGCCTCTCTCTGATGTTTATCGTGCTTGCCATCGGTTCTCTCATGAACACCAACGAGCCCGCGTACAATTTGGAGGCCGAGAAGTATCACCAACTCGCCCGTGCAGCGTGAGCTCATTTGTCTTCTTCGCGGCCACAACATCCAACTATTATGAACACAGGCTCTTCTTGCACTCATTTTTCGACCAGCCTACCATTACCGCGGTACAATCTCTCGTGGGTTTTTTTACTTCTCGGCTTCGAGTCCGTGGGGGAGTCGCTGATTGCAGCCATAGTTTTTAATGGCGTTTTACCTTTTCCTCGCGGACCGTCATGGCACCGGCTCGGGTGCACGGTGGGCGATAATGGGCATTGCTGTCAAGGTGGCTCAGAGCGTACGTTGGAATAACCTTTTTCTCCCTCTTTATTCGTCTCCGCTCACCGATTTTTCGCCCCTTCCAGATTGGACTACGTAAATCACCATATTTACTTGGTCCCAACTCCATTGACACCTTATTTCTTTTCCAGATCGCGATAGTGGACGTTGGAAGGTTGATCACGTCGAGACGCAAAAAAGACGGGAGCTTTTCTGGGAGGTGGGACATTCTTTCAGTTGATCCACCGAACAAAATTAATTTTTAATTGTAGCTATTCACGTACGACTCCTGGCAATGCCTAACGTTTGGCCGCCCTACGTCGTTCGCACTAGCACATGTCGACTGCAAGATGCCGCATGGAAGCGACCCCGGAGATGATCAAGCTTGTGGGTTTCCCTTCCCCGGCTTTTCTTCTCCTGCTCCCGCGCTTGAGTAACTGACATGAGCCCCTCAATCCCAGTTCATGCGTGGAAACACCGCTTCTGCTCCGAATGCATGATCCTTTTGCACGATCAGGCTTTCGGCGCAAAGACACCTACGTACGCGACCGTCTTGCAACTCGATCGCAAGATGCGGGCGTTCCCAGTCCCGCCGGTTCTCCAAGTTGCAGGCTTTGGCAACACTGAGACCCGACCTGGCGGCTTTCCCGAGACTATCATGCTCACACTTCAGCGGCATATCGTATTGGCTATCAGAGAAATGAGTGAGTGTTCTTTTTCAGGCCGGCCATGTGTCGGGGTCAAAGATAGCTGGATGTCGGCGTTGACGGCATTGCTTTTTTTGACAGATCTACTGTATCTTCACCGTAGCTTCTTTGCCCGCGCGATCAGTGACCATCCGAAAGACCCGTTGGGGAGCCCTTATGGGACGTCTGTGATCGCGGCGTATCGTAGCGCGGGCTCCCTCGTTGCATTGATGCGCAATTTGCATAGCCAACTCAAAGAGCCTAGTGAGCGGATCTGGTGCGTGTCACCCTAAATTCTTGATTGCAATTGACGGACTGAACTGTTCGGTTTGAATAGGTTCCTGTGGACACATATGTTCTCGTGCGCAATTATTTTGGGCAGTATTGTCACCCGGTGTCCGTCGATGAGCCTCGCGCCTTCGGCCCTTGTACAGCTTGACTCAGCTTGCGAGCTATTTTCCAAAGCTGCACGCGGCTTCCGTGCCGTTAAAGTTCTTGTGAGTCTTGAAACTCGGGTCTGTTAAAAATAAGATAATCGGACTAAAGTCTCCGTCTAGAATATCATGCTCCGTTTGCAAGAAAAGGCGCACCACAGTCTAGAAGACTTCCGCAAGGGTAAGCTGTCGCCTTCCGCGCGGCGTATTGCATCGGATTCGCCATCGCCTGCCGAAGACAATGACGAGTTGTCTACTCTTGGCGGAAAGACGCGGTTGGTGGCGAAGAAGGAACCAGTTTCTCCGCTGTTGCTTGATCGTTCGCCTACATCTCACAATCCCGTCGTACCCCTCCCACTTTCGCCTGGTTCTTTGAACGAACAGGTGCATCCTGGTGTTCTGGAATACCTCAACTCGTTCCCGCCGCAGTCACAAACACACAATTCCTATTCGGACGTTGATGTTGACTTGTCGCCGGTATCGATGTATGGCATGTCCTCCATGCAGAGCTCGTACCACGCCGACAGCAATGGGTCGACGTATCTGTCTTCATCACCGACACAGATGGACTCGCAGCAGTCGATGTATCACCAACAAAACCAGAGTCAGGGTTCCGTACCGCAGCAGCGGCAGCACGGAATGGGCAATGGGGCGCCGCAAAACCTCACATTCCCGCAATACTTCCCCGTATACGATTACAGGACGACTGTTGGGGACGTGTACGGTTCGAACGCCCCAATTCTGGATATGAACCCTGTACCTGGCCAACGAAGATCGTCGACTGGGTCGCCAGAGGGGAATATGCAGTCTTCCATTTGGCAGGACTTTGTGGGTGATTTAATGACGGGTTGAGTGGGCGTATTGTAGGGTGGTTTTTGCTCAAGGAAATGTAAATGTATTGTACTGATCTGTCTGTATGTATGATGTACGGTAGCTAGCTGTTGTGTTTTCTTGAACTTTTTTTTTTCCGCTGCGAAAGGAAATGTTGCATAGTTTGAGGAGCTGGGAACTAACTTCCTAAACCGAACTTTGAGCGGCGCGTGACACTGCGTGACAGAGGAATGGGACCTCGTGGGAAACTGGGCAGGACAGCGGAGTTTGAATTCGACCTCACATCAAGACCTCAAGAAAAAGTCCATCGTCCTCAGCGCCGCAATGGTCAAAGGTCAGTCGATCTCAGTACCTACTCTGTGCAATGCTCATCGTTATTATTGCTGCACCTCTTGTCTTCCTCAATTATCCGCTCGTTAATCACTCCGAAATCTATGCGTCGATTCAGTATATAAACCCGGCAAAGTCGCGCTCTTGCTGCAGGGACGGCAGGCAGGGAAGAAGGTGGTGGTAATTAAGCAGCTGGATGAGGGAACGAAGGAGCGGCCGTACCCCCACGCCATCGTTGCTGGTATCGAGCGCTACCCGCGGAAGGTCACCCGTCGCATGGGCCAGAAGAAGGTTTCGCGCAGGAGTAAAGTCAAGCCTTTCATCAAAGTGCGTTGGGTGTTTCTCATCTCATTATCTCTCTGGTGAACGAATGCTAACTGAATGTCGCCGACGACTAGGTCGTCAACTACTCCCACCTGTTCCCGACACGGTACGCACTTGAGCTTGAGGGGCTCAAGGGCAGCGTCGCGGCCGACACCTTCAAGGAGCCGTCGCAGCGGGAAGACGCAAAGAAGAACATTAAAAAGCAGCTTGAGGAGCGCTACACTGCCGGCAAGAACATGTGGTTCTTTACTCCTCTGCGGGTGCGTTTTATGTGACTCCTACTAATAACTAGACTGACGATGAGTTTTGTTATAGTTCTGAGCGCGATGCGGCTGGATGTATTGCTGTGTCGTCGATATGCCTTCATATAAATCACTGTATGGCTCATGCTGTTATGCCACACGATTTCGATTCCGTGCGCTAGAGTGCGTGGGTGAAAAAGCGTGGGTGAAAAAGCGCCTCTCGCTGATGACGATCCTCTTCATGTTGTTATGGATGCTCTCATTGCGACTCGACAATTTGGATCTCCACAGTTTCTGCTTGCGCATAACATTCAACAGTCGAAATCCGTCTATTTATCGCCGAAAATCATGTCAACGAATATTATCAGAAATTGCCAATGCGGCAAGAGACATTGTTTCCCCCAGCAAATAGATTCAGTTTCTATGCTGAGCGCCATGCGAAACCTGTGAGCTGAACGTCGATAAACAATGATCTATGCTCACCGCTCGGGCATTCATCGTCAACCTCATTCGCAAAAACAGTGCCGTGGTCTGCCAGTGGCCATTCGCCTATTGCCTTCAGTGCAAATGCTGCGGCGACTCTTACACGACTCTCATGGTCGCTGGTAAATTTTTGAGCCAAATCAGCGGTCTATACCGTAATTGACTGACCAGAGAAGGGATGAAAGTTGCGAATTTACCAGAGGTTGTGTGCCAAGCAGCGGCGATTCGATCGTTAAAACGACAGGCGCGGTGGGCTGGGCCCTTGCTAAGTTTCCTACGAGGTAACAAACTCGTTCTCGAGTCGCCGTGTCGCGCGAGCACAGTAATTGTGGGAGATATTCCGCCACCTGGGCGTTGATGACGGCCTCTGTGGATTCTGACCATTTTGCAATCGCAGCTAACGCATACGTGGCCGCACTGATAACCTCAACATCATCACTACTAAAGCTGGGTAAGTACTTATGGTGCAAAGATCTGATCATGGTTAAATACCGCAAAAGAGGGACGAGTTTGGCGCTTGGCTTCAGGGCCAAAATCGCCGGTGCTGTGGACGCCCGATGAGCAAGGCGTCCAATTAACAAGCACATGCTCATTTGGACAGTTGTGCGTGGCACTTGAAGCCATTTCAAAATGTTATCGATTTCGCCAGCGTCCACGACGTTTTGCGCACCATCCGAATCTTTCGCAAGGCGAGACAGAGTGTACATTGCCCAATACACGACATGTTCATCAAAACAATCACTGCTCTGGGCGTAATGCGAATATTTTCAATTGGAATCGACGAAACTTACCGTAGGAGAGGTAACAGCAGCGGACACGGGTTCAGCTTCAAGATGGCTTCGAAAGTAGGCTCGTGACTTGCAAGACGGCCCAAAAGTTGGCAAGTTCGCAACAGCGTTGCATCGTCGCGGGATCCCAGTAGAGGCAAGATGTGTTCAACCAAATTGGCCTCGATGACAGCTTGCGCGCCATTCGACGACTTGGCGATCACAGACAGTGTGTATACGGCCGAAGTGATGACCTTGGGGTGGCTATCGCTGACGATTTGGTGAGTTTACGCAGCAATAACCAAGAGTGCATGTACCGCAAGGGTAGCGCGAGTAATGAATATAAGTTGAGTGCTGAAATGCTTAGCGCAGCGAAGGAGTGTTCGGCGAGCAGCCCTACTAGAACGCAAGCGTTGTTTCTGATGAACCAGCTTGAAGCTTGAATCCATCTTGAGATGTGTGTAGTCAAATCGGCATCGAGGATGTCCTGTGCGCCATTTGCGTATTTTGCGAACTCGGTTAGAGTAGAGGTTACCCAGCCAATTATGTTCTCGTCATTATCGCTGTTGTGAGAAAAAACGGAGATTACGTGCGCGCTTGACGATGGGAGTAGTAAACGTACGGCAGTAGAGGTAGTAGCAGCGGAAAAATGAGGGGGATTGTGCTTTTGTGGCTCGCCAGTCGGTTCAGTAGCTTGCAGGCTTGGACCTTGATAAACGAGTCGCCCGAGTTGAGTACAGGTGAGAGGTGGTGTATCGCTTTTGCATCAACGACTGCTTGCACGCCATCGGGTGATTGTGAAATTTGAGATAAAGAGTTCAGGGCCCACTCTCTTGAGTCATTGTCACTAATTATCAGATATCACAAAGGGAACACGAGATATCATATATACAAGATAGGCTCACCGCAAAAGGGACACTAAACTAATACAAGGTTCCAACTTCAGGATGTCTGAGGAAGTGGAGGCGTGGCTTGCGATTCTTGCTACCAGCTCGCAAATCCATCTTTGGTTCAGAGACGAGAATTTGAATAGTTCCAGTATACGACCTAGGGCGTCGGTGTCAACGATTGCCCGCGCACCCTGCTCCCATTTCGCCATGCGCGACAGTGCGTATACGGCGCGCCCTACGACTGACACGTCCTGGTCACTTCGCTGGGGTTGAACGCCAGTAAGGAGGATGAATATGGCGATACGAACGCACTATAACAGTGAGACCAGCGGCGAACAGAGTTTATGCTGCAGGACGATTGAGGATGTTCTCTCTCGTATGCATAGCGCTCCTAGTACTTTGCAGCATGAAGCTCGTATTTGGCTGTCTGGTGATTCGAACAAGGCCATGAGTTGAGGGAAGATAGGCGAGTTTATGACGATGCGCGCGTCGAGCTCGGAGAGTACTGCTCGAAAAGCCACTTCAGACAATACAGCAGCTTTGGTAGACGATGAAATGAAGTGCCATCTGTAATTTAATCAGCATGATGCATAGAGGGAAATTGTGTTTGTACGTACGGAAGGTATGAAGCGTAGACTTCCAGCACACGAATCGTCAGTCCCGGGTCATTATTGTCATGAGTCTTCTTGATGACAGCGAGGGCTTGACGATGGTAGAGAAATTTGAGGACAGGCTTCGTGATGGCGTGGAGGTTTATTGTTGGACCTTTTAGATTTGGGTTGCTGTCGGACCACCAGCTGTAGATGCTTTGACGAGTTTGCTGTCGAGTCAGATGCAGCGACATTGAGAGAGAGGACTGAGAGAGGGAAGCTGTAGAGTTTTAGCGCCCCGCTTACATTTGCTGTGCGAAACTGAGAAAACTAAGAAAAGACGCAGGAGATGGACATCGATGGACTCCGATCGGGCTTGCTCATACAATCGACTTGGGGATTCAGTTTCAATACCATCGTGCACTCGTAGACAACGTGAAGTCAATGTCAACGCGCGTGCCTTACATATGTTGAGAACAATGCATGATCTATCATTTGCATTGAGATTCAAATATTCACGGCTTGACCCAAGCATGCATCTTGAGATATTGCAGTGTGAACTAGCAACTTGTAACGTCGGGAACGTAGGGTTAAGCCAAGATTGAGCTGTGTGTAGTGGTGGGAGCCGTTGAAGACGATGAAGTCAAAGATCAATAGTGATGACGGCAACAAGCGAATGCAACTTTTACCGTATCCCATCGTTCACCATGCCTTCGAGCTTTCCTCACACCCGCGCTCAGCTCGTCGCAATCGCCCGCCAGTGGAAGCCACTACCCACTGACACCTACGACGACCCAGACGACCTCAACGAACAGCGCGTTCCACCACGTTGGTAGACCAAGTCGTCCAGCTGCTGCGTGATGAGCAGGAAGACGAACTCAAGTCTCTGCTCAAGACCGCGTACGACCTCGACGAGGAGACGGTAAATCCTACGTCTAGACTCCGAGTTTGTCGCTAACCTCGTGTAGGTTGAGCACTGTGTTCTCGATCTTATGCATAAGCACCACGACGACGAGGCTGGCGTCCCATTCCTCTTCCTGACCCCCACGAGAAGACCCATTTCACGGCCTTCGTCCAGGGCTTCTGCCCGCTTAGTACGCCCAGAGACGCCTACCTCGGCACCCAGTTCTCCACTCGCGGCAATGTTTCGTCGGCCCCATACCCCCGTCACTTCTCCACTTGGTCCCGTCACTGCAACGTCCTACATGACCGCTAAGGCAGAATACTCCCCACAATCGTCTCCGGTTCTTGCCCACGCGCCCCAGTTCACCGCCAGTCTACCCGCCTCACCGCTATCGTCTCCTCGTCTTTTGAACGCCAAAGCCAGCGAGTTTAAACCAATCCAGCGCCCTCTGTCTGCTGCTTCCTCTAATCCAGGTGGGATGCGCGCTGAGACTCCATCTCCCGACATGTGGTCACACAGTCCCCTGCGTTCAAACTTAGCTATCGCGGCGCCGCTTATACCCGAGCGTTCTCTCACTCCGAGCTCGTCTCTTCGCTCTTCCATGCTTCTCGGGGACCAAGAGGACGACGACGACGATCCTTTCGATCCATTCAATCCCAAAGGCCTACCCCGCGTGTTCAACGGACTGTCTGTGACTGACTACGACACTCAGTGGTCCACCTCATCAAACTCCAACTCATCTCGCTCCCCAGAGTCGATGGATAGTCTTCACGCCAACTTCAGTGATGCAAGTGGATTCTCGCCTCCGGAAGACACTGCTGAGATGGAGGCCGCCGCCGCCGCCATGCTCACCGAGGGCATGACGCCATTTGATGTCCTGTCATCTGTATTTGGATCCACGCTCGCCCCATCTGAGCTCGAGGACGCCTTGGCTGCGAACGGATATGACTTTGAGCACGCCATTGCCTGGCTTGTTGATCGCGCCGTTCCCGCGGTCCCCCAGCAGCCCCCAACGCAGCTTCGCGTACAACAAATGGGTGGACGTGTGACAGTGGTCGGACGTGAGGGTGCGCGTGGGCGTGGGGGTCCAGAACCTCGCTCGCCCCCGCGGTACGTCAACGGGCGCCCGGTCCAGGGCGGCAACCGTGTCTGTCGCTATTTCGTCGCCGGCGAATGTCTTCGCGCCGACTGTCGGTTTAGGTTGGTCCCAAATTTATCTCTTCCAACATTCCCATTCCAATGATCATCAACAGCCATGACCTCGAGCGGGCTTTGTGCCGCTTTTGGCTGCGCGGGACGTGTGCTAAGCAGGAAAACTGTGAGTTTCTGCATCATCTCCCCAAGGATGTCGATATCGCGAGTCTCAGCGCCGCCATGTCGCGCGCGAACGTGCCACCGGGTACGGGTCCGCTTGCCATGCACCCCGCCGCGCTGCAAGCCCAGGCACAATCGGAAGAGTTCCCTGCGTTGGGAATGGACGGGAGTAACAAGGGGAGGCGCGGGTACGCCAACGACCTGGGACGCACACGGTTTGCGGCGGCGGTGAAGCGCGCGCCACCCGCAGATCAGGGAGTGAATGCACGGCGCGATGCGATGGGGTACGGTGCGGATAATTTATACCATCGAAGTGCGATCGTGGCTCCTCGCTCCTCTCCGCGTTTGAAGCTTAGACCGCCTGCCCTGCTGCCGACGCTCCCCACAGGAGAGGCCGTGCAGAGTTTGTATATGGTGTACCGCGCGCGGGCGCTGCAGCTTGGGGCGGCTAGGAACGCGTGTCTGAGCCGGGCTGCGGATGCCTGGAGGCGGGGCGATGGGGCGGCGGCGAAGCGGTTCAGCCGCGAGGGGCACGAGTTGAACGAGAAGATGGGGAAGGAGATGGCTGGGGCGGCGGCGAAATTGGTTAGAGAGCGGGCGAGAGTTGCGGAGCAGGCTGTGAGGGAGAGGGATGCTGGGTGGAGTGATGATCCTGGGGACCGTGGTATGCGGGGAAGGAGTGTCGGCGCGGGGTTGGGTGTATGTTTGGGTGTGGCTGCGAGGGATGTCGGGGATGGTAAGATGACTACGGAAGAGCGCACGGAGTGTATGCTTGATTTGCATGGGTTGCATGCGAATGAGGCGACGGAGGTTCTTGAGGAGTTTCTTCTTGCTGTGAGTTCTCGTTGTAGTTCATTTGTTTCCCGCAAAATTAACACAAATCATAGCTTGAGCATGAGCACTTCTACGGATTAGGTGAGTTTCTGTAAGATGATGGTTTACATTTGCTAACGCTGCGCAGCCTACATAATAGTCGGCGAGGAGAAACACACTGGAACTCAGGATACAGCGCGAGGAGCATCGCGCATGCGCCTAGCGACCGGCGTGCGTGAATGGGTGCATCGCTGGGGATATCCTTGGTCCGAGCGCGACGGCATCATCTGTGTCGACGCCCTCACCCACGCGTCAGAGTAGGCTCGGCCACGACGCCTTAGATATATAAAGAAGAAAGGGGGAATCGGAAACCAAGGAATGCATTTGTATTTGTAGTGTGTAGTGTATTGCAGTGCAAGAAGAAAAAATAAAAGTTGTTTCTACTGGTACTTCTTTCTTCTGCATCACTATGCGCCTACATGAATGAAGTTGATCCAACGACTGATGCTTTGAGGATCCTTCTTCCGCAAAGCACGGACAGCTCCGTGCAACGCTGCTGCTGCGTCGGTATAGTCTGCAGCAGCCGCACCTGCGCGAAAAATGTGCCCATAGAATTCCCGCGCCACGAATGGACCGTCCTCGTCTGCCATCTTCCAGAGTGTGCCGACCACGCTGCGGAACCCTGCAAACTGCATAGCTGCTGCAAGATGGATTGCCTCGTCCGGTGTCACAGAGTCTCCTACCGCAGTCGAACAAGCTGATAAAAACGCAAAATCCGCTCGCGGTAATCGTGCTTGCACAATGTCGAGCAGCTGCAACTCGCCGTCATGCAGATGGAACGCGCTCTCGAACGGTTTCTGGCGCTGTATCGCATGGCATGCGAAGTGCATGTAAGAGTGCTGTTGTAGGGCGCCGAGGACCCGCAATGGCGTCGCTGCTTCTTCCACCAATGTGTTCACAAATGGTCCGAGAGCTCTGATTTCAGCGATTTCCGGTTCAACCGCAGGGAGATCCGCCGTAGAGTGGCCGATGACTAGCGCTTGTATATGATCATGCGCATTGGGTCGCTTGTCAATGCGCGCCTGAATGAGCGCACATAGGGTTGGCGTGTAAGACGAGATGAACAGATTTGGCAAGTTTGCGTCGGGTTCCAATTTAGTGTACATCCCCGCTGCGTGTAAGGGGAAGTTGCACAGGAAAGACGTGGGGCACCACCATATACGGGTCTTGTGCGGGACCTTCAATGCTTGGAGTTTCATTACGATGGGTTGTACTACTGTCTTCCACAGCGTCCGCAAGACGCTGACAAGCTGCTTGGAGCTGTCGCGTCCCCGAGCTTTCGTGAATTCTTGGTTTAGCTCCTTCAAACCACTCAGTGTTGCTTCAGGTAGCTGAACTAAGAAAGGGGAAGGCTCTTCATGATCGCGCAGGATGAGGGCGTCACAACGTAGCTCACTGCAGTTGATCAGGACTACGGGGCCGCCTTCCGCAGCGCAGCGAAGAGCTTTATAGGGAACGGGCCGCATGAAGTGCTCAAAGCCCTCAAGCTGGCGTATCTCATTCAACAATGTTTCCCGTTCCTCTTGCACTACCCGTTTTGACGTTATCATGCCGTCAAAATGGAGTTCAGGTTCAAGAGTATTTCTCGCGATGGAGCGCGAAAAAGCCAAGATCTCGAGTTGTTTCGACACGTTTTCGAACCGTGTAGCCAGTGGGTCGTTCACATCACGCAGACGCTCGAGGGAGGCCCGATATCCGCGCAGGCGTGTCCACAGGATGGCACGTCCCCGCTCAAGCAGTTCTACGGCCAGGGAAAAATGGCCCGCGGCAATGGCTATAGCTGCTGCGTCCATCGCGATGGTGCGCCATGCCTCGGGGGCCGCCATGAGGGCTTCATGTTGCAAGTTGGCCATGGGCGTTGCTGCCACGCTCTGTTCCATCAATTCCATTGCGCGCGAATAGGCCGCAAAAGGCACGCGTCTCTGATGAGCCTGTGCGGCATCGGCCCAATCCGTCAACGTGTGAACGGCCGTCCAGGGTTCCGAAACTGGAGAGTAGAAGCTGGCTTCGAAGAAAGAGAAGGCTGTACTGACAAGAACCGGATGTGAGTCGATTTTAGCCTGCTTCAGATATGCACTGGCAAGATGCCGGTCTAGACGCGGTTGTAGTGGGTGAACAGAAGGAATACTGTCTTTTGCACGGGCAAAGAGTGCGATGGCTTCCTTGATGTCAGCGACCTCACCCAGATGGTCAAACCGAATTGATAGATCGACAGCCAGATCATTGAAATAGGAATAATCGCTAGGAGCAGCGGAAAGCGCTATTGCTTCACGGAGTAGACAAATCCCTGTCTCTAGGTCATCGATCCGTTGGAACCGTTTGAATCGAGCGGAATAGCTAGCAGCCAGCCCGGATAAAGTTCTGGGGCGGGCACAGTGACCCTCTGGACAAAGCGACAAGGCCTGCTTGTAGTTCTCCAGCGCCGCTTCCAGGTGGTCGGGGTTTGCGGAGTATAAAATGTAAACCTCCAACACCACAAAGGCAAGCCCGTAAAGATATTCGAATTGCCTCCGGTGATTCGGAGGACAAAGCTTCAGGGCCTCTAAGCGGTAATTCAAAGCCTGCTCCAGATCTCCCGCGAGACAGAAGCAATGAAACCGCTGCAGTAGAATATCTGCAACCGAAGCAAGGGCAGAGGGACGACCAGAATCCTGTGGGCGGCATGAAGCTAGATATCGGCGACCATAAACGAGTGCGTCCTCTAAATCTCGGATCCGGCCCAGAAACCTGTATCTCTGGCGTAAAATGTTTGCAAGAGTGTCATAAGCAGCGAGTTGATGCCGATGCCCGTCTGCCAAAATCGACACTGCTTGGTGACAATAGCTAGTCGCTTCGTCTAGATCCTCAATCCGTGAGGTGGAGACAAAGGATTTTGACAATCCAGATGCCATACTGACGAGGGCCAGTGCATGATCAACTTTATTATGACGATTTATATTCAGCGCATCCCGATAGTAGCTCAGACTCGTTTTCAGATCAGATTGGTCGCCTGTTTCTTCAAATCGGGTGATCAGCGCGTTGGCGAGATTGTTGAGTACGGTAGGCCGACCCGGATTCTCCTCTGAAAGACGGGTGCCGCGTAAGACGGAAGGCTTTCATAGAAGAAAACAAGTCTGGTCTCACCAAGCGAGAGTAACACCTTGTTCATGTTGATAGCAGAGTTGAGATCATCTATTTCGTGTAGGCGTTCGTACCGGCTATGATGCGCAGTAGCTAGATTTGCGACGGCCACCACCATCTCGGAATGGTCCTCCTGGGCACGCACAGCGATAACGGCGCGATATAGGTCCATTGCTTCCTCGAGCTCTGGTAGGCTGCCTGACTGATTGAATGACTTCTCCAACGCATCAGCCAGCGTCAACGTCAATGTTATCCGTTGAACATCATCCTCGTCGAGTGATGCCAGACAAGCGCGCACCACAGACACTGCTCTATGCAAGTCGTCGGTTGTACCCAAATACTCAAATCGCTTGGCCAGGGTGGCAGCAAGACCAGATACCGACTTGCAATAATTTCCATCTGATTGGGGCCCGAGTTCTACAGCCATGGCATATTGCGCAATCGAGTCATTCAAGTCCTCGAGACGTCCCAAAGCCTCAAACCGACTAATATAACTGACGGCAAGGCCTGTGTGAGCCATATGACTGCAAGCAGAACGGCGCTCTGCGGCCACTTCGGGTAACAGTGAAATGGCCTCCATACAAAAGGCGATGGATTGCTCGATATCGTCGGTCTCGTGCAATGCTTCAAAGCGCATTTGAAGCATATGAGCGACGAGATTAACATAGTCAAAACGACCTTCATGCAGGTCTGTAAGGATTGCGCGCATGAGAGTGAGAGATCTGTCGAGGTCTTCTATGCGCTGGGTGCACTTGTATGAAGAGTAGTACGTTCGCGCTAGGTTCTGGGACAACTGTAAGCGAATGGACTGACCGCTAAGGAGGAACGCACGCCAGCCATATTTCTGAATGCTTTTATGTCTGCATCCTGCTCTCCATCTGGAACGAGATGAGCTCATGCAACTAGACTAGGCCTTGACAATGGCACAATGCAGGCGTTACTTCCTACCTTGCATGGCTTCAGAGCTTGGGCCTCAGAACGGGGCGAAATGCGAGTTGATGTGTAGTTAATGTGCATCGAGCACGCTTTAACAAGCTTCAACAGCTATGATCATTGGATATGAGACCGGACACCTGTCGATGATGTGTCCACTGTCCATCTTGTCATCCAGGGCCGTAGTGCACATTGGGGAAGGTGAGAGGGAGTAGACACGCGGTCACGTGGGTGGAAGTCTTTCTTCCTCTTCCCCCCCTCCCCTTCTACTGCTGCTGGTCTGGTACCTTCTCTGAAGGGTTTTGAATGGTTTGGCTGACGAATAACTGGAGGTCGAAATACAATAACAAAAGGCAACCTTCTCTCGGAGTCTAATCGCTGTAGTCGTCTCACAACTTCCGATATCTCTCTCGCTTTGCCAGCTCACAACAGCTCACAACCGGCAGACGTGGTTTTTGTCTTTCTTTGAGGTAAATTATCTTGGTCTCCTCTGCTTGAAGACAATGGCACACCGCACTGGAAATGATACTTGATGGCGTCTTCATACTATATACATCAAGCTCGAAGCAGCGTTCACTAACAAACGCGAAGCCGACGGCCGGAAGCAGCAGTCAGGGAATACCCAGAGTCTTGGGGAACCCAGGGGGAGCCTGAATTGGAGAGCTCATGAATCGATGGTCAATTATCCAGAACACAGGAAGAAACAGACTTTCAAAATGGGTTATACCTTGTCCGGTATCCTTGCGGTATCTAGTGTCGCGACCGCATGGTGTTTACCTACTAGAAATCTTGGCCACTGTTGAATGCCGCACGCAACGATGTATACCAAGGGCTAGCATACTGAGTTTGTTCACCTTCGCATCTGTGTTCTACCACGATACCGGGATCTCGAAGCCTCTCGATTCCGTTGTGCCTCCGAAATCATGGTGGACGAGTAGCGATGACGAGCATATGCATCTTCCTAGTCTCGAGTGACATCGGGCAGTTACGGGGTGTTCAGAAAACAGTCCGGTTGAAGATGTAGGCTACATGTGGTTTAGACTCCCCATTGTATCAGTACAACCTCCTCTCTCCATGCTTCCCGTACAGATTTCCCATCGTCGGCCAACGCGCAGTCCTTCGAACACGAAAATATCAAACACGTTCCCCACTCCATCCCGCGGCCGCTGCCAGAACTGCTGCTACCCTTGAGTTCCTGCTCTACGAGCTTTCGCCGCTCCTCATCTGTCAGCTTCTTCCGGTTCCGGTCCTCTTCCCCATCCCCGCTGGCACGCAGAATGTTGATGAGATTCGGCATGAGCTGACACTCGAAGATTCTTCTGGATTTGCAGACCGGGCACGGTGGGATCGACGAGGGGTCATACGCCCGTTTGGCTGGGGGAGTGACAGTGAAGGCAGCTTTCGTAACGGGGACGGGTAAGGCAGGAGGCAGGGGGAACAGTGATTTGAAGACACTGTCGGAAGAATACGGCAGTGGAATGCCTTCTAGTTCATACCTGATAGTAGAATGCAGCGTCAGAAATAGGATTGTTTAGCTTTGAAATCATGACAGACCGAACACATTGTTCTCCCTCGAAGCCTACGCGTTTGGTAAAGCGTTCGAACACCTGATCCACGTCGAGGGAATTTTCGTACGCTTCCGAGATCCATGACACGTCTTTGCTGTTTTTGTCAGGATCGTCGACTGAATCCACGATTTGAACGCCTGGGGGGAGCTTCGGCTTCTTTTGGGCTGGAAGATATTCCGAGCATGTTGACAAGTAGACGGGGGGATAGGAAGGAGCGGACCGCCAGACAGATTCTTCGAGTGTGGATGTAGCCATGGCTGTTAATAGCTCTTCGGATGTTGAATCACTTTCTGAATCACTAGTTTCATGATCATCTTCTTCTTGAGCAGGAGGGGAAGACGTGGCCGAGGGCGTTTCTTCAAATATTTGAGTACCCAGACCAAACGGGGTTGAATTCGGAACGCCACCCAACTGAAAGCGGACTATGAGACCAGGCCGAGAGTGATAAGTATATGCAATTGCTTACAGCGAAGGGATTGGTTTTGGGCTTTTCGGGGGTTACTGGCGCAGTCTTTGCTTTTTGCTTGGCCAGCTTTTTTTCGAGTTTTGCGGCGTATGCGTCATTATAACGCAAGCCTCTCCACGCTCGAATGCTGGGATCCCGATGAGTTCCATGTATGTAGTAAATCCGCTACATACCAGCCTTCCTTGGCTTGACATTCTGGTACCGCGCAGCCCCATACATAGAGGGCGCGGTCCATAGGACTGTTCTCGAACGGACACCACATCTGAACGAGGAGTTCCATAGGTCGCGAGCAAATTTTGCATTGCGAGGAAGGGAACGGAGGCTCGGATGACGGAAGGAACGCCTTTGGAGAAGCGGTAAAACCAAGTCAAATTCTACGGAATGATACATTCGTGAGGTAAATCGTACAGGAAGGCCACCTATGCGTGATACCGCAGCATCGGCGAGGTCTGCTGCAGCAGTTACGACTCCATCCGGTGTGCCGAGTAATACAGACGTTTCGACTTCTGACACGGCTTCCTCGTCCGAATCTGACCACTCGTCTTCATCGATGGGGGGCATAACTGGTGGATCTGTTCAACAAGAGGATCAGATTCTGGGTGTTGAGACGGAGGTGGATAGGATCAGAAAAGCATGAATGGAATATTTAATTGGTATCGTCAAGGATGCCAACTGGACCAGGAACTGGCCCCGATGAACTTCAGACTCGTCATCTAGAATAGACTCATCACAGGTGGGGAGCAGGCGGACAACTGACCTGGATGGAGGTGGTGGTACAAAGTTGAGAGGCCGTTTGATTAGCCGAACCAATTTTTTTTAAAGGCGGTGAATAACAGAGACAAATAAGCGAATAAGGATATAGCAATCGGCAGAGTAACTCTGCCGATTGCTATATCCTAGTTGCAAGGCCGTCTTACTGGCGGCAGCCCAGCTACCGCCCAGCTATCCCATCCTTGCCCTCCTCCTCCACGACGCCACCATGGCAGACTCCTCGTCCCAGCGAAACAAGCGAAGAAGTGTGGGAATTCTCAGCTGTCTAGAATGCAGAAGGAAAGTCTGAAGTCTTATGTTTGCACCGTTGTGGTCGGACACTCGGATCTGACGCGGTATACGCGCTCGTTCAGGCTCAAATTAAAGTAAATTACGCGCCGCGTTTCTTCTCTTCCCTTAGCCTCTAATCGCGTCCATTTCTAGGTGTACACGCCAATTTCCCTGCAGGTCCGCTGTCCCGATAATTTTATTTTGCCTCTGTTCAACCGTTCTGCACTAGCAATTGCGTCAAGAAGGGTTGCGCGGCAATTTGTCCCGATGGTTCGACTGTCATTCATTCTGCTCTATCAGATCGGCGTCCCTCATTTTTTGGACAGGATCTTTGACCACTGGGAAAGGAAACCGTTTTGTGCTTGCAAACACCGAGGTTTTGCACGACAAGATAAGGCATGGTCGTTTTCCCAAAATTATGTCTGCGTTCCTCACACCCTTCAAGTGATTTATCGAGCCGAGTACGCCATTTGGAAGATGCGCTGGGTCAATCACACTCCCTCCATTCAATTCAACCGCACCCATTGTTGGCTCCGGAATTGCTCAAAATTAAAAGGCCGTTAGAAAGAGAGAGGGCTGATCTACCAAAGGAGCAGAAGCCTGAGCCCCCCTCAACTGAAGGTGCCGATGCTATGGGCTCACTGTACGTCGTGCGATCGGTACAGGGATATATCGGCTAAATTTTTCTGACAGTTCAATTTCGGAGAACGGGCGTTCCAAATTCTTCGGTCGGGCGGCCAATTCATGGGTAAGCTTGCAAATAGCTCTTCTTCGTGTTCTCACCACAAGCGAATGCCATCAGTATCTTCTACAGGTCCGAGTTCACCAGCGCTTTTGATCTGTCTCTCATATTTCTCAGAATGAAACAAGCTCGGGCGACGAGGCGGAGCCACCAGACCCAGATCCTACGATACCCAAAGACATTCCCTGGATGGCCTATTCCTTCCCGTTTACGGCGAACATCAGCAAAGTAGGGCAAGATCTTCGGCAGAATATTCTCAATCTTTTGCCCCGAACACCCATGGCCGAAAGGTTCGCCGATTTCCCGACTTGTCATGGCCCTGATTTTCACTGCGTGAAGGTTCTGCGATGTATACTATAGTCACGCTGCGTGGATGTATACACCGATTAACAAGTCTGACTTCTATGAAACTATTTTTCGGCCGACGTACGAACCCAGCCATGGTTCTTATGGGACTCTAAGCTCCCACAACCTCGCTGTCTTGTATATGGTACTAGCGCTCGGTACACTGATGGACTTGGATATGCCAGCTCATTCGCCAGAGGCAAGTTGCAAAGGCTGCTGAAGGACGCGAAATCTCATGCAAGTTCGTGTAGGCAACCGAATATTACCAACTAGGCAGATCGGCGCTCGCCATTGACTCGGTCTTGGATTCACCCTCAATTGCTGGGATACAAGCCATGGTTTTGATGTGTCACTATATGTTTTGGGCGGATATTGAAGCCCCGAGATGGGTCTTGATGGGTTTGGTGGTGAAGCTTGCCCACAGCGTTGGTTCTCTTCTTTCCTCCCACTCCCCACGAAGCTGATTGGATTCCTGCAGATTGGCTTGCGTGAGCATCGAGCTCGATTTGAGGACGTGAGTAATGGCAACTGATTGTATCGCAGACCGGGATAGTGGACGATGGAATTTGGATCCGGAAGAGACCCATCGAAGACGATGTTTGTTGTATGAAATATACACTTACGATTCTTTCCAGGTATCGTATTCGTTTTCTAAGCCTAATCACTACTCTGGTTTAACTTCGTCTACAGAGTCTGACGTTTGGTCGACCTCCATCTTTCTCGCTTCAACACATTGACGCGAAATTTCCACATGGCGTTACAACCAAAGAGGGAGGGGAGGTTGAGATGTCTTGTATGTTGCAGCAGTTGTTCGAATGCGTGATCTCAAGTATTTTGACAGATTCTGCCTGGAAGCATCGTTGGACGACTGAGTGCCTCTCCGTCGTTCACGATCAAGTCTTTGGCGCTCGAGCCCCAGCGTACAGTACTGTACGAGAGCTCGACAAGAAGGTACGGGCGGACTATGTACCCCCAAGCCTACAGGTACCGGGGTTCGGAGGCACAAAGAGTGCTATGGAACTTGAGCCGCCCTCAATTGAGCTCACGCTGCAAAGATATTGTTGCTTCGCTATCAAGGAGATAGGTAAGCGCCCCCGCTTTCGGTATACGGTGAAAAGTAATGTAGTCGCACCGTTTCTCGCAGCATTGTTCTACATGCATCGAGGGTTCTTCGCTCAGGCATTGGAAGACAATCCCCAAGATCCGATGGGCAGCAAATTCGCTCCATCGGTGTTGGCTGCCTATACCAGTGCATGCACCTTTGTTGGACTCATCGAGAGCCTGTTCAAACAGCACCCTGCCCTCACGGAGCGCATGTGGTTTTATTTCATGCATGTTTTCTCGTGTGCTGTGAGTTGAAATGAAAAGCACGCCTAATTGACGATCTCATGATTCCGTTACTCAGATCGTGCTTGGCTCCATCGCGATCAAGCCTCGGATGGCACTGGCGCCGTCTGCGCTCTCGCATTTGGATGCTGCGTGTAGCTTATTTGAACGCGTTACCGATCGGCCAAGGACGGCGAAGATATTGGTTAGTGGAGTCTAAACGTTGACCTACATTCAGGTACTCACTCAACCTTGCTTAGCCCATATTGCACAAGCTCCGGATGCGTGCACACGCTGCGCTTTCGAATCCCGACTCGCAGAATGGCGAGTCGGCTATGCGTTCCGCTGCACCTCGAGTGAAAACCGAGATCGAAGAACTAGCGGCGCTCGGTGGAGGAACACGATTGGTATCTCGGAGAACGACGTCTTCCGGACCATCGACCCCTTCACAATCCGACCCGACCTCTCAACCTGCCTCGCCCTCCCCTCCTATCATCGTCGACGCGCCGCAGGTGTGGCAAGGCTTCTCCCAGGTGCAGCAAGACTACAACTTCCCCCAATACACGCTTAGTCCGACGATGGCACAACCGTACGACTCGCAGGCTATGATGCAGACGGGCGATTATTACCCCGCAACGTATGGGTATCCGAGCCCAGACGACTTGGGCAGCCCACCGATTCCAGATCTTGCTTATTCGTGGCAGAATTTCGTTTCTCAGTTCAAAAACTGAATTATACCATGTCGAATGAATGAATATTGGTCTCGATGGATATATTTTGTATCGCTAGGTTGTATTTGTAGACAATTGCTTTCGTTTTTTTGCTATCTTTTGCGTTGATACGACACAATCTTATTGCTTTCGCGAAGATCGTTCTGGCTGCTGTATTCATACACAGGCAAAGACGAGGCGGTGTTATTGAACTTCGTTCTATGTTTGAACACACAGAGAACGATACTACGCCGTGGTTTAGCCCAGACCACGTTCGCGGCAGAAGGGACCGTCTATTCCGCCTTTCTTCGGAGGTACAGCCTATAGAGTGCTGAATTTTTCCGGATGAGTACACTGCAGAGAGTCAAGCAGAGTCCCTTTCTTAGGATGAACGTTCGATGGCCTGGATGTACGCAGAGCTGATACCAAGTTTGCTTGAAAATCCGACTGGCTCGTATCCTGGTGTATCTTGTCACTTGGCTGTGCAGTCAAGATCCTGGAAGTCGTAGATGCCCAAGCACTGACAGACTAGAGGAAGGAAGACATGGATCATCGCGATTCGAAGGCTCGGCGAGGGGCATTGACGGAAAAAACGACGGTGGCGCGCAGATATTTATGGGAAACACAGGTATGCTGGTCCGAGGTGGTAGCTAGGACAGCACCCGAAGACGCACGAGGCGAATTGAGAGCAAGAACGGGAGTACGAAACACACGAGGTCTAGTCCTATCGATACGATTGATTCTGGACCGGGAGGCTGGCCAGAAAGCTAGAGGCTGCTATAGGGCACGCAAAGATACCAAGTGCGGTGAGATCGCGAAAAGAAGGAATGAAAGGGAGAGAAGCAAGGGGTGGAGGGAGTTGACATGAGGCGTGGGGCGAGTCAAGTGTTAGTGTATAAAGGGATCATAAGGCTGCATCAAGCGAGCACAGCCCCCAGCTGGCGCTCTTGTTCTTAACCACCACACACTCGCTCTATAAAGCCTGTCTTTGCTTTTATAAAAGCTACTACAACCCCATACTTTTTGCCATATCATTACAACAGTCATGACTACCCTGTCCCTGTCTTCCTCCATCTTCAATCGTGATCGTCCGCTTCCCAATAGCTATTGGGCAACCCCCAGTTTGCTTGCTTGCGAGTACCCTTGGGCCCCCAAAGAAGCAAACAACCCTAAGCTCGATGCTCTGTTACGTGCCGGTGTGCGCACTTTTGTCGATCTGACTGAGTGCGGCGAGCTCTCTCCATATGCTTCCCAGCTATTGGTGCGCGCGTCTCTCCTCAACATCAATATTGCCGTGCGTTTCGAATATCCGTGATCTTCTCACATTTTCAGAATATCTCATCCACGAGTTCTTTCTTCTTTTCGCACAGGACATCGAGTACCACCGCTTCCCGATACGCGACCGGAGCTTACCAGAAAGTGTCGAATATATGTATCGCGTCATGGCCGTCCTGCGTGACAATGAAGAACGCTCCCGTATAACCGCTGTACACTGTCGAGGAGGTATTGGTCGCACTGGAATGGTTATCGGGTCAGTCCATTGCGCTCCTCAAATCGTATCATAAATGAATAATTCCTGATAGGTGCTGGCTCGTGGAAAGCGGAATGGCCAAAGACGGTAGCGAAGGTGAGGGCGCTTTTGGCTTGCATTCAACGAGATACTGACTCTCTCCTAGCACTCGGAATCATCGCTTGCAAGTGGCGAGGTGTTGCCAAGTGCGTCAGGTACCCTCACAGCCCTGAGACTGGTCCTCAGTTTGAGTTTGTCCTCAACTTTCATCCCGAAAAATCCCATGAGCAACTTGCATTTTAACTGCATGCCGATTGACGACTAGCAATGTGACATAGATTTTTTAGAATCCTCATGACCCATAGTGAGTACATCGGACTTTTATGCGTGCTGCCACTAATGCTGACGATCCAAGCCATGAATGATACGATACCTTAATTCCGTTCGTAATACATTTGGACACTAGCGCTAGTCGCCGCCCTGGACTTGTTCCCTTCGTACACACCATTTGTATCCCCAGCGGTTTCAATCATCATGGCTCTATTTACACAGTTTCGAATTCATGCATTTGCGTAGAATTGAAGACGAAGCACTCGTCATGAAGATAGACAAGATGAGCAGAACACCAAAATACACTAGAATCTACACGACACTCAACCCCGCTCCCCAGTCCATCCACTGTCGCAGTCGGTCCTCTCCCTCGATAATCGGACGACTTTGACAGGCTTTGACAATCTTTGAACACCAATTGGTGTATGATTGTTGCGCGGCCTTGGATTTGGCCAATTCCTGACCCAGAGTTCAATGCAGGGAAGCGAAAACACAAAAGAGACTTACCGAATGAACGTTCTTCATAGCCGAAAACATCTTGATACAATAACCGATATACTTTGCGTTGTCCTCCTCGCACGGTTCGGACTCATCGAGGCAGACACTCAAGTTCTCGAGGATCGCTGTCAATCATTTTGGTTAGGATTGAGCTGGTTGACGAGTTATCCCAGTACGCACCTGTTATGAGTGGTAGTCGACCATTCAAGATATCCACGTTCGAGGTGAGCTCCTTCTGTGCGTCTGCGTCCCACGGAACCCCTCTCAAAAGCGGATGTTGCAGTCCGTCGACGCAAAGTAACAGGCTGATGTAGCTGTCTTCAGTCGTAGTATGCCACGAAATAACCGCCTCAAAAAAGACCACTAGAAACGTCTCTTTGAGAGTCTGTGAAGGCGTTCAGTAACAATGGTTGAAAATGAACTAGACGAATTACCAAGTAAGACATGGGATCCAATTTCAAGATGTTGCTATAAACCAGGAAATCCATTCGGCGCTGGCCGAAGGCGTCCAAAATCGGCCAACTGCTTCGAGTGTATGGGCCCAAAAACTCCGACCACGACTAAATGCAGGTCATGATCAATCGAATAGAACACAGAAAAACCAAGAACCTTCTTGCCATTCTGAATAACAATACTACCGCATCCAAGCCAGCATTCGGTCAAACTGGCAATGTCGACGCTTATTCGATCGTTTTTCTTGAAGCTCTTGCTCAACTTGTTGATTCGAACATACTCCACCAATTGACGATACAGCAACCAGTATATATTTTCGTCCAAGAGCTAGCGATACAAACGTGAGCGACGGAGAAAGAAATCGTCGAAAAATACACACTTTGCACAGACTTCCGTCCTTGACCAGATACTCGGGCTTGTCTTCTTGATCAAGAGCGGCAATCAAGTCATCGTCGAAGGCCAATGCAGCATACTCGTCCTGGCTCTCTGGTTCCATAACAATCGTCGGGAATCTCGGCTCAGGCACAGCCAATGTCCTGACGGCCAAGAAGCTGCGAATGAGTCGGGGCACTATATGCGCAGAAGCATTGTTGGCCTTGACGAGCGATGAATCTCGAAGGATGCGTTCGAGAGACACTGGACTGGAATTAGCACACCCATTAGTCCTCGGCAAGCAAGGGGAGGCTCACATAGAAGGCGTGGGTCAGGATAGCGAGGTGGATCGATGCCCTTGTATGACCGAATGATATTGCGGGCAGCGACCACAAGCGCATGGATGCCGACGATAACGTTCTTCGAGCCCGACTGGTGTTTGTATTCGTCCAGCAACACGGTCACCATCTCCTCCAACCAGCTCACTGACTCGTCGAGTGGAACGTCACGCTGAATCATAACGATCGACAGATACATCAGGCCTCGAATGTACGCAGTCCGAGCCGTTGCATCGACATCCTTGAACAGGACGTATTTACGAGCACGCTGTATCCATTGAGCATGACCTTTCGGATTCACGGCAATTCCGATGGCGAAGATACTGAAGCGGTTATATAACTGAGAAAGCTCGCGTAGCGACGGCGGGTGAGCTTTTGACCACGGGAGGTGACCCACCGGCGCCAACAAGGATAAGAACTTCGTAGACTTGGATGGGCTGACAAGGAGAGTCTGGTACACCAGTTTCAGGAAAAGCACGAAGGTCGTCTCGGTATGAATGGGTCGCGAAAGTAGGGTCCAATCATTGAGACGTAGGAAATCCGGAAACTCGGTAGCCTCATTACGAAGATTGGTGAACTTGCGACTTTGGAAGACCTTGATGAGTTGAGATATGACTGGAGATGTCTCTTGAAGTCCCCACTGCCACCTACTCCAAAGCAAACAGCACCTTTCAACGACACATCTGATATACCGGTCACGGTGGTCCAGTGCTGATTCAGACATTGTTTGGTCGATCTCGTCGTTTGCTTCCAAATCGATTTGCTGGAGGGCATAGACCACCATGTCCCAGCATGCAGGAGGTGCGGGGGGCGCGCTAACGTAGCGCGTCATGCACTCGGATGCACATATCTGAGAAAGGGCAGACAGTGTGAAGATCACCCGCCACGCCTGCTCGCTGGCTTCCAAAGGCGACTTTGCATGGACTGGACGGGCTTGTAAAGTGGTTTGAACCAAACCCCATAACGGATGAACGGGATTGGTTGATGCAGGATGTCGATACTTGAGTCCGATGTACCACAATCCCAGCCACATCTCGAATGCCCGATGCGGCAAAGTTGAACCATCGATCGTAGCTTCAGAGCCAAGGGGCTCCATCCCTTTCTCCAGGCCATACTTCATGAGGTATTCGACCAGAACTCCGCAAGCTTCCTTCAGAGGATTGACTGAATCCTTCGGACGAGGTCTGCTTTCCGGGAGCGTGAATCCAGCGCGGACAGCCAGCTCGACAGCAAACCAACAAATTGAAAATGTGCTCGCATCCATCGAAGCAGGAGTCATATCTGCCTCGCGCATTTTCGAAGTCAACCAGAGCACTCTAGTTTGCACAGCAGTTTTCAACGCTTCGTCTGCCGGAAGGAACGACAAAAGTTGACAAACGATAGAAGCGATTTTCGACCACTCCCTGTCTTGCTCTTGGCTGTCTGGCTGCGGTAATCCAGTGGCGTATTCCAAAAATCGGGCGCATATATTGTCCAGAATATCCGGAAACTCTTGCGTTGAAATATTAGGTCCCAGGTCGAACCCTTGAGCAGAGTAATAACCGGGTCGCACGGTTTGAGCAGGAGGGTCAATCAACTGCTTCAGTTGGAAATTTCCGATGTATGTCTGCATGCTGAATGTTATGCGAAAGGCCACAGGGATACCGAAATCCAGTAAGAAGTGCTGCTCAGTATCCGAGTAGGAGTTGGGTTCCGGATCCTCGTCCACATCCTCATCCTGAGCCGAACTCTGAACTGCAGCCTCCTCGGGGCCTTCCGAACCATGTTGCTCCGGTTCGTCATCCATGGAGACAGGCGACGGAGGCCGCCCGGGACGATGGACCTTCTTCGGTCTCGGTTTCCTCTGCTTTACAGCCGAGCGAGGTGCAGACTCAATGCGAGTAGAAACCGATTTCGAGCCAGAGGGACCACGATGTACCCGTGCCTTATGCGACTTAATGGGCGCCAAAGCTTCGTGAAATCCGCGGTCGGGTACGATTGAGACAGCCTTGGATAAAACTTTGGCCGAGCTCGAGGCTTTGCAAGGCTGTCCAACGATGCGACTGCCCTGCGCTGCAATATTTATCCAGATTCCTTGCATCTTGATGAACTCCTTTCTCTCCTTGTCCCTTTGTTTCCGTTGGGCTTTACGCATATCAGCGGGATCTTGTACGCGGGGAACGGATTCACGGAGAGCAGAAGTACGGCGCGGAGTGGAGGGTGAGCGTTCATCGTCATACATCTCGTTGCGTTCGGGGCTCATGGATGGAGAACGGTGCCGTGGGCTACGGGACCTTGTGCGTTCAATGATCAACACAGTCTGATGCACGGGGGCTCGCGGACGACGGTCAGAAGCAGCTGAACGTGGAGGAGACTGGGTTCGCCGCCGGTCCCCACCTTGCCGCCGTTTGGATGTTTTAACAAATGGCAGCTTGGTCTGACGCTCGCGTCGGGCTCCACCCACGGTTATGGAGATCTTGGGTTTCTTCGAGCCTCGAGAAGACTGAGTAGTTTTGGCGACCTTGGCTTGTGTTGTTCGTTGTCTGGCTCCACCAATGAAAGCGGTATTATCCAGCATCCAATCTATCATATCCTTCTCTTGCAGTCCCGAACCTCGCACAGGTGCCTCCCGCAAGTAAGCCTCGATTCGCTCGTCGTCTATTCTGCCATCGCAGCCGTCTTCTTCGTCAGAATCCCAGATAAATTCTTGCGCACGACTCTTACGCCCTGGCCAAACGACCTGTACATCCGAGTCGATGAAGGGAGGCTCGTCATCCGAGTCAGCCATCTTCCTGGATTCCACCGTCGCCTGTTCGTCTTCTGAACTTTCGGTGTCTCCCTTGATTTCGTGTAGGTCTCGAGGACGATCTGCTATGCGAGCTCGTGTTTGTCCTGGAAGTAATGGTTGCTCTTGATCTTCTTCACTCTCCGAAGAAGAAGACGCGGGCTGTGGTCTGCGTTTGGGTTTTGATAGCTCACCGCCCTTCATCATTTGGTCCCGCATGAAAGCAGGGTACATGCGACTGAGAGCGCGAAGTCGCGCCCTGTGTTTCTTCTCAGCCGCTGTCAATTCTTCAGGCGCCTCATCTTGTTGTGTAGGGTTCGGATCGTCGCTCTCATTTTCAGATATGACAATGGGGGATTGATGGTCACCAATTTGGGCACTGGGGGAATCGGGAGGCGGGGAGAAAGTGTTGGGCATATCCATGTCGACGTCACTATCATGACGGATGAAGTCCGGAGGAGAAATTGAACGCGTATTTTGAGCTGAATGTGTTGGAGAAGCTAGAGGGGATGGAGATTTCGGTGAACTCGGGCGAAGTTCCAGAGGAGAGGACTGAAGAATTGGTCAGTAATTGGGGCAATATAAGCGTGTATTCTACGCACTGTTCGGGACCGATGAGGAGTTTGAGGCTCGGGCGAGCCCATACGAACATTAGAACGTGGTAATGGCGACTAAGAATTTAGCGGTTGAGCAAAGAGCAATAGAATGTAGTACGGTGCTTACTCTGCGCGAAGCGTGCTGTTCTCTGTCGGGATCATCGCTTGGTTGGAGAGGGAAAGCTTTGGCTTTCTTTCGGCGATGTTTCTCTTTTCTTTCTCTTTTCTGCTTTTCCTGCATCTTGTGCGCCTCCTTCCTCGTGGCCGCGATGGAACCATCCTCGTCATCGTCGGAAGGCAGGGACGGAACCTGAATCCAGTCATTGCTTGGGCTCCGATCCTTTGATCGCTTGCGTGCACGCTTCGTCCTTTTGCCTTCACTTTCGGACTCGTATTCTGCATCCTGAAGCTCCTGAGTCTGCACGTCCTCATCTTCTTCATACCTGTCGTGCCCCCGACGGCGTTTTGGGCTGCGCTCCGCCGGCACTATGGCCTCTGGCAAGCCTTTCATCAACATTCGATATCTACGCTTGTCAGCTTGATACGGTTTTTTCTGATGCTCCTGTCGGTCCCGGAGCTGTCGCCCGCCCGCAATAGAGCGCACGAATTCCGCGCCTGCGTCAGGTTTGTTTGATGTAGGTGGCGGCCTTGGCGAGGCATCGCCGTCAGGAGAGAGGGATCGCTCGGAATGCGAGGGAGTGAGAGGTGATGGAGGCGAATCGACAGCGGGAAGGGAAACTTGGTTTTCTTCATCCTCTGTGTCGGCTCCCCCGCCGAGAGAATGCTGAGGCGGGGTAAAGAGCAGTACGGGGTCAGCAGACGGCGAACGCGAATCTCGGGATTGGGCAGGTGTGCTTGGATGGCTCGGCGCAGCTTTCACAGGACTCGGTGGGTCGGCAAAGTCGGATTGCGAAAACAAGGGCGAACTACTAGGAGTCCGAACGTGTGGTGATGCCACATGGGAAGCTCGGCTGGGCTTGAGCAGCAAAGGGTCCTCCTGGCTGTTGTCCGGCGAGAGGGTCACCGAATGTTGTCTGACGTCTGATACTGGAGGGGTCACAACGAGAGAGCTAGCCCTGCGCGAGCTGCCGCTGGTGAGGCTGGCGGGAGATGTCGATCTAAATTGGGGAGAAGGTGCTTCGTGGGATGAATAGGACGGGGAACGTATGGGGGTTCGAGGCATTGTGTCGCTGTATTCATGGTGAAGCTAATACAGATACGAAGTGAGAAACAAGAGGAATTCAAAGACGGTTACGAACCTTTGGTCGCTTTCGCGGGGAATGTCTGCTATTCCTAGAAGGAGGGCGAATTACTGGAGGTCTGAGTCGCCTGAGATCTTCGAGCTCCTCAGGATCTGAAGTCTCCACGTAGTCGTCCATTCTGCGTTGGTCGTTGCCGCCGCCGCCTCGACCGACGGACTGCTCAACACGGGCGGCAAACAAACGCGTTGATGCAGTGTCACATTCGCGTCGCGTGAAGTCACACTTTCCCGCGCCATCGTGACTCACCACCTGATTCCGACTGGCATAAACTTTCAAAGCAAATTTCCCTCTTGTCCGTAGTTGAGATAAAATACAAATTATTGGCTATAATCATGTGTATCCAGAGCTGTAATCAACTTGTATAGTCAACTCTTCCAGTCCAGATATCCGCCTTCGCAGCAGCGAGTCCACTTGTTCAACAACCCGATCTAGTTTTGTGTATGTAGTGCGTTGGTTGGAATGAGGACCGCCTGGATCAAATGATGAAGCCGATGGTGCTAGTTGGATGTGAACCGATCCAATGAGAGTAGTCGCGTCTTTTGGCCAAAACCTTGGTGCCGTGAATCCAGCGACACCTTCTATCGCTCGCACCTAATAATTAAATCCATCGAGAGACTACAAGTGAGGGAATCAGCACGAACCTCCATTAGTGCTTGCTCTATAGTCGATTCTCGGTCAGAGACATCCAGGCAAAGCACTCGTCCGGTGTCCATCACTAAGGGTACAACACTGGCTGCGATCAAAATTGCGATAAAAAGAGAGGCGATGGGATCGAAGCCAGTCCAGCCATAAAACTGTATCAACAACGTCGAAATGATGACCCCTACGGAGCCCAACGTATCCTGGAAACAGCACCAGCGAATTTAAAAAAATGTCAAACGTGGTACATTGAGAAAACCTACCGCCATTACATGGAGGAAGACTCCACGCATGTTATGACTATGCCCCTCATGCGACGCTGCGTGCGTAGGATTATGCAAATTGGGGACATGGTCGTCTTCATGGTGCGTGTTATAGTGCTCGTCAACGCCGAATTGATAATTCGGAGTGATTGGTGTCGCGAGGTTGAAAGCTGGGGAGTCGGGGGTTGTCGCATAAATTTGCAGCGACACCCCATTGAAAGGACGTTTCGTCGGTTTTGCGTCGGCAGGCGCTAATTTACTCCGGTCTTCGTGGTTGTGTGCATGGCCATTTTGCTTGGGGAAGTGCACATCACTAGAGTGAGAGTGGGAGTGTGAGTGTGAGTGATTCGAGTGACTGTGCTCTGGTGGTGGAGAGTGCGAATGAGTATGATGCGGTTCAGGAGAATGCGAATGGCTATGAGTGTCAAGAGGCGACGGTGGTGGCGAGTGGGATTGGTGCGATGGTTCCGCAGAGTGCGAATGGGAATGGGAGGGGGTCAACGGTGGAGAGTGAGAATGCGGTTGAGCTGAAAGCGGGGAGGTAGGGGGCGAATGAGAGTGAGAGTGGGAGTGGGAGGGTGTTAACGAGTGTGAATGGCCATGGTCGTCATGTCCAGAATGCCCATGATCCTCACTATGAGAGTGTCCGCCGCCATGAGAGTGGCCATGCGAATGAGAATGCCCGCCCTATGCCGCGATTAAGAAAGGCAGTAGTGGCCGAGTGTTAACTCACATGGTGATGACCTCCCATTGCGAACATCCCGAACAAATTCACAGCCAAACCGAGGGAGCTGACAAGGAGGAGCTGATTGGTATTCATCTCCGGGGGGTCCAATCTAGAACACAACTGAGGGGAAATCTCACAGCTCAAAACCATAGCACTCACATTCGCTGAATGGCTTCGAAGACAATAAAGATCGAGATAAGGATTAGAAAAATCCCGTTCGCAAACCCTGATAATGTTTCTATTCGGCCATAGCTTGATACGAAGCAGTTAGACGGGATCGTCTGGTCTCGGAATCTAACTTACCCATAAGTAAACCGTTCATTTGGTTCCCATGTTGCCATGACCGAGGCGAAAAGACCAACACCAATGGCCATACAATCGAAGGCCATATGTATCGCTGCCACGAACTCGTCATCCAGACGTCGAAATGATTTCTGCCAACGCACCGTCTGAAATCAACCCCAAACTGTTCGTCCATACTCCATATAACATTTGGATGAGCATGTACGCCATGTTCAGAACCAGGAAGTAGAATATCTTGCGAGACTCGGGATTCGACAGGATAGTCTTGAGATACGAGCGGATGAGGCGTGAGGTGGAAGTGCGAGGAGGGGCTGCGAAGGCGTCGTGTTTCTCCGGCTGCATACCTGCAATTCATCATGAACCCTGAGAAAGTTCGAAGCAGTGGCGACGAACCGAAGAATAGCAATACTGCAACTGCCGCGTCTGTCCATGTAGGGAAATGCGAGAATGCCAATGATCCAAGGACGCCGGCGAAAACGAAGGTGCTGGGGTACGATAACATGAAATGCTGAGGAGTAAAGGTCAAGTGGCTTAAGGACCGGGAAGTAGTTGGAGAGAGGAACAGCAGCGAGAACGCGAGGAATGGGAGAGCAGCCAGCCAACCGAGGGGAGGAATTGGAGTCGGATTGAAGTCAAGCTGGAAACGACTAAGTAAGACGCGACGTGTGAATGAACACGACGAACGAGGACGGATCTGAACAAATAGAACGGCAAGGCAAAGGCAGACGCGCCTAAGACACTGGCGGCGATGGTGAACGTTGACCCCAAGGACGGCGCCAGGATGCCGATGGTCTGGTCCAGTGCGTTTGAAGTCAAGGAATGACCGAGAAGGGCACCGTATCCCGGCAAAAATCGCCAAAGGTTGGCAGAAGAGAGTTGAGTGTCAGACGCCACGGATAGCATCCATGCTAGCACAACAGCGAAAGATTTCCGGGGCTTTGAATAATCAATTTGGGAGTACGACCGGGAGGGCATCAACGCACATTGGAGAAAGAATACAGTGGGGTGAGCCATAACGTCGAAAAATGAGTGAACAACACTACACTGTTCCGGTCAAGTAAGCAACCGCGGAAACATTAACAAGAGAGATGTTTGAGGCTACCGGTTGGACGGGAGACGGTATAGAGCAGTGAATAGGCAGCCTTGCTGGACGAAAACCAGTAAAGACGCTGTTCCAAGGACTGACCACTAGAATAGAACGGTCAGAAACTTATCGTGCGCCGAAATGTATAGTTGCGCACTTCGATTGACTTGCGCTTTGCCAGCTGTCCTGTGAGACCCTCCCAGACTAATACACCGAGCCCCCCGCACGCAAGGACCCTCATAACCACCCAGAACACCCCAACATCGTAATCCAGTAAGACTTTGCCAGAATGAAGAGCGGTCGCGTAGAAAACGCTGGTGAGTAGGATACGTGGAAAGTGCTTTTGTATGGAACTGGAGAAGACCCTGGGGCTCAGACTAATCTTATTCCTTGTCTTTGCATCGGGCGCGGGCATCGAAGACGGAGTAGAGAAGAAACAGAGAATGTATTTCGCTGTATTTACGTAATGACAACATGTCAAGATTTCGAAATCGACGCCGGGTTCATTTCCCCCCTTCGAAGACAGGTGCTACGGCGGCTGCCACTTTCAGCAAACGACGATCATGGTATCGCGCGGTGACCAGAGACAAGCCGATTGGCATACCATTCGCCCCTTTGAAACCAGGAATGTTAACTACTGGCGTATGTAGAGCCTAGTCTGCGATGTTAGCCAGATTCTCGGCCAGTTTGATTCCTGACCGTCCACAACGCGCACAGCGCTGGATTCCCGGTACTCGCCAGACCTTCAGGTGCCTCGTCCACTACGGATGGGGTGACAATCGCATCATAATTGCTGGCGATTGAATCCCATTTGGGTCGGAGCTGGGCCAGATTATCCAGCGCCTTCAAATAATCCTTGTGAGATTGCTTTGAAGGATTTTCAATAAATTGAACGATTACTGGATCAAGTTGCGCTTTGGCTCGAGCGTATTCGTTGAGGAAAGTCACCCCAGCATCGCGTTCGAATACTGTGAGATGGGATTGCCTCACACTGGCAAACTCATCGGGCAACTCAAGCTCCTCAACCGATGCCCCTTGATCGCGAAGTAGTCGAACAGCCAGATTCAAGGCATCGACAGTTCCCTGTCCAGCTTCGAACCATACGTGTGTCTTGCAAACCGCAAACTTGGCTCCAGCAACGGCGAAGGGGGCTGGTGCTTTCTCGTCATCTTCGAACTTGACTGCATCCGCAAGAAGCTCGAGATCTGCGACAGATCTGGTGAAAAAACCCATTGTGTCGAAATTCAAAGAGCATATTTTGACGCCCTCCCGCGAAATGGCACCCCAAGTCGGTTTGAACCCAAATATCCCGTTGAAAGATGCCGGACGGATGATACTAGCGAGAGATGTGATCGACGCAGAGCAGAATTGGCTGTGAACCTACCTTCCGACAGTTTGAGTGCCCAAAGCAATGGGCACCTGGAAGTCGCCAACGGCTGCTCCAGAACCTGCAGAGGAGCCTCCTGGGGTCCGGTCGAAGTTGTGAGGATTGCGGGTTTTTGTTCCGGTGGTAACTGCAGTGAGGTATACATTGACGATTAGCGCAAATCTACGAGGAGGAGAGGACAACCTGAGGCAAACTCTGTTGTTGTTGTTTTGCCTACATGAACGTCAGTAAATCGCTGATGACCATGTCCGCTGCCGGGGAATGATATCGACCGAAAATAAGAGCCCCAGCACTTCTGAGTAGCATAACAAGCGAAGCATCGATAACAGGCGCATCGTCCGTGTACAAGGTGGAATTATGCTGCGTAGGCATATCTAGAGTACGTTATGGGCATACCATGACTTTCACCGATCTCCAAACATACCTTTACTGTAGAAAATATCCTTGACACCGATGGGTACCCCGTGCAATGGGCCTCGTTGCTGTGGCGGAATGGCGTCGAGTTGGCGCGCCTGAGAAAGCACGTATTCGGGTTCGAGGTAAGCCCATGCTTGCACCTGGGCATCGCGTGTGGCAATATAGTCCAAGAGCACCCGAGCATAGTGTTCTACTGTTTTTCCAGAGGAGATGAACTCGGTGGCAGACATTCGCTGCATGGTGTACAAGGCCGAACAGGGAGAGAGCGATAAGGGCCAAAAGTAAACGGAATTCTCCCACAGGTGCGCGTTGAATGTAACCGAACTATGCGCACGAAACGCAAACTATACTGCATGAATGCAAGTGGCCACTAAAAAGTTTGAATAAGGAAGAGCTCGAGAATCTTCAAGATATGAGTTGTATTGCGACTATAGAAAAGCCGCTTTCTCGACTGTTAGGGAAGAAGCATAGAAACAAAATTGAAAATTCGATGTATCAGCATTCGAAGGCGATTCAGAGCGTCTTAAGTGGCCAAGACGGAATTGCAAGACGGTAGCTTAGTTAGAGTTGAAGGGGAAGAGGTAAACCAAGGGCTGACGTAAGAGCTGTGGCCGTTTCGTTCTTACCTCAACAACCCTTTGCTCATTTCATTCGTTTCTTTACTTATTCTTCTCTTCCCCAACCTCCATGAACACGCCAGTCAAGGCTCTCAAGACTGCCTCATCCAAAAGCTGGGAAAAGGCGGTTCAATACCTGTTCGACACAGACTCCACCCCGGACAAGTGTGAACAAGATATCTGGCTATTGGGCAAGTCTACCAAGTCCACCTGGGAAACAACTGACCGCTCGACAGGAGTGAAGCACCCTGGCTGGGTTCAGAGCGATGCGATTGAGACGACACAGGCAAGCGCTGTGTGGTTCCACTTCGATTCATGCCGGCCTTACTCACGAAATCTAGGGACAGAGCCAGAACCAGGACTCCGCGTCAGGCCATCATTGGCCACCTCAATTTTATTCCGACTTCAGAACTCGCATCTGGTGTACATACCGTCGAGACTTTGACGCCATAGACGGCGGCCCACGAGGCTTCACCTCGGACGCAGGTTGGGGATGCATGCTGCGAACTGGCCAGAGTTTGTTGGCTAATGCTCTTCTTTCTATTCATTCTGGACGAGGTAAGTCATGACTTAGTTTGTAGTCGTCGCTCGTATCAACACGGACTTGGCAGACTGGCGGCGACCCCCTGGCCCTCCGGTCACTCGCTCGTCCTTTTTCCTTCCAACACCTAATTCATCTCCGAAGAGCACCCATCGCCGCAAACATTCAATACCATCCTCGCCGCCATTCTCCCCGACGGCCACATCCAACTCTTCATCCTCCATGGGTAGTGAAGATAGAGCTCGTCATGCTGCATATGTGCGCCTCCTAACATGGTTCCTGGACTCCCCAGCACCAGAGGCGCCTTTCAGCGTTCATCGCATGGCACTTGCCGGTAAAGATCTTGGAACAGAGGTCGGTCAATGGTTTGGACCAAGTATAGCTGCCGGCGCTATCAAGTATGTTGTCCTATATTTTCTCTCTCTTGTTGTACTCATTCTTCGGTAGAACCCTTGTACACGCCTTCCCTGCATGCGGCTTGGGCGTGTCCGTTGCCACAGATGGCGTCCTGTACCAAACCTCGGTATTCGATGCCTCCCATACTTCTCCGAACCCCGATACGGAATCCGACAACGACTCGCTTTCCTGGGGTGACCGTCCTGTACTTCTCCTTCTCGGTCTACGGCTCGGTTTAGACGGCGTCAATCCTATATATTACGACACGATAAAGCAACTCTACACCTTCCCTCAGTCCGTTGGTATTGCTGGCGGTCGCCCCTCGTCCTCTTTATATTTCGTTGCCGCGCAAGCGGAAGGCCTATTCTATCTGGATCCCCACCATTCGCGACCTGCCGTTCCGCTACGGCCTCCTCCCAAGACGAACAACGACCAGGATACAGATGAGGCAGCAGAACAGTACTACGCTTCTGCATACAGTCAGGCTGAACTACAGACGTTCCATTGTGAGAAGGTGCGCAAGATGCATCTGAGCGGCCTCGATCCCAGTATGCTCGTCGGCTTTCTATGCCGTGATGCCGAAGAGTGGACGGATTTCCGAAAACGCGTCTCAGAGGTAAGCCGCTGCGTTACTGTCGCACGGATATTCTCGTTTGGGACTCATGCTTTCAATAGCTACCACGTGCCATATTTTCGGTACAAGAAGAGCCTCCGTCCTGGCCCTCCGTGGACCTGGGTGGCGACGAAGAAGACGACAGCATCGCGCTTGAGAGTATCGCCAGCTCAGACGACCCCTCGGCAGCGTCGCCTCCACCCATCAGCAGCTCTGCTGTATCTTCTGTTCTCACGCCCATAGACACAATTGCGACTTCCAAGGCGAGAATCTCAGACGAACCCCAGTCTCCATGGAGTTCCATCGATGTCCCCCCGCGGCCAGAACGCGTGAACAGCGACGATTCTGTCTATTCTATGTCCAATGGGAACATTGGGAAAGGCCGCCTGTCTTTTGCCATGGAAGGATTCCGCAATAAGCTGCGCTCGTTCGGTCGAAGTCGGACGTCGCTGCCGCTGACGAAGAATGAAGCCTAATAAGTAGAAACCTCTTTCTCTCTCCCGCCTTTATTTGTCTGGGTCTAGTGCGTTTCCTTCCATCGCTCCCTTGCTGGCCCTGACCAAATTCACCAGTTGACCCGCCCGGCCCCCTTGCTCGTCGAGGGTGTGCATTCAAAATAAATCGACGGACGGCAAGACCGATATGTATCAATATATGTGTTCAATTATGGCTCTGCATCATCAACAGACATCGTAGGCGCCCTCGTTATACCAAGCTTTTCATTCTATACCCATCTATAGTGTACTTGTATTTGTTGAACTCTGTAAACGTAGACTGTTGTACTATATCCGTGATATACGCTCCTCTAATTCTGCCTCCTCTCATTTCTGTGTGCTTTGCCCGACTTGTGTATCCTCCACTTACCCTCGGCTAAGTTCAAAATTGGATTCAGCTGTTGAACCTGGGGATGGACGCCCGTATCAGTCAAGCTTGTTGCATCGAAACTCAAGCGATCGTAGGTCAGCGAAAGGTCAGAGGATGATAATTTCGATCCTAGTATAGTAAAATAGTAAAGAGTACATGTCGTGTTTTACACAAGAGAGAAAATAGGCTGGGCATTCATGCGATAGTAACCGACTTCCTTGAAGAGCCGCTTCCGTCAACCTCCTCGTGCGGGAAGTCCTGAACATATTCGACCTGATGAGCAACAAAAACTTCCATTTTCTGCGATAATTTTTGAGTGTGTAGATAATTAGTGAACCGGTGTGGGGCATACCTCGGGTCCTATATTGCTGATGCTAGTGGGTTGACCGCTCGAGTCCATTGCTTGTGAGGCAGGAAGAGCGACACCATTGGCGCGAGCTGGGCGGTTGAACATGCTGATGGCGCGCGGCCCAATGTATCGGTGGCGGTACCAATTCCGAAGGTTCAAACTGTGATGCATGTTAAGCGCAATGGGGTGTCGTTCCACAAGATGCGTACGTGGCAAGGACTGAGTTGGCATAGACTACAATCGATTAGTTGTCGAGCCTTGGTGGCAATGGGCAGGAAGATACTCACGCTTAGCTATGGATAGATAGATGGCTAAATAATAGAATGTTCCTGGGCTAACGAGCCACTGGACGGTGAGATCGTCAGATTAAGGTACACGAGTAAGTAGTTAAGTACATACACAGATGATCGAAGCGATAACGACGGCGCTGAACTAGGATGTCAACTTGAAGAAGAACAACAAGTGGAAGGACCCACCAAGTCAAACTGTCCACGTCGTCAGAGGTCAGAACTGCATCCCTGGAAACAGCATTCAAGCACAACATACCATCCGTCGTTGACAGTGAAAACCACGACAGCATCGACAGCTTCGTGGGTCCTATAGAAATGCTATATGAGGCGGCCGCATTCTTGGATTGACGGAACATACATGGTATATCCTTGGCGAAGGTTTCTCAGGAAATAGTAACGCCCACACGACACTATGATATCGGTGACTGCAGAGACAACCAGACCCGACGTAAACAAAATCTGGCCTATACAGTCAGCGCCAGCCCGAGATGAGCAAAGTATCAGCGACCTTGAACCGGGCAGCAAAAGCGGGGAATGTTTTGGAGATCAACCTAGCCATGTTATCAACGTGGTACGGCGGAAGCGTCCAGAACATTAGACTCACATCTCTGTTGTCGTTGCTGTGGGCAAATGTTAGGAACATTTGATGCCATTGACTCTCGAAACTCACTGAAAGCCAGACCTTGAAAATGCGAGTCAGCTTCGACGTGAGAGAGAGAGCGAAAATAGGCATACCGACACGAACGATGGAAAGAAAAGCCTCGACGAACCATGAGTAGACAAGCGATCCCGGACAAAGTGAACATACCAGGGGTCCAGTCAACCACCAATTATGTTTGCTCACTGTTGCAGTCAGTCAAAAGAAATGAGGCCGATAATATACACCCTTACGTTTATGTATCCTCCATCCGTAAAAGCTGCGCGAGGACATCAAACATGGTCGAGCTGGAAGTAAGAATCAGCCTACATGTTCGCGCTCAAGGTAATGACGGCCGTCAGTGCCACGGTAAGCTGCAGCATGCATTCAGTTGATGACAATTTTGAGGTAATAAGGCAGGCGCACTGCGACAACTCTATAAGTTGCTTTGAGCAAAGAGTAGTTCAACTATTCAATGGAAACTACGAACGGGAAGATATTTTCGACGGCATCTCTATCACCAAAATGTAGGATAAGATAGTCCCAAGCTCCTGTACAAATCAGAGCAGTGTGGGCGGCATCGAGGAGCCTAAACCGTTGATCATGAGAGAATGGGTGTAGCAAGCAGCATTCCACAGACCAGATCCAGACAACCTTTCCGCGACGCCGTGAACATTAATGGAAGAAAAAGATGACGCTTCACAGACCAGGGCTTTGTACTGTTGCGAATCAGCCGGAAAAAGTCGAAAGTATAAGAAACATTGGAAGCCTAGCACGGCAGATAATCTGTATTTCTTTGTCAGAATCAGGACTAAATCAAAATCTTGAACCTACCCAACCGCAGCGAAACATCCAGCTAGAAAGGCGCCCAAGGTGGCCGTTGGGGGTAAATCGGAAGACATAATTTGAGGACCAATACGTCTTGAACATTATTTAAAGAAAATCTGCGAGCGTTCATCATTGGCAAAGTTCCGCCCTGAAACATAGTCAAGTTGGCATATCATGATATCAAGGAAAGGATGTTCGAAGGCAGAAGAGATAGTTACACGTCCTACTATTTCTCCGTCTTTAATCTGTTGTTATCAGCTGAGGAAGTCCTACTGCCCGAAACACGCGCAGAGAGCATGGTAAAAATACCTTAAGGTAGGCCAGTTCGAGGTAGTTCCAGATGTATCATCAGCTCAACTCCAACAGTGAGGTGTCGACGCTGATATGTACGATTCACTTGAATCAATCTAGAGCCTCGCCAGAATCTCGGGCCTTCTGTGGGCTCGCTGCGTGAGGACCTGGCATAGTAACGCTACAGTTTTGACTACATGCTACCCATGAATCACGTAGGTGCAAAGCTCTCACAGCGGCATCCAGTTCAACCGGACAAGGTGAGAAACAAGTAGGATTGGTTATTCACACTCCGCTTCAGATACCTGCATGCAACAGATTCTCTTGCCCAGATGGACTCACGGGTGTCGAGAGGAAGCGGGCAAAGTCAGCCAATGTGCGCGAGGCTTCACAGCAAAGAATGAATCCTGAAGAGGAGTCAGCGGGCGAGTTGCCCCAAAGCCAGATAGCAGATATAAAGATACATGCAGCTTATTATATATACTATGCAGCCGCGTCAATACTGGTTAAGAACCGAGTGTACACCGATGATTGAATATGCTTCAACTTGACAGCTTCGTCTACATGAGTCGGTTGAGTATCGGCCTGGTGAAACGATCGGTAAGTTCGAGTTGTCAGTCAGAGGAAGAGATGTTGTACCAATGTGAATGGCCGATATTTATCTACGATTTTCACCAGCCTTCCAATCATATGCGCCAGAGCTGCATTATGCCGCAGTTCCGACCTTTCAGGAAGAGCGTCCGGTAATATCCCAATGAGCTTGGACGCGTTGCGAATGAGCTCGTCTATTTCCTCCTCCAGAGAAAAGATGATATCCCGTGCGTGCTCCAATCTAAGCTCTTCTTGGAGTTCGGGCAGCCGCGTCACGATGTGAGCGTAATCAAGGAATGCCTGAAGATATGCCTCAACACAATTCCGACCTGGGTAGTCTATCACACTCACCTTTCCACGCACATGCCATCCTGAGACCTGCCGGCCATTGAATCGACTGAACAAGTTCGTGAGGAGGGAAAGATCGTTCCGAATCACAGCATCCGGCGCCAGTTTTAGAACAGCTATGTCATGCGCGGCATTGTACAATCCAGCCGACAGATAAAGCTCGTATGCTTCATATATCTCGTCGCGGTGGAGAGCATGAATCGCCTGAATATATTCAATTACTGGCAGTAAAGGATCCGGAACACAAACCTTGGCCTCCTGAACCCAGGGCATGGGAATCCGCATACTCCCAACTAGACCACGAGTCGACCATTCGTCCAGTTGAGCAGCACAGCGAGCCAAGAGATCTTTGATGGCCTTCTCGCGCCTGGTATTGATAAATATGTCTCCACCTGCCTAATGCAAGAGGAATTGACCCACCCAGCAGAGCCCTCAAGATGGAGGAGAACGAAAACGGCTTCTTGAAGCATGCCTTGTTCCTCCAATTGAAACGCATAACTGCTTGTCAACGAGTCGGCGCTCGGACTATGTCCTTCTACGCCGGAATCTCCGCCGTCGTGAGACGGTGACATCTCCCTTCGACTACCAGTGTCCTCGCGATCCGCAAAGTCGCGTACTCGCAAGCATCGCGAAAAAATGATATACAAATGCCAGGGAAGGGAGACATCCATTGGAAAAGGACCAAAGGAAAGAGGCGTCAGCACATGCGACAGTGAACAAGATGGCTCAGCATGTAGGCGGATCAAGGAAAACAAGGCATCAGGGGGAGAAGATGGAGAAGGCAGTTTCCATCGCCACTTGGACGCCGTTGGGTTCTCCTCGTACCACGGGATAGGTCGGGCAATTGTCCGCGCAGGTGAAGAATCTTTGACGAGCTGATTATAGGCCTCAAAGATCTGCGAGATTGGCGCATCCACAAGGCCAGAGAACCACAAATGTAACCCAAAGACGCGTTTCCAATCAAGACCAGCGACAAGGTCGATATCGGGGCACCTGTCTTGGCCTCCACCCTTGGATCCCTCAACAATTGAATCCACTATGCCAGCGAGCAGGGCATAGACCTTCCGCACACCCTCATCGATGTGAACGTCTATTCGCTGTTCTCGCCAAATTTCCAACTGATCTTTGAGGTCTTCACGATATTCGAAGTCACCACCAGCCTGTGAAATGAGTGTGGCAAGCCTCAGATACCCGCCGTCCATCGCTACTTCGCAGGCTCGATCTACTTGGTTGCCAGTGAGGTGTAAGAACGCAAGGGCAGCGGGCCCTGCGGCCGGATTTGAGCGTATATCAGCGTCAACCGCAGGAGCAATAGCTTCCTCGAGCCATGCTGACAAGGCAGCTTTTCGACGGAGAGCAGTGATACGCGAACGAATATCGGGAGTAATGGAGTCGCCAAACTCCAGGTTGAGGGAATCGAACAGTGCAGAGCCTAAACGGAATAGCGAGGCTTCAAATGAACGGTCTGTGGAGGAGAATAGACCGGCGTATGACGAGAAATGTAGGTCTGCGGGTGATGGATTTGCAAATGGGATGTTATCGTCATCGAAGTCAATGGGCGAATGTGATAATTGGTGTTGCAGAAGCCTGACGGAAAGCTCGCCGGACGCGCATATTGGAATCTTCGTCTTGAATATTACGGAGGAGTTGGCGGAATTTTGACTACCCGTGGGCACACTTAGTGTCTGTAACTTGTACCGAGGGAAGAACTCACATGGAGGAAGTAGGAGCGCACAGACTGCCCGGATGCATCAATGTGCCGTCAGGCCCCCATCCTACGCGAAACGAACGCCCAAAAGCCAGTCCAGCGTCAACAAGAGCGGCTTCACTCCCCACCACAGCAGATTCCGAGCTTTCGACACGCGCGTACTTGCGTGTCGGCCGATACGGTGGTTCTATATCATGAGCAAACGATGCCCGCTAGAAACCAGGTATTAGACGTAAAATTCAAGGAAATTTCAACGCCACGAACAGTACCTCCTTTGAATCCACACGCAGCCCGTCCCCGTCTGAGTCGCGACTATGTTTGCGATTGAGCGGGGCAGGCACTTGTAGCGACAAACGCGTCGACTTCTCGACCGCTTTCATCGCAGCAGCTTCCTCTGGCATGCGGAACAAAGGACGTTTGCATAACGTGCATTTTCTGAGCGTCCATGCCAATATGTTGGGCCCACGGAATGATTGTTGTGTCTGTGCGAGGCCGAGAGACGTCATGAACATATTGCATTTCGCCGTTTTCATCCTCGTAGAAGGCATTCCGGGTGCGTGGTTGTGTTACAAGCTCCTCTTCGCGAAGGTCGGAGGACGCTGAACTGGATGAAGATTCATCATCGCTGTCTTCATCCGGTGGTTCTGGTACCTCTTCGGGAATTTTCTCCACTTCCACCACGGGCTCCTCTTCGTCGCTGCTGCTGTCGCTAGTGTATGCGCGAAAACGAGCCATTTTACTGCGAGGAAAGACGCGACTCGGCCACTAACAGTGGACTTCGTGGTTGGGGTTCAAGGCCTTTGCCAAGCAAATACAAATCAGGTAAAAATTTGTCTTCAACTTTCAACAGATTCACAGCAGGGACAGTTCAAGTTGAAAAGCCAGAGAAACAAAATATATTATGCGCAATGAGTAATAGTAAACGAAACGAGTGTATCAATAAAATCCGGTCATCTGCTGGAGGTGAGATGTTAGCACCCACGACAGAATTTGTGTACGCAGAGCAGAACTTACGGGCATCATACCATTCATCCCGTTCATATGAGGAGGCTGGCCAACGAAACTGCATGGCGATGAGTCAAGGAAACCTAGCTGAAGAAGCAACGTACCCTGTCGGGCCATTTGTGATCATTAATCCAGGGTTGATGATGGGCTTGTCGGCTTCCGCCTGCTCCTTTTGAACCTCCTTCTTCGACCGCTCCTTCACCTCCTTCTCCAATTGTGCCAGCTGTAGCACACATATCAGCATTGCTCAGTAGTTGTTGTAGGTAACCGCACCTTGTTAACCAGAGATCGCTGCACCTGGATCTTGAATGGCATGTAGAAGTCATTCAGTCCGTGTTGCCACGAAAGCTCCTCAACGACATCGGAACGCAACAGGTCGAAGCAGATGTAGAGAAGTGCCGAGAAACACTCCTTGTTTCCGATGTCCACAAAGTAAGACAGCAATTCCTCGGCGACTTCTGTTGACGCGGACACAGATGCTGTTACCATCGCGTCTTTGTACAAACGGTCTTGCTTCGACAGTGCTATTGATTCGTCCCATCTTGAGTTTTTCTAAGCAACGAGTCAGTATGGAGCATTAAGCCAGGGCCAAGAAATTTCACCTTGTACAGGTGGGCGGCAAGTCGTCGGAATTCAAGTAGAGGTGAATCCCGGAGGCGCTGTGCAAGGGCGATGGTGTTGAAGTTGTCGAAGTTGTCGATTGAGTCTCGGAGAGCCTTGTAGTCTTCCTCCTCGATGAGCAAGTCGTTGTAGGCGTCGTTGACATCCTCGAGATTCAGCTGTGTCGAGACGTGTTAGACAGTGGTGGACAGCGACGACGACTAACACTTACATGTTGAACGGCGGTAAGGTATTGGCGGATAAGGGGGGAGATGGTCTTGTTTCTTGAACATTCGAACAACACGCGCATGGTTGATGCGGGGAATGAGAACGGTCAACAAGTCGGTCAGTAGGTTTGGTTGTTCCTCGAGGTAGAACGACAAAGCCCGATAATAACTTGAATGTGAATGAGTATAGGCCACTTCACCAAAGCTATTGAATCGACATACATTTCAACATTGGCCGCACGGACAATGACGTCCTTGAACTGGTTGTGCTCCCATGCATCGGCCGACCGTTCGATCATCGCCACTGAAGCGTTGTCCTACATTGGCCAACACGTCAGTCGCGAAGGGGAAAGGTGCAGGAGACCTACGAATTCGTCGTATTTGATGTACAAGAACACAAGTTCAGACCACAGGTGCGCCTTCTCCGCCGCTTTCAAGACCTGGACAAAAGGATATCAATATGTGATTCAGGATGAGCAACATACGATTGAATACCTTAGGAATGTTGATACGTGATACATAGACCTTCAAATGTTCCATTACTGCTCAAAAATTGGTGAACGTATCATAGAGAAATCAGTAGAACGAACGCTTGGCGGGCTGGTATTTGCTCAACAGAATAGCCATTTCCGTGAAGATCCCCATGTGCGCCCGCTCAAGACCCAAACCAGCCTTCAGCAGAGCGATGACTTCCTCGAAATAACCCCGGCGTTCGTAAAGCTTGACGATGGAAGCCAATTCCTCCGCATGGACAATGATATTCAAACCGCAAATTTCCGCCTTTGTAAACGGTCTCAGATAGCGTAGCGGATATTCTGACGAGGAATCTCACCAAAGTAAAATCTGACTTCTCGATGCAAGCGGCGTGAACCTGCTTCCATACCCTGAGGAACGTTTAGTTTACCCCAATAAGCAAAGAAAAAACACAAACTGGGTGTTGCCAGCCTTCCTGGCGCTGTCAACAGCAGCCTGATTCTCACCCAAGTAGATGAGGGTGGTCGCAAGCCGTGCCCAGTTGGAGATGCTAGCAAACAACAACTTCGCGGCCTGATACAGCTCGTCGTTGAAGCATTTCTCTCCAACCTCCAAGATATCAGCAACATTCGTCATGCCCAAGAAGTCCTCCATATCATGCAGCCGGTCAGTCTTGGCATACGCGTAGGCCAATTCGGTGTCGATTTTGGGTTCCCGGAGCGATTTTCGTGCCATTTGCAAGAACCGCACAAGGTCGTCTTGCTTGCCCGCTCGTGTCGAGATTTCGATGACTTCCATGAAGTTGGACGGGTCCTCAGCCTTGATGTACGAGTCTGGAAGAGTCGGGTGAGGGAACGAAAAGAAAAAACATAGCGAGCCGGCTCACCGATGGCGTCCTTGATGCGTAGACCATCGAGCTGAGCTTTGGCCAGCCGACTCCACACCTCAGGCTTGTTGACCTTGTTAGCAAAGTCCAGACCACGGTCAATCGACACGATATGCTCGACGAGAACGTTGATCGCAAGCCCATGCTGCTCGTATTTCTTGTAGATCGTCAGGGCCTCCTCATACAGACCATGCTCAGTCGCAATCTTAGCGATCTCGTTCGAGTCATAGTTCTGCAGCTTGTTGATGTAGCCAACGACTTTGCCCTTGTCGGCACGGACGGCGGTGAGCAGCAAGAGATTCTGCAGATTACGGTTGTCGCTGAAGGGGGAGGGCTCGATGATGATCTTCTCAAGCAGCTCGATCAACTCGATGGGAAGATCGGCCTGGATGAAAGCCTTGACCGTGATGGAAACATCGTCGGGGTCGGTGCATTCGGGGAGAGCAGCGGCAACAATCTGGTAATCCATGTTAGCACCACGTAGACTGAGTTAAAGCCAATCTTACCTGGTCGATGAGCTGACGACGATGAAGATTTTCCCCAGTGAGAACCTGCGCCCAGAGATCTGGTTGACGCCTCTTGACAAGGTACCGAGCCTGTTGCTTGAACATGGAGTTCTCGTTCGTGATGGCGATGAGCTCTTCGTCACAGAACCCTTTAGCATAGGCAATGTATGCCAGGTAGGGGTCACGCTTCTCGCAGAATTTACCAACGACCATCGGATCGTAAAGCTGCAGCAAGTGTAAGCAAACAAAAAAACCAAGTAGTAAATGACGCATACGTTGTTGTCCTTCAGGAATGATTCGGGGTTGTTGTTGCTGTCGATATAGATCTTGGCAATTGCGTTGAAAACCGCTGCGTCCTGGGTCCCTTCCTGAACCCGAGCCTCAAGCCACGGGAGTATCAACTTCAGCCTGTTACGTTCCTCGACCTCGTGTACGAGTTCGTCAATGGGGAAGTTCCCAGTGACGGACGCGAGAAGGCTCTTGATAGTCCCTTCATCGCAGTCGACGTCGAGCAATCCACCAACAACCTGTGGTGTACGAACCGAGTTGACTCGCTGAACGTAGACCTCGATGAACTTCGTCAGGCCGTTCTGATACAGATACAGAACGAGGTCGTGGACAAAGTCGAAGCGATCGCAAACGATGATGAGCGGAAGCTGGTCGGACAGCTTGGCCTCTTTCAGGAAGTTCTTGACCTTCTCCGGGTTGTAGAAGTTGCTTTCGCGGCAGATCCGCTCAACCTCGCGGATTTGACCTGTGCGAGTGGCAGCCTGAATGTACTTGAAGTGCACTTCGGGATCTTCGCTAACGTTGACCACCGAGCCGAGATAGTAGTAGAGACCTGGTATTAGGCATCAGCAGCCGTACTATTTCATGAATGGAAAGCAAAAGCATGTACCCTCGAAACTCTTGAAGCTCTCAAACATCTCAATGAGCTTCACCGGTCCCAGAATATCGGAATACTTGGTTGCAATCTGGATCACAACCTGGAGATTCTGACGGATGTTGACGTTGAGCATCTCCTGCATGCAAGCCATGGACTGCTCCGTGGTGAGATTGCTGAAGTAGTTGACGAGCCACTGCGTTGCGTTCAATGACATTGTCTGAAAGGGTTGGGATTTCACTGACCTCCGGTTGGAGAGCAGCTGTGTGCACAATCGCTCGCTTAATATCCGCAAGATCCTGGTAGTGCTCCAACGCCTGCGAAACATATTAATTTCATAGACAGAGAAGGGCAATCCCAATCGCACCCTCTGCAACAGCCCAGCCTTCTCACACAAGTTGGCAATCCGTGGACGATCATAATGCGTGAACATCTCGTTCCCAAGAATAGCATCAGCGACTTGCGGGGCGTGCACCAGGTTCATCTCAAGAAGACGCGTCTGGAGGTGACCCTGTTCAGGTTTGTTGTCTTTCAAGGCATCGAGCAAGAACGATGTTGCGGGCTGAATCATGTTCTGGGACATGAAAACGTCGACAACCTACGGGCAAAGGTGAGTTGGCATTGCCGCTGGGATACGCCACAAAGATACGCACCCTCTCGACATCGACAAGCGGGCCCGCTTCGTCGTTAACAAGCGTAGCAGCAAACTCTGCTCCCTTCTCAGGGTTGGTGCGCATGATATGTTGTAGTAAGGCAAAGTAGTCCGGGGTATACCCGACTTTCTTCGAGTACAAGACAATCTTCTCCGTCTGGCCGGTCTCCGCGAAACACGCAATCACTTTGTTGGGGACATTTGCCCGTAGATAGACGCTGAGAGCAAGCGTCATGTCATGCAGGCGAACGATGTCACCGAGTTCTTCACTGCAAGTGAGCTAAGAAACAATCAGCGAGTGAAACAGAGAACGAGATGAATAATACCTTGTTCTCCTTCAGCCATTTCTCAAGCAGTTGCTTGCGGTTCTGAGCGAGTACGGGCCGCGCAAGCTCCAACGATTCGAGATGGTTCAATTCGCCCTTCTCGAGCAAGATTCCAAAGTATTGCAAAATTGGCGAGAGGCCGCCAGGTGGTGCGGGGGCGGTTTTGAACGCTTCAATGACTGCCACAGTACGCAAGATACCCTGGAACAACGTTATTTAGTCGCATGGATCAAGCATACATATGACTAAACACACCCGGGGCGAGTTGGCAGCAATTTTCGCGGCTTCCCCAAACTGCCCACTCTGGAACAGCTGGTTGTATTGCTGAACGTACAGGTCATCGGCCCCCGGCAGATTAGCACGGCTCGCCAGCTTGAAGGCAAGCTCGGTGTTGTTGAGGACGGACAAGATATAGGGAATGATAGTCTGCTCGTCGACGTTCACACTGAGGACTTGACCCTTCTTATTGACACCGATGATGCCGTTGGTGGCTTCGTGCTCGGAGGTGACGAAGATGGTCTCGCCCGAGATACGGTTCATGTAGACGCAGGCGCCGGTTTCGAGGTCGTACAGATGGATGAAACCGTATTTGGTGACGAGGTAGACGATGCCGTGCTTTTTCGAGACTTGCATTGCGACAGGGAAATCGTTTGTCGCCTCAGGCGGGAAGTAGACGTCGACAGCCTTCTTCACGAAAGGTGGGTCGGGGGCCTGGTGGTCAATTTCGACAACATGTAGCTAAGTAAAGGGAGGTGGTTAGGCTTTCCCAAATAGAGAAAGAGACGAATGAAAGTGACCTTGGCGCCAGTCGCTGTCCGGACAGAGAAAGTAAACAGCTTGGTCGGCTTCTGGTTCCCATCCTGCTTTATCTCCGCAAATGCCGCCGCGTGCCCCTCAATGGGCTGGCTGACCCCTCGCTCCCTGCTGTAGAGTTGCATCGAACCCTTGACTTTGAATGCCGAAGGATTTGTCGTATTTCCCGAGATACCAACGAGGACGAGCCATTTCTCGTCTGGCGTTACGCGGTAGTTGATTATCTGGGCACCGCTGAGGGTGGGGTGGCGGTCGAATATTTTCTGAGGCGGTGACGTCTGGTCGGCAATCGTCCAGTGGAAGACGGAGGACTCGGTGACCATCCCAATGGTGGTGTCGGAGACCCACTTCCAGAACACCACGTCGGCATCGTTCACATGGGACTTGACCTTCTGCTTCGTGTCAATGTTGAATATTTGCAGAGTACGTCCCGCTGCGCAGCGCGTTTGCCAAGTCAGCTTTAGAAGACGCATACAGATGCGACGAGTAGCAGACCTTTGAGAGCGAGAATCTTCTGGCTGGGGTGCATGATAGCAGAGTCGGCGGAAATGGGGCGGCGGAGGACATTGTTGGCGTCGGCCAGGTCAATGATGACGACTTGGTTTTGCTCGCCAACCTTTTCCCGAACACAAATGAAGTGGTCGGACTCAAGAGTCAAGGTCTAGAGCGATATTAGACGCGACATATGCACCCTAAACATCGAGAGACTTGCCTGAAATGATATGGAGGCTGGCTGGACGCCGACACTGGATAATTGGAGGTGTTCGCAGAACGCGATAGGTTTGGGGGGTTCCATGACTTGTAACACCGTTAGTCGAGGAATGAGAGAGTCCTATAGAAGCAATAGAGACCTGGAAAGAGGCTGGGAGTGGGAGGGCGAACAAATGTAAAGGCCCGGGAAGATGCGTTGTATTGTTTGGCACGGTTGGCTACACCGCTGCCGTTCAAATTTATGCGTCGACTCTTCTCTCGCTTAGCTATAACTCGAGTCTCAAAGCTTTGCTGGACCTACCATTTCGCAGAAAAATAACTGGGGAGGGGAGAGAGACGAATATGCTATCAACACGCTGCATACACGCCTCAAAGTACATATACACCGATCGTAGTGGTTATTTACTCTTCCGCCAATGCAAGAGCCTGCTCGAGGTCTTCATCGTCTAACAGCACCGTCACCGGTGGTTCATTGCCGTACATGAGTCGCTGCGCCACAATTGCTGGACAATGGACCATGGTCAATGTTGCTGCCAAGTTGACAATGAGGAAGCAGTACGAACCGAAATCTATGGAGAGCTGGAAAATAGCGCAAGCTTTAAATTGTATCGGCGAGCCTTGCCAAAAGAAGTACGCGGTCTTGAAGCCGTCGCCTCCCGCCCAACCTATCAACGTCGACATCCGGAAACCATACAACGACCGTTGCTTATAGTTGCTGGAAGCACCGGGTCAGAGAAAAATCCACACAAGACAATGTCAATGCAGCACACCTGATCAACTGAGGGATGGGCAGAGTGCTCTCCAGCCCCAAAGCAACGAAGCCGAGGATGGAGACATATGTCTCAAAACGCTGGAGGATCAGGAAGAGAATGGCCTGGAACAGACTAGCGAGATATGAGGACACGATGAGAGCAAGGCAAGACCCACTCACATTAAGCCAGCCAAAAATTCGATATGTTGCGTGTATGTCGGCCATTGCCAGAAAGAAAAGGGACGAGAAGAGCCGCCGAGATTTTCAGGGCTGATTCTGGGCCGGTAAAGGATACAGATGTATAAGAGGGCGAGCTGGTTCCAAGTCGCGTGTAAGCCATGGGTAGTTGCCTCAGCGTTCAGTCTGTACCTGAGCTAATATCATGAAGATCGACTGAAATAATAGGGCAAGTTCGAAATGGTCCCTGGAGCTGCCTAAGACAGGATATTTCGGATACAGCGGACTGACCCTAGCCAAAAGAAACACCGTGTAATGTTGGCAATAAGACTGAAGCACGTCAAGTATCGGGATGTCGAGGAAGGAGAAGAACACCGACAGAATTGCGCAAACATCACGAGAGAAGCCCGTAGCGTCCCTTAATTATAGCATTAAATCTGGGGCAGCATACGCCGAGACGCGACTTACTTCTTGCGAACTATAGAAAATGCCTGGTCCGCATAGACCTGGAACCCACCGCATTGTTATTATAAGCCCAGAAACGCGTTGAAAGTGATGAGCAGCAGTACCAGTGGAGGCCCTACGGCCATTCCAACAGACGCAACGGTGGAAATCCACGAAATCATGAGTTGGTCGTTGGAGGTCAGTAATTAGGCGATGGATACACAACACACAACAAAGTCGGCGGGATATCCTCTTTCGGCCGACGCACACAAAACTCGACTTCAACGCAGCTCGCAGACCCGGCCTCAAATTATTTCTGCTTTTTATCGCGCTTTGAGACGCGACGAGGCCCTCTCAGCAGTATATTGGTTGACCGACGCCACGTCACGTCGCGCGAATTCACTTTGGCGCCGGCAGCACAATTGAACTCGTTGTGCAGTTCGAAACCCGGGACTGCTAACTTCTCCGCAAACCTGAAGTCTCCTCTTTACCTTCTTCGATAATGGCCAGTAGCTCCAGCAAACCCGCCGACGAAGCTGAACTGAGGAAGGCTCTCGCAACTGGCGCAGTCAAAGATTCATTCGCAACATCGGCCGTACCCCCAATAGCATGCTATTGCCTGGCGTCCATTCTCATGACTGTTATAAACAAGGTGTGTGCCTTCGCGCATGTACGCGATATCCTTCTAAGACGCGTGCATTAGTTCGTTGTATCCGGCGCCAACTTCTCCATGAATTTTTTGTTGGTGGGTAATTCAATTTGTGCAATGTACACCGCTCGTCTTAAATAATACTCATGCCGCCTCTAGCTTTGCATCCAAAGCACCGTCTGCATAGGCTGCGTAATGCTAGTGAAAAAGGCGGGAATCATCTCTACGCTTCGAGACTTCAACATGGAAGACGCAAAAGCCTGGTTCCCAATCAGTTTCATGCTTGTAACCGTCATATACACTGGCTCCAAGAGTCTAGTATGTATGCTTAATTACTTTTCATCTGGCTATTTCGTTGATGATGAGGTTCAGCAATATCTCAGTATCCCCGTGTATGTATGAGGCGACATTCTTTTTGGCGCATTATACAATCTTTCTGATTGATGTCCCTGGGCAGATACACAATTTTCAAAAATTTGACGATTATACTCATTGCAAGTCTGAAGCGAAGCGACTCTCCTTTCCGGTGTTTCTGACTTGCTGTAATGATAGGCATACGGAGAAGTCCTTTGGTTCGGTGGGCGAGTCACTAGCCTCACATTTATCTCGTTCATCTTCATGGTACTCTTTCTCCGAGTTCACTTCACTTGAACTCGACTGAAGCTCTTCAGGTCATCTCCTCTGTAATTGCGGCTTGGTCAGACGTGAGCGGCGCTCTGGGGGATTCCATGCCCACAGGCAGCAGTGGCATCAGCGCTGGGTCTCTCCACATCGTCCAAGGCGTCGTCCGGAATCTGAACGGTGGATACTTCTGGATGTTGGTTAACTGCCTCTCCAGCGCAGTCTACGTAAGGCCATTGCGCCTTCCGCGTTAAATAGTAAAATGTGACCCCCCAGCCCAGGTGCTCTCGATGCGTAAACGGATAAAAGTGACGGGTTTCTCGGATTGGGACTCGATGTTCTACAATAACTTGCTGTAAGCTGACCAACTCGTTACTCTTCATTGTATTAACCTGGCTCTAGATCTATCCCTATACTCGCCGTCTTCTCCTTCATTGTAGAAGATTGGGGCTCGGAGAACCTAGCTCGTAATTTGTGAGTGGATTCTACAAACCCGTTCGCTCCGCATCAACCAAAACTTTTTTCAGTCCTCCACAAACGCGACACCTGCTTCTCTCCGCGATCGCATTCTCCGGCGCGGCAGCGGTGGGTATATCGTTCACCACAGCCTGGTGCATACGGACCACGAGTAGCACCACTTATAGGTGTGTATCCTTCGAAAGCTTTTCTCCCATAGCTCTCATTGTCTGTCACTCAGTATGGTCGGCGCGCTCAACAAACTACCCGGTTTGTCTTGCTTTCTTCTCCTTTCAAGCCTGTTGCTCACTCTCTATGCCTATGCCAGTTGCCGCATCAGGGATGCTGTTTTTCGGAGACGCTGTGACAGCTGGATCCGTTTCGGCTGTGGGGGTAGGTTTCTTTGCGGGGCTTCTTTATGCGGTTGCCAAGAATAATCAGAAAAAGGCGGAGATGAGGTTACAGGGAGACGCAATAATACCATTAGTGAATAGAAAATAATATTTCCTCTTGCATGGACCACTGTCGAGGAAAGAGTTCTCCACCATCGAAGACCATTAATGAGTTTACATCCAGTCGAGCTTACTGTACCATAAATTAGGGTTACAAAATGCCTCTCATGAGCAACTCATGAGCCAAATACGCGGCCCACGCCTTTTTGAACTGCGCCGCTGAGCAGTTGTCCACCGATACCTCCAAAGCCCAAGCTCCACCCAGAACTGACGACACTGTTCGCCCACCGCTGTTTGGCATCTCGGTCGCTGGGAGCACGTTGAGAATGCGACCATAGAGGCGAAAAATAAATACGACAAGACGCACGCGTATGTGAACCCAACCGCATTTGTTACGTTGAAGACAAGAGCAAGGATCACGATGGGAATGAAACTATATATTGGTGAGCGGGATGCAGAAGCAAGAAAGAGGGCGTCGACGGACCGAAGGTTGAATCTTAGCAGCGAAACGATGAAAAGCGCAACCCAGAGAAGGGGGAAGACGTATATGGCAATCTTTTGTTCTTCGTTAGTAGAGAATCAGACTGTGAAGGCAGGAATTTACCCAGAACATCCTAATGTGAGAACTGGGTATTAGTGCACGCAGAATTGGATGTGTATTGTTACATGCCTTGAATCGATGGCGTTCGCTGGTCGTGAAGGCTAGAGCCACGACGATGAGAAAGGAGTCGAGCAGAAATAAGTTCGACGTACATCTCGACTCTCGAAAACCCAATAACTTTCTCCGTCCTCGTCGACCTGTAGCGAGGAACGTCGGCAGTGATCGACGGAAGTATAGCAGGATTTACTTGGTTCCAAAATCGCAGGCCCACCAAAGTCCTGCCAGCAACGTTCTGTGATAGTCAGACTTGAAAGCGGAAGCCGATGGACAAGCGGCGCACTCGACAGTTCCAGAAATCCATGGACAGCAGAACAACCACCGCAACAGTGGTGAGAACAAAGTTGTCTATGAGACCGGTCAAATTTCACGAATTTCCTCGTGTAAACTTGACGCACCTGTCACCCAGCCGGAGAGCAGGTAGACTCAGAAAGTTGTTTCTTAGCTGGCGGTCGAGATGCAAATTATCAAACGACGGAATACATACCTGTGATAGCGGCTATCCTGAAGAAGAAAAGCGCGAATAGAGCCAACGGGTGTGCGGACTGTCGGAAGATTCCTGCAATGCCAGCTTCCGCATCACTTGGGTTGGTGGCCATTGAATTTGGGTTGTCTGCGGCGCGGTTTGTGGGGGTGAGGACGACTTGGGGGCGCGCATTGTTGGATTGGGATTGAGGTGTGGGGTCTATGCTTCCTGATAGTTCGTCTGGTTCTATTTGGCCGTCGAGGAGGGGGGTATGGACAGCGCTCATCGTGGTGGTGGCTGGACGCGTTTAAGTATTTTGCTTACGTAAGTGCTAAGTTACCTTTTCCATCCACACACGCCCATGTCCTCAACTACCAACGTTCGACTTACTTCTACTACTTAACTTGAACCACAGCTTCTATTGCTGATACGACGCTCTCTTTGCCGCCATGCCCCCTTGGGAGACGGACCCCTCGGAATCAAGTCCTCTCTTGAGTCGACAAATGGCCCAAGTCGGGCATCCGCAGCCTTCAGATTTCCCCACTATCTCAGAAACTCTTCTGCGCCTTGGCGACCGCGTCGACCGCGTCTCTGTTGAAGACGTGTGCTCCAGAAATACGGCAGACATCTGCAGCGAAACCGCGTTCCGTCTATTGGTGCTCCTTGAGCTCAGAGCGAGGAAACAATTAAAGCAGAAGCCGAGCACCGAGATCTGGAATTGTTGGGCGAAGAACCTGGCCAGCGAGAGCGATCTGCGCCAATTGAACGAACAGGTCGCCAGTACTTGGATCATGTTCCTCGACGAATATCGGACCTCAATGGAAATTGAGAGAGTTCTCTGGACTTCGTTCCTCGTCAGCGACTATTCGCCGCAGCGACTTGTCCGCGGTAATTGTTTCTCTGTTGCAGTACAAAAATTCCGTATCTCACTCGAATGTAGTCGTGGACATGCTAAACGCTGACTGCCCGAGTCAACTCATAAGTCACGACGTAGTTCTGCTCAGTCTGGCCAAATTGTGGAGACATGGGCCGTCTCGTGTCGCTAGCTCTGAGACGGAAACTATGGCCCCACTGGGCCCACGATACGACGCGCTTTGCACTCCCCAGTATGATTTGCCATATTGTCTTCTGCTCCGTCTCACCCGTCTTCAGAGCGCTTCATTTCATGGAACTCGCCACTCATCTAGCCTACTTTGGTCTCCTTGTCAGCTATGTGATGCACCCGCCCTTCGTTGTTTCCTGGACACGATTCGAATTAATTGGCCCGCGAGAAATACTACTCATGGTGCTGTCCGCCTCCGTTTTAATCCGCCCTTGGACCATCTTCACCATACCCTTCGCTATGACGCTATCAATATTTTTATTCTCGCTTCCTGCTGTCCCCTTTGCATACGATGTATCTTTTAATATCCTTCTTCTGGCTTTCGTCTTTCACACATTCCAACTACATTTTTCATCCCCACCAAGCCCTCTATACCTCGTCAAACTCCATCGTAGCCTACCTTTTGTGCACTTCCTTGCCCACGGGCTATACCGTATAATTCTCCCCTTCGCTATTTTCTTCGCTCCCATTTTCATACTCGCGACGGTCTGGTTGTCGATGGCGCTGCAAGATACCTTCCTCGTCGGCCCGCTCAGCATCCCCACGCCAATGGTCACCCGGACTACCGTGCTCTTCATGTTCTTCACTCTGATCGCGGCAATATCCTCCTCCCTCATCGTTTTTATAACGCAAGGCGGACGCCTGGACACGGATGCCTCTGGATGGGATGCATACGGGATACACGTTGGCCTGAGCGCACGAGCGTCTTTTGTGCGGACGGTGATAACGTATTCAGCCCCGAATACGTTCCCTGCGCCGTTCAGCTTGATACACGCCGTCGTTATCGCTGCACCGTCCTTCGTCGTTCGTCGGTTGGGACTGCGGATATCGTTTGACCGGGCGGAGAAGCTCTTATGGAGAGTTACTGTTGGGCCGGTGGGACTTGTGTGTGCGTTGGTGGTGTACTTCCTGCCAAGTTAATGGACCTCAAGTTAGTGCGCGCGACTCTTTCTTTTGTTGTCACGGCGTCTAATATGTTTTTATCCTTGAAGATTATCATACCATGGTCTTAGCTGTAGATTTACCCCGATATAAGTAATACTAGAGGGTGTACATACTCATTTATTATGATTTAACAAGCCGAGACGCGTAAACACAACCAAATATCTGTTCTATGAGCTCTCAGTGACTCTTAACTTATGAGACATGCTACCAGAATGCTGCTTGGGACTACCAGGCCGCTCTCTACCACCGGAGCTCGTGCTTTTCACCCTTCTCACCCCGCTGCCAACCCTCAGTTGCAACTGCGCAGACCCCCGACGCCGTCTGTTCGATCATACGACAAGTCCACCAAAAAAGACGCGCCCCCACGCGAGATCCCCAAGAAACCTTCCAGTGAGCAACCTCAATTCCCACTGGCACTCGCTCTGACAACTTTTAAGTCAAACGAAATGAGCTGGGCGTGCAAATGCTCTCCAGACCTCTCCATGCACAAATTTTCAAAAATGTCTCGTTCCCGGCGCCGGACAAGTCATATGTCAACATTGCCCTCCAACATCTGGACCAGCACGGACTGGATCCCTCTCAGAGCTCGTCCCTTCCTGATACCCACTTCACGCTTCCCCCGCTGCAAGGCAACAATCTCCCCGAACATTTTCATCGCATTGGTTCCTCCTTGGCTGAACCATATCTCGACCTTGCGCGGTCCCTCGCTGCCGAAACCCTTCCCCCAGTTCCTGACGCCGCCGAGTGGAACATCCACCAGAGTGGCTGGACAAAGTATCATTACATGCCTGATGGCTCGAGCTACAGCGAAGCTGTCGATTATCCACGCAAGGAAGACGGTTCCCCCGAACAACTCCTTACATTCGACGTCGAAACCCTTCCTAACTATCATCCATATGCGATCATGGCTTGTGCTGCGTCCCCCTCTGCATGGTATGCGTGGGTCTCTCCCTGGTTACTCAACCAAAGTGACGACCCCGTCCAATTGATTCCCATGGGAGACCCCTCTGTCCCGCGTATCATCGTCGGTCATAATGTGTCCTACGACCGCGCACGGATAAAAGAAGAGTACCACCTCGAAGGAACGAAGAACCGGTGGCTCGACACGATGGCTTTGCATGTCGCAGTACAAGGTATCAGCAGTAATCAACGGCCGGCTTGGATGAAGTGGAGAAAAAATAAACAGGCGGAAAAGGAGAGAGAGGATGAAGCCCGTGCTGCTTTGGGGGGGATCATTCAGGAGATCACCGCGAGGTTTACCTCTGAAACAGATGCAGCGAAGAAGGTTGAATTGGGCAAGCTGAAGGATAGGCTCGAAGATAGCCTTCTTGCGCAACCGCTGTCCGCGGAACTCGACCAGTCTGTCGACGCAGAAGCTGATATCTCAGAGGAGGGAGAAGGTGTTTCGAAAACCTGGGAGTCGCTTACCTCTGTCAATTCGCTGGCCGAGGTAGCAGCGCTTCACAAAGTCCCTCTCCTTTCTCCGAAATCCACTCGGGATGATTTCATGAAACTCCCCCCGTCGGCAATTTTAGCGTCGTTACCGGACTATCTGTCTTATTGTGCGTCTGATGTGCAGGCCACGCACTCTGTATTTGCGCTTGTACTGCCGGCCTTCCTCACCCGATGCCCTCATCCTGTTAGTTTTGCGGGCATCCTTACCATGGGCAGCAGTTTCCTCTGCGTTGATGAAGGTTGGGAAAAGTATCTTGAAAAGGCGGAGGAAGTGTACATGAGTTTAGAGAGAGCGGTCAAGTCCAATCTGGCCGGATTGGCTCACAAGGCGCTGTCGCTGTTCGTCGATGAACCTGAAAAGGAACGGTGGAAGGATGATGTGTGGTTGAACCAGCTGGATTGGACACCGAAAGTTGCCGGGAAATCTCGAGGCGTGATCCCTCCAGAACTTGCGGTACTTCATTAATCACTATCTATCGAATTTGCGGCCTCATTTCGACATCTTTCAAGGTTTTGCCAGATCCAGTGAAACAAATTACGGACGAGTCAAGTCTTCCCTCCCTGCCTCAAATGGCATCGTGGTATGCCCGCCTTCAAGAATCCCCTCTGTCGAAACATTCCGTTGAGAGGATCTTGCCGCTTTTACTGCGACTTTCATACGATGGCCAACCGCTAAGATACTCGTACAAGGAACAGTGGCACTACGTCTTGCCTGCCGATCAATCAATCGCTCGTTTGGATACTGCTGTCGGGGGCACAAAAACTTCGACTGTTCTCTGCCGGAAACATGCGCTGAAATCTTTTGAAAGTGGCAGACTCGCCGCCAGCGATGTCGATCTCGCGACCCTCATTTCTCGAGGAGAGAGAGAAGATCATGTTCTCGCAAGGGTCCAAGCCCTCGCAGATAGTGTTCACTCTGATTGGGAAAACGGGGTTTCGAACGTGGAGGAAGATCCTTTCTTTTCCCAGCTGGACTGGACCCCAACAGCGGGCGAAAGCACTATATCCAATTTGCCCGAAAAAAAGCCCCGTAACAAGAAATCCGTAGCGGAAAAGCCGGCGCCTGTACTGTGGCCAAAATGGTACTGGGACGCGACCAAACCCAAGAAGGATATGGCTCCCGGCACCCTGGATATCACGGTTCGAAATCGGCTTGCCCCCCTCCTTTTGAAGCTTTCCTGGCTGGACTGGCCCCTGTTCCATTCCCGCGAACATGGTTGGATTTTCCGCGTCCCTGCCTCTGCCACATTCAATACGCGATCGAATCCCCTTAGTTTCTATGATCCAGCCGACGATGCTTTGGCAGAAGCGACTCTTAGAGGCGGTTATATCTTTTACAAGCTCCCACACAAAGACGGCGAAAGTGCCAATGTTGGTAGCCCGCTTGGCAAGACGTTCATGAAGTATTCCAAGGACGGAACCCTGAAAAGTCCGGAGACTCAAGCGAGGGAAGCACTAGACATGAACGCCATGTGCAGTTACTGGATCAGCGCTAGGGATCGTATCCTCAACCAGAACGTCGTTTGGCAGGATTCTGCAGCACAGCGCGATCTGGGGTTCACGGATAGCAGGGAAGGAAAGAAATGGGGAGTGATTGTACCTCAGGTTATCACCATGGGCACTGTCACGCGGCGTGCCATCGAGAAGACGTGGCTTACCGCGAGTAATGCGAAACAGAATCGTGTCGGGTCGGAACTGAAAGCCATGGTGCGTGCACCCCCCGGTTACGCTATCGTCGGCGCCGATGTCGACTCGGAGGAGCTCTGGATCTCGAGCTGTATGGGGGATGCGCAATTTGGATTGCATGGCGCTACTGCCATCGGCTGGATGACGCTTGAGGGCACCAAAGCTGCCGGCACTGATCTTCACTCGAAGACTGCCAGTATCCTCGGCATTTCGCGCGATCAGGCAAAGGTCTTCAACTACTCTCGAATCTACGGAGCTGGAATGAGGCATGCTATTCTTCTGCTTCTCCAGAACAGCGCGGGGATGTTGCAGGAGGAAGCACAGAAACTTGCGACTAACCTGTACGCCTCCACTAAAGGCAAAAACACCCATCGGACGGACATCTTTGATCGAAAGTTTTGGTTCGGAGGGACCGAGAGTTTTTTGTTCAACAAGTTGGAGGAGGTGGCTCTGAGCAACAAACCTCAGACACCGGCGCTCGGATGTGGCGTTACTTACGCTCTCTCCAAAGAGTATCTACCCTCCGATTTTGGCTCTGATTACATGCCGTCGCGCATCAACTGGGTTGTCCAGTCCTCTGGCGTCGACTACCTGCATCTTCTCATTGTTTCGATGGATTATCTCATCCGTAAATTCAACATCCGTGCTAGATACCTCATCTCCGTCCACGACGAGCTGCGGTACCTGGTTTCCGAAGAGGACCGTTATCGCGCCGCTCTGGCATTGCAGATCGCCAACGTCTGGACACGGAGCATGTTCGCTTATAAATTGGGGATGGACGATCTTCCGCAGGGCGTGGCCTTTTTTTCTGCCGTCGACGTAGACCATGTTCTTCGCAAAGAGGTAGATATGCCCTGTGTGACACCGTCCCAGCCAGATCCTATCCCCCCTGGAGAAAGCTTGAACATTGAAGCCATTTTGCAACGGACGAATAACGGTTCTCTTTTGAAGGACGGTGCCCATATGCCTTCATCTACTGCGGAACCTCTTGTTGGCAATCTTGACGGATATGCTGAGACGGATTGTCTCGTCCATCGCGCTAAAGGAGCCAGTTTCTTGCAAGCGCAAGCTGCGTCTGACTTTGGTGAGGTGAAGAAGCTGGCGCAGCTGGAGAATCCAGGTACGAGGTTTGTCGGCGGCATTGGAGATGGGAAGAAGAAGAAAACGAAAAAGGGAAGCAAGGCTGTACCGGTAGGAAATGGAGATGGGGTCGACTGGTCGCAGGCGATAGAGGATCTGCTGAACGACTCGAGGACCGTTGAAGATATCTTAAACGACTTGCACCAACCGCGGTAATATTCCGACGAATAATTCATTGTATTGCTGTAGTATTTCATGTATAATACTGTAACTGCACAATCCCATCTAATCATCTAAAGGCGGAAGGGTATCAGAGACTATCTCTTCACCGAGGGCGACTTTCTTGAACAGTTCGTATGCTTTATCCAAATCTTCGTTGACAATCACCAAGTCGTGAACACGGGGTTCCTTGGCGTACTCAATCTCTTTGAGAGCTGTGGCGAGTCGCTTCTGCACTGATGCCTCTGTTTCGGTACCACGGCCCTGCAGACGGTGACGAAGAGCAGACAGGGTGGGTGGAGAAATGAACAGGTAGATGGGATCTAAAGCGGAGGCTTTGATCTGGCGCACACCCTATACGCACTCGGTCGGGGGCGACACGACAGATCGTCGACTAACATACCTGAGCCTCTATGTCGAGGATACAACGACGTCCCTGTTCCTGAACCAAGCGAACGGTCTCAAAGCTGGTGCCATAGAAATTTCCAGAAAATTCGGCATGCTCGATGAAAGCTCCAGCAGCGATCAAATCCTTGAATTCCTGAGTCTGAACGAAGAAGTACTGCTTTCCATGAACTTCTCCTGGCCGCGGGGCGCGAGTTGTGTCTGGGGTTGCCCAAGTCAATAACCACTGAGACGTGGTTGACTAGGAAACTGACGAGAGACGCTGAAACCAAATTTGTCTGGGAATTCAGCGAATAGGCGTTGGAGAAGGGTGCTTTTGCCGACGCCCGAAGGCCCTGAGAGGACAAGGGGTCGCAGAAAATTATTGTGGATCACAGACATGAATCAAGGGCGCATCTGATGGTATGTCACACTTGTGACCGTGACCTATACCATACCCCCGTCCCTATCATTCCCCACTTCAAGTTCGCGGCTCTCACCGTCGCGGTGTATTCCCTGGCTTCCTCCGTCTACGATTCTTAACGTTCATTATGGGAGGCGTATGCTGCAGGCCAACGGTCAGCCTTTTTTTCTCTTTCTTTCTATTTATTCTCATGCCTCTCCAGCCAGTCGACTTTGACGGAGAGGTCACCCTCTTTCACTTCGTTCTCTTGCGGTGTGTCGGAAAGGGTGCTTTTGGCAAGGTGTGTTGCCCCCGCCGCCGCTGCTGCTCGTTCTGGCCTCAACACACTCCAAGGTCCGCGTCGTGCAGCATAAGCAGACTCGGGAGCTGTATGCTCTCAAGTACATAAACAAGGCGAAGTGCGTCAAGATGAAGGCGGTCCCAAACGTCGTTCAAGAACGCCGACTGCTGGAAGAGGTCCTCACCCCGGTCTTGGAATGAATGAATGTCACAAGCTAACTTTGCGTGCCAAGATTGATCACCCATTCGTTGTAAATTTGCGTTATGCTTTCCAGGACGACGAGAACTGCTTCTTTGTTCTGGATCTTATGCTCGGCGGCGACCTTCGCTGTGAGTGCCTATCTGGCTTTCATTGCTCCGTCCTCCAAGACCTGCCCCTAGTTCATCTTGAGCGTCTCGGCTCTTTGGACGAAGAAGTCGTCAAGTTCTATGTTGCTCAGCTATCCTCTGCGGTGCAGTTTCTGCACGAAAATAACATCATGCATCGGTCGGTGTATCTCGACCCTTGCTTTATTCATTTGCTGACTGTTGCGTAGGGATCTGAAGCCGGACAACATTCTCCTTGACGAACGGGGAAACGCTCATCTTACGGATTTCAATATTGGTCTCAAATTTTCGGAGAGAAAATTAATGGGTGTGGCTGGGTCAATGGCATACATGGCACCTGAGTGAGTGTTTGACTGTGCTAGAATTGACCTCTGCCAACCACTTCCCCCAGAATCCTGACGAAGCGAGGGTACAGCTACCAGATCGACTGGTGGTCACTGGGGGTTTGTGCCTACGAACTTATTTTCGGACGTCGGCCGTTCCGGGGACGAACGAACAACGATCTCACGTATAGTATAACGAAGGACCCTTTGAAATGGCCCGAAGACGCGGAGAAGAAGTGTAGTCGGCCAGGAATGCAGGTTCTGAAGGGGGTGAGCAATTTGTGTTCATGTCCACGATTGCAACCCATTCATAAAATTTTCAGTTGTTGAACCGTGATCCCGCTCAACGGTTTGGTTGCAAGCCGCACGGCGAAGGTTTCCAGGAACTGCGGCGGCATCCATGGTTCCAAAATATCGACTGGGATACTTTGGAATCGAAGGAACAGACTCCTCCGTTCATTCCCGATGTACGACCTGCCGTCTGTTCCCTCTTGCGTATCTAAATCTTCGACAGGGCAAGAAGGCCAACTTTGACGCCTCGCATGAGCTGGAGGAACTGCTGTTAGAGGACAACCCTCTCAAAGCGAAAACTCGTAAAGCGAACCAGGAGAACTTTTCTCCTGAGATGCGGCAAATGGAGGAACAGTACGTTTTGCGTTTCTCACCGGAGCGACTGAATGAACGCCATCTGCTCAGATTCACATCCTATGACTTCAAGAAAATGCAACGACGCTCATACTTCCCTCAAAATGCCCAACTAATCTCCACCGCTACGGCGACGTCCTCGGGCATGGCATCATCCCGCCCGAGCACGCCCGCAACCGACCTGCGGTTGGAGAATGGTGTGGTCATTAACGGCAACTCGATTCATGACGCCGACATCGACATGTCTCGAACAGACAGAATGATGACCGAAAAGGACTATCAATAGTCTTGCACACTTCGCGGTCTTACTGCTCCTGTCCATGCCCTATGCTCACCTGGCTCTGCAGACCATATTTATGTACTCACAACTTTCTATCTCTACCTATCTCACGTTTTTATCGGGTAATCCTTCCTTTAATCCTGTTGATGCTCCTGGCTGCTATTTCTGTGGCACGCCCGCCCTCTCGTTTACATATCCTTCTCTCTGGCAAATCATCGGTGGAGTACTCTCGCATCTTATATCATAGCTTGCTTTTTTACTTGTGTATCTACATAAGAGTTGTTGTTTCGTTCTTTGAATCTCACTTGGAATGTGTGACATGAAACACGTGAATGGTCACGGTCGTGTCGAGGCAAGTCGCGTCTTGACTCTGACCATGACGAAGACTAGAGTCAACGTTGTATTCAGTGCGCAATGACCTTTGAACATGTCAACCACATCCCATACTCCGCCACAGGGCGTGCCGTTTTCATTGTAAGACCCAGCCGCCATAATTCATCTCAATCTCTCAATTGTGACAATCAGTTTTGTATCTCTTCTCCGCGAAATCTCTCTCCACAATCGGCCTAAGAAAGCTGGGGCTAAAGGCCCTTACCCAGCGCTTGCCACCCTAAACAACTGGATCTCCACCTTGCGCACCCACTTCGCACCCCTTCCCGCCAACACCACTGCCACCGTGTTCCGACTTTTGTTCCCGGACCAGGATACGCGGCGGAAATATGATATGCAGGAGACTCGACTGGCCTCCGCTGTGGCCGATTGTTTTGGGAAGTCTGCAACGTCCCTTTCCAGATGGAGTGCAGATGGGTCTTCTGGCTGTTTAGGCGAAGAAGTTTACCAAGTGCTCAACAAATCATGCTCCGTATGTCGTGTTTGTGCCACTATTTTCATCTGCAGCTCATTGCCACTGTTTTCAAGTATTCTGAGAATTATAATAGCCCTCTCAGTATCGCGGACGTCGACAACCTTCTCGAAGAGTTGGCATCTTTTTCCAAATTTTCGGATATCTCGGTGCGAAATAAGGAGCCCTCTACAAACCGTCGCTCCAGGTCTATCGTTATTCGCGAGCTTTATCGGTCCATGTCACCTCTAGATGCTTCATTTTTAACGCAAATCATATTGAAAGATCTGCGACCACTCTTATACCCCGTCCCGGATCCGCATTATACAGTTACGCTTAAATCCTTCAACTCCCGCTCCGTTACGCAGCTGTCCAAAGTTTGCTACCTCGCATTTTTCTTCTTTCCTTGGCTGAGATTGCAACAGGAAGACGCCATGCATGCCTGGGATGCAACGGGGCAAATGCTCAAGATCTATCGTGTTCGTTCTGGTCTCGATGATGCTGCGGCCGCTTTCGATGCAGGTTTCACCACCGACTTGGTACCCCAAATCGGAACGCCGGTTGAGGTATGAACGTTCTCTATCGTTGCTTGTTTGCTGAACCTTGTTAGATTCCGAAATCCGAAAAAGGTAGAGGATGCTTACATGCCCTCGATCTACTTCGGCATTCCAACGAAGTGTGGGCGGAGACAAAATATGACGGTGAACGTGCCCAGATTCATGTTCAGATACTTGAGAATGGGAAGTCTCGTATCACCATATTCAGCAAGAGCAAGCGAGACTCGACTTGGGATCGCTACGGCATTCATGAAGTTATCCGCGAAACGCTTGGTCTGCATGAACTCGAAGGCAGATCGTCCTCATCCTCGAAAGTCAAAAGCGATGTGATCTTGGATGCGGAGATGGTGGCATGGCATGGGGACAAAATAGACGGTTAGCTTTCTCGTCGTGGATGGGACGTTTTGATATGTATTGGCCCCATCCAGAATTTTGGCGAATTCGTGCTCTCGTAGAGCAGACGGCTCGGGGGGCGCGCAATCGAGCTCAGCATGATGTTTCTCTCGTCAAGTTAGTGATCTACATTGCTATACATCGATCAGCCTGTTTAATGTCCATGTATAGTTACTCACAGGCTTCCCTCATGACGGATGTTTCCGACGACCGGCGTCTAGGTCTTGTCTTCTTTGATATCCTGATGCTGGACTCGGCTTCGCTAGTGTCAGTCCCATATTCTTCTCGACGCTCCATACTCGAGTCTATCGTTCGCCCTATTCCCGGCCGTGTCATCTTGGCCAACCGAACCCGTGTCGCCGCAAACAACCATTCCACTACGCATCCCTCTTTGTATCGCATTTTTGCGCAATGCCTTGCTGCCCCCGAAGAAGGACTGGTACTCAAAGCCGGCGAAGCAGGATACAATGCCAGGAGGTTTCCGTGGGTGAAACTGAAGCGTGACTATATTCCTAAGTACGGTGATTGTCTCGACCTGGTTATACTAGGGTGCTCCTGGGACAAGAACAGAGCTCGAGAGCTTCAAGGTGATTATTTATATTTTTGTGACTCGACTCGGATTGAGAAGATTAATCGCCTGCAGTTTCCCCTAACGCTTATACCACCTTCTATATCGGTGGGCTGCATAACGCAGACCAGCTCAAGAAAGATGTGAGAATTTGACTTTTGACATTCAATGAATCTAACCGAAGTCCGAATGTAGCCCAGTACACGCCCTCATTTTCATATCTATTTCACGGCCTCGTACGGCCTAAGCCGCGATGCACTCGAGGAAACTAATTTTCTCGTCAAATCCTCAGATCCTATTCCTTACAGTGCTCAGTCAGAGGTAAGTACTCGATGGCGCTATCACCAATTCGCCGTATTCATTGCAAATAGTTTTCCAGCTCACTACCGTTCACATTCGCCATTTCTTCCGGTCTGGCGTCACCTGCCATAATATTGCGTGAGCCCCTTCTAGCTGAACTGTTTGGCGCAGGGTTCACGAAGAGTCCTCGAAGCACGGTCAGTTTTGGCCCAGCTCTTGGATACTCATCGCTAACGAGGGAACTCAAGCATTATGAATTAAGGTTCCCTCGCATCAACAAGGTTTATCGTCCGGGCGAACGCACCTGGCGCGAGGGCATCAATCTTCAGGCTCTTCACCAGGTTGCAAGAGAGGTTGTTGGCCGAGACCGGTCTGATAAAGATATCGACGACTGGGGCAGCGCTCTCTTTGGCCGACCAGTTTCGCCTGGTGTTTCGTGCTTGACCAAGAGAAAAGCCAGGGAAGATAGCTGGGAGCAAGACCTAATTGCTTACGATCAACCCCGTGTCAAGAAGAGATGTGGTGCAGTGCTCCCCAAGACACTGTCTAGTTATAAATTATCTGTGACGAAGGGCGGATCCAACTCGGGAGGCCCTCAACTTCTTTCGTCTTCACCAGCCCATCATCAAGAGCCAGGTGGCCCGCCTGCTTCACATACTCGAAAATTGCCGATGTTGCCGTCGACGTCCCATAATTCGACACTGACCTCCAAGATCCTCGCCGATGAACTGCAGCAGCTCCCAGCAGAGACAGAGACAATCTCCCACGTTCTTTCCAAATCTCTGGTCTTCATTGCGACGCAGATACCGACTGCACGGCAAAGCTGGATGGCCAAGGTGCCCTCCGAAAATGTTGTTCACTCTCTGGAAGGTTTATTCGTTGCCTGCGGCTGGGTTTCGGGCCGGGCTTCGATTCCTGTTGTTCAGCCGGAGCAAGGTGTCATAGTCTTGGATGTAGAGGACGCTCCGGCTCTCAAAGTCAGCATATTAAATGTGTTGAAAGCGCGCAAGGCCTCATGTGTTGACGAACCTCGGCGTAAGGCCATATGCCTGCTGGAACGGAAACTAGATATTCAACATGTATAACATCGCATATTAAAGTTTTGTTTGTAATGAAGTGTAGACTTAGCAGATGCTCATGCGGATTCAGAACTTCGGGAATTCAGAAAAGGTCGAGATTCGTTGATGGACACTGAGTGGTTTGTCGAATTGGAACGCTCAGCTCGTACATTCCAATCAAGAACATTGATACCAGTACAACAAATACATCTTTCGACGCAGTGTAGAATACACAGGTGACCGTCTGTATCAACTCTCAAGTCTTGATGAATTGGAGCTTGTTGGTGGTGTCGAGAGCCGTGTGCGCGTCGGCGTGGGTGGCGTCGACAGGCAGCGTCCAGAGATGCGTCTTCCAGCGGCCTTCGCCATTGGTGAAGCCTTGAATGGTGATATGCGCCGGGTCCGGCTGTTGAGTGCCTGTGTTGGAGAACACAGTGTATGGGTGAACACCGCTGTTCCACGCATACGTTCATCAACATGCTTTGAATGATTCTGAATCGTGGCGAGACGTACTTACGAGATTATACGAAGACGGTTGAAGGCATTCGCTGGGCCAGATGTAACATGGCCCGCGCTGGTGCCTGAGAAGTATCCGGCATCGATGGCGAGCTTGAGGACGCGAATGCAGTCTGTCTGCTCGCCGGCGGTGAACTGCGCGTTGTTCGTGTATTCGATCGTGATGTTGTTGTAGACCTCGGTGTGGGCGATGTTGGCCTGTGATGTCGAGAGGCGTGAGTTTCGCTGAAGCGAGGAAGCGAATTATTTAATTAAGTGAGAGGACGTGCCATGTTGGTTGTAAAGTTAATTGACGCTGGACTGAGACTAGGGCATGCCAGGTTGTTTTATACGAGCATCTCTGGTCTTCCATTCTTTGTGCTATGGGGGAGTCTGGCGTCGGGAATGTACCTCGATATGTCGCTGGAGACATTCTTGGCTAGCCGAACACGCCGGAGAGCAGCAATGTGGAGACGCCAGAAGCCACAAGTTGGACGTGGAACATGAAAGCGCCAACCGGACTCCAAGCACAGAGTTAGCCTCCCTAAGGCAGACGGAATTCAGAGAGTGAGCCAACCTCCGCGTGCTACGGATCCCTATCTGACGGAATATCCTGAGTAACGCGAAGGTTGAAGTGTATCGGTCGACTCTGCATCTGGAAAACAACACAGAGCCTCCTCTGCCGTCAACGATGAGCAGACTGTTGAGACAAATGCCAGACACAGAGCAGGTCAACGAGTACCGTCCCGGGGGACTGCACCCCGTCCACCTGGGTGATAAACTCCACGGCAACCGCTACGAAGTCGTGCGCAAGCTTGGATGCGGCGCATCTGGGACGGTGTGGCTTGCGCAGGACCATGTGTCGGGTGGGTTTGCGGCCCTCAAAATTATGCATGCCAACGCCAACCTTCGTGAACTCGAGATCATGCGGCATCTGAAGAAGAGCGAGTGTGCAGATATTGAGGAGTATGTGGTGCGCTTGCTGGATGAATTCGAGCATACGGGGCCCAACGGGGTACATCAGTGCATCGTCACTGAGGTGCTTGGTCCTTCGCTCGCAGGGATAGAAGACAACCTTGAAAATAGCTTTCCGGACGAGGTATTATCGCCCGAGGTAGTTCAGTCTATTTCGCTGCAGATTGCGCGCGGATTGAGGCGTCTTCACGATGCCGGCGTTGTTCATGGCGGTAAGCGGACAAGATGATGATAGCGTATGCTAGCTAATGTCTCGTAGATTTTACTAAACGTAACATACTACTATGCGCTCCGGCCTTCGCAAGGTGGAAAACAGTCGCCGACATCGACGAGTACATGCTCGAACCACAGACCGAACCGCTGCAATTCCAGGAATCCAGCGATCCGGTAAGCCCATCGCCACACAGGCCCTCGTATACCGTCTATTCCACTCTCTCCGTTGCTATGACTACTGCGTGTTTTATCGATCCCGCCAACGTTCGAGTCAAGATCTGCGACTTTGGTGAATCCTTCTTCGTCGACGCACCATCCGGCAAGGTGCACATCCCACCGATGTATGTCAGCCCAGAAGCTGCTATCCTCCGATCCGTAGGTCCACCCAGCGACGTTTGGGCCCTTGCGGTCATCGTGCACGATCTCGTATCGAGTGGATGGCCGCTCTTTGCCACTCCGTGGCAGAGGAGTAATGACGCCGCCGTTGCGGGCGCGGTGCTGCGTCTAGGCAAGCTCCCGGACGACCTCTGGTCCAAGTGGGGCGCGCGTTCGACGTACTTTGACGAGGATGCTAATTGGACGGGGGAGATTGAAGATCGGCCTTTTCGTGAAGACGACGCGAGTCCGATTGTCAGCGCACACGTAACGCCAGAGCGCTGCGGTGGTGATGTTACTGCCTTTGCAAGCGTTATTCGCGGCATGTGCGACTATGATCCTGCTCGGAGGACAACTAGCGCAGAAGTTGTGCAAGTTCTCGAGACGATCTGGCAATCTCGGCAACAAGACTCGGACGCAGCAGTCCTGCCTGCCCCCGCAGCATAATCTCTCATCGTGTTGTACCTCAATGCGTTATGTCCACCCATATCGCAGTGAAGTGAAGCTGCACTCACAATGCGGCTAAACAATCCGGCAATGTCGGTTCTTTTATCGCGAGCTACTGGCGCTGCCTACCGCCGACAACCTTCCCTACTAGTCGAACAGATGGCCTTCGAATGCTTGTTATACGGCGGATCTGCAGCATGGTTTTGAGCAGGAGATCTGGGGGCGATAGAACGTGAGCAATAGACGAAGTACGAGGAAGAATGAAGGGGGAGGTGAAGAGGAGAGAGATTTTCTGGATTGATCGTCTTGCTATTTGTCTCCATCCTGCTGGAACGGAAACTAGATATTCAGCATGATATTGCATATCGTAGTTTTGTTGGTAATGCGCGAATGAACTGCAGACTTCACTGATATCGCCAGATGCTCATGCGGATTCGAAACTCTGACGATTTAGGAAAGGCCGAGATTCATTGATGTTCATACACTACGTGGTTTGTCTAATTGGAGCGCTTCCCTTGTCGTACGCCGTTCGCAAGCTGCGACGAAAATAAATGAGACACAGAACACTCCAGATGGAAGAAAAATGTATACCTGTAATCGTCACCATTCTGCGTGATATACCGCACCCAAGGCAGAGCTTGATAGCCACTCTTTTCCACGATTTTCAGGTACCGCACTTGGATGCCAGAAACGGTGAAATAGGGTATTTCGTATTTCACTGTGATCGGTGCGCGCTTCCCGACGTCTTGTTCTACACACACACACATTTTCAGTAAATGTAGACCTAGGACAGAATGATGAAGGACTTGCCATTCTTCACACTGGGCAAGCCAAAATGCGCGCGCATGAGGAACTCTTTGCCGCCCGCGAGCTGCTTGATCTTCCAAACAAACGAGCTTTTGTCGGGGGCGTACTGTACGCTGCCGGTCGAGGCGCGGAATTTGGGGCTATCGGCGTCGTCGGGTACAGGGACGTATATCTCGACGTTGTTGGCTGTGCTTCGCCGCTTGAATTGAGCGATGACTTTGACCATATATTCCACGCGACTGCCGCGGTGGCTTTCGACGGCGGCTTCGACCCAGATTAGAGGCTTGACTGGCGTGGAGAGGCGGTAGGACATGAGTTCGAACTCGCCGTCTGGGGGGATGAAGGAGATGGTGCGGTCGTTTTCGAATCGGGAGAGGCGGACGCATTGGTGAAATTTGACGTCCTCCATTTCGATGGCTTTACCGCGCGCGGCTGAGAGACAAACAAAATTCATCGGGCGATGATCAGAGGTTAAGATGAAGATCACGACGCACTGCGGCCGGTGCTTTCGAACATGACTTTGTCGTTGAGACCCAGACGGAGTTCGGGCATTCCGGAGAGATAGCATTTCATCTTGACGGCGCCGAGGATTTCGGAGCGTACGACGTCGCCTTTTGCATTGACGAGGAGATTGACGCTTTCGATCACGTCGAGGAAGACTTCGTTCTTTCGATAGCGGATTCCCTCTGTCCTCCACGAGACGGCGTTGGTGATAGCTGGGGGCGGTACTGCTTGGACGACGAGTTTGTGGGATTCCTGTGTGATGTATCTGCGATCGAGAACATTAGCCATTCATTGGTTTGGGAAGTAAGACGGGACCAACTCTTGAAGGATTTTACTCTCGGTTGTCTGAGGATAGCCAAAGTCCATCATTTCGTCCATGAGCTCGTAGATGATGACAAAATTGTCGCGAATGCTCTCCTCTTCGAGTTCCTTGAAGTACTCGACGAGAACCTGGGTGAGACGGTGGAGGAATATGATGGTTTCTGCGGCATTGGAGTTGCGCTTTGAGAGGGCGAGAACTGGTGCAAGTGAGCGAGAGAGCACGATAGCGAGGGAGAGACTGACGGTAGAGATTTGAGTGACGGATGTGCATGTAATTTATGCCTTGACTGGAGAAGCAGGGGGTGACCTGTTGGCCGTCTTCCTCGATTTCGAGGACGAGGGGGAGGAAGCGCTCGACATAGGATGGCGGGACGTCGTCGCGGTAGGACCGTTGGATTAGCGGCTTGCCTTTGAGATCGAGGATAGCAATGAGGCTCGCCATGCACAGCCACACACATTACCCTTCAACTCAAACTACGACCACCATGGATTCTCAAGAAGTAAACCCATACGAACTTCTTGCTCTCTCCCTCGACGCTACAGAGCAGGATATACGCACGGCCTACCGTCAAACTTCCCGCAAAGTCCACCCAGATCGAGTCAGTTCATACCTCAAACCTCACTGATATTCTGACATGCTAATTTAGAACAGAAACGATCCAGACGCCGCTCGCAAATTCCATGAGCTTACTCAGTCGTATGAGTTGCTGCTCGACCCCCTCCGTCGCCTTGCTCTCGATGCAAAATTACGCGCGAAGGCCGCGCGCGATGAGCGCTTCAAGAGCTACGATAATAAACGAAAGAACATGCTGACAGAGCTCGAGGAACGCGAGCGTGCCTTTAAAAAGGCTAAGACGGATCAGCAGCGCGACGAGGCGAATCGGTGGCAGGAGACAGAGAAAATTAAAGACGACGGGAGGAGGCGTCGTGAGGAGCGGGAGAACGAACTTCGTCAACGCGAGAAGGAGGCGAATCGGCCGCATGTTGACGACGACGCAGATGCACCCTCTCTTGGTGAGCGCCTGCGCCGTACTGTTGCAGAGTTATGAACAAGTTATTATTTCAAACAGATCCGCTTGACACAACCATTCGCCTTAAATACAAGCTCTCCACACACCCACACTTGACGACACCTGCAGCCTTGGCTGCATTGCTCACTCAATTCGGGGAGACGGACGCAGAGTCCATCGTCATATCTTCCAAAGCGCCCAAGAAGTCGCCCGACAAGCCTCCCAAGTACGTCACGGCGCTCGTACCATTCAAACAGATCGGGGATGCCTTCGCCGCCGTGTGCGCCAGTGGACGGGCCGATCGGGGCATGGATGGCGTCGAAGCTGGGTGGGTTGGAGGCAAAGAACCTGATATTCTTGTTTGGCTTAAAAAGAAAGGCAAGCTATCAGCGCAACCTATGCCGTCCGTTCCACCGTCCAGCACTGCGTCATTGCCTCAGGAACAAGGACAATCTTCTTCGAACTCGCCGTTTTCTTCGTTCCCGGCGTCTTTTCCTAGTCAACCGTCTTCTGGAGAGCCTCAGGCTTCGGTGGGGGTTGATTATGAAGCGTTGACGTTGATGCGACTAAGGCAGGCGGAACGTGAACGTATGGAACGTGAAATCCTGGAGCAAGAGGCGGCAGAGGGCGCGTAGAGGGTATTCGGTTTAATTGTATTCATACATTACTTGCCTATGCCATCTAATTCTGCCGAATTGGCCTAGTTCTGTGGAGACAGTCAGCGACAATTCAATACAAGCAACGGTTAAAAGGAAAAATCAGTGCTGCAAAGCGCAGACTTGAAAGTGATCTCATATCCCTGCCCAATTCAATGCGAAATGGCCCCAGTCAAAACCGACTTTATCACGGTGGACTGTACCTGCATTTGTATGCCCGTAACCACACGCCGCGAGCATGTATCTCGAGCTCGGACGCTTATGTCGGGCGAAAATATATCATCTGCAATAGATAACCACATCTAGAGACCACCAAAGCGCAAGGTTGCACTCTTTTGCGTTGGCTCGGCAAGATGATATTGAGCAGCGGCTAGAGTGCCGCTGTTGTCAGACAATGCCTTTGCTAGCGAACCATGGAGCTTTGGGTTCGACAGCCTAACGTAGAAAGTCTGTAATGTCGGTCCAGCCTTACGATGTGCCGCGAGGAGCTCGGGCGACACATAGAGAACTTGGACGCTGCTGGTTCAGAAACGCGATTATTCGGCGAGACGGTTCCGATTCGCGAATTGGGAGTCGACCCTTTTACTGGGACATCCTTGGAGGGCTAGCGGAGGATTGCAAAGACTTACTTCGAGTGTTACTTGAATTAGGTTGTGGTGTAGGTTCAAAAGTGATTGTGTGGCATTGATTGGATTGAAAGGTCAACTCGCTTTGACCAACGTGAACTTATGGATTCACCCAAACGCGCTGCCTCGCCCTCTCCCGGCCCATCTGAAGCCAAGCGGATGAGGATGAGCGTCGACGAGACCGACGAAGGCGCTTATCCCGTCAATACAGACACTACAACTGGAAAACGCGGCGAACTCGATCCTCTGCCTTCCACCGACATTGCGAATCTCCCGTCCGAGGAGTGGGGCAGTCGGCCGGAAAATGGCGGGCGTGTGAGGCTTTTGAAGCCTGATGCGGACGACGAGGATGGGGGGGATGTGTCGATGGGGGACGGGGCGGACGACGAGGGTGATTCGGGCGACGAAAACGACGATGAGGACCCCGCGCAGCTTGAGGCTGCGCGTCTGCGCCTTGAAGACCAGGCGCGCAAGTATCTTGCTGCTCAGACGCACGAGGTTATTATCCCGTCCTATTCTGCTTGGTTCGACATGTCGAAAATACATCCCGTCGAACGACGCGCGCTGCCCGAGTTTTTCAACTCGCGCAATCGCTCGAAGACCCCCGCTATTTACAAGGACTATCGCGACTTTATGATAAACACCTATCGGCTTCGCCCTATGGAGTATCTCACTGTTACTGCCTGCCGGAGGAATTTGGCTGGAGATGTGTGCGCTATTATGCGTGTTCACGGGTTCTTGGAGCAATGGGGGCTGGTCAATTACCAGGTGTGTATTATCTCTATTTGGTGTGCGCATTTATGCCATGTTCTTATTATCCGCTAGATTGATCCAGACTCGCGGCCTGCTGCATTGGCACCACCCTTCACCGGCCACTTCCGAGTTATCCTCGACACCCCGCGTGGTCTGCAGTCTCTCCACCCTGGGACGCGTCATACGAATCCCGGCGCTGCTGCTGTGAATGGTGCTCAAAAACCCCCTCCGACACCCGCTTCGCTTGAACTTCGCTCGAGTATCTATCAAACATCCAATAAAGCTTCACGGCCAATCGACGCCGCTGAGGCAGACGCTCTCACTGACGGCGCGCGTGACGGAACTCCCAATGGCGTAAATCGAGGACCCTCTACGGGACTTTGTACGTGCGATACGTGTGGCGCCGATTGCACTCAGCTGCGATATCATTCTCTCAAAGACAAGAAATTCGAGCTCTGCTCCTCGTGTTATCTCGATGGCCGGTTTCCCTCTTCCATGTTTAGCGGAGACTTTGTCAAGCTTTCTGCGGGTGCTGGCGCGCCTTCAGATGACTGGACGGATCAAGAAGTTCTCATGCTGCTTGAGGGCGTGGAGATGTTTGACGACGACTGGTCTCGGATTGAAGAATATGTGGGCACTCGCAGCGCGCAGCAATGCATTCGGAAGTTCCTTGAGCTGCCTATTGAGGACCCGTATCTTGCGACGGAGGCGAGCATGGGTCCGCTGCGACATGGGCGTATTCCGTTTGAGCAAGCGGATAATCCGGTGATGAGCGTTGTTGCGTTTCTCGCTGGTGTTGTTGGCCCGGGGGTTGCTGCGGATGCGGCTAAGACGGCGTTGCATCATCTCACCAGCGAGGGGAACGGTGCGAAGGCGGAAGAGAGTGTTAAGAGCGAAGGAGCCAACGGTAATTCGACAACGACGACGGACGGCATGGCAGTTGATTCTCAACCAAAACGACACACTGTTCAGCAGTCGCAAGCTGTACGGGCGGCAGACTTGGCGCTCAAGTCGTCTGCCAAGGCGGCGGCGGCGCTCGCAGAGGCTGAAGACACGCAGATTCGATCGACTCTCGCCTCATTGATCAAGCTGACGCTGACGAAGCTTGAGGTGAAGATGGGGCAGTTTGAGGAATTGGAGGACATTTTGGAGGAGGAACGCAAAGGGTTAGAGAGTGCGCGGATGGGGCTGGTTAATGAGCGGCTGAATTTGAAGAAGATGCTGGATAATGTACGGAGCGAGATGGCGCGTGGTGGGGGATTGGCGGCTGCGCATTCATTGACAGCGCCTGGTGCGATGGGGACGAGCGGGCAAGGGACGGTGGTTTCGGAGCTGGGGAGTGTGCCGATGGAGGGGGGTGGTGGACCGTTGGGTGATGAAGGGATGATAATGCCATTGACTTGAGCTCTGTATTGTAACTTGTTAGTCAGTAGTATTGCTTTTATATTTTTTTGTTGTCGAATTTGAAGTGTACGTCATGTTCGCACGGGGACCGGGGCTGTCGCCGGTTTGTTTGTGGTTGTGGTGAGGTCGTTACTCTGCTCTTGCTTTCAGCCCGCTGCGACGACCAGCTCGCTGTTTTCCTTCTTTTTCTCTATCCTACGCCTTCGGAGGCTCCTTGTGGGTCTCCTCTAGGCCCCCCCTCCCCCTCCTCCGCCCGTCCGCTTCCCCCCCTTCCTCCCACCGTTGTGCGGTAGTCTCCTCGTCAAGCGACTATGTTGTACCTTACATCCGATCTTTTTCCCGTTTGTGAGCTTGTTGTCTTGCTTCTCCAGCTTCTCCCGCTCACTGTTTTGTGCTAGTCGTCCCTTTTGGTGTCATTGGGTAACTTGGCATTCATACCGCCCTTTTTCTCCCCGTACTCATCTTGCGAACAGCTTCTACCGCTATCTCTGGTATCTCATCCGTATTGCCGCCTCCTTCACATACCGTCCAGTGCCATTACCCGAAAACCCCACTTACATCGCCGCTGAGGATGTCACCATCATCGTTCCCACAATAGATGCCGGCGAAGAGTTCAAGGAGGCCGCTCGCTCCTGGCTCATCGGCAAACCCAAGGAGATTCTCATCATCACGGAGGAGAAAATGCTCAAAGAGCTGCAGGGCCTTGCAAATGCGGTCGACCCAGAGCGCATTCGTGTGCTCACCGTCCCCTTTGCCAACAAACGCCTTCAAATGAGCCACGGCATTAAAAATACCACTACCGACATTATCGTGTTTGCCGACGACGACGCCATTTGGCCCCCTACCTTGCTCCCCTACGTTCTCGCTTGCTTTGAAGACCAGAAGGTTGGCGGCGTTGGTACCAGTCAACGTGTACAGCCCGTCGGTAACCGCATGACTGTCTGGGAGGTTCTCGCCGCCTTCCGTTTGACCATTCGCAACATTGAAATCTCATGCTCCACCCACATCGACGGCGGTCTTCCTTGTCTATCCGGCCGCACAGCCGCTTACCGTACCATCATTCTCAAGGATCCCGATTTTCTTCACGGGTTCACCCACGATTATTGGCTCGGCAAATATCAGCTCAATTCGGGTGACGACAAGTTCCTTACTCGCTGGATGGTGGCCCATGGGTGGAGTACCTATGTGCAATGTTGCAAGGAGGCGGAGCTGCTCAGTACGATGAAGCCCAACTGGCGTTTTCTGAAACAAGTGCTGCGGTGGACGCGGAATACCTGGCGTTCGGACATTCGGAGTCTTTTTACAGAGCGCTTTATTTGGACTGCCCATCCATATGTCGCATATAGCATGGTGTGTTTCTTTCTATTTTTGACGTATCTCAGTCTAAAAACATCTCCGCAGGTGGACAAACTGTTCAATCCGTTCACACTGCTGCTTGGTCCAGTGTTTGTCATTCGACTAATGGTCAAGAGTACGATTCCCGTCAGCGAAGGCGGGTACCATCTTCCGTGGTGGTTAGTACTTGTTGAATATTCGGCTCATACCACGTCTAACTGTCACCGCAGGAACATTCTCGCTTCGTATATTGTTTGGCTCTTTGCTACTCGCACAGCCAAACTGTTGCCGCATCTTTGGCACCGCCCGCAAGACATCATTCATGTTCCCGCCTTTATCCTGTTTGGATATTATTTCGCCATCATGAAACTTTACGCTTTATGTACGCTTCATGAGGTGCGACTTGGTTTTCTCCAAAATTACTTTGCGTTGATTGGAACCTGTTTAGACTGGTTGGGGGACGCGGGCTGGTATCGGTGATGCTTCAGCAGCGACCGCCGCCATGGCCGAGCAAGATTCGAATCGCTTGGCAGAAAAAAACGGCTGCTGCTAATAGCCCCTACAACGGGGGATACGCTAATAATAACCCCTACCAGCAACCGCAGCCTCAAGCATATCAATACCAGCAAGCGCAAGACTCGCCCTTCCGGGACGAAATGTCGCCATTTAGAGATGATGCGGGCGGTGGTGGTCCAATAAGTCCGTACCGAGATTCACCATCCGCGCCCACAAGTGAAGAAGGTGGGACGCCTGTATATGCCGCGAGGTCGCAAGGAGGTGGTCGGAGGGGAAATTATGAGGGAGCCCCGCAGGTTGGGTATGCAGCATGATGGCGGTCAGGGTCCGCCCAGCGACATGCTCGTTAGCAGGAACGACTTCTAATGCTCATGGACTGATATACCCTCACTTAGTCGACTAGCCTTCGGTTTGGACTAGCTACATATATCTTATTCACTTATATCTTATTCACTCAATCCAATCCAATCCAATCTTTACACTAATCCATGCTTTGTATGTGTTGTGTTGCCATCAATTACCCTTCAAAATTTCCTACTCCTGAATCCAAACGCTGAATCTTACGCTGGCTTCCGTTCGGCCTACGAATACCCTGCGACGACTGAGTAACGCGACTGCCTCGTCTCACGTGCGGCGCCGCCATCCTACACCGAATCAAGTGCTGTCTGTTGATTTACACCAACTTTGTCGCCGTCGTTGTTTCTCCTCGTTTCCATCTGCGGAGGAGCAAGAAGATATATTCCTCGCAGATGCTCTTCAACACGTTCCGTCACTCCGAAAAATTCCTACGGCTGAACAAGAATGGTTGCAAAGCAACTCCCCTCCCGAAGCTTTTCCTCCGGACGCAGTTGAAACACCCCCGCGGTTCGATTGGCGTTTGCGCTCACCGTCGCGCGCCGTAAAAGAGACGGGTCGCAAGAAAGCTAGATACGTGAAGAGGGCTCAGCCGCCGCGCGTGGACGTTGGTTGGAATGAGCCATATTACGAGGCGATACAAACTTACACCAAGCAGTACATTTCACTTTCTTGTTTTGGTTGGCAAAGCGTAATGTCGGTGTGATTTGCTAGGTTTAGTGCAATGTTGGATGCGGAACAGCAAGAAGACGAGAGCGTGCTCAAGGAACGGCTGTCGACTTGGTCCTTGACGCGGCTGCAAGAGGAGGGTTATTGTCTTACGGAGTTGTCTGCGTTTTGGCTCGAGGGGAATCAATTTGGGCGGCCTGTTGCGTCGTTTTTGTTGGGAGCTGGGATCAGTCTTCCTGAACATCGGTTTGAGTAAGAGTTATCTCATTCTTTTCCTCAGACGCCGAGGCTCACTCAATTATGCAGGAATGCTACTCAGGTCATACTCTCTCGACTTGATCCCCTGAAAGAATCTTTTGCCCAGGGCTCTGTGGTGTCTCGCTCCTCGACCCAAATACGGATTGCTTTTCACGAGCATTTCGAAGAGCTCGACGCTGGAGTATGGCGTCTCGATGTTGGCCGCTCTAATATTGCGTACCAACGCATGCGCGATGCGATCGCACATCTCAATCACGACCCCGTCAAGCTCGAGGCGTCCCCAATGAGTTCTGACCACGAGCAGATCTTGCTGGGAACGCATTTGCGGGATGTCTTGTTACGCTCATCGCAACCGGTTATACAGGATGATGATAGTGATGTGTCGCCGTCCGCTGCTGTTGAAGGGGCGACATATCCTTTACCTGTCGAAACGTATGGGGCGTTCAAGGACGATCAGCGTATTCAAAGTTGGGCGAGGCGGTATTCGCAGCTAGACCCGATAGTCATGGAGGGTGATCCTCCTCTAGAAGGACTCAATACAACCCAGATACAGGCAATGGCGTTGATGATTGGTCATCGACTTAGTTTGGTTCAAGGAGTTCGTGTTCTTGTTACTTTCACGCTCACAGTCATGTTAATATTCTATGCGCGTTCAGCCTCCTGGAACGGGAAAAACTAAAACCATTATACAGACGATTAAATTGCTCAAGGTAGATGCTTGTTTTGAATTCTTTCCTGCCATTCGCTGCTGTGGTAGACTGACCGAGATGCTAGGTTCACTTTGAAGTCCCTCACCCCCTCCTTGTCTGCACTTACACCAATGTTGCTGTCGACAATCTCGTGGAGGGGCTAGCTGCATCTGGTGTGCGACCATTACGCATTGGATCCGCCGGTCAAGCCAAAGCTTCCATTGTGGAACACACGTTGGACCACAAGATTGAACTTCATCCCCTCAAGCCCACGCTGGATAAACTCATCAAGGATGCAGACCGAGTTATGACCCGCGTCACTGAAATAGAAAAAAAGATCAACGACATGCGCGACCGCCCTACTCTTGCGCAGACGTCCAATATGCGTGATCGTGCGCTTCAGATACTTGCCAACATGCAGGCGGACCTGGTTCTGCAGCAGCGGAGACAGCATTCGCTGAAAACGCGTTTGTATGCTCTTCAGATGGAAATATTACGAGATATCATCGCAAAGGCGGATGTTGTGCGTGCGTTTCCTCTCAATGATTCTTGCCTAATTTGCGGCAGATCTGCACGACATGTATTTCTTCTGCGTCTGTCGCTCTCAACGTCGTCGATTTTCCGGTGGTCTTCTTAGACGAAGCCTCAATGTCAACAGAGCCCGCTTCGCTTGTCCCCATTATGAAAGGCGTAGGTGAAAACTATGAGATTGGCATTCTGCGCTAAGGAACCTACAGTCCCGCCATCTCGCACTGATTGGGGATCACAAGCAACTCCCGCCTGTGATTACGAGCCCCGAGGCACAGGCTCTTGGGCTCGGAAAGTCGCTCTTTGAGCGTCTCACCGAAGAAGGAGGTAGGCACGACAACATTCATTCTTCAATCGCTGAGTCATGGTCCGCAGCTGCTCCATCCATTATGCTGGACACGCAATATCGGATGCATCCCGGAATATCTTTTTTTCCCTCAAAGGAGTTCTACAATTTTGCCTTACAGGACGGCACCGTTGATGGGAGCGGAAATATTGCACCTTTTCTCATGCCTCCTTCCTCGACCCATTTGAGACAAGATGCTTCTGGTCAACGCCCGGCCGTGATATTTCTGGACCATACAGGCGGAGAGTCACTGAAGGACAAGAGTCGCATCAATCGCAACGAGGCGGCGATTGTGGTAGGAATAGTTGAAGATTTGTTGCTCAACAATCCCGTAGGGAATCCTGTGTTCCCTGATACGCTCCTTACTTATCGTTGACATACAGACCATGATGGGGAAGGATATTGGCATCATTGCGCCCTATGTTGCCCAAATTTCCCTCCTCACTCGTATGTTCACCACAGATGCAAAATATCGGGCGCGTTTTGAGCAGGTGCTCGGTGAGCATCGGGCGTTACAGCTAGCGCTCATCGAAATCAAGACAGTCGACGGGTTTGAGGGCCGTGAAAAGGATGTTATTATCTTTTCGACGGTGCGCAATAATGCGGGAGGATATATTGGTTTTCTTGCCGATCGACGACGCCTCAATGTGGGCCTGACTCGCGCAAAGCGTGGGCTGTTTGTCGTGGGGAGTATCAGCACACTGGGCAGAGGCATGAGGGCAGAACCGAGGGTCAAGGCGGCAGATGAAGTCAAGGCGCCGGCGACACCTGACGAAAAGGCAGGCAAGGTGGAACAATTGCGGAGGCCAAGTGCGAAAGGAAGTACGTCGAAGAACAGAGGACAGGATAGCTGGAAACGATATGCCCAGTGGCTGATGGAACGTGGCCTTGTGATACAGCTCAGTGGGGACTCGCTAGGCCAAGCCCTGTACGGTAACCTCCAGCAAGCCGTCGGTGCTAGACAGAAGAAACCAAGGGCAACGCAAACACAGTAAGTAGAATAGATTTTTGCTATTTCTGTGTAGATTTGTTGTAGACAGCTCAGATCAGTGGCTGTGCTAAATCGACTTTCTTCCCATGATGGACGGACCCAAGACCGCTAAGTATTTCGACTCTTTCTGCGATGCCTAGTCGTCGTTTTCATATCTGGCAGGAAGAGGAAACTGACGGACAAGTCTCTCCCAAATGCCATCCTCCAGAACCCCGATTTTGCCCAGGATTCACAAATGTACCAGGATTTACTCGGTATGGAACGAAAACTCGACTGGACCATGATGCGCAAGAAAGCAGAGATACAAGACGCGCTTGGTAGGACGCCCACGGTACTGGCTATATCATCTTTCCTGAGTCTCGGTCTCACGCGAGAGCGGCATAGACGACACGAACACTCAGATTGTTCATGAGCCATACCGTTTCTGGTCAATCCTGGCAAACCACACCGGACCTGAACGACTCTCCCAATTTTGAGACCGGAGAAGGTATTCCCGCGTGGCAACTCAAGATTGAGGGTCGGCTGCTAGAGGTCCGTCGCACATGGTCGGCTGTTATCGCCGCTCTTACTGACAGTGGTTCGTTTGTTCTCTACCGCCGTGTAGTCTCCCAGTCAACGAAAGGACAAGGCTGTTCCACGAAAATTCTCCACCCTCATCAAACGCATGGTCGTAGAATTCGATCGGGATGCGACTCTGTATCCGGATGGCAACATCGTCGAAGTGCGCTGCGTTCATGGATGCTACGGAGCCCTCTGATCTTTTCCCCAGTGGCCTCGGGCTACTACAGGCATGCACAACCCGCCACTCGACGGATTCACCATTCGCCGAAAGGGAGACGCGCCGACCAAGGTCCGCCTAGTCATGTACTTAGAGCACTACCCTGAACAGTTCAGGGTCATGCCCGAGCTTGGTGTGTTAACACATTACTTCGGAAGGAGACCCCAACTCAATCTTCTGCATCGCAGGAAACCTTTTGGGCATCAAGGAGGATAGTCGTATTGGCGTCATACAGGCGCTGTGGAACTACATCAAAATACAAGGTCTTCAAGACAAGGCCGATCGTCGATTAGTTCGTGCTGATGAAAAGCTACGACCGGCACGTCCTTTGTCTAACTTTGCAAGTGTACTGGCAATAACGAGTCGCAGATATTCAACGGGGACAGCATATTGTTTCAAAAACTTCCCGAATTGGTGAACCGTTGTCTAAACCCGCCAGAACCAATTGTCGTACATTATAGCATCGACCCCACCATTCCCGCTCCTGAGAGGCCGACGGCCTGGGATGTGGAGGTCAAGATGGATGACGCTGCGCTGAAAGGCAGGATGCAAGTGGTGGTGCAGGCTAACAAGGAAAGTCTCCAGAATGTGGCAAAATTAGATGATGAGGTGCGTCGCAGACGTATTGATCATATTGTCTGCTATAAACATTTGCGCTTGCAGATCGCGACCCTTGCTCAATCTTTGCACAACTCTCATTTAAAGCGCACGTTCCTCCAGTCTTTCGCGCGCGACCCTGCCCAGTTCATCCATACGTGGCTAGAGTCGCAGTCACACGACCTCGAAGCGGTGTTGGGAAGTGGGCCCACGGATGGTTTGACTTTGAGGCAGGAAGAGCTCAAAAGGAGCGAGTTTTTCAGACTGCCCTGGGTTGAAGAGGCAAGCTCAACCCGTTGTTTGAACGATTTTCTTTTGTTTACCACTGCATAGGCTGTTTCTGTGCAAGAAGGAGTCCGATTAGCGAACAAGGCAACACAGGGATGAAATGGTTTGTAGTGCTACACCATCGACGGTTTCGGGCACCAGGGGCGTGGGACTGTTGACGTGAGGACAATGGACCTCGTGAACCGGTGGCATTGGATGTCCGCCATTGTGCTGTGACAACAACACTTTTCCACGTTCGCCGACGGAGTGCCCTCAATGCGATGCTCCAGTCTGCAATGTCCCATCTTCCCAAAGCAATGGTGAAGCGCTGTTAGGTATATTATCTCGTTTGTAGGATCGAATTATCAACTTTACATGTATATACACTAAATTCTCCTCCGCTTTGATGCTCCGGAGGTTCTCCATCCTCCTCCTCGGGCTCGAAATCACTTTGGTCGCCATCATCTTCCTCGTCGCCACTTTCATCGCCGGATTTATTTCTCTCGTTGACGTCGCTGTCCCCAAGAATGTTGTCCGCGTCGTCATCATCAAGCGCATTCCGGCGGCTTGGTCGCGCATTGCGTACGGTTCGTCGTGTTCCCACACCATTGTCTGACCTCCGCCATCCTCGTTGCCTCTGGTGGGAGGGATATCTTCTTCTTCTTCTAGGTCGGCATTCCCTCCATTCCGCTTTCTCTTGGCCTTCGGCTTGTTCTTCCTCGGCCTGGTGAGCACCTATATAGCCCAATAAACCCCTCATATAAGGAGGGGAGATATAGTGGGTATCCCCTCCTAACTAGAGGGCACTTCAAGTGAATTAGGGCGGGCGGTATAATTACGCGTTAAATAGCTATTTACTAGGGCGCAATAAATGTTTAAAGCTTTTAAATAATGACAGCGGGAGGCGGGGAGTGCGCTGTCACATCAGTACGCCATCGCTGCCATCAAAGATGCGGCGGGGACGTCGCCCGAGGTTTCCCATCAGCGCCATCAAAACTCCCGCCGCTCGCGCGTAAGTCCGCCGTTTGTCACTCAAAAATAACCGTAAATTCGCCAAAAAATGAGGGTATATTCCTCGTAAACATAGCTATTGATATACCTGCTATAGATACAACATCGTGGCTAGATATACACACAAAAATCATACATTCTCCCCCTCAGAACCCCAGCAGATATACGTACGATATTCAAAAAGGCGTCTGCAAGACGCCCGTCTTCGTCCTCGTCGTCGTTGTCTTGCTCGTCTTCCTCCTGCTCCTCCTCCACAGTACCGGTTGCTCGGGTTTCTGGCGGTGGCAATGGGGGTAGCGGCGGGCATCTCCGAGTCAGGGCATCTCACCACGACGACATGCCGTTCGCGCGAGATGCTGACGCCGCGGGAGATGCTTCCCGTGAAGCCAGCCTCCTTGCTCAGCTTCGTCAAGCGATCCATATGAAGCGTGGTTAAAGCGACCACACTCCATCCGCACCAAATCCACTTGATGTGCCAGTGCGCCCCTACCTTCTGCTCGTAATGCCTCTGCCTCACGCCAGAGAAAAGCCTCCTCATCAGCCATGTAGGTGACGAGTCGGCGGATTTCCACGTTGAGGCGCACAATCTCTTCATCCGCCCTCAGCAGCTTGAAGTGCTGATCCATAGCCGCTCTCCCCCGCCGGCTGGGCCCAAGGCTCCCCTCGAATATCCTCCCCGCCCTTCTCGCAGCAAGTCGAAGTCGGAGAGGAACGCGTATTCCACCACATCGTCCCACTCAAGCTGCGGCATAGCGGGAGTCATGGCGAGCGCGGCGCTGTTGTACCTGTCAATCGCAGACTTGACTGCTTTCGAGCGCGCCTGCAAGGCTTTTGCGATGTGCTTTCGCAGCTTATACCCTGGGGAGTCAGATATGTTAGAAGGCGTAACACAGCGGTGAGGAGAACAGAACTTACCAGTTCCTGACATGTTGCACTTCGCCAACTCAAACATGCGGGCAATAATGAGCCCTTGTAGCTGATCCAATGCGCGTTGGAAACGTCGACGCGATACCATGACAGCTGTGGCTTCCCACTTCTCATCCCCAGGCACCCATCGACTGGTTACGCTCAGGCGTACCTCCAGGTCGTGCACGGCATCCAGAGCTTTCTGCTGAAGCTCTAATGCATGCCGTCGCTGCGTCTCCAACCGCCGGGTAGCCTTGGCTGCTTCAGCGTACCCTGCATCTGTTTGCGCTGGGACGAACGGACATCGATGCCGCGCATAGCTAGTACACGTTCACTTGATTTGTCTATCAGTGAGTGGGCGAGAACAAAGATAAAAGGCACGCACTCGATCTCTTCCAGTAGCACCAACTTTTGGTAGTATTCCATCTCGAGCGTCCTCTTCAAGCGGCTCCTTCGACAGGGTCAAGAGAAAGGCCTTTTCCTTTGCTATCCAAACCTCAAACTCTGCGCGTGATTCAACCCCAAGCTCCGCCATGGCTGCCTGCAGTGCACCGTAGGTCGCCTTGATTTCTAAAGCACGACGGTATTTGTTGCAGATAAGCAATGCTAAACGTTTCATCGTTAGCGTTGGATTGAATGTATACATTTGTCAACTTACAGAGGCCTTGATACGTCTCGAAGGTATCTGCATGCTTCAAGTAAGTAGTGATGGCCTGCTGTCGGTGAAAGCGGCTAGCATGGCGGGTGGTGGAGGCCAACGCGTTAGACTTTGAGAAGAAGGTCTCGCATCCCTCGAGAGCCTCCAAGCCCACGCCCTTCACATATGTCATAAGGTTCTCAAGGGCGCAACGGCGGTTGTGCCCGTGCCCGTGAAACGCGCCAACCAAGGATCGGAAACCGTTCGCGGACGCGAGCGGGCCAAGCACCGATGGGCTTTGACCATCTTCCCGAACTTGCACCCGATGTCATAGCCGATCCCGAGCTTCTTGAGGACACGGAGTAAATGCGCAGTCACGGCAAAGCCGTACTTTGCCCTAGACGTACATCAGTAGGGAAAGCCATAAACATAGCTCAAGAACTTACAACTCGCCGCTCTTCACCATGTCGGCTACAACGAGCACAAAGTTGTGGCGACAGAGGCAGGGGAAGAACCCTGTCTCGTCGTACATCCCATACGCGCGGGAGGTAACGTCTTCCTTCATGTTTTGCACCGCTCGCTGCACCCGTTGTCATGCTCATCGTCATCCACCACTCCCTCCCCCGTCGTGATCAAAGTCTTTCATGAGGTCCTCCAAACCATCTTTTGCCCACATATCCACCTCCTCCCTTGTCAGGTAATAGTCGCCGGGAACAACGCGGGCGTCAAGCAGCTCCTTCGACGCTCCTCGGGTAGTCGTCGCCATCCTCGTTAATCTTCTCTCTCTCGCGTAGCTCGAATCGAGGCAGGGAATTGTTGCCGTCCATAGTGGCGAGGATTGGCGGATCCAGCGTGGCTTCGTCTTCTCCAAAACGTAGAGGCATGCGGGGCAGGCGTTCTTGACTCGCCAGTTAAGGTGTTGCGACCCAAAGCAGCTTGTACTTGACCATCAACTCGCGCGCGAATGGCGAGGTACACGTCGAACGCGACGGAGAATTGCGTTCCAAGCCAAGGACGCGGTGCAACTCCGTGGATGTCGCAGAGGGCCCGCACAGAACGCTTGAATGCCAAGTCGTGGGCAGCGTAGACGCGCAACGCGATAGACCTCGAGCGCGCGATGGTGATGACAACGGTGGGGAGATATGGCGCCGAAGGCATCCAACCTTCTCGAACGCACGCGGAGGCGACGTATGCATCGCTCCGGAGCAGCGGAAGCTGCCTATATGAAGCCGCTGCGTGGGGGATCTAAGCTTGAAGCATAAGTAACAAAGGAAAAAATGGACTCACCAAAAACATCCACCACCATCACCTTCCGCTCTTCCGCGACGTCCAGGGAGCCCAATGCGGTTGATGACGAGCTGAGGTCGGGATTGGCAAGACTCCAGTCGAGATACGAGGCAGTCATCGACTCCAATTGGATGTCAAACGCGTTGACTTGTTTTTGAGTACGGTCTCGACGCGTTCGCGGATCTCGGTAGCGAGCGAATAGTTTTCTAAGCAACATGTTACCAAGAGACTATACAAGAAGAAAAGCAGAACTTACTCGTGACTATCTCGCAGCTCCTCCAAAAGAGCTGCATCCGAGAGCTCGACATCTTCAGGCAACGCTCCCCCTGCGTGGCCTGAGTTCCGCAGCGACGCGGCCATGAAGAACGTTCTCCTCGTAGTCGTCGGGTCCACCATCGGCGCCGTCGTCTTGAAAATTGTCCGGGCTCGCAGCACGCAGACGCTCTAGCTGGCGCCTTTGCTCTCGAGACAGGCCTGCATGATTTCAATTTACAATTGAGATGATGCATTTTTTCAAAACATACGCTGAAGCCGCTCAACCGCGAGCCTGGCCTCCTCCTCCTTCAGCAGTCGCAGTTGGTACGGCGTTAGCGTTTGACCGTTTCTTCCGAATCCGTCCCGACGGTAGCCGCTCTGCAGCGGTGGTGTGGACTGCCATAGACGACGAGGTGGCGGCAGTTAGATTGAAAGCGCGAGCAGCACGAGAGTAGTGAGGGCGATCCGGCGCCATCCCAGCTGCGTAGACACAGATCACCAGTGGCTTGGAACAGAGGGAGACCCGAGAGCGGAACGCGGAACGCGGCGATGGGGTTGTTTGAGAGAGTGTGACTCTGACATGTGATCGTGACACACTCGCTCAACAAACCATTTCGGACCAGACGCCCACCGACGCCCACAAGTTACAAGACGCGATCTACGGTAAGCAGATGCCTCTCCCCTTCTTTCTGACGCCTCGACGCCGTTCCCCTCTCCTTCGAGTCTCAATACCTGGACCCCGCAGAGGTGGCTGAGCGGCGTCAGAAAGAAGGGTCCATTGCCACCCAGCCCTTTATTGACGCGTTTTTTCTGTTTCATCCAGGGCAACAATGCTGTGGGACGGCTCTCACTCGCAAGGTGCGCCTATCCTCTCACAGTAGAAGTAGCATAAGGCTTACGTGCTGGTACTAGCCAAAATGTAGATTGTCTTTTTGGATGGTTCCACACACCCCTCTGACTGAGCTCTTTTTCCTGTTTTTTCCCCTAGTTTCGGCACATCTGCGGCACCCGGCACTCGGCACTGGTATGGCACCTGTGATGGGAGATAATCTGCTATCTCCCGCCCTTGCACAACATCCGCAAACTAAAGAACAGCCGCACAAAAACTCAAATACTACATCATATCCTTGTATCCATGGCCATTCACAAGCACCATTGGATACTGGAGCCTTTTAAACATATATTAGAGCACTTCCTGTCTTTTATTCTGACCTTTGTATCACCAAATACGGACGAAAATATATTTCCATCTACCCCCACCCTGTACTCAAATACCACAATATATGTTTCAATCCATAGCTATTCACAAGCAAAATGACACACTATAGCATCAAACTCATGTTATTGAGCCTTTACCGTGCTGTATTTCGACCTTTGGAACACCAGATACGCACAAAATTCAAAAATGTATTCCCATGTACCTCCGCAACGTTGTACCTCTACCAGAACTCAATGAAAGCAAATCATATGTGACTGCATGATCCATTATAACAAGACGGTCCATAACGGTGTTTTTCCCAGCTTTATTTCGAACCCACAAACACAGAATTCACAAAAATACATTATCATCCTCCTGTGGACCCATTATCTCCGAGTCCTCCGACACCGACCTCGTCCCCACTGTCCCTTGCACCTTCCTCATCCCCAGCGAGATCCATCCCAGCCTCATCCGCAAGCGCAAGCCCGCACAACCTCTGAAGCCGAAGTATCCCACAGTGCTTTAAAGCGGCGCGCAAATCGCACCGCGCTTTCGCCGCCTGCCGGGCAGCATACGCTCGTAAACCGCGCGCCGACGTCTTCGCGAACCTCGCGGTCCACAGCCAGACGTTCCTCCCACCAGGCGGCTTGCGAAGCCAGAAACCTTAGAACACGTCTCATCTCCTCCCGTAACAAACGTCACCTCCTCGGTCCACCGATCTCGCCGCGCCTTTGCGCGAGACCACTCGATCCGCACGGCTGTAACATATGAATAGTATCAGCAATCGCCAGGCAAAAGTTAAGCATATGCGCTTACCTTCTCGCAAACTCTTGCTCATCCTCTCCCGGACCTCCGCCGCTGGTCAGATCCAGGACATTTGCTGTTTGCCTCGCTTGCCCTTTACCGCCCTTTCCATCCTTGCGACCCGCCACCTTCGACCTGTATCGCTCCCTCGTTGTTGCTCCAACTCGTCCCAACTTACGTCGAGCCGCCATGTCGACCTCCTCCACATTATCTCCACGTATATCCTCGTCCCGCAAAACCTTCCACTCCGTGCAGTCTTCCTCCCCTCTGAGAGCGATCAGAGCGTCGCGAGACGCACATACTTCTTGGCGATCTCTTGAATATTGAGTTCCACACGCTCGGAAAGGACGGCTGAACGGGTCCCAGCTCTCTGCCCGCGAACCCGATCATCCTTTCCAGTCCCAGAGGTGAGTCCTCGACAGCAGCGCCCGTCGTAATTTTGCTATCCATCACTCAACTGGCCCTCCCTTAGCCTCCGCTTCCCTATCCAGTATCTTCTGTGAACAAGCTGTCCTCCGTGGCGCGGGAAGCCCGGATGGCATGTACAGTCGAACGTCCTCAGCCTGCGGCGCTGGGAGTTCGGAGTCTCGTGCATCTTCTTCCTCCATCAACTCCTCTACTGCTCCGGGCATGTACACAGCCTGCAGCCGGCGAAACTTCGTGACCTTCACAAAGAATGCCCTGCGCATCTGCGACAGGCGCTCCGTCTGCTCCGAAAGCAGTAACGGACGGTGTTTGATCTCCCAGTCGAATCTTAGCCCTTGCGGCGCCAAAAACGTCAGCTCGAGATTCTAGAGGTTATCGTAAGAAAAACTTACTGCTGACCCTCCAATTGTAGACCCATGACCAAGAAAGCGCTCATACTCGTCCCATGCAACTTCCTTCCAGCGGTCAACGATGCAGCCTCATCTAACTCCTCCTTCGCCTACTCACGCCGTATCGTCGCCTCCGATAGATCTTTTGAAGAATATCAGAAAAGATGACGCTCGCTATACCAGTAAGAACTGACTTTCAGTCTTTGATCCAATGTAAGGATTCGGTTGTTGTCGAGTCCGCCAGCCACGCATCCACCAAGCCTTGCCATTCTTCTCGCAGACCGTCCTCCAAGGTTGAGTCGACTTGCTCAAAGCCAGCAATTTGCTTATCCCGCTCGTCAATCGCTACGACGAGCTTGTGCGGAAGGGACGTCGCTTTGGAACTAACGATCAGCTCGCAGCTTTGTATTATAGCAAGTAAGGAGCTTACCCAAACTCATATTCTTTTCCCAATTGTGATGGTCGAGACGATCGTCAATCGCGTCTGCGCGTGCACCCCGGCCCATCTCCCTTGTGGCCCACCCCAATGTGTTGAGTCGCGACCATGTGCGTTCTATTCCCTCGCCGTCGGTTCGTCCAACCCCCTTCGTGTAAGTTAGAGAATTTTGTGCTTGACAACTCCGCTCATGTGCTGCCGCATGCCAAACCGGTAGAGCGAAAAGTAAGGTGATTTTCGTCAAATCAAGTTGAAGGTGCTCGGGCATATCTTTCATTCGATTCGGGAACTTGACCTGCCATTGGCAGGCAATATCGTAGGAAATAGCCAAAAAAAGAGCGAGAATGCCCAGCACAGAGCTCAGGACTATATAGTCCATGTTTGAATACCTGCATTCGGAATCAGCAATGCAGAAACCGCCACGCATACCGCAGCCTACCTCTCCCCTTTTTGCAAGTCACCTACACCCCGCGGACGCATCAACTCGTGCCGGGCGCAAACAACACCTCCCACTCCCGAACACCGTAAACCTGTCGTCACTCTAGTATCTTTCTGTAACAGCGCCTGAAACGCAATACAAGTGGACACCTTGGCACGTATCGTTAGCGAGATATCAGAAAACGCCAAAGACGACGCTGCACTCACATCCTCTTCCCCAACATAATTTCGCAGATGCTCATGGTACCCACTCTCCTCTACCATGTACGCCCAGCCGTCCCCGAGAGGAGGATCGTCCCGTTGGTTTGCGCGCAATCGATTCCTCATATGAAAGTTTGCGTCTACAGCCAAGATAAGCATGAAAAGAAACCTGAAATTCGCGCATTAATACACCATACGTCGAAGTATCAGAGTGAAGCACGAACTGGAATTCAGGGGAGACTTCCCGCCATCCCTGTGGTAGATTCCTTCCTTCTTGAGGGCACGCCCAACACAACATCGCACATTCACCACTCTTCGTACCTGCGACCCCACTGACGTCGTGCGCGCGTCCAGCGCGCTTCAAACGCTTGAGAAACGCAAATTGTCGTGTCACCCGCCCAAAACCCTTATAACGATCCTGAAACAGCCTCAGCAACGGCCGCAAAGCATGGTATTCAGATTCAACTTACCGGAATTGAATTCATCCGCCCTGCGTCCGTACCCCGCTCCATAACCCTTACGCCATCGTGCACCGTTAAATTACCCACCACGTTGAGTAGCCTAAATGTCTCCAGAGTGCTGAATGTCACGCAGGTCCCGGGGTCCACCGTTGTGGCCGGATACCATCCATTTCGTAGCAGTTGTTGCAAGTTATTGGCGTAATCGGAAAGGTCGCATGCGCAGTACCGAAACTTGATGGTATGGATGCGCGGAAAATCCATAACTACCATTTGGCGGACGGCGGGGGCTGGATGTGGGCAGGAATGGCCTCCGTGGCCCAGCTGATAGACGAAATCCAACTTGGTAAGCGACGTTGAATCCCAAAACCTCCCATTCCATTCCTACAACCAAGCGTCAGCTAAAAAAACACTCAATCGTCGGTGAGACGCAAATCTTACCTCCAGACTATGTAAGGGTGCCAGCTCGTGTCGCTGCAGAACACAATCGATGCATTGAAGGAAGATTCCGCAAGCCTTGCAGCGAAATTTGCGTGCAGCGGACAACCATTCCTTTCCGCAACACGCACATTTTGGGGTTGTTGGCAGACCGTCGTGTCTAATCATTTCGTCAAGAAAAAGCCCAACTAACGGGCGCCAGAGTTTCATTGGGTCGTCCTAAGTATTGTCAATGTATGTTGCCGGCGATTACTCGATAACCTGTACTCACAGAGCTATCGTAGCGTTTCCGCTTTTCCCCTGCCGCGTCGCGATTCGCGCCATCTTCGTCCTCCCCATATTCGCCGTCCGCTCCCGTGTTATCGTCTTGAAGAGGAATCCAGTCGCCGAATGTGTCGTTGAGATCAGAAGGGAGTACTTTGCGTTTCTTAGGCTGAATATTAATTGCGTCTTGTCTCTTCCGGCGACCGTCTTGAGAAGAGTGGAAGTTGGAGTCGCGGGTTGTATCTCCAGAGCGCGTTTCGTATTCAATAAAAGAGTCTATGTGCCTCGCAGTGTTCGGTGCACGCGTAGGAGACACGTTGAGGTAAGCCATCCAGATACACCGTACTTAGTTTGTTGGGCTTGTTGCGGTAGGAGACAGAGAGGGAGAGGAGTCTCAACATCTGGGACCTGCCCAAAGGGTATAGACTCGCCGGCCATGGCCACCGGTGCCAGAGATTGCGAGTTGAGTGGCGGACAAGTAGGATTTGAAAGAAAGGGAGATATGAGCACAGTGACGTAATTTCCTTTTTGAGTACATTTCAGAATTCAAGGCGGCAAAACAAGAATTGCATTATTTCTCAATGAAGGCAGCAGAAATACTATCGACGAGCGAGCATGTAATTCAACGTCTAGTTCAACGGCACAACCTCAGTTGACACCGACTTCACCACCATCGTTCCATCGTGCGCGTTGAATGCACAGGTCTGGTTCCGCTTGAGATCGCCGTGCTTGCCATCCTTGCAAGCACAGCGAACGTCGCGCCAGCCGAAAATACAAACCAGCTTCAAGAAACGATTAGTCAAGATGCGCCGAAAGTGACTGAGCTGGAAACTCACACGAAGGGGGTGCGTCAAAGCACTTGCGCTGGATGTACCGGCGGGCCCGGGAGTGGCGACGGACGGGGCAGGTGCAGAGGTTGAAGGGGGAGACGGCATGGAGGGAACAGGCGGCGCAGATTCGGCCCAAGCGCGCTCAATGGGCTCTCCATGGACGGGGCCGGCAGCGGACGCAAAGCTGAAGACATGGGGGAGTCCCGCACTGTAACGATAGCGTACTTGAGCATTGAAACAACAATAATAAATGAAAGCCCCACCTTGCCCACGCCTTCGTGGCACGATCCCGCCCCTTCTCCTGGTCATCGCCGAGCATGCGATCGATCTCATTCACGATGCCGGAGGCGCCGTCGGCGTAGCTGAGTTCGTCTTGCCCCGGCTGGTACGGATGGCCGCCAAACCAAAAGATAGGCGGCGGGTGCTCAAACTCCTCCTCTTCGTCCGAAGAATCACTGCAATTGGGTAGAAGGTAAAGAAAGCTTGAAAAGGGATAGAAAAAACATACGTGTGGTGACCGTCGTCAGAGTTGGCGTGCTCAGCCGCTTCCTCAGCCTCTTGATATTTGTTGCGGAAGTACTGGCAGGCAATCTCGTATGAAGCGATCACACGCGCCTTCTTCTCCTCGTCGCCACTGAGCACCGGCGAGTCGGGATGACCGCCGGCCATGTAGCGCCTGTAGTACTGGACCAAAACGTGAGCCTTATGTTTGCTACAACAGTCGTGGTCAGTGATACGGCCGCGAACAGAGGATGTCGAGTACTTACGAAGGAACTCCCGAAACAACAGTGGTGGACGATATATCGAAAGTCAAAGCCTTCTTGTCAGGCACTGGACGAGAAGCCGGATTGTTGGGCACTAAAACAATTGAGCATATGCTCGCAACGGAAGAAATAGAGCCTACCCTTCCAGGGAGTCCACACGGGAGGGGTTGTCGGCGCCTCATGACGAGGCTGGGTCGCAGGAGGAGGGCTGGGACAAGAAGTAGCGGGAGACGTGGGGATGGGGGAGGAACGAGGGAGGGGAGAACCTTCAGACATGTTAGCGTAGGTATGAAGAAAAGCAAGAAAGGGCAGAGCTTTTATAGCTTGTTGCCGACTCAAACGAACCAGCTCGTCTTTACCTGGTTCGGCGTTCCATCGAAACCAGCTGATGTGATTTTAGGCAACTACCCCCAAACAAAACATGAGATTTCGATCGGGCGTTCGTACGCATCCAGTTTATTCTAGCGTCATTCAAATTCGGAGTTAGCGCGTGTAAAGAAAAAGAATATATTCACCTCACAAAAGGGACTTGAACGCCAAATCGCACTTCAATTTCTCCCTTCATTCTTTCTTCCCCCCTTCCTTCCCTCTTTCTTTACCGCCTCGACTGTGATGCAGCGCAGTCGCCTGCGCAATCCCAATGCCGTCCCGCCCCCCTCCTCCATCGTATCCACTCCACGCATCCCGACGCGCGTATTTCGTATCATTTGTTCTGGCATAGACGCTCTCGACGATCCTGAAGAGCCGCACATTTATTTTCCTCTGGAAAAACGCCTTCAGCAAGCTCTGGCTAGGCAAGATCCATCGTTACCTTATCCCGGCGACGCTTTGCCCGGTGAACATGTCCCCTCCGCCATTCGGGCCCTCGAATACTACCCGTTCCCATATCTCTCGCTCGCCGGAAACGTAGTGCAGCCACTTCGAAGCCCCCAGCGCAAGAGGGCTCGGGAACGAGAAGCTGCGCGTTCGGCCGCCGTTCGTGAAGGACGCTTCCGAACCATGCTAGAGGCTTCCATTCAAATCCACCACAAGCACCACATTCGTCTTCCGTCATATCGCGCGCTCCGCCACATTCCTAGCGGCCCTACGCTCGACGACCTCTCCTTCATTGAAGATCGGGACTACAGTCTGGCAGAGCTGCAACATTTTCAGTTGCGCAATGTGGATTGGGATGGAATGTAGGTCTCACTCACCCTTGTCTTTCTTTCCTCAAGATTAACGATTGGTCCAGCAATGTGCGAGTGGTCGCCAGCGATGCCCGAGCTCTGCTGGTGCTTGCGGGATTTGGCATAACAGGGGATTGGGAAGAAGAAGTGCTTCATCCACTGAATGCTGCTTGCGCAGCGGAAGCCCAAGCTCTTCGTCATCGTAATCCGGACGGCGACCCGATTCTCTTCAGCGGTGTAGGCCATTACTTTAACGAAGAAAAGGTATTTGTTTCCCGTCTTGCTGCTTTGATTTGCGTGTCGCTCACAGCGTCGTAGCCCAAGCGGTATCCCGGTAGTCGTACTCTAGATCTTTTGGCGACGCGCTCGTTGTTCAGCAGCATTCCGATGAAGCGGTTGGTGTCCTATACCAATAGTAAGTGCTTTGACGATACAAAGTGAGTTGGCGCTAATCTTGTTTCCCAGGCCTACTTGAGGCATATTGTCCCACGGCATTTAGCGCCCTTGAAGACCAGAAAACGCAAATGCTCCAGTACGACCCCGACGCTGAGTATCCATGTGAAACCAGCGTCTTCTCTGCGACTACCCTCGAGCTGGGGGGACCTCATTATCTTCGGACACCATTCGGCCCCTGCGGTCGTTTCGATCCTTCGACATGGTGCATTATCACTTCCTTGGGAATATACGACTGCCGACGTGGCGGGCACATCATCTTGTGGGACATTGGGTGGATCTTGGTTTTCCCCCCCGGGGCCTCTATTCTACTTCCGCCAGGCCTTGTGCGATACTCTTTCGTCGAGGTGCAGCCTCATGAAAGCCGGTATCTCCTTATCCAGCAGGCGGGCTCTGGGATCCGCCGTTTCTTTGAGAACGGCGAGAGGCGGGACGTAGAGTTTGCTGTGGAAGCCACGCGCGCTGAGCATGTTGAACGCGAGGTCAAACGCCGACAAGCTCACCTCGCAGCGGCAGAGTCGTTTGAGCGCGTGGATGAGCTTCCGCTTGGTTATTGTCTCTTCCCCTACCGTGGTCAAAACCCACCCCCCGCGCCTTTTCGTCTTCAGTAGTAGCTTGATAACCAATTCCTCTACCTTCTTTTGTCCTCTACCTTCTTTTGTTTCGCCCGTAGCTTACAACGAATGTAATATCCACTAATTTTTGCTTGCTGAATACACTACCGTCTCCTCCCATTTGCGTGAATTCAATTCTCACACCAAGAAAAGCAGCAAAAAAGATATGGATTGAAAGCTTAATACATTCAAGGATAGCAACTTCAAGGCGGAGAGCATGTAGGAGAGCAAGACAGTCGACACCACAATTACAGCATATAACACCTCGACCCCCTTCGCCACAGCACGGCCGTAGGGTGGAGTAGTTCCATCCGTCCGTCCTCAGAAAAATCATCGTCGGTGCCATTTTCGTCGTAGCTGTTTAAGAGTGTGCATCGCGGAGACTGTCTGACTGCAGCGGGTGAAGGGCACGAGGAGGGACTGCGAGGGGTGGGCGGGTTGGTCGAGGTTTGCGAACGGTGGCGAAGCGGAACAGAAGTTGTGTTGACGCGACTCCTGGACTTGTCCCCGTGTTTTTTGCCGCCGCGTTTGACGCGCCTTCAAGTTCTTCAGCGCCCGTGCGCGACAGTGTAGTGGAGGTAGACTACTTACTCTCTGTAGTCGCGTCGATACTTGCGCGCCCGATTCAAGTATTCAAGTTGCACAGCGGAAGGAGCGTTTTTGAGTTCCGCGCGACGCCTGTGTCGGTGAGCAACACGCTTACATGATGCTTGTTTCACTAGGAAGTCACCACTCACCGGCGCATGCGCATGCGAGCTTTCTCATTGACTTCTACTTTATTTCTGTTTAAGTTGTTAGATTGATCATGTACGAGGAAGAAAAGCGCACCGCTGTCGGTAGTCCCACGCCGCCTCTGCCCGCTTCAGAAGAATGTCTGGCTGAGCAAGATTTGATTTTGCTCTGGGCATGGTGGTGGTCGGTGGTCAAGGAGTTCTGTGGCAGTGCTAATTTAACGACGAGCAGCGTTTCGCCGACGAGAAGGCTGAGAGCGAGGAGAAGAGCTGGAAATTCAAGAAAGCGAAAGGTTGAGGAGTTGGGATGCAGGGAATTCAACGCGAGGCTGAGGGTGGACGTGTAGAGCAGGATACGACGAAATCTGTTTTCGAGGGAGTTCGTGGCTGATTCAAACCTTTGCGTCGAGATTGGAACGGAAAGAAGCCGCAGATGGAGTGGAAAACTGTACCTATACAATTGTGAGTGTAGCGGTATTGCTTATGGCAAAAGATTTGACGAAAAAAAATAGGGAGTTGCGTGAATAAAGAGGTTTGGTATGTTGGGCTGAGTATCAGTGTGTGCCGAAAGGACAATTAGAAGGAGTTCGATAAAGATATATGGTACAACTTACAGACTCCAAATCACAGCGCCATTCTTGCACTCAAACGAAGTCCATACATTGCTGAATCTGTTAGTGAAAGGCAGGGAACCAAACAGTAAGGATGTCGTCGTTGAGGGCGTTAATGAGGACGAAGTCACACTGTGTGACATCCGTGACTCTCCTTCGCCCGACGCAGGATTTCTGAATTCTGACCAAGTCCCAACGAGATATTCTCTTCAAATATACAATGGCAAGCTTGCGCGAACTCTGCTAACGCTCAAAAACATCAGGCGCATCACACTTTTCAAGAAGATGAAGACATGTATATAAAACGCGTAATACAACAACACCAACAGCGACAAACGTATTCTACTGGCGGGGTATCAACCGCGCCCACCCCTCCTCGAGCGCCATGTTGTAGACGAACTCCGCCATGTCCCGCTCCCCGTACTTCTTCCACATATTGCCCTGCACGCCGGACGTGTTGAGGGCGGCTTCCACATACGACCTATAAATTCCTGGGCAAATGCCCCGACAGACAACATAATACCCGCCGTCAGCGCCGGCGCTGAGGGGGTTCACGGTGTACACGTCGGGCGGTGGCTGGGGATCGGCGGGTTCACCGGGAGGGGGCTCGGAATCGGAAGTCCATCCGCGGCCACGAGCGTACGCAATCGCGTTCTGCGCTGCCCTAAGGCTTGGGAATTTGCAGTGGACGGCGTTGCTATACCCAGTGATGCGCGGAAGCACTTGGGAATACGAGGTGTACGCTCCCACCTCGAACCCGTAGAAAACAGCGAAACCTTTGCTGTTGCGCCCAGGAGAAGGGGTCGGGGCGGGGTTTGCTGCCGGCGGCGGCGGCGGCGGCGGCGGCGCGGAGCCCCGGGGCTGGGGCGAAGCCCGAGGCGATGAAGGAGGTGCGAAAGCAAGGGTTGCCCGAGTTTCCCGACGAAGGCGCTCCGTGTGAGTACCCGGGACCTGAATGGTGGCGTTCCCCGTCTCAAACCACGTCCCGCTCGTACCGCTTTTGGTCGGCGTATGATAGCTGTACGCTGGGCGGGAGATCGCAGGACCGGGAGTATGCGGACTCGCTGGTGTGCGAGGGGTCGACGGTGGACTATCTAAATTGAATAGAATGTTAGCCAGGAACGATTTACATATACATATGGATTACCTGACAAATCGGACGCGGTCGAGATAGAGCTCGATGTGGAGCGAGACGGGGTTTCTGAATTCCAGTAAGAAAATTGAGAGATGAGTTGGCGAGAGCGAAACAAGACTCACTTGGAATGGAAATAGCGGGAGCCTTGTCCTTGCCCTTCGAGAAAGCCGACGATTCGCCTTTGGCGGTGGTGGGATGGGCGGGCTTGCTCTGGAAAGAAGGCGAAGAGGCGGTGGTCCCAGAGAGATGGAAATTGCCGAGCTGTTCAGTAGGGGGAGATGAAGAGCGAGGAGGAGGAGTGCGTGGACGACCAGAGGCGGCAGGCGAGGCAGTGGAACCCGAAGCAGTGGAACGCGCAGCAAATTCCGCTTCTATAGAGCAGAGCGACTTCAGGAAAATTAAAAACCATTCAAAAGCGGAAAATGTACCAGCAAGCTCAAAAACGGGAATGTTACGAATGATGCGATGGACGTCGTCGTCCGCGTCCGGCGGCTGTCGGGCCACAGACATTTGCCCAACGCGCATTAATTTGCCGAGGAGGGGCTGGAATTGTTGCAGGAGGTCCCCGAACCCCAGTAAAGTCGCTAGCCGCTGCGTCTCCTCCTCAGAGAGACCCGCCGTCAATTCTTCAAGCTGGCGGTGGGACAGTCTAGGAGAACCGGGAGGAGGGCGCATAAGGGCGGCGATTTGTTCAATAGTGAGGGATTGCGGGGACATCGTTGGGACGAGGCGACTTGGAGGACAACAGAAACGAGGATTGACAGTGAGGGAAAAATCGCTGGAACTTTCGAGTGCAAAGTGGATAAGTACGAGCTGAGTGCGAAATTGGGCGAGCGGAGAGGGCACGCCGTGGTGTGAAAACATCGGATCCACGACGATTAGAAGACGACTGGTGATTGGGTAGTTCGTAGCGAAGGTGCACTGAACTGCGACGAGATACTCCAACGTGTCATAGTGACACCGGGAGAAGGCGACCAAAAGCTCCGGTGAGAACAAGGAAAGATACGGAATGGGTGAGGAAATGGTCATAGGGCTAGTTCGTGGCGAGGCGTATACGCTGGGCCAAGGTGTCGGAATGGTCCAGACCTCGGCGCTAAGAATCTGTGCGAAGAAATACACGAAAAAAGCGAGATATGGTGGTCGGGGAACAAAGAAAGGTGACCCGAGAGTTCGTAGCGAAGAGTGGGGTGCTTGATTGTCATGAAGAAGCATGATAGAGTGGAGAATTCGACGTGTTGGTGTCGAAAGAAATGGGTCTTGACCCAGAGGATCGTTGGGGGCCGGCGATGCCGGCTACCAAGCCCAAGATATGGTCCGAAAGAACGGCTGATAGTTTTGTTTAGGAAAGCGAACCAGTGGTTCAGTTAACTGAAGGAGCAAGGTGGTTGGTTGTTGTCGGAAACGAGACAAGTTGGGAGTTCGAAGCGAAGGATGCCACGCGTGGCTGACGTCCAAATTTACTTGATAAGGATCGATGTCAATTGATTTGCGGTTCCACGGATGCTTTACGTCCCATGGGAACAAATTTGCAGGCACAGTCCAGAGCGAAACATTTTTTTGGGGGGGGCACGAGGAACAAACGACGAAACGACAAGAAATGGGGACTACGACTACGACTACGACAACACGATGTATCCTACGCTTCCCCCACTCCCGAACAACATGTCTCTGAGATAACGAGTTAGAAAAAGTCAAGAAGTAAAGAGTGAGACATACCTAAACAACGACGTGCACAATTCCCAAAGCCAACGCCTTGTTGAAGGCGGAGAGAGCCTGGGCCTGGGATTCGAAGGCCTTGCGCGCACCACCGGCGACACCGCTGATGGCAAGATCCGAGAGCGCGCTGGAATAGAGGAATGAAAGAGAGATAAAAAAGAAAAATGGTAGACTCACTGATGGTCAACGACGCCGACAAATCGGCCGCGAGTGATGCAGTACCATTCGGGGGCACGGACTTCTTCGTCGACGGGGGCGAGGGCCTCGGCGGGTGCGACGACGAACACCTCGTTGGCGAGGTAGGGGCCCTCGGTGCGGAGATGGGGAACGAGAGCCGAGGGCAAACCGGCACCAGGCACGGGGGCGGGGACTTCCTTGGGGACGGGAACTTCCTTGGTGGCGACCTCCTTGTCTTTTTTGGAATGAGGAGGGGGAGGAGGAGGTTGGGGGAGAGCAGGAGCGGCGAGGAAGCCCGAGATGGGGATGACGATGCAGACAACTGCTGAATGAGTTAGAGAAGAGAAGGGAGCGATGATAAGTAGAATAATACACTGACCGTTGGGGGCAAATCCGGCGACTGGAGTGAGGCTCATGGTGGTAAAGGACAAGAAAGCGATCCGGCTTGTATTTGTTTGTAACTCTGGTTTTGAGGGCTGATCGGATGCCGCGAGATCGGAGAGAAGGCAGCAATTGAATCTGCGTGACGGGGAATCCGTCTGTCCTTGTCTCTGTGTTTTATTTTGATCGTCAGCGCTGGCAACTGTTCGAGCTCGACGCCGACTCACCAAACCTTCTGCACTAATTGCTACCCACGTTCCCATAACTGTGAGTTTGAGACTCTGAGACGGAAGGATATTCTGACCTCGCGAGAATATAGATATTGTCCTTGTGCTGTTTCTGAGGAATCCGGCGCTGAGGATTGAAACCTGCCAATAACTGCTGTGACCGAGTTCTTAAATTTGTGAGCTAAAGACGTGAATCAAAGAGCCAATATTAATCTCCATATGTCCCAGGTACTGTGCTTGTTCGACGCCATGCCAAAGGGTAAAAAGAATGCGCTCGTACAGAAGCGCGCTCGAAAACGTACATGGACCCGCAAGGAGAAGAAAGACCGGCGTAACCTCAAACTCTGGGCGGAGGGCGCGCGCGAAAGTATTCTGCGGCCTCACTTACCTGCATACACCGATGCCCTGGAACGGGGATGGAGAGCGGAACGCGACTATGTTCGCGAAGTGTGTAACGAATTCCACGCCAAAATTTCCTGGAGGCTGGCGGACGACGAGGAGCCTGATTTGCCTTTACCCGAGTACGACCCGCTCGTGAGCGCGGAGCCCGAAGAACTTGACGATGCTGAGACCGTCGCAAAGCGAGAGAGGATCGAGACAATGAACGCGGTAAGCGCTGATGTCAAGACGCGTGACTTGTACTAATTTAAACTCTCTCCTCTCCTCTACCTTCAGCGTATCAACAGATGGCTCAAGTATCGTGCAACGAAAATGCGCCGCCCCAAGGCTTTGGATCGTATGGACGATCCCTGGGCTCTGCTGTTGGCGAAGTTGTCTGGAATCACATCGCCCCCAAAAGCCCGTCAAGGGTACCAACAATATATGCGTGAGTCGTATGAAACCGAGATAAAACCTGTCGTGGAAGCGAGGTGGAAGGCATCGTGTGTGGAGGAGGACGGGGTGACTTTGAAGACTAGCAAAGGACCAGGGGCGCCGTTCCGCGCTGAGGTGGCGCGGGAGTTATTCCAGGAGCTTTCAGAGGAGCAGCGAGATGAAATTAAGGCGCGTGCGAAAGCAGAGGCACTGGCGGATCGGACGGCGTATGTAGAAAAGATGAAGAATCCGCCGTCAAAGGCCCCCGAGGCTAGACAGAAGTAAGTGGCTTTCTTGTATCGTTCGCATTTCTTCAATTACTGAGGTCGAAATACTAGATGTATTGACAATCTAGGAGCCTTCATGACGGAGGTGTTGAAAGGTGTATATGAGCATACGGGGCTCGCTTCATTCGCTGTATTCGGTGGACCGATGCCAGGCTTTGAGGGGGAATTACGAACGTTAACGTGAGTTGAGATCGTTTACTACATTTCTATCAAATACTACATAATAACATCTAACTTACTCCCGCCTACAGCGTCGCATACGGTCGCAACTTGGGACCAAACCCTTGTCACTTCCCTCAGTGGGCCAAACCACGCTTCGCCAAGGATGTATTGGGATTCATGAAAGAATGGCTCCCCACCGCATATAGTGAGTTCCCCCTGTACTCGTCTTCGCAATATGCAGTGGAGCTGATAACATGGCTCAGCGCCGACCGACTGCGCAGAGGCCGCGCTGCCCAAGGATGGCGACGCCGAGGGTGACGACCCCCTCGCCCACGCCAAGTACACCATAGGCGACGATGACGAGGACTCTGATTCTGATTCGAGCTCGTCTGGCACCAACTCCACTACCGATTCCGATTCGGACGGCGACACGGACTCCGACTCCGACTCCGCCAATTCTGACGTAGAACTGGACTGGCGTTCGTCCAAGAAAAAGCGCACCAAGAAAGACGCCCAGAAGAAGAAATCCCGTGCGAAAGGGAACGAGAAGGTGAAGGAGAGAGCGGAGGATGTGCGCAAAAGGGGGAAGGCGAAGGCGAACGATAAGGGGAAGGGGAAGGAAAAGCTGAAGGAGAGGAAAAAGGAGAAGGAGAAGGAGGCTGAGAAGAAGAGGAAGGAGGCGGAAAAGAAGAGGAAGGAGGCGGAGAAACAAAAGAAGGAGGAGGAGAAAAAGAAAAAGAGGAAAGAGGAGGAAAAGAAAAAGAACGGAGAGGGGTCGTCGAGGGGAGGGGAGAAGAGAAGGCGCGAGGATGAGGAGCCTGAGCAGCGGAAGAAGAAGAAGAAAGACGCAGCACGGGCAGGAGGGGCTGGTGCGTAGCGATTGACATCGAGATTAAGCGAGACTAACGATACCTTTCTTCCCCAGCGCCTGCCTCTCCGCCGCCCCCTCCGCCGCCCCCCTCCGCCTGCCTCTCCGCCGGCCCCTCCGCCCGCCGCGACGCCACCGCCTGCCGCTGCGCCACTGCCCCCTCCGCCTGCCTGTATAGCGGACGCACCAGACGATTTCAAGGAAGTATATGTCGAGGTTTCGGCGCACGCGCTTGGGGCGGATTTCAACGCGTTGCTGCGACTGTGGTGCGACCTGGAGAAAGAGTACAAATGGGAACGGTCCCAAAGAGGGTTGAGTACGAAGAACCGCCCTTCACAGGTAGCCAGCTGGATTACAGCGGGACGCGGATCGCGCGGGCCCATGGGGCACGGTGCGGGTCCCACGCTTTCCAATATCACCGGATACGATGAGAGTTGGTGGGAGTGGTGGGGCGGTTTGCAGCCTTCATGGCGGATCGTCGACGGTAACAAGACAGGGCGGTTCAAGCGCGAAGAATATCCGGCCGGTTCGGACGCGAAGGATTGGGTCACATTGCGTTTTCCGGGGAAGAACGGTGCATTGAGTCTCGTCGCAAGCCTATATTGGTGGGGGAAGAGGATGAATGAGAAAAATCAGCGCGAGCGGGAGGAGAATTGGATTGAAGCGGTTAGAGATGTGACATGGGTATTGACTGGTCTTTTGCAGGCGGAAAAGCGCCGCGCAGTAAATGTGTAGGGCAGGTAGCCGTATTTAGAGGTCGTGAATCGCATACTCGCTCTTACTTACTTACTTGGTGTTCTGACTCTGAATCATATTTATTGTGCTCAGGTGACTGTTAGTGAGATAGACTTCAACCAACTTCTCCAACCTCAGACAAAGGCTTGCAAGAAGCCGACAAGACTTTGAATTTATCGTTCTGTCTTGGAAAGATTCAAGTCCGAGTTGGCTGTAACGAAACGAAAAATCATGATTATATTTTGGCGTGAATGTGTCGGTGCGTAACAACATTAAATTTGTCAAGGATGGTGTAAGACAGAGAAGACATTAGTAGATTAGAATGAGAGAAGGAAAAAACCCAGAAAACACGACCGGGGAGGAATATATCATGAACTCAAATATGGATTACATAAGCTGCTCACCCGCTCACTCGAAATTGCAAGTATACGCAATGCTGAGAGCCACAAGATGAAATGTTAAGAACTACAAGATATAGTCCATAATATTAAGAACCAAAAGAAACAGGAACAGAAGGGGAAAAAGGGTGACGGATTAGGGAAACCAAACGCAGCTCAAGTGATTGGGCTGTCAAAGATAACGGGTGTAGCTGAGAGCCGGCTAGCCGAACAATGATCTGCCGGCGTGCCGACGGGAGCACATTCTGAGGAAGGGCAAAGTGAACGTAGCCAGGGGGTGTGTGCAAGCATCCAAAAAGACAACCGCACCACCTGGCTATGTTCAGTCCATTTAGGATATATATTACAACTAGGGCTCCTGAAGGGACATCGAAACTCATTACGCCTGCAGAAAGCAGGCACACAACACTCCGCAACGTTCCACCTCTATCAATTCTCCACATCTGGGTACATAGTCCACGATTGGATCATTGTATTGTAAGTGCGAGTCAGATTACAGACTACATATCTACAGTCTTGTACGCAGAATTCACGGCAGGACTATTTGACTAAACATCGTAGAAAGCTTTTATCGACTTGGCTGGTTGCATCGCACGGCATACAGCGTGCCCTGGTACTCGAATCCTTGCGTAGCGATATACTCAGCTTGCGAGATATCCGTCCCTGTCATTACCACCAGCGTCATGTCGTTGTCGGGTGTATGGCCAAATACTATCTCTTCTTCAATCCACACTTTGAGTACGGGTACGAAGAAACCTGTCTGAGTCCACATATACGCCTGGACCTGTTCCTTCGTTAAAGCGCGGGGGAAATTTTGGACGACGAGCGTGATGCCCGCGATGTGTGCCTTGAAATGATTATTGTCGCTGGATACGCACAAGTCGCGGAGGATAGCGTATCTGTTCCGCGCTTGTTGACTGCGAAGGTTCAAAGCGGGAGCTGCATCGAAAGCAAACTCTTTGAGCCTCTGGAGTCTGTTCATGATATATTGCGATAGCAGTCGGGTCGCCAAGGCCTTATACACCGCTGTCCGTGTCTGAAACACGGACGCCGTAAATACCTCGAGAGATTCAAGATGGTTGACGATCGGTATGAGAGATATGTTTGGCGTAGGATTGGCGGACAGCAACAGATTTTTCAAGCTGGCCGGATGAAGTCCAACCAATGCAGTGATGACCTGTATATTGATAGGTATGGCTCTGTCGAGAACCTCCAGCGTGTTCAAGTTAGGGGCGTGAATTGGAGGAGGAAACCCCACGCTTCTCAGTGTCAACGTTCGAAGACACAAGAGTGTCTCAATTGCTGGAGCGTTAGGGTTAGTCGCACACCCCCATTTCAGGTGCAGCAGATTTGTGCACGTCGCAAAAAAAGTAGACCAATTGATATCAGAGTCAGTTGAGACGTCCAGAGACGCCAGGAGGTGCGAAGGCGTAAAGTCGACAACGGACAGAACAGCGCATTCCACCTTTTGCAACATGTTCGATACCAAGCGCATAGGTTGATGATGCATCCAGCATTCGGAAAAGTCTTCATCGGCTTTTTGTACATCAAGGCACTGCAAGTTGACAGCTCCATTCAAGGTGTCTCTGCGAACGATGGCCGCGGCGCATCTTTCGGTTGCCGAGCAAAAACTCGGCGCCCTCAGAAACAACGACTGCCACCTCCCGCTGTTTCGAAGCAACTCGTTCCACGAACGAACGTAAAGGTCTTCTCCGTTGGAGACTCGGAGGAGAGGAAGCTCGAAGGCGACGTGCAACAGTCGCAATCCTGATTGAGCAAGGTGCTTGGTGATCATCGAAAGCGAAGTCGATAAATGAAAACTGCGCGACGACTTGGGTTTTTCAACGGCGATGAAAGTCCAGAATAAGGGGGTGTTCAGTACGACGTCTCTTATGAATTTGCAAGTTCGCTGCAAGCGAACTCTCAACAGATCGTTGTCGTAAACGTCTTGAGCGGAGGAAACTGGTGTCAAGGCTAGGCTAATTATTTCAACCACGAGTTCAGTTGGAACTTCACGCAGAACAAATCAGGAAAGGTCATCAAGGTGCAAAGGCGAGTAGCCAGTCAACTTACGACGGTCCATCTTACGGTCCACGCCAGAGCTGCAGGCACTGTTACGAATGCAGTCGAAAGAGAAGAAAACAGAAAAGCAACATTCAGGAAACAACTATCAACATCGTGACATAGCCACATCGTTTCTCACACTTTCGAGCTCGTAAATAACGCGATTGCGACCCTTCGTCAAACGGTAAGAAGTGGGAATGTTACCAACGTCGATCCCATTACGTTGCAAAACATTCAGGGCACGGATTACAAGTTATCGGTAGCTATATATGCTGAGGTTTCAGGTTGTCAAGTGTTCACATACAACTGGTAAAAGAAACAAATCATTGAACATCGCATAAGAAGAACGCACTTGGCGCTATCGCCTTGCACCGCCGCCCACTGTTAGTTGTCCCAAAAATCCCCATTAGCCGCACATCGATGCTCCTTCACCACTTGGCCATCCCGCAAAAACATGCGTTGCATTTGACGCTGATCACCCTGCCAGTCACTGATGGGCGATATGAGCTTTACTTGAGGAGATCGTGCGGCCAAAGCACCGAACATGCTCGCCAGAAGCTCGTCGTCCAACTCGTCCGCAAACTCCACGCGTTCTATCAATGGAAAGACGTCCGCGGAAGTCAACAGCACCATTCCAATAGTAGTCTCCAACTGTTCGCTAGATCTGCTAACGCTCAGCTGTCGAAGCCGGGGGAGCGTCCTGAAAAAGGTTCACGTTCGATCCAGACTAGGTGACTCCATTTCGAGGGCGAGAATCTGGACTTTTGGACCGTGGCTGAGAGACTCAGTGGCGAGGCCGAATATTAGGCTTTCATCTAGGCGAAGCACGAGCTGCAGCAGCTCCGGCATGTCGATTACTTTGAGAATGAGCACTTCTTCACAGGTAGACGCAGAAACGTCGAGAGCCGTCAATGACGAGAGGACGACGCGTGGTCCGATATCGTACTGTATGGTCACGCGTTGCAGCACAAGGTCCTGCAGAGAAAGCGCACCCGACAGCGCGTTTCTGATCTCCGTCGCGGCAAGCTCCACACTCGGCGCTATGTCAACGAGTTTCAGGAATGTGAGCGACGACGGTAGAACCCCAAGTGCGCAGCCTTCGGCGACGATGTGTCGCACAGTGGCGGTCGTTGCGGTGAGCACTCTTGGTAGGTGTAAGATATCGTCGTCGTCTGCTACGACATGAATGGCAGGTACAGAGCCCGCGTTAAGCTGCATGAGGACGTCGAAAAGAAGGTTCGCGGCAAAGGCGTCATTGGCGTGGAGAGAAATTTTTTTACACCCAGGCATGTAAGGTGTAAGGACGGTGATCAAATCGAGCATGAGCCGGTTCGTTGGAGCTGCTCTTTGTTCGTCGCAATGCAAAGAAAAGAATATGGTTAAAGGCGTGTGACGAGATCTAGAAACCCAATCTTGTATATGCTCGGGACGTTTTTTGAAGTCGACCAGTATTTTTGAGAAAAACAGCGGAGTGTGGTGAACGATCTCTCTCCAGAGGCGACAAACACTCCGGAGCCGATGGATGTCTGTCATACAGGAAGAGGGATCCAAGTCGAAGGGCTCCGAAACGAGAGATAGAATGCGATGAACAAGCTCATTGGGAATCGAGTCTATGTTGACATCCGTTTCAGCAGACAAAGATATCGGAAGAAACCTGTAACGGACTTACCGTAGCCAGTGGGATCAGATCGGTAAAGCTTTTTCTTGTAAGCGGCCATCGCCAACACGCCCAACGACGTCGAAGCCAGGCGACTGCGACAACGTGAATATATTGATGCGATCATGCGGATCAGTCGGGACTCGTTCTGCTCGAAGCACTCCCCAACTCGATTCTGTGTTTATGTGTGACCTTCTCGCGACACTCAGTCCGTCATGCATGCGAGTGGGCGACGCGGAGCGGGTCTCAGGCCACTGGATGCGTAGATTTGTCGACAAAAACGACCTTCCCCTGCAGTTGGCTGTCGTCGGTCAAATCAGGACTGTTTGCACTGTGGAAGAACAGTTTCAAGTGAGGGACACGAACTGGAAGCCAACTTCTCAACCAGTTCGCAGCTGCTTGTCCTAGGTCGTCCAACAGACTCAGACGTCCTCAACGAATTTTATGCAGATCAGCTTAGAGTTCTCGCAGGACTTGCCGCTGCTGACACCGAAGACGCTGATCGCGTTGGTTATCGGTTGCCAAAGATTCCTTGTTTTACTAACGACTATACAGGTAATATTTAACACGCAGCATTGGGCTCACGGCGCTCCCGAGTCGTCGTCGGCCAGCTTGTTTGTGCGCGTATCGCGCTCCACTACATTTGTACGGGTGGCGTTCTTTTCAACTCGTTAGATCTGAAGTCCTCACGGTTCGAGTAGGACAGCGAACATGCAGATGTCGAATCCGAGGACTCTGATACGTCGTTCTGTGAAGTCGATGCCGACAATTTGGATATCGCGCATCCTCCATCGATCGGTGATCTAGTTTCTTGCTCCGTCAGTCTGTTTCGGTTCGACATGTCAATAGCACCCACGCAGAGCGACGCGCAGGCCTTCACCAGGGTAGATCGCAACTCCTCTTCACCAGCTTCGCGCTAAAGCGTTTACAGGCTTATGGCATTCAGGCCTCGCATGTTGTGAAGCTAACTGAGTTGGATGGCTTTTCAGTGTCGTAGCATTGCTTGCACAGTCGTATCACTTACTGTCTGTCCTTTGTTCACTTGTCTTGAAGCGATATCATTCGGCGAAAACTTTTTCTTTCGCGATTTCATGTTGTATTCCCGACCACAAAATGCCCCTCAACTGGATTGAAGAGCCGTACGAATTGGCGTCTGTGTACGTGAATTGACACGGGGAAGCGCAGAGACCAAAGCACGAACTGATGGAAGGAGTCCTGACCTAACTCCTAAGCCTGGGTCAGCGCAGACCTTGAAGTGCCTGCGGGAAATAGCCGCTTTGTCTTGGCAGTCAAGGCGTCTAACCTGCGGTCTTCTATTTCAAGGTCCAGGCTGGGATGGGTGGTGAATAGCTCAGTGTCGAACCCTCTTAATAGTCGGATGTTATCTCTTCCTCTACTGCGAGACAGCGCGACATATGCGCTGAACGGTGTAAGGGTGCCGCTCGGTGGCCGTTGCAGGTCTACGAACACGTCACGTATAGTCTGCCCTTGTGATTTGTAGTCAGTGAAGGCGTAGGCCGCCGTCATGGCTAGCTGTCTCCGGTGAATGGTTGCTTTCCTGCCGCGCGGTTCAATCGCGAAGCTCAGCTTCGTGGGAACCACGGGCAATATGCCTGGCTCGAGTCCTTCGAAAGAGGGGTACTTGCTAACGTCTGGCTTGAATAGCACCAGGACCGGCGGATACTGAAGTAGGATACCGCCCGTCTCAGTGTCCTGTTCCCACTGACTGGGCTGCTCGCGCGGATCCAGCTTGATGTCGACAACTTCGCCTCTCGTCCCGTTTGCTAAGTCTGCTTCTGTTGCTATGTTCATCATGACCATTGCTCGCATTCCGACCGCCAACTCTACTCGTTCTGCGAGCCTCGCAGTCTGTTTGACTGGCATACCCGTCACGGTGACTCTTTGCAACAAACTGAGCGGGTCTTCTTTGCGTCCAACTGTATCCTCTGCTTGTGAGATATACAGGCGATTTCCAGTTCGTATACAATGCTTCACGAGCGAAGCCGTGTTCCATCTGACACGCGCTCCATGCCTCGGCGTCACAAGGACCGCGTTTGCCCATTGCGGAGAGGAAGGGTCGGGCAGCTCGCAGCTGGGATGGAATACTAAGAGAGTGTTCAGGACGGTCAAGTCGTCTTCAGTACACGAGCCCGTGCGCAGTCTTCGCAACAAGTCTCTCCATCTCTCGTCCACCACCCGGATTTGCTCGGTGAGGGTTACCACCGTAGTAAACTGCGTGTAGAGTGCTGCTCCGATCTGGTGTTGTGTTAGCGAGTTCAGGCGGCAGTACAGCGCACTACTGGGACCTCCGATCGGCGGGAATTGGTGGAAGTCTCCGAACAAGATTATGCTCATCCCCCCAAAAGGCAGAGTCGGCTGGCCTCGTTCATTCGAGGCAAGCGTCTCGCCAATGATCTGCGATAGCTGAGCAAGCAGTTTCTTCGTGAGCATGGAGCATTCATCGATGTTCACGTAACGTGCGGGCAAAATATTTTTTTTCCGTTTGTCTTTGGTTTTCTGCGACGCCGATCCGAACCAGTCGGGCGTGTCTTTGGCGTTGATTGGTATTCCGGCCCACGAATGAATCGTGACGCCACCAACGAGACTGGCTGCGACGCCGGTAGTGGCGGTCTTTGCAAGCCAGCTGGACACGCCGTGAAACTCGAAAGTGTCTGCCAGAGCATTGAGAAGTACAGTCTTTCCCGTTCCGCCTTCCCCTCGTACTATCATTAGAAGCTGGTCCTGATCTTCGCCTCGCATCGTTCCGAGCAGGTGTCGTTCTATTATGTCGTGGGCACGCCGTTGCTCCTCGTTAAGCATGTCCAGTACTGCCTGCTGCTGGGGCGTTCGCACGCGTGCCTCCGAATTCATGGGTAACTCAACGACTTCTTCCTGGACCTGACCGACAGGACCGTCATCCACAAGTGCGTCGGTTTCTGCATTTGGCCTGCTCAACAGGTTGCTGTTGACGAGCGCGTCGGTTTTCGACAGGTGCTTCAGCTTCTCTCCCCATTGAGCGTACTGAATGGTCTCGTCCCAGGTCGCCATTCCACACGACTTGCCGGTATTCGGACACACGAGGTCCTCGTCGAATAGTCCGAGACTGCTAGCTACGGCCATGGCTCCCGCGCCATACAAGAACTCTCTGTACGCATACCGATCTTGTCTGGCAATCGCCACGTCTGCTTCAGTCAAGTCTGCGACGCACTCGTCTTGCTGTTGCTGCTCTATTTCTCGCCGAACATAGTCCTGCAGGTCTGCAGTGCCCGAGGCGACCTCTGGGAGTATGTCCTTCGAACGCTGGGCTGCTTCGGAGCATTCGTGGAAGTATTGTATGTTCTCCACTATCTTTCGATGTTTATGTGAAGCCACGGACATGAAAGCATCGAAATCGGGAACGAAGGTCTCGGAGGGTGAGGTGCACAGGTCGTCGAGACTCCTCCAGGGTTTGAGTAACGCCAGAATGCTAGCGCAGTAGTACTCCTTGTCCTTCTGCGGCGGGAACCATCGCCCAACGATGTGCGGCAGAGTTTCAAGACCCTTGGATCTGAATATTCGACACGTCTTACGTCCTGAAGCCGGGAGGTACGGTACGCGCCGACTGGCAGGCCTTCCGCGGCGTCGAGGAGGCGGATCTTGGGGTGCCGGACACGTAGGACCCGACTCGTCAAGGCCCTCTTCGTTGACGCTGTGCATCGTCTCGTCTTCGACTCTTTCCTCCTCGTCCTCTGCTTCGTCGGCTGGTTGCTCGCCGCCGCCGCCGTTCGCTTCCTTTCGGGCTTTAGGGACGGCCTTGCCGTCATAGGTGTCCACATGGAACTCCAGAAAGCTCATGTCCTCAAGTTCTAGTCCACGTTCCGAGTACTCCTTCAGTTGATCCTTGAAAGTGAGCTCGTTGTTCTCGACTCGAAGCCGTACCGGTGGGTCCTGTCGCGAAGCATGTCAGGATCCGACTCTCCGACTGAAGCGACCTAGCCTACATAAGGTGGCTCAGAGGCACCGTTCGGAGGAACGTGGCCGAGTTGCTGCGCGGTTCTCTGCAGAGCGCTGTCATGTCAATGTTAGCACGCTTGCACCGTTGGAGGTTCTAGATGCTTACTTGTTGCTCTGCAGGAAGGGAAACTTGTGTCTTAGAGCTCCAGAGACGGCGTCCCAGTAGATCGGCACGAAATTATGGGAAATGAATCGGTCTCCCCAGCCCATGAGGTAGCTGACTATTTCAGCCCCGCTCAGCTCCTGCTCGCGGCTGAGGGTGTTGGCGCATTGCTGAACCATGCGCTTGTTGAGATCTCGCACGTCTGCGCTGGCATTCTGGTATCGCCGTTGGAAAGCTGGACTTTTAGCTAGCAACGCGGAAGCGTTCGATGCGTGGTTCTGCTTTTTGGCGATGTACAATGTGATATAAAAAGTGATGTCCTTAGTGAACTGGCCGTTGGTTATTAGTTTGATATCCTGATTCGACCGCGTGACTTGTAGAAGAGGAGGATTCCATGCGTTTAACAAGCCGTAAAGGCGTCGAGGACCCCATTCTCCAGTCGGCTCGATCCACGGCTCTGGTGCAACTGGCCACGGCACTCGTCTTTTACATACAAGTCTTCCGTTGCGCACTCGTTGGCATGTAGTAGGTCTACACTTGTGTGTTTGCACAGCTCTCGCTATCGCTGCTTCGGCGCGATTCCGCCTCTGCTCGTAGTTGGCGCGGCGAGGGTCTTCGGGGCGCGAATAGGCAAGCTCCGGTACTTTCGGCAACTTCAACACATCAGCACCTGTGGTTCCCGGAATGTGCGCTCGAATGGTTTTCTCCAGAAAGGCCACGATCTTCTGCCGGAACTTTTCGGTTTGGAGGGCAGCCTTCATCTCCGCTGCCGACGGGGCCCACTTTAACCAGAACAGGATGTGCAAGTGTAAAGAGCCCCTGGCTTGGGCTTCCACGGTTCCAATATATGCGTTGACTACTCCGACGATTCCTGGTCGTCGCCGAGGGGCGCCATGGGTTTTTTTTTTCGATTCCAAACAGCTCCTCTAAGATGGCTCTAACTGCCAGGTGAAAGAACTGAGCTGAAGCGAAGGGATCGGCTACTATGTTTTCCAGCCGTCTTTCCCGGTTCGGGCCAGCAGTTGCAACGAAGCTGTCGAGATCGATGTCCGCACCCGCCAGGACCTGTGCGATTGGATCGCTTTCGTCGGGAAAGCTTAGAGTGACCCAGACATTAGGTGGATTGAACCACAGGTTCATCCCCCAGACCTGGGCTCGAATGGAGACGCGAGACTCGTCCGTGCCTTGGACTTTGGCTCGGATAGAGGTCAGCTGTTTCTTGAGTCCTCGAATCGTGGGGTTGCTGATCGGTACCCGTCGATTTTCTTCTGCGCTGGCTTTGAGGAAGTCGGTAGGAGTGAGTTTGAGAAAAGACACGGAATTGGATATAAGGGAAGATCTTTTGATTTGCAGGCCCGCGTATCGACACACCATTCGCTTCTGTAAGACGCCGAAAACCATAAACACAAAGTACGGGTCTTTGCGAAACCGCTTGTCCACGTATTGGAGCAGCCAACGAACATGCGCTTCGTAGGACACGTTGACTTCGCGGTCCACCTCGATGCCTCCCTGACCATAGGGGAAAAGCACTGGGAAGGAACCGAGCATGTGGTTCGCGTTGTCGGGCCCTCCATCGAATCGACGTCCCTGCTCGTCCCTTCTCGCATACTCGTTTATGAATTCGCTGCTTTTCCTAACCGCAAAATTTTTGTCCACCACGTTGGTCGCGATGTTGGCGAAGGCATGAGCAGTCAACACGCTGTCAGGCACGGAGTCCGCGTGTACGTCTAGCACACCGTGCGACTGCAGTGGAATAACGGCTGCCTCTGAAAATGTAGATGGTCAGCGGCAGTGGCTGGCCGAGCGATGCACGGTACCGTAGTCCTCGTACTCGTCCTCCAATGGCGGCACATCTACGTCCATGGCGGAGCCGTCGTCTGACATTGCGTTCAAGGAAGGTACGGGATTGAGGGACACGGCGCATACCTGACTCTGCATCGTCCTCGCCAGCCGCTTCCTCGTCAGCTGCATCGGCTGGAATATATCCCGCTTGCTCCCTCTCCAGTGCCTGCACGTCTTCAGAATACTTCACATTGGAAAGTATCTCGTCCGGAACGGCATTCTCTGGTAGAAGCCTTAAAGTCTCCTCGGATATTTCGACGTTAGCGTACAAGGGGTTGTTTTGTTTCAACCACAGGAGAGCTTGAAAGACGCGCTGCCGACGAACACGGAACATGTCCGGCAGGACTCGCAACGGAATGTTGCGCTTTCCTCCGACGAAGGTCACTCCTATGGTCGCTGCCAGAATCTTCGGTGGAGGAGGCATTCTGCCGGATGTCATGCCTGCGACGTCGCCGGTATGTAGGCGATACGTAGACACGTTGCCTTTCAACCCGTTAGCTATTTGATCCTTTGGCCAGGCTTTCGCGTTCGGCAGCCTAGGGTACAGCTTGACTATGTACACTGCGGGGAAGTAGAGCGCAACGAGCAATCGCTCTGGCAAAGTGAGGGTGGCCAGTTCAAAGGGGATTTTCCCTACCCACATGCCGTTTGCCAGGGCCAGAGGAGGTAGTCGGTCCTTCAAGAGCTTGGCCTTGCACTGAGTGCAAATGTAAGTCTGTTGTTTGGACGCAGCCGTTTCGTCCAGTAGCATTCCGTCTACGAGGACGTGTGCTGGATATGCGTTGAGCGGCACGAGGTTCTGTTTGTTTGGAATGTCTTGAACCTTCATAGGCACCAGATCGCAGAAGAACTTCGTAGACGCGCAGACCATGCAAGTCTCTTGCCTCAGCGCTTCGTTTCCGGTCCTGTCTATGAACCTGCGTGCGAGCATCGTCAGGGAGAAAGACTATGACTGTAGCAGCGTCACCTGCCTGGCAATTGCATCTTGCTCCAGCTCATCTGAGGGAGGGTCGTATATAGGTCGGTCGGAAACATCGCCGCTCTCGCTCTCTTCAGACGCGTCGAGTCTGCGCCGTTTGCTGGCGTTACCCTCAATGGCTCCTGCTTTGCGCTTGGAGCCTGGACGCGCCAAAGCTAACTCTTTGACTCGAGTCTGCTGGTCGTCGTCGAGTCTTCTCAGGTGGTCCAAAAACCCTTTCCAGGTGCGTTTGCTGCTGCGACCGAGCGTGATGACCTCAGAAGCAAGCAGTATTGCTTCCGTCAGCTTGAATGATCGAAAGGCGGACTCCAGCGAGTGCTCTGCCATTGCACGAAAGCGTTGCGCCTGGAAGCATTGCACGGCGTATTTAAGTGAGTTCAGGTTGTGGCCATCAGTTCAGCGATATCCATATAAGGACTTTCCAGTTAGGATGAACTGGAAAAGGCAAGCCCCAGTGCAGCGTGTTTCGGGCGATGCAGCAGAACTGAGTTGTCGAGCATCTCCTTTCAGGAACGAGGAGGAGCGACGAGCTCTCGAAAGGAAGCAAGTTCAGATCGTGCCGGTCGCATCGCTAGCGTCCATATAAGGGCTTTCCAGTTGGCATAGACCGAACAAGGCAGGACTCGTGGCAGCGTGTTTCGCGCCATATAGGATAACTGATTTGCCGAGCAATCCCTTTTGAGAACGGGGAGAAGCAATGAGGCCTCGGAAAGGGACCCGCCTCTCTTGTCCGTCATGTGAAACACACATAGCGGTGCCTCCTGACAGAGATGGGCGATGGAACGGGGGACGAGTTTCCCGAAAAAAGCTTGCTGCCACGAGAAGAACAATAACAAGGCAGGTAGTTGGGGACGGCCTTTGGAAGCGGAGTCAACGAACAACCCACGGAGAAAAGTGCGTTCAAAGACGAGGAAGAGTGCAGTCTAACGTCGAGGGACAATACGCACATCGCATGCCCTTCTAGAATGTTCGGGGTCGGTTTTACTGAATGGCTCTTCCTTTCTCTTCCAGTATTGTCGTGTCGTGTGAGGCTAGTCGTTCAACAGCCAGTTGATTGCAAGCGAGTTACATAGAGCACGCTTTGTCGTGAATTTGGGCTAGGAGCAACTGATTCGAACTCGAACTCGAAGACCTGACTTCAGGCCCTCAGCCAGTTATTGGACGGTACTGTGTAGTGCAGCCTAAATCCAGGTAAAGAGATTTGCGGGTAACCGTCAGTGGTGCGCGTGGCAATACGAGTAATGCCGAGGAATGCTTGATCCGCTGCTACCTCATCAGTCGGCCGAGTGATGCGGCGTTGGTTTCGGCGTCCCGCTATTTGTGCAGGATATGGGTTAACAGTTACGACGGAGTTATGAATGCAGAGTTTACGAAGCTTCGTTGTTTTTCATGGCCTATGCAGGCGTTCCCGTAAATTGAAGTCCGTGTTGGCAGCGCTCGCTTCTGTCTATTCGTGCTCCGTGACGTCGAGCGTCATCTCTTTTGAAGTGCACATCAGTACATTATGCTATGTAGTCCTACGCGCTCGACGCCGTCCGTTTCGTGGCTTGTCTTGTACTGTTCGACGGCCAAGCGTGCGTCGTGAGCGAGGTTCCATTCAGAGTCAATCGGGACTTGCACGGGGGAGTTCCAAGCCGATATCCAATGAGATTCCCATTCTCGTATACTCCGTTGCCACTTGTTCCTGTCTTCATGCTTGCATTTGAAGTCCATAAAGTGCAGTTGACTTCTAAACCGCGAATCCATCATGCTAATTATCTCCCTGGCTGAGTCAGCCTCGTCGAGCACGCTAGGTTCAGTCCTGGGGTATCTCCCTTCGGCTACCCTCAAGAACTTGAGGTTTGGGAGGATTGTTGTATCGCAGAGCTCGCGAAACAGGGAGTTGTTCACCGCGTCGATAGGACATGCCCCTATTTCGAGTCGAACGAGCGACGGACATGATCGAAGATGGGTAATTAGCACGGATGTGCTATATGGAACCTGGAGCGTCAATTCGAGTGTGGTTAGAGAGGTGCAGCGTTGTAAGAAGAACGATAGATCGTGGTGGAACCGGTCGCTAGCTTCCAACAAGAACTCTGTCTGTCGCAGACTGCCCTGTAGGCGCAGACATTCAAGGTTCGGGAATTTCATCGCTTCGAATGTCGTGGTCCCTGGTCTCCATTTCCAGGGGACGATGTATTCGAAGTCGATCAAGTTGACCAGCTCTACGAGTCCGCCGTCCGCAATCGCGGGCAAGAACACTCCTCCCAACGACAGCTTGGTGATTGAACTGAGTTGGCGCAGATGTCTGGTAGGGATGAAACCGCCCTCGCGAGCTGTGTTTAGCTCGGCATATACCTTCAACGAAGACCAAGGGACATGGATTCTGCGGTCAGGCTCGATGCACTGTATCAAGGTGAGTGCCAGTAGCCCTCGATCCACGTGTATCTCGGGTTCCAGGTGCTCGGAGAGCATGTTTTTTGCCCAAACAGGGAAGGTGCCAGTGCAGGGATGTTTCCCCATGGACCAAGCGACGCCGACTATATAGAGCTCTCGGATGGAGGGAATAGGGGCAGATTGGCTGAAGGTGTGTCGCACGAGTGATCCTGTTGCTGAATACAGATTGTATATGGCCAGACGTCGAATGTTCTTGATACGGCGTCCAAAAAACACGTCTGTCAGAAGTCCGAGGTCAATCTCGTCCTGTGCGGTGGACAAGATGACGTCCAGTATGTTGGAATTGGTGACGTATTTTAGAGTCATGCGTTTCTCGGAGATTGGTCCAGTCGCAGCACGTATATCGAGAGGGTTCCAGAGCGAGGCTGCACTGGTCTCCGTCAGCATCCACTTCCAGTGGGGGCAAACCTCGGTGAGCAACTGGAGCGATTTCACTGACCATCCTCCTTCTCGATCGCAACATAGGTGAAATATTTCGATCCATAGCTCCAAAGGAACGCGGTGTATGGGTTGCACAAAGAACGCGGTCTTTGCCAGAATATACCTCGAGTACCGGAGCTTCACTTTGGCGTGTTCCAGCGCATTCTTTATCGTTTGGACCTCGTTTTCGTATTCTCGTACGAGCCCTTCTGCGTGTTCCAGCGCGTTCTCTATCGCTTGGACCTCATTTTCGTATTCCCGCACCAGCCCTTCTCCCGTCGGGATCCAGTTGTAGACGTCTGTCTGCTCTTTCGACGGACTTGGGATCGGGTACCGTGGTCTGAGAGAGCGTCTGTCGACGAGCGTGGCTGGATGCGAGGGATGACCAGTGATTTGCCATGGCAGCGCCTGTGTGTGGACTGTAGGTGCTGCGACCTCGGTGTTGAATTGGGGAGAACCCATTTCGAGCCTGTTGGCCGTTAGAAACCGTGAAACTTGATTCAACTCGCGCGAGGTTCGATGTACCGAACTAAGTTCCAGCTGTTTTGCGTCCGACTCTCGTCGCCGGGCAAAGAGGAATTCCTGACAACTGCGTCAACCACATGGATCGACGCTGACTCGGACGCTTATTGTGCACTGACTGTATATTCTGCGTGTCGACTTCTCTGTTTTCGGTTTGAGACATAGCTGTTGGGAGGGTTCCTCACGAAGTGGGAGACGACTGGTTAAAGATAACATATGGAATGTATGGTGGCCAGTCCATAATGATTCCAGTCTTCGTATTGACAATGAACTTTAAATTCAGATGCTGCGTACTTGCTGGTTTTGGAAGAGAGGTTAAGGTTTGGCCGGGCGGGCCGGCCAACCGCGCGGCAGTGCTAATACCGTTCTTGTCTTTTTCCTCGACTTCTTTCCTTACATCAGCTTCCTGCAATTTGTTTAAGTCCTCGCAAACGCCCGCTAGAAATATATGGCGGCTTTCTACATTTGTTGGGGTCTGCAGCAACGTCTTCTGAGCCCGCAGTCTTTATCGTTTTTCCGGTCTTCGCTAATTTCTACGAAATGTCGGCAACGTCGACCAGCGATACCAGCGTGAACGAGACCGCCTCAGCCGAACCTTCGAAATTTACGAGCCGTGAGTCGACAGGTCGCTAGTCATGTAGTTGAGTATAATTAATGCTGTCGAAGTGCCACTCGACACTGTCGCCCGCATTTTTCTGCTGGCCCTTCGCCCCGTGCGGACACAGGAGCAAGTATACGATAACGAGCTTCTTCGAGACCGTCTTCGACGCACCTGCATCCTCTTCATGGGGGTTGTGGACAGTTTGCCCGTCATGTGGTCCTTCATCATGCTCGAGACTGCCAACTCCAGCCGCCCTTCTCCTCTAGACACATCCGATCTCTGTGCCTTTGTCAGCCAGCACCTTCAGAAATCTGCCATGTGTCGCCTTCATATAGCGTTTGACTTGAATGTCCTCCCTGGCCGACGAGACGAGGCCGGGCGCGTCTGGGATGCGCTACTTCCATCCGTCAAGCGATGGAGGACACTCTTCTTCAGGGCCGACGGTTACTGCAATTCGGCAGGTCTCTGTGTGCAGGAGCTCCTTGGTCCGTACATCATGGAAGACGCCCTCGACTTGAGGATCGTGGACATCGCGACGACGAAAAACGTCTCCTGTTGGAAGCGGCACCAGCGGCTAAAGTTGGCTTCAGTCGACTTGCACGTCGTTAGGTGCACTGTTCCTGTCGACGTCGCCTTCCCTCCTTCTTCGAACCTTCAGTATATGCACATAGCTAGCGATCGCGACCAACAACGCGTTAATTGGTCGGCGTTCTTCTCCGCTTGCACGAACCTCGTGCATCTCAAGTGGGACAGGAGGTGCGCCCTTGCGCCGTCGCCGGTCGTTACGTTGCCGTCCCTTCTTCGTCTGACGCTGTGGGACCTGCGGTTCCTGCCTCCTATATTCGCCCCGCGTCTTACTGAATTGGAAGTGTTCGACTATTCTATGCCTATCACCGTGTCTTTGTTCGTCGACTTGGTGGGCTTCGCCGCCAGTTTGACTTCCCTGAAGCTGCGCAACAACCCTGTAAAAACTTTCGTGCTCCTCGACATCCTGAAGAAAACTCCGTATCTGGAGCACATCCTAATGTCCGACACGGAGCCTCGGGCGCCTGTCTTCCAGTTCTTGGCCAGAAAGATCATTTACCAGTACAGGATGAACACCATGCGCAGGCTGACTGCTGCTGCGGTTCATTTAACCCACCCAATGGAAGAAAACGAAATTTCGTTGGACATGCGCTGGGAACTCGAGGACCTTTGTCCGCCTCGCAAGTGTCGTCTTTCAACTGCCTCTGTTTCGAGCCTTTTGCTTTCGGCACGAGCATTGTTATCCCGGACTTTCCTTTTCCTTTGACGAAGCGGGAAGTTGCTGCAGTCTACTCGCGAGACGAGGTTACTTCCTACACTGGTTTCAAAGTTCCTGTCTTGAAAGTCTGGGTACCAGAACGTATACAGTTCGGGAAGACACCGAAGGGCAATTTGACTATGGTAGTTCTGCTGGATTTGGAGTGGGAGAAAGCGGACATCGTGGCGTCGTTTGGATTTTGCTATGGTCGTACTCGATACAGAGTGCTGTGCAACGAGTCTAGATGATGCTGTTGACTTTTGCTTCGTTCTATCAAGGTCGCCTTTGCTTGTTGCCGCCAAGAACTGTTTCTTTCGCTGGTGTTCGTCCTGTCTGTAGTTGACCGTTGTGCCGTATTGAAAACTTGTGCTTCCATCGTCGATATACCTTGTAAATCGTTCAGACTAGCATTATAATCGAGAATTATGATTGACATTCAGAGACACGTTCTACTTGCATGCAAAACGTAGTGCGAAGTGCTTTGGACTGACATAGTTGCCTCGTCGCAGGCTCGGACAAATCGTAAATACGCAGGTAGTAGAGTCGCACTCCATATCAGTTTGACGCATTATTCCCGTCCACGACTCAGTTCCAGTTCAGACATTGCTTAGCATTGTGGGCATATAGCGTGTGGCGGGAACAAGTCGTAACCGATAGCGCGAGTTCACGATGTAACAAAGAGGAGCTGCGCCTGTGTGTAGAATTTGGCGACGAACGTGCAATACACAATCGAGTATCTGGGTACGCGAGATTCGCGTTAGCTTGAGACAAGGTAGCAGCAAACCGACAACACATGGAAATAGACTAAGTGCTCGAAGATGTTTAGTGGAGTCGCGGCCGTAACTTTGAATTTCGTATTCGCACGTTGACAGCAAAGTTTGGAGTCAATCTCGCGGTGGCCTGTCTCTGGACGGTCTATAGCACACCCCTTTATAATACCATCCTCGGGAGAACATCGATCTTGCACCATCGGCGTCGAGTGTGAGGATGACGAGAGTGATAGCGCTGGGTTTTGCGTCCGGGTGGAAGGATCGAAGTCCTGATTATACAAACGCGTCATCTGGGGGTCCATCCCATTCGCCAAGATCAGCTCCGCTTGTGCATCTTCCCCAAACTTGACGTCCCCAGGAAACTTTCGGACTCTCACCTCTCCGCTCTTGGTTCGAACTTCACAGTGTTCAATTCCACTTTGAACGCCACACGACACAGCGCTTCGTATCGCTTTCTGGCAGTCACCGCCCAGGAGTTCAGCGGTGGGCCGTGCGCGAACTGCACCGACTCGAATTTTCGACGATCATACTTGAGGTATTGGTTCTGTGCGCGCGTGGCGATTGCGCCGTATAGAGTCGTGCGGGTTTCGGTCGTAGAGACGGTCAGAGTTACCAAGTTTGCGCAAGTGCGAAAGATCTCGTCTATATCCATTTTTCGCGTAGGGTTTGACAACATGTCGAGATGTTCCAAGTGCGCGGGATTGGTCCCAACGAGACATTTGAATTGGTATGCAGTGAACGGATTCTCTTCGTCCGTGACATTCAGGGTGATCAAGTGCAGCGCCAGAATGGGAGGTGGAAAGTTCACGCTTTGCGTCCGAAAGACGCGTAACGAGGGGACTGACACCGTCCTTGTCGCCCGAACGGGGCCGTCTCTTTGCCACACCAGCTCTTCCAGACTGGTGCAACTGTCAAAGAAATGGCACCACATTGTATCATCTGCTTTTGTGCGCACGTCCAATAACCTGAGATTGATGGAGGTCCAAGAAATGATCCTGGCCGGGACTTCTATTGCGATGGTGCTCAGCTGTGCTGTTACTGGAAGGGAAACGACATTGTGAGGGCCACGGCAGTTAGCGTACTCCCCTTCATTCTTGACTGCAGCGAAGTTTTGCAGGCGCGAAGCATCAAGTAACATTCCGCCCTGTATCATGGAATGCAGGCACCGCTCGTCTGCTCGGCATACGCTGTTAGCGGAGACGAGAACGTTGCCCCACATGCTGTTATTCCTGATCAGCTCTGTCCACAACCTTTCGTTTAGCGAGGTCGGAGTTCCGTTGCATTTCAAGCCGAAGAAAACATTGAGCGGTCGGCCTTGTCCACAGAACTTCACGTGGTCAGCGACGACGGCCTCGTGGACCGGAATTTTCGATTTGCGTCGACCAGAGGGGTCAGCTCTGTCGAGATACAAGGCAGTCCAAAATACTGCGTTTGTCAGCGATCTTGTATCTCAAACTTTGGCAAACTTGGTACAAGCGGTGTCTTCGTAGGTCGTAGTCGTATAGTTCTTGCCTTGTTTGCAGACTAGCAGGGGAGGATCCCCCTTGGAATATCAATGTCAAAATCTCTACGGGGACTTGAAGTTTCGCCCGTCAGAATATACTAAACCCGTCTCATTTACTCCCTTTTAAACTTACCAGTGTCAATCATAGTTCGATAGTACTCTCAGCAAGCAGAAACAGCATATTAAGGGTAGCGAAAGGTTGAAGACAGCGAATGGAGGGTGAATTAGTCAAGTTCAAGCGAAGTTGTAGATTTTGCTGTGGCTATATCGATAACGATGGATCACGATGACATCATCTGGGAAAGATGTCGGGAAAGACCGGATTCGTAAACGTCTCGTAAGGGTCGCACAGGTGCCGTAAGTGACTTCCAAATGAGGGTCACTGCTAAATGCGCAAGAGATGTACTTAACCGCACCTACCACTGCCTGCAATTGGCTTTCTCGTTATGTCGCGGTCGGCAACTAACCGAGAGCGTGTTCCCGACAAGCCGGAGGCAATCGGGGACAGCACTCGTTAAAGTCTGAGAAACTCTCATGTCCATCTCAATCTCCTCAATGACCGCCGCTCCCGTCAGGCTCACTAGTTTCTGTAAGTGGCGTTGCATGAACAGGTTCGAGCGCTGAGACGGCTGTGAAGTGCCCGCCGATTCAGAAGACCTTCCATGGTCGCGTCAGTTGAAAGTCCTGTCCTCTGAAGTCGACGACGAGCAGAAGCAAGAGGTGTTATCGAATATGAACACGCAGCGGCTATGCTTCACCTGCCTCGTCTCTCAAAAGCACTTCCGCTGTGTCAGCCACTTTCTGGAGCTGCTGCGGACTTCTGGGCAACGCGAGAAACCCAGCGCGCGTCTTGTTCCATCTATCGGTAGTTCGGAGTGGCGTGAAACACTTTTTGTTCCCGCAACGATCGACAGTAAGTCTCTTTCAATTGTCTTTGTTCACCTCTTCCCGCAGCAAGCTTAGAGGCCACCCTTAGCTGATGCAGTCGGCTGCCTTTCTCCAGTTCGTTCGACGGAGACGTGAATGGAGTACCTGAAGGACCCGGCCTTTGGCTGCGGGGTCCGCGACGAGTCACTTGCATCTCACTATCCGCGCTATGACTCCCATGTTGATGGATCTCTGTTGGAGCTTACGGCGACAAAATTACTGGCTCGGTTCAGATTGCGCTTTGACGATGTCCGTCTGCTGCTGACAGCCTCTCAATGCGCTATAGTCGGCTCTTCTGTACTGCACGTAGCTCACCCCAATCTCAGCGTCGTACCGGGAAATCTAGATGTGGTCACTGCATGTGGCCAAGGACCCGCGATAGCAGATTTCTTCATCTTGGCGGCGTCGTACGCAGTCATAGCAGGACCGGAACAGGACGAGAACGTGCGAGGTGCAGGTCCGAGGTGGACGCTCGCGCTGGGCAGCTCGCTTCGAATCAACATAATCGAGTCTCTCACAAATAATTCCGCTTGATGTCGTTGTCGCGTTTAATTTTTCGTGCGTTATCAGCGCATGGCAGGCAGATGGAATCTGGTTGGCCTATCCTGAGATGACCAGGAACGGAATAGTCGTTGCAACGCCCGCGTCCTTTCCTATGCGCGAAGGGTTGTCTGGTCGTGTGGACGTCTGGTCGGTTTTTCCGCAAATATGCAGATCTCGGATTTGAGGTCGGTGTGGGCGAGTTTCCTCGCTCTCACGTATGCGGACAAGACAAAAACTGTCCAGCCACCGTTCGCTCGTCAGACGACGACGGTTGTCGCTTTTACGCGTTCCCCGAGTGGAAGTTTACTCGCGACGAAGGACCGCCGAGGCCTACTTGCTGGTCGATGAGCGGCAGGGGCTGCACGGTAGGGATATTGTCGGGAGCATCCGACGTTCCAGTACTTCCCGTTTTCTCTCAAGAAAGTGAGTTGAAGCCTTTTACGCGCAGTCGGTGAAGTGAACTGGGAACCAGACGATCAGTGGATGAAGGCCGCGCACGAATACCTGGCTTCTGAGGTCGGACCGATGCCTTTCAATGATCTGCCTGACTACATGTAAGGAGGATTGGCCGTCGTTTTTTCTTTAGCTGCAGCTGACAACTTTTGCCATCTTCGTCTAGACACCGTAATCGGGCGGCGGCTCCGCCAGTTGACGTCCAGATCACCGCAAGGGACATTTCTCTAGTGTCGACAGTGCTATGTGACATAGTATCAGGCTTTGTACGCAAACGAGACCAACATGCACGTCCTTTTCGATGCGTAAATTCACCTGGAAATGCGAGAAGTTTTTACGTGCCAGAAGTCGTAGAACCAAGAACGTCACGTATTCGCTGCCTGGTGTCTGAGTTGGATAAAAAAACGACAATCCAACGTCTATCAAGTGCATGGCGGAAAGCGCCTCTTTTTTTCTGTCTTATCCAATTCTGTGACGGCCTTTCTTTGAACAGCTATGGGCGGATCCGCCACTGCAGAGTGGTTCATGCAACGGCATTGAATATAATTCGTTCTCAAATTTGAACGGAGGTGCAAGGCGACGCATGGATGTCGGAAAAAATCGTGCATTCTTGGACAGGGACTGTTGGTACAGTGGACTCGTGTCTACGTGCCGTGGCACTAAATCGGAGGAACTCAAACGGACTTGTTGCAAAGCATCTTGTATCGCTTACCGTGGTATTCAAAGCCTAACGCTGCCAGAAAGCTCGCTTCCTTCCACTGCAGATCCAGCAAAATCATCAGAGTCGTGCGTCCCTGCGGTACGTTGGCCAGGCGGTCACCTTCCGTGGCCCAGACTTTTAGCACGCAAACGGCAAAAGGGATTCGACGAGTGGACATGCGCATGTGAGTATGCGTCGATCACGTCCTTTGTCGTCAGAGGGTAAGGGAAGTGGGTCACAATTACGCAGGTTCCTTTGGAGAATGGCACGAAAAAAGTGCAGTCAGCACGGGGGTACGTTCGCTGATGACACAAGCGCTCTAGCTCCAGGCACGCGGATGTCTCGTCGCCTGTGTCGTGCTGTTTTAGGTCTCCTTGGATGACGATGCCCGCCAACCTGCATCTCTGGTTCGTAACATATTGGCTTCCCGAGCTTCCTGGACAACGCGTGCAAGACCGGTGCTCGAGGTTCTGAGGCGGACAGCATGAGTCGTTGTAGGTGCGGGCATTTTTCGAGGATATCTAGGAGCGACGCGCTCGTGACAGGGTTGGCGTGCAACACTAAGGATCTCAAGTGGACGGCCGAACCGGCAAGAGTGGATATCAGTTGCATGTCTGCGGGCACAGACCTGTCCAGTATTTCCAACGCTGCCAGACGCGGCGCGAATATGGAAGGAAGAAACTCTAAGGTCCACAATGTCAAGCGGTGGAGGGAAGGTAGCGGTATTGTTCTAGAGAAGGCAAGGACGTCTTTTGCGTCCCAGAAGAGTTGACGGAGATTTGCGCAAGAAGAAAAGAAGGGTGACCAGTCGAAGTCCTGCCGGCCGTTGTGCGTGGCAATGTGGAGATACTGAAGGGAAGTAGAGGGTGTAAAGGCGATACGCGCCGCGATCGGGCAACAAGCTAGTTGCAGACTGTCGGAAGCCAGGACAACAGTTTCGTGTTTTTTCGAGCACGGAAGGTTGGCTTTCTTTGTTATGACGAGGATCTTCAAGTTCACTGCGCTCGACAGATTGAGTCCCTCCACCAAGGCGTGGACGCATAGACTGTCAAGTCCGCAACGTGCAGGTCCCGTGAGGAAAAACGTCCTCCATCGCGGAGAAACTGCAAGTAAAGCAGTCCAGATGTAGCGGGATGCGGCTTCCTTGAGCGGCCCAACGGGTACGTCGAAAAATATGTGCAAAGGTCGTGCACCAGATTTAGAGATGTGTGTGTCAACGGAACTTTTACATGTGTCCAGGGGAAAGGCTCGCTTGTCGTTGGCGGTCTCCAGAAAGATGAAGGACCAGAGCGCAGGCACCTGGTCCACGACTTCATTGAATGTTGAACAAGTATGTTTCAGGCGGTGTCGCAGAAGGTCGTTTTCGTATACATTTTCCTTCGTTGACACGGAGCCGAGGGCCATGGTAAATATCTGGCGCATGGTTTTTCCTGGGACTTCCATGGTGTCAATGGCACTTGCGTGCATTACCGTCCTGCCGACTCACTGCTCAGGAAGTTGGCCATTTCTGTCTGTCAACTGGCTAACGCAAGGGGCAAAAAAAAACGAAACAGCCGTGCAGGTCTCTGCAGTGTATTGGAAGTTACATGAAGTTGCAGTAGGAGGCGGCCAGCGAGGACGGAATGCAGGAAAAAAACAAGGCGTCGCCGCATTTCAGAGGGTGTTTGGGAGGGTCGCCGAATCAGAACTTGATGTCAGAAGCGAAACAGAAATAGAAGGAGCACTGCCACTTCAGGGAAGGAAGGCCAGGTTTGGTCATCGCCCTTTTGGCTTTGCTGTTACAGTGCGCTTGCGTCTCCCTGTTTGCCCCGTATACTCTGTTTGGGGCTTGGTATCTCCAATAACTGCTGGGAAAATCTGATCTATGTCTTTCCTTTTCGTCGCGTCTCTGGTCGTCGCTATATATATGGCGTGCTTTTGGTTCTCCGGCATCTCAATCTATGTCTGCGACGGACACCCTGAGGCTGTTGCATAACACGCCGTCTCTCGTTCTTCTCTTCAATACTTGGTCGGTGAGGCGTACTTTCAAAAGCTTCGCGCGCTTCGGCCGTTCGCCAGCGGTACTTTTCTTTCTTTTGTGCGTCGTATGGTATCTCCTGACAACTCTCATTCGCAGCCGTTCATATAAAGTCCCTTACCTGTGGAGGTGTTGACTGTGATCCTCTTGCTAGCACCCGATCGGTTCGACGAATGCCCGGAAGCGTGGTGGAAGTCTGTTCTACTGTTGGGATGTGTTTGTTCCCGCTGGTGGCATATCGTCACGAGCGCCCCATCCTTCGCGTCCAGCATAGCTGTCACACATCGCACATCTCCTTCCTCTCTTAGTTCTCGGCTTTCCCAGTCCAAGGCGGCGCCACTTTCTCTCGCGTTTCGGTTTCACACTTTCGACTCGAGTGTCTCGCATGAGGACACGTTCCCGGCTCTCTCCGCATGATTGACGACTTGTTGGGTCCGGTGATGTGTCGCTGTGTGTGGATCAGCATCGCTGCCGACTGCTTTGAAAACGGATACGATGTGCTGCGGTGTCTCTCGTCCATGAGAGGTCCTCGGGTCCTCCGCGCATCGGTGGAGATACCCAGAGGTGAGCCCTAGAGGTAATATAAAGACTAAATGTACAGGCCCTAGCCAGCGATACCATTGCCTTTGGGAGTGGACCTACAAGGACGCTGGCTAGAACCAGCACCATACACATATTGTCTTAACCCTTTGTATGAATGCTTTCTGGCCGGTGCTAGCCACCCGCCAGCTGCAGCTATGACTATATGACTTTATCTCACTTCTCCCGGTCTCTTAAACTACCCGAGGCTTCCCTATATGGCATCTGTTGTGTTCTCCTTTCGGGCTCCTTCCATATAAAGCTTCCTCTCTGTTCTCCTTCTGGGTTGAGATTGTTGATGCTCCCATAGATCATTGTGGCTGTGTTGTTTATTTGGCGCATAGTACTGGTCATATTTTCCCTTTTTTCTTTCACCCCAAAATATATCAGACTTGTCTCACATATTTCCATGAATGATTAGGTCTCTTGTTATTATGCTCCTCCTCAAAATCACCCTCTAACAACATTTCCCATGCGACTTGTCACTTGAATCCCACTGGCATCCTCTCCCACACCATTTCCACTCTGAACCTCCCAGAGTCCCTCCTCATTCTCTCAACCAATCAATCTTCACTCTCCTCCTCTCTATCTCTCCCAGCACATACACAGATCACTTGCTCATCCACACATTTGAGACCACACCAAGCCTACATCATCTAAGAGGTAATCGGACTTGAAGGTTTTCGCTCAACGTGACGTTACGCGTTATGTCACACTGCAGGTCAAATGCACAAGTCCACCATTCCGACAATTTCCTCTCCGACAATTTCCTCTCCGCCTTAGTATACTCTAGCTCAGACTCAGATCCCATGTACCTGCAAACAACCAATATAATATATCTATTACTATGAAAATACATGCACGCAGACGCAAAGCAAGCTCAAAGAAGACTCAGATAAGCAAAGGTACCTCGGAAATAAAGTCCATCTATTTCTTCCCCGCCTCCTCTGCCGCCAGCATCCCCCAAACCATCCAGCTCAAGTCTTCACGGCCTCACTCCACCCGCCGACCCGTTCGTCACTCTTCAATTTCTTACCCCACCAAAACAAACACGCCACGAGGCTCAGAATGCCGTTCGGTCCAGGGAAGCGAAGAGATGTCCAGGTGTCAGGACCTGTCGCAGGCCGCTCGTCGCGAGCCCAACGACCTTCCCTCTGCTCGTCACGCACACGCCATTCTGGCTGAAGTTTTCCCCACCAACCCCACCACTCCTTTTCAAACTTCACCGTATCGGCCAATGTAGGACCTCTCCCTTCTCCCATTGAGCCTCCTCTTGACCCTCGAGCCAAAGACACCCATGACGACACTTGAGACGGGCGACCGTCGTTGGGCAAGCCTCTCCGCCCACATTCCCAGCCGTAGGCGCGCTCCAGATTGGTCCACCCCTCCAGCAAGGTATTGAACGACTGCCCCAGCGGCACCGTCGAAACTCCGCGTAAACCGCCTTGAACCAGTCAGCCGCATCTGCGGGACAGGCAGGCGGTGCGGGCTGGGCTGGCGGCGGAGGCGGAGGCGGAGGCGGAGGAGGTGGAGGCGGCGGAGGCGGCGGAGCTTGAGACGCACCTGGAGGCCGCGGTGGAGGTGACGAAGCAGGGGGAGGAGCGGGTGCCGCTGACCCATTTGCGTTCCCCCCTCCCCCGCACTACCGCCACCACTACCCGATGCGGCACCTGTTATCATGGTCGTTAGCTCGCTTCTCATACTCGTCTGAGACCACTTACCCTCCGTCGTCTTCGCCTTGGGCTTTGGCTTCGGCTGCGGCCGTCCATTCTCCCCGCGAGCTTTTTTCGTCGCCCGGTCCTCCTCACCACCTCCTTCGCCCGCCTTTCTCTTCGATCCACCTTTGCTCTCCTTCTCCTTCTCGTTCCCCTTCTCTTTCCCCTTCTCTTTCCCCTTCTCCTTCCCCTTCCCTTCTCTTTGTCTTTCACCTTCTCCCTCTCCCGCTCTTTATCTTTATCCTTCTCCCGCTCTTTCTCCTTCACCTTCTCCCGCTCTTTATCTTTCTTCTTCTCTTGCTCCTTTCCCCCCTTCACCTTCTCCTTTTCTCGCACCCTCTCCTTCTTCCTCTCCTTCCGTTTCTCCTCCTTCGTTTTCTCTTTCTCCTTCTCCTTTCCTTTGCCCTTCCGTCTCTTCGCCTCAGCCCTCGCTTTCTCGTTCGCCTTTGCCCTCGCCTTCTTACGCTCGGTGGCGCGCCGTCCATCTTTCTTCTTAACTCCACGGTCCTCCTCGCTACTGTCCGAGCTCCCCGACTCTGACTCCGACGCCGATCCCTCTGGCTCTGACCCGTCGCTACCGTCGGAGTCCGAGTCAGCGTCAGAGTCGTTCTCATCGCCGCTCCCTGAATCCGACCCTCCATCGTCACCTTTCCAATCGTCATCCATCCGGTATTTGGCGCGAGCCAAAGGATCCTCGTCGGAGTCCTTAGGCAACACCATCTCTGCGCATTCCGCATCCGCTAACACGAGATTTCAGTCTAGTCTCCATCGTATGCATTCAGTGAGAAACTTACAGAACGCCGTCAGCAGCCATTGTCTCATAAACTCCAGCACCTCCTTCCCGAATCTCTCCTTCGCCCACTGAGGAAACGTCGCCTTCTCGATGATATTCCGTCCCCAAGCCACGCTAAATATTTTCGATCTCTTAGCATCATCCATTCATCGCAACGCGCGCACTCACGTCAACGTTCTTAGATCGCCGTCGAAGGAAGGCACGGGGCCGCCGAACACGCAGAAGGAATACATTCCCGTGTATTCGTAGATGCCTTTCAAGAACTCCTGCACAAACACCCCCAGCCCGTCAATGCACCTAGAACACAACGACGTCAGCATCGTGAAAATAATCGTACGAAAAGCCGACACCCTACCGCTGTCTATCCACCGGATCCTTCGACACCGGGGCTTTCATCTTCGCCAGGGAACTCGTCGCGTTCTGATTTCGCCAATCCCTTGGCGCGGTCACCGAGGGCCTTCTGCTCCTCGGCCGACAACTCCTTAAACAGTTCGCGCGCCACCTGAGCGCGGAAAAGTGCGTCGGCCCCTTTGACGTCCGCAACGTCACCCCGTCTTCCTCCAAGGCGCTACCTCGCCACCTAGCCTCGACGACGGGTTTAATGTCCGTTTCGTAGGACTCATGCATATATTGCTGAAATGCCTGCCTAGCTTTCGGAGGACTCGTCAACCCAGCCAATTTGGACAAGTACAGACCCCACGGGTCCTTGGTGCGGTCGCGAGCCATCGCGCGTTTCTGTATTTTTCTTGCACGATATTTGAGCCAGCGATTGATACGCTGCAAGTAGATAAACCAGAGTAGAGACAGATAGCGCAGTACAAGCAGAGCAAATCCAGAGCAAATTCAAAACAGTGTCGTCGTCGTAGATGTCGATACAGAGAGAGCCAGCAAGACAAGTCCGAACAATGTCGTTAATAAACAAGAAATGAAAAGGAGAGAAGCACAGCGTGTAAGTCACACGCTCGACGGCAATGACGGCAAAGTCACCCACCGCATTCATTGTCTCTACTCTCTCCCTCTTCGCTCTCGTGTCCTCGTCGTCCAACTCCTCAGGCTCTGGAATAGCCTGAGGGTCCCACTCCGGTAGTGGCTCGTCCGGTTCCTCGTCGTCCGCCAACCGCCACGAAATGCGCGCATGGAATTCGCGGCACACCTCTCGGACGTAGTCCCTCTCCGCACGCCAACCACGCTCCAGCGCATCGGTATAGCCAGCAATATGTGGCTGGAGAACTGACTCGCGTGCCCCGTCCGCCCACATCTTCAGATTGCGACGATCTTTTTTCTCCTTGCGCGCCCACGTCCGTTTTCGCGCCGCGACGCGCTTTGCACTTTTGGCCATCTCTTAGCAGCGTCAGCCCCTCGCCTGTGGAGTTATAGAATAAGAGGAATCCCGCACCTGAAGTTGCTCGAAGGCTTGACGTTCCCAGAAAGCAGTTTTGATACTTGAAGGGAGGTCGAGAAGGGAGCGTAAACCTGGGCAAGAAAAACAGCGTACCACGCATCACTCAGATCACCACCCGTTGTCCCATTCGCCTCCTCATCTCGATTACGATTCAAAGTCCGGTGCATTAAGCGGCGCTGATCTCACTATAAAATCTTTCCAACCTCAAAACGTCACATCAAACACTTTTCGTCCTTTTTCGACCTCACCGTATGACCTCTTTTCCCCCCATGTTCGTGGCACAACCCACCGCTCCTGCCCCAACCCCCGGTACGTCTTTGAGAAATCTTTTCTCCGCCCCCTACTCACACTTCACCTCCAGTTCTCGTCTACGTCGCGCTCACCGCGCCCTCCGCCCCTCCCGTTCCCTACGGCTACCCCTTCTCGGCGCATCCCCAGCAGGCCTACCCCTACCCTCTCGCCCCCAACCCCCACGGCTACTGCCTCCCCTACCCTGCGCCTGCGTACTCCCCCGTCCTCGCGCCTGCCCCCCCTGCGCCGAAGAAGGAGAAGGAACAGAAGGAGTCCGCCCCAAAAGAGGCTCGACCTGCGGCCTCCACTCTCCCCGCTCCCCTCCTCGAGTTGCTGCGCAACGAGGGGCCATACCTCGCCAATGAAGTCTTCTCTTGCGTTCCGACCCAGCCTCTAGAGGCCATCCCCGAAGATACCCCCGCCCCGGAATGGTATGCGATCACGAAAGGTCGCTTTGTCGGCGTCGTCGATCAGTAGTGAGCATTCCTTCCTCCGCTTTCCTCCCTTGATCCCTTGGCTGACCGCCCCGACTCTTCAGCGCCCTCTGCGACTTTGCCAGCACCGGGGTTGCCCACGCCGCACGTAAGGCGTACGACAACCAGCAGCAAGCCCTCACGGCATTCAACAAGGCACTCACCTGGGGGTGGCGTCCAAATCGTCTGAAGTGCTCGCGTTCCGCCGCGTCGTAGAATAACAATACTGTTCTTTGTTCTGTTCTCTACTCCCTACTCCCTACGCGTTGTTGTCCTCACCCAAATGCAATAAACTTCTCTTTCCCCCCCTCTCGAAACAAACCTCTTTTGCCCCAACTTCATCTCTCTGACCCCCAACTGCGACCCTCCGAAATCTCACAAAAACCGTTATTCCCTTAAGGTTTGAGCCGCATGTGCAGCTGATTAAAATGATCCTCCGACGCTCCCGGGCTCCAAAAGTGCAACCAAGCGAAAGCCTTCCCACTCCCTTGGTTCGTGGTAGCAGCCGCCTACCCCGTTGGACCCTCAGCGCGAATCTCAGAAGCCCAAATTTGAAATTCTTTGACCGATTTTCGTTTCAAGCCGACAAACCCGAAACTTCCGATAAGCCCGAAGCCACGATCACTGACATCGTTGAGTTCCCCTCCCTCCCCACCGTCCTCCTTCGCCCCCATCCCTCGACCCTCGCACCCTCGTACCCCTACCTACCCCTCTCCCCGCCCTCGCTCGCACCTCAATCCGCGTTCTCGGACAAAGCACATTCCGCCCCAATTCCGACCTTCGTTCGCTAACTTCCGCGACGGTCTCGGTCTCAATACCCGTGTCCACGCGACCTTTTTTTCTTTGCTTCCGTGGATTCAGGTTCTAGCCAGACCAGCAGGTGCGACCGACTCGCCAGCAACAGCTAATCCCCGTCAAGAGTCTCCGCGGAACCCTTTGTCGCCGAGTTTTGGGTTTGTGGCTCCACCCCATCGCCGGTCTTGACTACCACCCCGGGCGTAGCTCGACCCCGGCCAGAAATCGCCGTCTGTTTCGTCTAACCTTATGACACCCCGAACCCCTGCCAAGACAGCCAGTCCCGCCTCCACCGACGGACTCTGCATCTTGAGCTCCACCCCACCACCAACCTCGTCCCGTCCTCCAGCTCCCCCCTCTCGCGTTCTCTCTCACCTCCACCTTTGCGTGTCTTACATGCATATCCATCCATGACTCTCTCGTCGCGCTCACGCGCATCCGACATTTCCTTCTCACGTCGCGCACGCGCATCCGACATCTCATCAATCACCATTTATCCACCTTCCGTCTCCTTTAGGGAGCAAACCACTGGCTCGCCGAGCAATACCCCTACGAACCCGGGAATTCCCTCTAATCTCAGTTCAATCTCAGACCAATCGGCGTCGTCTCTGCACTCATCCAACCGTCACATATACCAGCGTGTACATTCCCTCCCTCAGAAAGTCCCCCCTCTATATCCATGCCACACAAGCTCACCCCCACCGCCGTCGCCAATCTCATACAACCCCCCGACGGCACCCCCTCGCCCGTATCCGTCGAAATCTTAGAGGCTCTCGTCTCGATCCTCAACCCCCGCGAGCAAGATGAGGTCCTCCGTCATCTAGGCCGTGATCACGTTCACCGACACTTCCCAACTCTACTCGCCTCCTTCACCGACGATTTGGCAGACGCAGCCCCTCAAACCGCAGATGATACTGATAGTGAAGAAGATCGCGAGGAAGATCTGCACGGCAGCTCTGTGTTCCACGTCTCCGGTTTGTTGTATTCCTTTTCTTAGTTTGTATGCAAGCTGATCTATTGCGAGTTAGACCTTGAGGACAATGACGCAGACCACGACGGCAGTTCCCTTTGTCCGTTGTCGGGTGAGTCTCATCTTCATGCACGCCGCCCCGCTGCCTTCTTCTCTTACACGCTTGAACGCAGATTTCGAGACTCCTCCAGACAGTCCTGTCCTCTCCTCCACGCCCATCTCGACCCAATCGGCAATACACGTATCTGCCGCCGCTTCCAAGGGCAAAGCACGCGAAGCTCCCGTCGCCTCAGCCTCTCGAGCCGCGACTGCCGACCGCCAACTTCCTTCGACTTCCGCCACCACTCGCAAATATCATTTTTCCAACGCCACCGAGTCCGGGGAAACCGACAGTTGGTTCGTTGCTGCCTGCGGGTGGCAGCTCCGTCCCCGGGGGGCAAGTACATCGCTTGACACCCAAATCCTCCCCTCCAAACCTCGCACACTCGCCACCGCGGTTTTTTTTTGGTAACAAAGTCGGTGTTTTCCAGAAACACGAAGCCGCCCTCCTCCAGGCGAGTGTCAAGGGCGCTAAACCCATGCTGCAGGTCGGATACCCCTCCGCTGAAACGGCGGAAGCAGCCATTAAGCACGCCCGCTCCAAAGGCTGGACCTCTGACACGACGAAGGGGGCTCTCGCCGCTCCGCAACCCTCGACTGACGACAATCCGCTTTCTGCGGCAGGCCCCGACCTCTGGTACGTCGTGTGCCAGGGCGTCAATGTCGGGGTGTTTCGTTCTTGGGTTGAATGTTTTCTGAATGTCATTTTTGTTCCCGGGCGAAGCACGCCTCTTTTGGGTCTCGCTCGGAGGCCGAGCGAGAGTTTCAGCTTGCTTTGGACGCCGGGCTCGTCAAGACTGTCCAGCGCTCTCGCCCCTTGTAGATCGTGTATATGTCGTTGTTCATACTCCTCTGTACCGTATTTACCACCGCGCAATTCAAATTTTTCGCCACTTTTCGCTCTCCCTTTGAAAACGACGATTCGCGTGACATGTCACGCTGTGACCAGCCTTGAGAACGCCTCCGACGACGCCCACGACTGCAACTTGGTTCTCTGAATGTACGACCTCAAGTATCCCTACAGAACAACCTCCCTCACGTTCTAATGAGAGATATTGGCCTTGACTCTGACACCCAGCCAGACACATCGGAACTCCCGTCTCATGAGGTAGTATCCCATACGAACCTCAACCATCTACTCGATAGCTACTCGTTCAGGACGCCGAGCACCTCCGTTTCTTTTCTGGGTCTGTACGTCGTACAAGGCCCTTCTAAAATCACTGCGGCGCAAGCCACACCGTCTCTCTAGCCTCCGCAACGCAACCCCAAATTGTCGCAACTTTGACGAACTCCCCTTCACCCTCGCGGCACCGCCACCTCTAGTTTCTCCCTCGCTCAGCATGCCTCCGAAGTCGTCGACGCCATCCCCCGACCCCCCAGAAGCACGCTCGCGGGGTGCGGACTCCGCGTGGCGATACAGACAGCGGTAGGCTGCGAAAGCCCTTCACGCTTCTAGCTAATTGTTAGCTAATTTTCTTTTCTTTTCGTTGGTCTCGCAGATACAAAGAGACTGTCAACGAGAGGGCTCGCGTTCGGATGCAAGCTAAAAGAGCAGCCCTACGACAAGCCCCTCCGGAAGTACAGCACCAGCAGGCCGTCAAAGCACGACAATATAGGCAGGCATATCGGCGGTGGGTCTTCCATTGCAGACGTCCTGACGCCATCTCATCTCAGCGACGTAGGCGCGCCAACGTCAAAGCCGTCGCTGCCTCGGGGAAGAAGAGAATCGACGCTCGCCTCCGCACGTATTGCGACTCCGCTCCGTCCACAACAGCACGTTCGCCGTCACCCCGGTGTCGTCGCGACACCTGCGCACTCTTGCTCGTCATCGCCCGTCACGGCCTCTCCATGCTCACCCCCCTCAACGCCCACCCCGCCGCCCACAGAGGAAACCTATTACGGGGAGGACGAGGACGCTCCTTCGGACGACGCTGGGAGCGACGACGACTCCGATTTTTTTTTGCCGGTTCTCCCGACTATCGGCCGTTCGAGGGACTCTCTAGTTACACTCAATCGCAAGCTCGTATTCCATGCAGGCGCAAAGAAATGCATTCAAAACCAACCTAATAAAAGCTCTGAAGAGATATAATAGCAGTTCTAAAGAAAGATAAAGTAAAGTCGAGACGCAGAAGTAAATGTATCAGAAGTAAGCTAGACGAAGTAATAAATAAATCGTATTATTAAGAGAAGAGAACTAAGAGAATGGTCAAGTCAGAAAAGTATTCGTATTAAGAACAGAAGAGAACTAAGAAAAAGGTCAAGTCAGAAAAGTAAGATCGGCAAAAGTAAGATCGGCGGCGGATTTTTTTGGTCTAGGATGGTTTTTTTCTCGGTGGTAGAGCTGGGGGGGGCCTTGTCGTCGTAAGTAAAGTCGTGGTATCCGCGAACGAGTGTGTCGGCCAAGGGGAAATTGTCAAGAGCGGCTTCATGAGCGAGGGAGCGGACATGTTCGCGGGCGTGGTGCTCCGACCTAGTGGATTGCGCAGCAAAAGCGCGGTCGGTGCGCATGCCATTCGCGATGAAACGGCGAATCCCAGCCCCCGCCCACTGCAGCAAGGAATAGTGTGATTCCGAGGGGCGGACGCGGCAAAAGAATAATGGACCAAACCAGCCGGGATGAAGATAGGGCAACCAGTGGGTACAGTAGCGCACACCCCAAACTCCCAAAGGATGAGCTGCCCCCCTTTGTGACAGTCGTAGCGACCGAGGGGGGTGAGGATCTGCCAGGTGCCGGGGTCGACGCGCTCAGCCATATCGTCGCTCCGGCGAGGATAACCGAGCTGCAATGTAGCGGCGGAGAAAATGCTGGTGGAGCAAGGGTATTGGGCGTCGGGCTTGTGAGCGAGGAACGCGGTTCTCTGCGCCTCGAGCGCGCGATAGGCAGAACGGCAATATGTGAGCAAGAGACCTGACGAAATATCAGCACGTGAGCGTGAGCGTGAGACCGATGATGACTCACTGTTCCAAAAGACACCAAGCGCTTGGCCGCCGTCGTCGCTAGCGTCCCGAAGAGCGCTAGGGCGTCGAGCGCGCGACTCCCACCAATGGCATCGTAATCACCTGGGCTAAATCAACACCACAATCTGGGACTGCTTTGGGACTGCTTACCTCGCTTGATTGAAGCCGACACCCTCACCTCCAGAGATTGCGGGCAGGCTAGTCACATTCGCGTGGCGCTGGCGCAAGGACGCAGCCTCGAGATCCAGGAGGGCGTTCACCGGCTCAACGATCTTGGTCTTCCACAGCGGGGTCGTGGCTCCTCCAGCAAGAAAGGTTACGACGCGTCTACCAGCAACAATGAGCTTGACCCTCCTGAGACGACATGAGTTCTGGTGCAACTGATCTGACTGACAACTTACCTGCCCGTCCAATTGAGATGCTGGAGGTTGAACCTGGAACCGGGGCCGACAACGTTCTGCGAAATCGAATTGTCCGTCGGCGATGAGAGCGGGGTCGAAGAACAGTTGGGGCGGATATGGACCACCGAACGAGACGAGATACCGGAGAGTGCCTCCCGGCGGATACCGAGTGTGGTCGCGAGAAGCAGGCGGAGGCGGTGTTCGCGGCGCGCAGCGAGTCGGGCCTTGTCGCGCCTCGTCTGCGAGAGACCGGTTAGGTCCCTGACGCGACCACGTCCACTGACGCGCGTGAAGACGGGGCGCGGGCGGCGCCATAACGGCTCTTCGGGGAGAGGATCTCCTGCCCATGGCAAAGAAGGGTCGTGTAACGCGAGGTGGTCTTGAAGAGTGGCCTCGAGCTCAAATTCCAAGCCCTCCAACTCGCGACAGGGAAGACGATCGATGCCGGAGGTCCAGAGGATGGGGTGAGACATGACAGAAAGCGAGAGAGGTGGGTGAGGAGGTGAGTAGAGGTGAGTAGTTTTTTTTTGGGGGGGGGCGTTTGGTCTGCGTTTCGGTCTGTCGTACTATAAGTCCAAATTGCTTTGGGGGCTTGGTTGGCTGCAGCCGGTGCCGCGGGTGACAACACACGTGGTGCTGTCGCCATTGCGTCGGATTCTCTGGTTTTGACTAACCCCGGAAATTTAGGCGAGATCCCGGTGTTCTGATGAGGCTGGCTTGGGGATCGCGTTTTCTCGGCAGTGCAGGTCAGTGGAGGTGAGCTGGCTCGGTTTGCGAGGCTTTTGGACGATAAAAAGACTGACTTTTCTCTCTCAAAGGCCCGTGGACCTCCCCAGCTCCCCTTCCTAGTTTTCTTTGCGCACCACTCTGCATCTACGCCATGTCTTTCGCCATGACTCGTTCGTACCCTCTCTCGAACACCCCTTCGTCGACGCTAACGCTCTGCATGACAGCCGACGCTTCAGCCATCACCTATGAGATGGCGACAACGACCGTCATGCATGGCCTGCCCAAGTAAGTTTATTCACTACTCCCGCCCTTCCTCGTCTGACGAACCCATCCCCCAGGAATCAGAGGGACGACGTTCTTCAGAAGATTCGCCAGCGGTACTACGACTCTGGTTTCGCCGAGGCCCCCATCCGTCTCTCGCAGAAGCTCGAGATTCAAGCCCGCGCAAAATGCTCTTACGACGTGGCCTCCACTTATTTCAAAAACGAGCACAATGCCGCCATCCGCCGTGCGGAGCAGTACGAGGACAGTTCTCTCTTCGATTCGTGAGTTCAGGCTGCTGTATGTGGTACCGCTGCTAATAGACTGTAGGGACGACGAGGAACACGAGGGCCCTCCGGCCGACATTGTGGTTTGGAATGCCACCACGCCGACCCCCCCGGGGGTCGCTGCCGTCCGAGGTGAGGGCCGGACACGAGGATGCCCAGGTCACGGAGGGCGTCAACGGGGGTCGTCCTCAGCAGTGTCGACCAGGCGGCCAGGGAAGACGAGGAAGAGGTTTCCTGGACGAGGCAAGTATTTTTCCTCTGGTATTGCTTCTGCCGCTGACCTCCACCTTAGCGCCCCGCCCCGCCACTTCATGAACTTCGCGCCCGCCTCCCAGGTCAATGCGGAGAACATTGAGCATGAATGGTCGGTCTTTCCGACTCGCGAGGAGTACAGAGCCGCCAGGGACGCCGCCGCTACGGCCGAGACTCCAGCCGACGCCGCCACTGCTGCGGCTGAGGACGGTGCACCCGTCGCCGCCCCCGGCGACAACGAGCCCCCGCCGACTCCCGTCTCTGAGTCCAGCGAGGCGCCCTCGCGTCACGACTTGCGCGTACGTCGTCTTTCCTGTTTGTATGCTTTTCATTCGTGTTGACCGCGGTTTTTTTGGTTTTGTTTTGGGTAGATCATAAGTCTTTACGGGTTCCGCGACGTGGATTGCGGATGCACCAACGGCAAGCACGACGAGCATCGGCGCCGTCAGAGCTTCGCGTTCGAGGCGAGCGACGGCACCGTGGTGGTTAAGACCATGAGGACCCAGCTGTTGTCGCTCTAAGCCTCCCTCAAGTGCCGTGGCGGTCCCCGTAAAAACTTTGCTTTCAAATTGTGCTCCAAATGTTTTGTGAAATTTCGTAGTTGTTCGGTAGTTTTGTGTTTGGTAGTCGTTTCAGTAGTTGTCGTGTCTTTTGTTTTAGGATGAATGTTAAACGCTTTTGTGGATGAAATTGCGATCCTCGAGGGTCTCGAGGTGTTGAGTTGGTCTCCAATTGGTTGTTTTGCTGGTGATTTCGACTTGGTATGATTTCAATACATGAATATGGGGCTTGTGACGGGCGTTACGATTGTGACAACATTATTTATCTTCCTCGCCTGCTCCTTATTATTTATCTTGTGCACCTCGTCTGGTTAACTTCTGCTTTCAAGTCTGGGGGGTGCGCGTCGTTGCAAGCTTGGTTTGAGCGTCTCTCTTCTTGGGCTTTGGACTGTGGTGCTCTTCGGCGGATCGATGTTTCTGGGCAGTCTGTTCTGAGGATGAATTCGCTGAATGTTTCGCCGACCCGCGCGCCTCGAGGATCGCGGAATGCAGATGGAGGGTCTTTCATAGAATACGAGTTCCGACGCGGCGATACTTCCCGCGATACGCTGTTCAGTAGCTCGTTGGACGGGCGACGTGCAGTGCGAGATAAACACCACGACCCACACAAAGCGACGCCGACTGCAACCTTCGGAGCTTCAAGACCCTTTGGCCTCTTGGGTTCCGCTGCGCGAGGAGGAGGGTATGGGGGTGGATGGTCCTGAGGGATGGGGGACGAGGAAACGGGAGAGAAAAGAAGAGATACGAGAGTGCGGTAAGTTCAGCGCGTAGACACGAGAATCAGCATGGCTGGAGACTGACGTGCTCTCAGGACGAGCCTATGAAGCAGTGGCGACCTCTGATGGGGATGTTTTTGGATGAATTGCTGAGGACCGAGGGTTTGGACGCCGTCGGGGCCACAGATCGCTGTCGGTCGTGTGGGGTGGATGTAGGCGCGCAGTGCCGACGGTTTCGCTGCAGGCAATGCGGCGATTTTATGCAGTGCGAGGTGTGCGTAGTGGGAGGCATGAGACGTTTCCTTTGCATTGTCCAGAGGTACGTTTCTACTGCACATTAGAGGCAGCTAAATTGGTGACTAACGAGGTTGTGTAGGAGTGGAATGGGCGTTTTTGGGTCAAGACTACTCTGCGCGACCTTGGATGCGTGTTTCAACTAGGGCATGGAGGGTTCTCGTGTCCTCACCCTGCCGCACGAGCACGCTCGATGGTGGTACTCGATTTCCCTCACCTCCACACGATTAACTTTAAATATTGCGCCTGCGACAAATCCGACGATGCAAACAACTTGCAACAGCTACTCAGGAACAGGTGGTACCCAGCTACAACTGTCGATCCAGGGACATGCGCAACGTTTGCGACGTTGGAGACCTTCCGCTTGCTCAACGTCGTAAGCAACGTCAATGTCCAGGACTTCGTCAAGACGATGGAACGTCGGAGCGACGCAACGCGCGTGGGCTCCGTGCCGGTACGAGCTTGGACCACCGGTGAAAGAACTGCTAGCTGACGGTCTTCTGATCCGCAGGACCGTTACAAAGGTTTCGCTTGATGAGTCGACAATGGGCGTTCTTGAAACGTCTGAAGCGAGCGGGACGTGGTCATGATGAGCGAGGGGTGGCCGGTACGGAGAAGGGAGAGTTGGCAGTGTTATGTTGGGCATGTCCTCATGACGGCAAAAACCTCCCGTCGGATTGGCGAGAGGTGGCTCCAGAG